>JACGCM010000510.1:0-1200000 GCA_014058105.1 Kingdonia uniflora | reverse complement strand
CGTCTTGCTGTAAAATGACCTCCTCGGACAAATCAGTAAAACTGCTCCCCAGCACAAACAAATCAAGCATCCTTACCAAATCACCTTCGAAGACTGTGACACAAGCAACGTCAAATACACTCATGATGACCCTCTCGTCATTATGCTTAAACTCAGACAAGACTATTTACATACGCTTCTAATCGATACTGGGAGCGCCACATATGTATTGTTCAAAAGAGCAATTGAAGTCCTAGGCCTTACAGATTTGGTAAAATCTTTGACAACAACAATCAAGGGCTTCAATGGCTTGAAAGAATCATCCACAGGAGAAATTACTCTGCCAGTTCAGGCAGGTTCCGAAACTACATTCGTAAAATTCCACATCATCGATACAGAGTCTAAATATTTGGGGATTTTAGGATAAAGTTGGTAACATTCAATCAAAGCAGTGCCTTCTACTTATTATTTAACACTGCGTTTTCTAATAGATCACGTAATTTACAAAATCGAGGGTAACCAAGCAGTTGCACGAATGTACAAAAATGCCACAGCCAACCTTCATACAACCAAATTTCTGAAAGCATAGAAACTACAACATGATGAACCTACACCATTTAAACAGCATGACACCGAGATAGTTGAATCTGTTGAACTCGATGGCCCAGGGTGCACAACCTTCATCGGATCTAAATTATCAATCGACGAAAAAGAAGCCAAGATACAACCACTTAAGAAGAACATCAACATTTTTGCCTAGACTTTCCAAGAAATGTCTGGCATCGACCCCTCAATCGCTTGTTACTGACTCAACCTCCTTCTAGACAGCAAAGCTATCATCCCAAAATGCGATGTAGTAAAAGAAGAAATTGATAAACTCCTTCGGGTAGGATTTATTCAGAAAGCTAAATATCCAAAGTGGGTTTCCAATATCGTAGCGGTACCAAAGGAAAATGGCAAAATCAGGGTTTATGTTGACTTTACAGAACCCAACAAATTCACACCTAAGGATAGTTTTCCGCTACCACTCATTCTGTAACTTCTCGACTCAGTCGTAGGATACGAACTTCTTTCTATGATGGATGCAACCTCTGGTTATAACCAGGTTTCACTAGCCGAAGAAGATTAGGAAAAAACAACCTTTGTCACCTATAGAGGTCTCTACTATTATACGGTAATGCCTTTTAGTTTAAAAAATGCAGGCGCTACTTGCCAAAGACTTGTGACTAAAATGTTCAATGATCATCTCGGTATAATTATGGAAGTCTACATCGATGATATTATCTGCAAAAGCTTGAAATGGGAAGATCACTCTAACAACCTCCAAACACTTTTTGATATCCTTCGCAAGTACCAAATGATACTCAACCCAGAGAAATGTTAATTCGGAGTCGCATCTGGTAAATTCCTAGGACATCTGGCCAGCAAAAAAGGGATATAAATTGATCCCGTACAAATCAAAACACTCATGGAAATGCCATCCCCTCGAATAAAAAAAGATGTTCAAAAATTCGTAAGCAAAATCGCTGCTCTTCACAAATTCATCTCAAAGTCATCTGATCGATGCAAACTCCTTTGCCTCCTTCTTCGTGACAACCCTACTCATCTTTTGACAAAACAGCAAAAGGAAGTTATTTGGACTCCTTACTGTGAAATGGCTTTCCAAGATCTTAAACGATACTTGGGGAATCCTCCTATAATGAGTACTCTAATTGATGGCGAATCTCTTATAAGGTACTTATCCACAACCAAAGATTCAATCAGTTCCATCCTTATTTGAGAAGATGGTGGAGTAGAAAAACCAATCTATTTCATCAACAAGACACTTGTGCCTGCTGAAAATCGGCACACAATAACAGAAAAATAGCTACTCGTTCTGGTCTATAGTTCTAAAAAACTTTGTCCTTATTTTCAAGCTCACCCCATCAAAGTCATCACCAAATACCCCCTCAAACTTATACTCTCTAAAAAAGAAAAATCTCGAAGAATCTAGCAATGGTCTGTTTTCCTTGGAGAATATTACATTTCCTTCGAACCCCAAATATTAATCAAGGGACAAGCAGTGACCAACTTTTTGGCAGACTTTCCCGTCGAAGACCCCTATTGGGAAGAACTCAAAGAAGTCTTCACAGATGACTCAATAGAAAAACCAGATACATGCTCCCAAAGCTCTGGTTGGCGACTTTTTATAGACGGATCAACAAGACCACAAGGATCGAGGATTGACATTGTCCTCGTCATGCCTTCCAATCATCAAATCAAAAAAACTATCTAGCTAAACATCTACGCCACTAACAATGAGTCCGAATATAAAGGAATCTTATACGGTCTCGATCTCGTACTTACTCTCGGAGTAGAAGAGTTAGCAGTCTACGTCGACTCTTTGCTCGTGGATAATCATTACAACAAAATTTTCAAAATAATGGGAAAAATGGTTAATTACGCAGTTCTGGTCAAAGAAAAGATGCAAAAATTCAAGCATGCAACAATTTTTTACTTACCCCAATAGGAAAATCGACATGCCGATGCTTTAGCTTACATCCTGCAGTACTGGGAGACAGTGAATAAAGAAATTTAGAAATTGAAATCATCGAGTATTCCAGCCTCGATATACTATCAACACTCTAGATCACCATTGCTGAAGATGATGATCCTGAAGACTGGAGAAGACCATTCTATGCATACCTCAACTCCAACATCCTCGCCAGTAACAAAGAAGAAACTCGATCTCTTTTAGCCAAGTGCCCCAGATTCACTATCCAAGGTCACATCTTATATCGAATCACAGGAGGGGGACCACTTATCGAATGTATTTATCAAAACTAAGCTCAAATCAAAATCCAGGAACTTCACGAAGGTATCTGTGGCATACATGTTTCTGGAAGATTGTTAGCCCAATACGCTTTTACACAAGGGTTGTATTGGTCCAAGATGAGATAGGACTGCGAAGACTTCATTCGCAAATGCTACAAATGCCAAATCCATACCCAAGAAATCAAAAGCCCAGCCTTAGACTTGCATATCAGCAATGTTCTCTGGCCATTCAAACAATAGGGAATCGACATCATTGGACCTTTCCATCTAGCATCAGGAAACCGAAGGTTCATCCTGGTTGCCACTAATAACTTCACAAAATGGGTTAAAGGAGTTCCTCTTTGCCATACAGACGAAAACAAAGTTATCAAGTTCCCTTAGGAGCACATCATCACCAGGTTTGGTTGGCTGTAAATGATATGCTCCGATATTGGTAAATAGTTCATCAGTGCAAAAGTACTTGCTTTCCTCCATAAATGCAAAATCTAGCTCACAATATCCATACCATATTATCCTCAAGGAAATAGACAAGCTGAAGCCATAAACAAAAGCATCAAATCAGGATTACGCAAGCGTCTCGATGATAAGAAAGGGCGATGGGTGGATGAATTGCTCAATGTTCTCTGGCCCTACCACACCATACCTCGAGTCTCAATAGGCTACACTTCATTCATGATGGCCTTTGGTACTAAAATAGTCGTACCTTCGGACCTCGATCTACCCAGTACTTGACAAAAAATTCCAGGCGAAGAAAATAAACTCGGTCTCCTTTGCAACCTCAATTGGATAGAGGAAACCAAAGACAAGGCCATCATGAATTTGGGACGATACCATGATACCTTAAAAAAAGTATACAACAAGAAATTTAGGAAGGGAAATTTGGTATTGGAGACCTTGTCTTACGACGGATCCAAGATAGTACTCAGCCTAAATTTTTTAGAAAATTGTCAAAAAACTGAGAAGGACCATACATTGTCAGCAACAAAATAGATAGTGGGACTTATTGGCTGATGACTGAAGATAAAATACAGCTCGAATATTCATGGAATACGGCTCAACTGGAACTGTTTTACAGATGAGACACTGTAACCGTTTTGATCAATTCAAATAAGCATCTTTTGTTATCAATTAGATCCTTACTGTTTGATTTGATTTCGATCTATACTTGTGAAGTATACATCAAAAAAATAATATCTTTACTATTTGATTTGATCTCGATTTATACTTGTCAAGTATACCTCAGACAAACAATATCTCTACTATTTGATTTGATCTTGATCTATACTTATCAAGTATATATCAGACAAATAATGTCTTTACTATTTGATTTGATCTCAATCTATAATTGTCATGTATTTATCAGACAAACAATATCCTTACTATTTAATTTGATCTCAATCTATACTTGTCAAGTATACATCAGACAAACAATATCTTTACTATTTGATTTGATCTCGATCTATACTTGTTAAGTATATATCAGACAAACAATATCTTTAGTATTTGATTTGATCTCGATCTATACTTGTCAAGTATACATCAGACAAATAATATATTTACTATTTAATTTGATCTCGATCTATACTTGTCAAGTATACATCAGACAAACAATATCTTTACTATCTGATTTGATCTTGATCTATACTTGTCAAGTGTACATCAGACAAACAATATCTTTACTATTTGATTTGATCTTGATCTATACTTGTCAAGTATTCATCAGACAAACAATATCCTTACTATTTGATTTGATCTCGATCTATACTTGTCAAGTATACATCAGACAAATAATATCTTTACTATTTGATTTGATCTCGATCTAAACTTGTCAAGTATTTATCAGACAAACAAAATCCTTCCTATCTAGATTTTCTTTTGGCCACTACTTAACAAGTATACCTAAAGCCTATCATTCGAATTTTACACGAACAATATCCAATTACAAGATATTCTACTTTGTGCTCTTTACTTATCGAACAGCCTCTTAAAGAGCTCTTGTTCCTCTAAAATTCTAAATCCAGATACCCATCTAAGGATATATATATATCTGGTACTCATTCTAATTATTTGCCATTTCATGGCCATCTTTTACATATCACGCAAACAAGTGTTCCTCACTTATCTACTCGATCCATAGTCACATTCGATCTAAATCACTTTATCGAAATATGCTATTTAAAATTATTTACAAAATAAGTCTGCATAGTTATTTCACAAATAAAAAAGTTTTACCGCAACATCAAATTGCTTCAGCATAATACTACGAGTTAAATTGTTTCGGTCCTACTGACCATTTTTACATCTTTCTCAAACAAACATAATCTACATGAGGTTTAACATTTAAGAAAAAGATTTTTCTTCATTCAAATTTATGGAACCTTCGGGAACCTACACATCTGCTACCTCACCATGATGAGCACCGTCAACATCTACCATCACATCATCTTCGATGACTTCAAATGCCCTACGTACATCAGGTGTCCGGGGTACATCATCATTCGAACTATCATCAAACAAAACACCACAAGCTTATACAAGTCCCTTATAGAATTTTTTCCTCTCATCCAACGCGTCATATTACTCTTTATAGTGCATCTTCACTTCCATGTATTTTACCAATTTCTCCTTATTCATCTTCACCCTCATCTCATCGAGCAGTTTGCCCTGCTCTTGCTCAATTACCTCGCGAGCATCGACAACTTGATCCCTTACATCTTTTTCAAAGGTGGCCTTCTACAATGCCAAATCTTCTTTTTTCTCTTTTTCTGCCACTTTCTTTGCCTCACCCAGCGTAGCTTTCCTCGATTTCTTGGCATTGAGCTTATACCAATTCAAATTGCATCCAATTTCACCTTCTCCACGATCAAATCTTTATCTATATTTTTGTAGGCAATAATCTTGTTTGCCAGATCTCTACTGCCCACAATGTAACCCATCGCCTTAGTTATCAACTTCTTAATCTGTATCAAAGTCATATAATGATTATTCAAGTGACCTACCAATTTTTTTATTCGTAGAAAAGCATTTAAATTTCCCACCTTCCTCAAATTCCCCTGACCCTAGCTAAAAAATGTATTCAAAATATCAATCCTCATCATGCAATCCTCCAGCTCTGTCTTCAGCTCTTATGTCCCAGACGTATAAGCTTCCATAGTCTTCTGAACTTCCGTCTCAAACTCTTCGACATACTTCTTCTTCGACGTCTTGCCACTGACCTTCTTAGGGATCACACTCCTAGAACCCCATGGGGGACGTATATCCACACCAACTGCTGAACTTACAGTACTAGCCACCTCTTCCATTGTTAATCCGCAATACGATTGAGAAGCTTTTAGTTAGTAAAAAAACATGAAGAACACCAAAATTGGGAAAACTAAAGCATTAATTACTTAAAAAAATGAAATAAAATACAATGAATCACTCCAAAACCCTAGGCTTCTCTTAGAACTCTTTCAGATCTAGCATAACATAGAAAATAACCTAAGTTCCCTTTATATACTAGGGAACTCGAAAATCATAAGAGAACGGATCTCGAGGCAAAATAACGCCTAAGATTCCAAAACGGCGCCAAAGTCGTTCGAACTACTTTACGCCTAATTGGTCTAAGCCCTAGAAAAGTAGACCAACTCGTTCGAACGATACTCAACTTTGTTCGAATGACATATGACTCTGGGTCAAATTTCCAGAGGACATGTCAACTCGTTCGAACGACACTCAACTTCATTCGAAAAAAAAAGTAGCTCTTGGCCAAATTTCCAGGGGACATGTCAACCCGTTCAAACGACACTCAACTTTGTTCGAACGACTTTTACAAATCTTCAAATAACTCTAGATCCTTCTGAATCATGGCTCCCACCTTTAGGAGCCTTGAGCTCCTGCTCAAGCTAGAACTAGAGATGTGAGAATGCAGCGATGGCCAATTCCCTACTGTACACTTTCGAATTACTTGGTAGTTAACCTTTCTTCCTAACACGGAACGAATCAATAACACTCTATCTTGTAGTATGAACCTTCCACCCTAGAGTACCATCCTCAGGCAACCGATCTTCTCTTTCCATCTATAAGTCAACAACTGACGGTAGGTGAGTATCGATTGTAGAGTCTTCATCCAAAAGAGATGGCTCATACAACTTTAAATGTTCGACATTAATCACCGAATACATCTTCAAGAAAGGTGGCAAATCCAACTGGAATGCATTGTCACCAATCTTTTTGAGTATAAAAAATAGACCATAACAGATAGGTTTTAGCTTTTTACCTTCCCCCTTAAGCCGTTCCTTACCCAATTGCAACCAAACGAGGTCGCCCTTAAGAAATGTACACTCAACCCTATGCTTATCGTGGCGAGCCTTATACTTTGCTTGAGTCTTCTTTAACTGAGCATCAACCACCTCATGAACCTTGTTGATCTTCTCAATGAAATGCTGAGCTTTAACCTGTTCTTCTTCCTCCTTCCCTGACACCGTCTTGTCGCAAAGACAAAATGCCAAATCAAAAGGGTCTTGCGGCAAGTACCCCAAACAAACATCAAAAGGAGACTTTAACATGGAATCATGAATCGCCCGGTTGAACGTAAACTAAAGATACGGCAAACTCTCATCCCAAGTCTTAGGATGCTTAGAATGGAATCCCCGTAATAAATGGACCATAGTGCGGTTAACGACCTCTATTTGCCCGTCTGTCTGCGGATAAAAAGTGGTACTTCTCTTCAACTTAATATCCATCATCCCCCATAACGATCTCCAGAAATGCCCCCAAAAGTGGCTATCCCTATCATAAATAATAGAAGAAGGAAGCCCAAAATACCTCCAGACGTTTCTGAAAAACAATCGTGCTGCTCCTTCCCCTGTGACCTTCTTCTGGCATAGAATAAGAAAAATCATCTCTCTGAATCGATCCACCACCACAAAAAATAGTCATTCTCACACCTGGTCATGGGCAAACCACCCATAAAATCTATCGAAATACTCTCCCAAGGTCGACGAGGAACTGGCAATAGTAAGTGCAGTCCTATCTTCTTATTGGAAGGTTTCGATATGCTGCATAACACGTAACCACGAACCACACGAGCAACATCTACTTGCATCTTCGGCCAATAGACATTACACCGCAAATTCAAAAGAGTCTTCTCAACCTAGATATAACCTGCCACCCGGGAAGAATGTGCCTATCGTATCCACTATAAACGGTCTCCACCCTTAGGAATACATAATAGACTGCCCCTATAAATCAAACCATCCTTCAGAACATGCTCACACATCTTGCCCAACAGTAACTTCTTGTGAATCATACTGAGCTCCTTGTCGTCGTCATACCCTAAAACGTACTCAAAAGGAACAATCGGCTGGACCTGCATAGCTACTAACAAAGCAGAAATAGTTGGTAATGGGGGTTGAGATAACATATCAGCCATCTTGTTATCCACTCCTTTCTTATACTTGATTATTAAGTTAAGCTGCTGAAGGTACAACATCCACTTCATATGGCGAGCTTGCTGAAGCTTGGATTGGGTAGATAAGAACTATAACAGTTTGTGATCGAAATGTACCACAACCTCCTTCCCTAATAAGTAACTCCGCCAATGCTTAACTTATTAATATAGCATGTAGAACTCCTTATCGTAGGTAGGATAGTTGCGTACTGCCCCTGTAAACATCTCAGAATGGTAAACAACCGGCTTCCCATTCTGTAAAAGGATTACCCCCAAAGTATAGTCTGACGCATATATCTCAACCTCAAAAGGCTACTGCAAATTAGGCAATGCTAATACTGGTGTATCCGTAATCTTTCGCTTCAGTAACAAAAAGGTCTTCTCATGGTGCTCTTCCCATACAAACTATACCCCGGTCTTTGTCAAAGAATGTAACGGTGCGGCTATTTATGAAAAATGCCGAATAAATTTCCGTAAGTACTGATTAAAACCCATAAAACCCCTCACTTACGTCACTGTACGGGGTCTAGGCCAATTAGTAATGACCGAGACCTTCTCTGGATCGACCTTAAGCTCGCCGCCACCAACAATAAAACCCAAATAGACTAACTCCCATTTTCCAAACTCGTACTTCTTCCCGTTCAGAAAAAGCTATTGTGATCGCAACACGCCCAACACTTTGCGTAAATGCCCAAGATACTCCTCCCAAATACGACTATATATCAAGATATCATCCAAATATGCAATTACAAAATCATCAATAAATGCACGAAGTACCTCATTAATTTGCCGCATAAACGTCGCTGATGCATTGCATAACCCAAAAGGCATTACCAACCACTGAAATAAGCCCTGTTTGGTTTTGAACACTATCTTTTAAGTATCCTCCTCCCAAATTTGAACTTGATGGTAATCCGACTTAAGATCCATCTTGGTGAAAAACTGAGCCGTCTGCAACTCATCTAAAAGCTCATTAATTCATGGAAGCGGATAACGATTCTTCACCATGATCTTGTTCAATTCCCGATAATCCACACATATCCTCTAAGACCCATCCTTCTTCGGTACCAGTAACGCTGGCGAACCACAAGGTGAACAACTTGGATTAATAATTCTTTACTCCAGGAGTTCATGTACCTATTTCTTGATCTCATCAGACTCTGTAATTGAAGTCCGATATAACCCAATATTGGGTAGTGGCTCACCATTTACCAAGGTGATATCATGCCTCACATCCTTCTTGCACGGCATCCCTTCTATACCCAGAAAAAAGTCTTCATGCTCCTCTTGCAACTCCCCTATATCGGTTTGTTACTTAGGAGACATTGCCCAAGTAGACAATACTGTAGCCGACGGACCCTCTGGAACCTATCGCACCAGCGACAAAACAAATTTATCACTCGCATTAACCAACCTTTTCACTTGAGTCACCGTTACCAAATTATTGGTAGTGATATGTTCCTTGCATGCACTAATATGAAACTCAATCCCATCCTTCACCAAGCGATACTTGCGAGTACGACGGTAAAGGATTGTATCTCGGTCCCAAAGATAAGGGCTACCCAAGATGACTTGGAACACGTCCAACGGAACCACCCCACATGTCATTTCGTCAATAAACTTCTCAGTAATAGAAAACTTGAACGTATACTGCTTAATGATCTTTAACTCCACGTCTTTCTGAATCCAACCCAAACCATACGGCTTCGAATGAGCCACAGTAGCCAAACCCATCTTCTTTACCATAGCCTCAGAAATTAAATTCTTCTGACTACCCGGATCTATGATGACCTCGACTAAGCTCTACTTTACCTGAATGCTGACAAAGAAAAGCTTTTCCCAATCCGCCTCGTCGATAGCTAGAGGTTACTTGAACATTAGGGTAAGCCTAGGATTTGGCTTATCTTAATCTAGAATATCTTCAATCTCTGCGGCTAGTGCACGGTTCTCTTTCTTGCTCTTCTCCTCCTTCGGCCGAAGCTCCGGGTGAAGTTTCCAACATCCATCAGAATTGTGCCCATTAGCCTTGCAATGACTATAGATAGTCCCTTTGAATAAAGACCCCTCATCTTTGGACTCCCCTTTCTGATCAAACTTCCAATTAGCCTTGTACCCTGACTTGTTCTTGTCATCTTTGTTGTCCCTCTTCAAGTACTTGCCTTCAATGATAATTGCTTTAACGGTAGCATCTTTGATATTTGCCACATTAAAGAGCTTTAATTCTCTTTGAATGGACTCCGACAAGCCCCCCGTATACTTGATGAACACATCGTACTCCTCCATGTCATTATCCAAAACCAATGCTTGGTTATAAAACTCCGAAGTGAATTGTTGCACGGATTGCCAAAACCGTTGGTGCAAGTTGTACTATTTGTACCATCGCTCATGTTACAACCCAATTAGATAGAATTGCTTCCTCACCAAGACCTTGAATTCCTTCTAACTCAGACATCCAACATCATGTCATTTCTGATAGAATTTCCACCACTGAGCGACTTGTGAATTTTAAAGTAGAGAAGCAAATCTTCTGAGCATTGGAATATTCATCAATGGAAAAATAGGTCTCGAGCCTATCCAACCAATTATTTAATTTCTCAGCGTCGACGGAACCATCAAAAACTGAAATCTCAATATTAAAACTAGGACGAAGATTACGCATATGATTCCTTGACTAACCAAAGCCTGGGCGCTCCTTGATGGAATCAGCATTACAAGAATCATCGAATACCGGAACGTCCTCATCCCCATCTACCTCCATAACCCCTTTCTTCTTCGAACGATCTCTCCATTCTACCGAAGTCGAAGCCTTAGCGAGGTTCGTGAGACACAATTGCTCCACTAACTCCCCTACAGTAGAAGTTAGGGTTGAAACTGTCATTTCCAAAATTGTCAGTCTATCGTTGGGATCGCCCATTTCCAAATTGTCTTTCTTCTATGAATTAGGTTTGCGATGGATCTTCATCGCAATCACTTGCATCTCCTTCGGTTGCTTGAGACGGTCACGTGTAGAGACCATAAACCACAATCAACCCCCGAGAATCGAAACTAGAAAACTGATACCACTTAATCCAAAATATGATTGAGAAGCTTTAAGTTAGTAGCGAAATACGAAGAACACCAAAATTGGGAAAACTAAATCTTCAATTGCTAAAAAAAATAAAGTAGATTGCAATGAATCACTCCAAAACCCTAGGCTTCTCTCAGAAATCTTTCAGATCTAACATAACCTAGAAATAACTTAAGTTCCCTTTATATACTTGGGAACTAAAAAATCATAAGAGAACGGATCTCGAGGCAAAACAGTGCCCGAGATTCCAAAACAACGCCAAAGCCGTTCGAACGAACTAGAGAGTCGTTCGAACGAGTTTATGCCTAATATGTCTAAGCCCCAGTAAAGTAGACTAACTCGTTCGAATGGCACTCAACTTCGTTCGAAGGACATATGGCTTTGTACCAAATTTCCAGAGGACATGTCAACTCTTTCAAACGGTACTCAACTTTGTTTGAACCAAAAAGTGGCTCTGGGCCAAATTTCCCGAGGACATGTCAACTCGTTCAAACGATTCTCAACTTCGTTTGAACGACTTTTACAAATCTTTAAATAACTCTAGATCCTCCTGGATCAGTTGTCGATTGTCGAGTTTTCCTTTTATGAGGAAGCAATGGAGAAACATCAGAACTCGCTGTCATTTTCTTTTTTCTTTCTAGAAACCCTCTCAGCATAGCATCGATCTCTGTATCAGTGTTGTACCCAATCTGGGAACAATTTTCAAGAGGTAAGCCAGCATTTACGGTTATCTTATTCCTTACCGAAATTTTCACGTCTATAACAGGCACTTCAGACCCTTTTACCCTCTGCCTATTTAAACCAGCTTCTTGGAATATAGTATTTGCAAGATCTTGATTGATAACCAGGTTATCGATCCTGCCAAAGAAATCTCTCCTCACCCGTTATAACATTTCCTTTACTTCTGACTTCTTGTTGACCTCTTTCAATGCCACAAAACAACATAAACAAGTTAGAAACACTTACATATCATTCACACAATTCAAACATCCAGAATTACATATGCTTAACCACACACCTAAGTAAAAAGTTTATCTCTTTAAGGGTTCCCCAAGCTCTTTTTTATCGAACTCATAATTTCGGGGGACAAGTAAGCGCTCATCGGTGTATCACCCCCCAATTGACACCATATCATAAAATAGTGGTCTTTTTAGGAACGTCGCCAAGTACCGGTAACCTAGCTTTTACGGGTTCATCTTAAGTGTATCTTACACATATAAATCATCAACAATTATTAACTTCTCCCCCCTGGTCTTAAGTCGACGATTTATTACCCCATAAACCCTAAAAAGATCATACACATTCGGATTGAACTGCCCCGGTGCCACATCAAAGAAATTCATTAATTTTTTTTGGTCCGCTCTGAGGGAAAGCTTCAATCCATTCTTTATTTGTTCTCGATGCACAAGAATACCATTCAGAGCTATTTCTTGGTCGATCATTTCATACTGGTACTCCTCTAACCTTATATCTCAAGGAATACCATACTTCTTCTTTATGTTTAGTATCTCTTTGGTCTCTGAACCATCTTCGTAACATGCCTCCTCGCCTTCTTCTACATCTTATACCCCATCCCCCCTACCTTCTCAATCACTCGTTTGAAGCTCATGATCTACGTTTGTTTCCGTATTCTCCTCCTCAGCCTGTTCGATAATACTAGGTGCCACCCTAAACTGTTCAACGCTACCTAAATTTGTACTACTCAATCCTACCCAATACTTCTCTCTGAATTGTTGTACACAAGTCCTCACATCAATCATCAGAGGCGTTACGTTTTCCAGACTCCCATATATGTCTTTTTCATCATTTTGAATTGGTTCAGCCATTTTAAATCAAACCTGTACAACAGATTCCAAAAAATTTACACTGTTAGAATCTATCATATGTGATACATATATATCTTCATAAGTTCATATATTCATAAAGATATCGTTATTGAGATAACACTCCAACACATCATTCACTTTACTATCTGCTACTATCATTTACATTTATACTTATTACCATAGTTCTCGATATAGTTCATATCATTTAATTCATATTGGTATCTTTCATTAAAGTAACACATCTGCTCAGTTCTCGATGCTTTTCTATTTTTAATAAATAATTTCGATAACTTGTTAATCTGGTTTACTTTTTGTCGAATTACAGGAAACTTAAATGCTTCTTGAACATTCTTCACCTGTTTCCCGCCAAAAATACCATCTTCTAAAATTTAATAATACCGTTTCTCCGGCATAAAATTCGGTCAAATCCCAATACCAATAACGTTCCCGACAATCACGCAGTATCAAAAAGGCATCTCAACTCTTCGCTACAATTGCGCCGTAACCCCAGCGCTACCAACCAATCACCCTCTCCACTCATCTCCACCCATTTTTTGCACCACCCACACCAGAACCATCAATAAATCCCCTACGAATCCATTTTTTCTACCTTGACACCCAACGAATCACACTTAAACCAGATTTTCCTAAAACTCCTCCATCAGCCCTAATACTATTCTTTTACAAATCATTCTCGTTCGATTCAATTCAACATACTGCAACATTCATTTTACTTAATTCTATTCGTCTATAACTTAATAATTCACACCAAACAAACATCAAATACAGAATCACTAACCTTGCTTGTGTGCTGCTTTTATATCCCTCTCCTTTGCTCGCTTGGCTCTTTTAATTAGCACGCTAATTTTCTCCTTCACAATCTTAGACAACAATCCAATGACGAGCAATAGCAATTCGTACTAAAGAATTTTTTTTATGTGTTCACAAAGTGTGAACAGTTGCCTACTTCAGAGGTGTTTATAGACCCCATGTGACTGCTCATCATACCACTTCGTGACTGTTCAAACCCTCGAACATAATGCCTTCTACTTCTCTTTGCCGCCTCTTCGACACCTTGCCTTCTCAGAACCAACAAACGCTTACACTACCACTCTAATCCTTCCATATCTTGAAGAACTTCTTTGGCTACATTCACGTGCAACAAAGCACAACTTATATTGTCATAAAGACGATTAACATCATCTTTCTTATAATTCATACTCTCACCTAAAGGAACACATCTGGCCATAATCATTATTCTTGACAGTTCCCCCACTTCTACTTTACCTACACATTCCTATATTTTTGGGTCCATGCTCGACAACATCTATAATATCATTATATTTGACATTCTACCAGAAACTTGCTAAAAGTGTTTTTCCATTACCAAATTTCAACAAGTACATTATCCATTCGACAAATAAACAACAAATTACTTCTATCGAAAAAACATCCTACACAACTATTTTCATTAACCATAAAAAATTCTTATAAGCGGCCTACTCCTATTAAACATTACAACTTCATAAACCCCTAGTTGCAGCTTCATCTTCCCTTTTCACCAACAACTTTTCTCGAGTCCACATACCACCAGATCGTTCAGGAGGATGCCAAAACTGTAATTTGATACAAAATTCAAAGTCCTCTTCAACCTCCTTTGTTTCTGCCTCGCTCAGCCCTTCGTAATCAGGCTCTTCCAGATCTTCCATATCCATATCGCAGTTCCGAGATCCAAAATTTTGAATGTACAACACCCAGTGCATCGTTTGAATATGCCTGAACACATCATCACGGGCCTGAGCTCTCGTCTTCACCATCTTGCATGAATGCCTCACATCTGTAGCAACATGACTTATTTATACCCCCTCCAGTTATGGTTTAACTCACCTACATTTCCTCTACCTTGGAACTCTACAATTTCAAAGTCAAATCACTCAACAACTAAATCCATTTAGGGACCCACTCAGTTAACTACATTCGAGATGTTATGCCAACCCATCAACATTTTATGTGCATGCACGTTTGATATTTTACCTTCAATTATTTAAAAAAACCTATAATTGATAATCAAAATACACATGAATTGCATATCGAAGATATTAACTTTATTTATTATTATGTATCAGGTTACAATTCATATTCGACAAACTTTATCCTTCAATTTTGTTTCATATATCATCCGGGACTACATCCTTCGATTTCATTACATTAAACTACATCTCTTTTTACATTCGACTTATAGGACTGATTACTCTGTGTTTTCATTTTACCAGAATAAGACATTAAAGCCTCTTTTCAGTGCTAAGAACCTCAATGAATCTCAAGTCACAAAACTTCTAAAAGGATACATCCCCAGATGAAGGCAGCAAAAAATTACAAGAAGCCTTCCACGTCTGACAAGATCCCTAGACGCCCATCTGAGCTTAAAATCTTCATCATCAGCACAAATAGTTGCCCTTTCTCCCCCAAACTAACTCACTCAATTACCTTCAATGCCACATGATGACATAGTTATTTTCAACAAATATGCATCTTCTCTTGTTTGACCTCTCTCCCAACCCAACGCCATGACATAATCACATAACGAATTATCACTGCTCAGTTTGAGCATGATTTTTCCCTCAGGCTGTTCACTATCTTCTGCCTCAGACAACGCATTAGACCATACTTGGGGCGGCATCCTTCTAAAAAAGCACCACCATTCCACCCTCAATAGCCCCCTATTTATACCTAAATATCGCCCTGCCTGATTCACTGTACTGTATTAATTGTACCTCGGGAATGACTTGACCAAATACAGTTCCTTTGACCTCGAAAATAATGCAGATGACTCATCTTCTCATTCGGCAACCTCTTCAGCTTTTAACTTCTTCTCGACACAACCACAAGTGCTTCTGTCAAGAATGGGGCGATTGTAGTAGCATATTCCCCAGATTTGGCAAGAGTAAGCCAGCAGAGTATAGTCGAAGACATCCGTACCTGATCGAAGGCCATCATTCTAGAAGTTACCATAAGTCCTCGACTTACCATAAGTATCCCTTGAGGCCTGGTCAAGAGAGAACTGTTAGGGATCAAAATTTGCCCACTCCCCGGAATAGGGGACTACTTCTTTCTTTTTGAAAAATTGCCTATATAACTATAAATATAGGCAGAGAATAGATTCTACAGGATCGCAATCTTTAACTATTCTTACTTACTAAATCTAACATCACTCAAAACGTATAATAACTAGCATCTTACTGGATTTTACATAAAAATCCTCCTCGAGGTTGTGGTTTTTCTCAGCCTTTACTGAGTATTCCACGTAACATCTTATTTTATCTAGTTTTATTATATTTTCTTTACGAATAAGTATTGGCGATGATTTTCCTTTCGAAAAATATGCCACTACAACTTCCTTGTGGTTACATGTCGTCAGAGATTACACATGAAGCGACTACAGTTGGATTGACACTGAACAGGTACGTGGGTTTGTACCTCTACGCTAAAAAATATCTAGCCATTAATATTTTTTAAAAGGATAAAAAGAAATTATGTTTTTTGAAGAAAATAGGTTTCTGTTCGAACATACTTTTTTCTGTTAGAACAGACCCTATTTGAACAAACTTTTTTTTCCTCTGTTCGAACAGGCCCTGTTCGAACAAACTTTTTTTCTATTCGAACAGGCTACTCGGAACTTTGTTTCTTCAAATAGAATCTTGGTTCTATTCGAATTAAATATTGATTGTTCGAGCAGACTATTACCTTGTTCGAACAAACTTTAAGTTTTTAATTTTCTAATAAAAAATATCCTTTCTTAATTCATTTTTCAACTTTTCCAAAAAGAGCTTTTTCTAGGGCTTGAGATTTTAGAGAGAAGAAAAATTTTAACGAGTGATTTAATGTGAATTAAAACTAAAATTTAATCAATTAAAGATTTTGAAACCTAAATCTAATTTTAGATTTTGTGAGTTTAAGCGATTCAAGCTTTGATGCTTTGGTGCGTTATTCGAGGTGAGGTATTCCGAGAATAAAGGGCATTGCGAGAAAGTGGAATTGATTGTGAGGAGTTTAATTAGAAGAGATGTAACCATGGTACGTGCTTATCGAGTCTATGAATAATTAAATTCTTGTAATTTTGTTTAAATATTGGATTGTTTACCTTTCGGGCGATTCGGCAGTGACCTGTGGGTTTTTTTTATGAGAAATGTTTCCCATAGGGTTAAAATTACTTGTTCTTGTGCCTTATTTATCTATGCTTGTTATCTCAAGAACATTGGACCAACTTGAATTAGGCAAGGGTTAGACCGTTGATCCAAGTTTTTTCAGACCTATTGATTTTGATCTAAATTAATCAAAATCGGTTAGTCTTAAGTGATTATTTATTTCAATTAGTATCAGAGCGGTCACTCTTTGATGATTAAAAATTGAGCGTGGATCCTAACTTGATTGCTTGAGAATAAAGGATTCTGAGAAGTTTGGAGGTCCTGTAAATCGTCCACTACTTTTTGATGGCAAAAATTATCCATATTGGAAAGTTTGAATGGTTGCATTCTCACAATCAATCGGGAAAGATGTACGGATTTCCATTGAGGATGGATGGAAACAACCTACCATGATGCAAGGTGTACCAGGTAGTGCTATAGAGATCCTTAAACCTAGAAATCAATGGTCAAAGGAAGAGAAAGATACTGCCGGTTTTAACTTAAAATGCCGCAATGCTATTTTTATGGCTGTAAGTCAAAGTGAGTTTTGGTATATTTTTACTTGTACCACTTTAAAAGAAGTATGTGACATTATAGTTCAAACTCATGAAGGCGATGATACAGTTAAAGAAAGCAAATTACAAATGCTTACTTCATAATTTAAGAATATTTGAATGAGTGAAGATAAACATTTTGATGAATTCAATCCAAGACTAAGTGATATCTCAAATACTAGTACCGCATTAGGAGCAGTTTATTATAATATCCAAATTGCTTGCAAAGTTCTAAGATCTCTTCCTAAGAGCTTTAGATCCAGACGTTATGCTATCGAGGAAGCTCAGGATCTTTAGAAAATGAAACTAGATACATTAGCTGGAAAGTTACAAACTTTTGAACTTGAGATAGAAATAGAAAACCCTAAGAAGAACAAGAGTGTTGCTTTTAAATCTATATTTAACTCTTCTTCTTCTATGGGTAGCAAAGAAGCTGACATCTCATGTGATTCAGATAATAATGATGGGTTTGGTATGGATTCACAAATTGCCTCTATAAGAACCCAGTTTAAGAACCTTATAAAAAATGTCAATTTCAAAAATAAAGGCAATCAGTGAATTACAAGTCGCGAACTCAGGATCTACTTAAGTCGAATAACCGACAGACCAACCTCGACACTGACCTAAATAAAGGTGAATATTATAAGTATCACAAGTTTGGCCATTATGCTCACAGCTGTCCCAATAACAAATTTAAAACTAATAACAAAGCTATGAACATTAGTATTACTTGGGAAGATAATGATGATAAAAGTAATAATAATAAGGATTATCCCTAAGTAGTTGAGAATGAACAATATTGTGCATATCCTGCTTGATTAAATTGTAATAATGATAACTCTGATGCTTTCAATCTTGAAAATTCTATTGAAAATCAAAGTGATCATGAAAGAAATAAGTTTGAGGACCTGAATCTTGAAGACTTGTATGCTCAGACTTTTGCGAAGCCTATTAAACTTGGAAAACTTAAAAAAGTCTTGAAAGACCAAGTTAATACACTCACGCGTAAACTTTAAGAAAAGCTAAGAATAATAGTTACGAAATAAAAATTCTTGAAGATAAGTAACAAGACCTCCATGAAAAAGTTATGATTTTAGATAAAGGAGTTCATGATACGAAGGAGAAAAAAAATCAATTTTGGAAAAACTACATACGGCCAAACTTGATTTAGTTTTTTATCTCAGCAGAAACTTGAAATTTTTGGTCATGGAGCGAAAAATATTGATAAGATGTTATGTATGGGGAAAACAAATACTGATAAACAGGGTCAAAGATATGAGGAACATATCTCTAATGCCAAGACTCCTCAAGTCACTAAAATTTTCAAAGTAATTTCTACTATATCATTGACCAAACATAATATAATATCCTCCACTCATAATCAAGACAAAAGGATCTCGTACTCTCAAATTTATTATTGTAGAATATGTGGCCAAAAGGGTCATATTACGTCTTATTATAGATTTGTTGGATCCTATCAACCATATGCTCGACCATTCTATGGGCAAAGATATAACTTAAATGTGATTTCTACTAATGTGAAAAATAGGAATGTAAGTAGGTGGTTTACTCAAGAAACATCACCTCAAAAGGTTAGTCAGGCTATTTGGGTACAAAAGGATGACTTGTTACCTCAGAAAAGGTAATGAATATAAACTGAGACGGGTTATCATTATGCTTATTTTTATTTTTATTGTTAGAATAGTAGGGTACTATTTTGATTTTATTTGCACTTTGCACTTTAGGAGCTTTTATATGGAGAATATTCTTGCTAGACTTTGATTGTACTTTTGAGCTATATTCATTCATAGGATAATTATTTGGTAAAATCACATTTTACAATAGTCATTGATCATCTTGCTTAAACTAAAAGCTCATCGCGATTAGAACCACGTGAGGATAACTGTAGTGACTTCGTACCTAATGCTATTTAAGGATCTAGCCTTTTAATAAGCTTCGAGTAATATTTCCTAAATTCTTTCTAGATCCGACATTTTTTTTTGATCTTATTTTTTCTAACCAATTGTCGATGGAAACATCAAGTTCAAGTTAGTCTAATAGAATATTCCATATACTTGATTTGAGAGGAAACAGATACTATGTGAAACTAAAGATATGATAATAGGCTTTTTATTAATATACCTTTTTTAGCCTTCGTCTAAGCTTACCTAAAATTTTATTCGTTTGCAGCCCTTTTGTGCCTTATAATATGCCATTCGTTTTCTATCCAACTCCTTTTAACCCATTTATTCTGAAACTTTTTAGTGGAGAAAAAACAAGATTTTTGGGGGAAAGATAAATATAAGAATAGAGTGAGTATCCTCAATGTCTTTGCTAGTATATCAATCAGAGTCTTGCAAGAATATGAAAAAAAGAGGTTAAAAAATATTCTATTCCATGTGTACTTAATAACAAAAAGAGAATGATAGAAGGTAAACTTAATTTGTAGTATGATGGGGAGTTAGTATAACTATAGTTTCATAATGCCAATAAAATACCTACTCTGTCATGTCCCTTCCCTTGCTTACAATATAACCTGTTTGATATTGTGTTTAGCACAGTCAGTTAAATAGAGATGAGAAATAGGGATTCTATGTTAGTTAACTTGATACCATCTATGACAATTGATTTTCTGTCCGTGAGATCTTTCAATTTATAATGCATAGTTTATTTGATGAAATTTGAATTTTTCTATTCATATAATCATATTCATATTTCACACAGAGTGTTTGCTAGTCAATTTTCAGTAATTTTTGAGTGACCACCCTAGTGAGGCCCAAGTTAAAATAACTTTCCAAAATAGTATTCTAATTGTGGCTGCATAATACGTTAAATATTGAGTATCCATTTGACTATGCAAACACACACACATACCAAGTAATTCATTTAGTGATTATTTTATAACACATGGGCGATGTCTTGGTCTTTATAGAATATTTTATATTTATTGTCTTTCTATCATGCCTTGTATTAGGGGGAGTGTTGTCTTCTTTTACTTGCTTATTTAAAAGATACTCCCCGTATGTGTTTTCCTTTTGTTTCATTTTAAGGGGGTTACCATTATTTTGAAGGGGAGTTGCTTCTTATTTTGGGCTATTGGTATTTAGTGATATCCTCTCTGTATGTTCATTTTGTTTAGTTTAACTTTAGGATATGCTATGTATTGAAAGTTTCTCTTTTCAGAATAGTTGCTCTGACATTTCATGATATATAGTTTTCATCTATTATGTGTTTAACTTATTCCATGACTGTTATATATTTTGCTTTCCAGGTCAGCTTATCCTTTTTATCTCCTATTGCGTTTTTCTTTTACTCTTTGTTCATCTATACCAAAAAGGGAGAAAGATGATTGATGAGCGCATAATTATGATATTTTTAATATACCCGAACATGTATTTTAGTTGTCAATTAGATTTAATTTTGGGTACTTAGGCGCATTTCTCTTATTGTAGCTACTGGAGATGAATATTTGAAACCAAGCTCTTAAAGTCAAGTAAAAATGTCTCTAGCAGATCATAATACAAAAAGTCAAAGACACAATATATTTGATCTCAAGATTGAAGAAATATATACACAAATATTATTGGAGAATAAGAACAAAGAATATATTGTATCCAAGATCCTTAAAGATATTTTATATTGAAGATATATGCAAGAGTTTCAATGAAGAAAGATCTATACATTACTTAAGGAAATTATATGCAAGAATATTAGGTGATTGGTTGTAATATTAAAAGATATTATTGTGAAAATATTATTTAGAATTTAATGTATAGTTTCTAAATTTTGGTTCCTTCTCCTATGAAGGGGACCCTCCACCCCCATTGTAATTGGGCATCTCATATTGGAGCAAGTTTAAAAGAAATAAAGTCTTAGTTTTATTTAATTATCTTTTCTCCCTTTTATTTTCTTTTCTAAATAATTAGTTGTTAATGCGATGAAGTCCAAGATGATCGGCTAATCTCCAAGCTAAGGCTAGGATGAAGCTTCTTCTTGGATGAGCAATAGTTGGTATTAATTAGGTTATAATTAATTTCTTCTTAGTACTTTATGATTAATAAGTTAGTATATCATATTGAAGGCTTGACCATAGCTTCTGTGTCGTGTACGATAACTTTGGATACAAACAAGTGTTACTAACCGTAAACTTAATTTGGAGATCTAAACAAGAGGAAGCACTAGAGAACTCATTCAAGTCTAGCCATGGTTGAGTTGATAATTCTCTAAGACACTCTTCACCATCACCTAAAAGCATAACCACTAAATGTTTGACCATAAATTTAGTAGTTTATTTTATAACATCGTATGTGTCTTAACACGAACATATGATGGGTAAAGATATTAAGATTTAGTTATATATCGATTAGTGCTTTAAAAGGTAGAGGCCAAGTCCGAACCTTAACTCTCTTCCTCATTAAGTTTTATAATTAGTTTTTATTTATTCTTCTTAGATTTATCTCTTATAAAACCTTAATTCAGCCTAGAAAGTATTTATTTTCTCAAACCTCCTTGTGGATTCGATTCCACTCATCCGTGCTATAATTCGACAACCGTACTTTGAGAAGGTATTTTGCTAGAGGCCCTAAAAACCTCTTATCAAATGGCTGACAAACATACAATCCTGGTTGAAAAATCTCTTTCAAAAACCAGATAACACATGAATGGTAATCCTTAATATTAGCCCCTAATTGGGCAGATATATTTTGTAAAAACCAGATAGAGTTTAAAACTAATTCTCTATGAAATTTTCTTTTCAAAAAACTTTGTCTATCATTTGATGATTCCAAGTTGAAAATTTTTGACAAATCTTGAAAAACTATTTTCTCTAAGATAAAGCAAACACATAAGGAACATATTTTCCTTTAGAATTTTCAATACAATCATATGATTACTACGTGTTACAGTAAATAAGAAGATTGGTATGCAAGTATTCGTCCCCAAAAATGTACTAGATTCAAAACTCAATTTTCTAGGAAAAATATTTTTTTTGAAAGTTTTCAAAATCCCCATGTTATCGTTGATATTCAAAAAAATGTGATAGGTGGTTCTGACAAACCAAGTCTGTGGGGCATCCCTAAAATTATAATTTTTCAAAAAGATATTTTCTATTAGTAGAAGAAAAACTATATAACATATTTGTGGATGTGGGGATTGGGGAGCAATTGACTCTAACAAACGTTTAAAATTTATGTGCCTAAAATCATAACTTATCTTAAGGAACTCATCCTGACCATTAACGTGGATATTCATTGGATTAGGGACATGGCCAACTTGAAACATATTTTCAGATGCTAATGATTATACCATTTCATGAATCTCAGGATTATTCGAGTCCTCAAAATAATTTTAACATTCATCAACAGAAATGCAACAAGAGTTATCTCCGTACAAGTTCTCAAAATTGTTTGTGGTCATGGTACCCCTATTAGGCTCAGGCGATGGAGGTATGGATTCAAGAAAGAGAGATGAAGAAGGTGGTGCTGGTCTGGATAAAGATGGAGCTCGTATTTTTTCAAGAATCGATGTTGAATTCACACTTCTAAGACATTTATCATCATCCTCATCATCTGAGAAATCGTCTAAGAATTTGGAAAAATACTCACTTTCTGTTATGATATCATTTATGAATTGGTGGGGTTCTATCGGTGAAAGGATGGATAATGACATTGGTAGTTGAATGTTGAGGGCAGAATTAGGAGGTGATTGAGAAATAATTTTATTGAATATGTTAGCCGCTTCTTTAAGATCTTCTTGTGACATAGGATCATCAACCTTAAAATGTTCATCTTCTAAATCTATCTCGTAATATGGTATCCATTCACCCACAGGGAAAACATTCCATGGTTACGCTTGAAATCATTACTTTTTAAATCACAAGGAGATTTAACTTCATATTGTTCTTCTTCATTGCTTGGAAGTTTTTCGTGTTATTTATCACTCCATGTGGTTGACAATTCAGTTATCTGAGTCTCAAATCTAGAGATAGATTGAGATATATAATTTTGATTCACCAGTCTGTTGTTGGAAATACATTATTTATTACTGAAATTGCAACGCTTGTTGTTGACTTTGCATTGATTGTTTTTGATTTTCCATTGATTATTGCATTAAAAGAGCAAGGGTGTCTTCCAAAGATGGTTTAGGTGGAGCGGGTGGAAACTGTTTGAATGACTGAAAGGATTGATAGGTCAGCATATAGGAATAAAGCTAGAAAGGTTCCACGTATTGAGAATTTTGGTGATCCCATGATTGAAAATGATTTTGAGGATATTGTGGGATGTCAAAATGTGAGCCGTATGAATTCCAATGTTCTTGCATGTACGATATTTTACAATTAAATTAACACCCAATGCAAAAAAAAAATCAATCAAGCCTAAAACTCTAGCACTTCAGCGTTTTTTTTAGAAGAAATAATTGGGTCTCCCCTATATTTTTCTATGTTAAAAAATGGATAGGATGGTTGAAGGCTTTAGTTCCTACACTCCCCTGTGTTACTGCGCTAGTACTAGCTTAGAGTAGATGTTCAGTCCTCATGCCTGAGCGAGTCGCCTTATCGCACGTTTGCACTCGGAACGGTGACGTCACAAACTTATAACCAGTATTTCGCGGTGCTAGGCTGGGCCATATCCTATGAACCCGTGTTTCTACCCCGGTCCGGTACACCTATTCGTTGGGTGATGAAATCCCGCGGGAATCTCCTACTCTTTTTTATTATCAGTTATTTTCATGCCCGGGACGTTTAATTTTTGTGCGATACGAATTTTTTTGTATCCCTAATGGGTGGTTCCACTTGTTAGAGAGCTTTTTGGGTGATGAAATCCCGCAAGTCTCTAACCGTTTTTACCTTTACTAATGTTAGAATGAAAAAAAAAATTAAACACAGCAATAGGTCAATCTAAACATAACAAAATTTTTATTAGAGTAGCATGTATTTGCACAGTTCGCAAGACTTTATGTTTCTGGTGCTGGGGTGGAGCAGATATAAACCCCTTCTAGATGTCAAGTTTATAGAGGTACCAACCTGCGGGAAGTGTTTCCCAGTAAAGCTGTGGCCGCCCCTTCACTTAGGGGCGAAGGAAGGAAGTGCCCCTTCACTTTGGGGGAACAAAAAGGATTAGATAGAAGTTTGCCAATGTACTTTGTAAATTCCTCACGATCTCTAAGAACCAACTTTGTGACTATCCTGCAAAACAAGAGAAAAATGATTAGTGACAGCAAAATTAATCCAATTTCCAAGTTTATTGTAGTGTATGATGTTCTAATTTTCAAATGTACATATCTTTCAGCTCGGTTGAGAAAGAATATTAAATAATATCAATTTGGAAATATAATTAAGAAAGGAAAAACATTGAAGAAGAAAGTTTTCTAGAATTTAGCTTGCCTACCACTCAAAATAAGTGATTAATGAACAACGACGTCCTTTACTGAGACTATTTTTACTGTTGTTTCAAAATGTTGTAACTCTCAGACTACTAAACGAGAAAATATGATCTATAGCAATTCGGAAAGGGTTTTAAATTTTCTAAAACTTTTATAACAAACGTATTTTCCAATTGTGAAGTTTAGATGGCCAAAAACCGTAAAACATTCAAGAACACATACTTCATTGAAAACTGAGTATGATTATTCCAAAATTAATATCTTTGAAATTGCTTATCAGAAATTGTTAAATCTAATTTATTCGTGAAGAAATCTCACGGATATAATCATAAAACTAATTGGAAAACTTAACAACTAACCTTGATAGCACACAACCAAGCTAAAATAGAAGAAAATAATTTAAAGAAAAGAAATTCGGTATTAAAAAGAATCATTTTCAACATTGCCACCCTGGCAGTGGCGCCATTTGATAAGTGGTTTTTAGGGCCTATAACAAAATACTGCTTAAAGTACGGTTATCGAATTGTAACACGGATGAGTGAGATCGAATCCTTAGGGAGATTTGGGAAAATAAATACTTTTTAAGCCGAATTAGATTTTATAAGAGATAAATCTATGAAAAAAAAATAAAAACTAATTATAAAGCTTAATGAGGAAGAGAGCTAAGGTTAGGACTTGGCCTCTACCTTTCAAAGTACTAATCAATATATAACTAGATCCTATGTTCGTATTAAGACACATATGATATTATAAAATAAACAACTAAATCTGTGGTCAAGCATTTAGCAGTTATACTTTTAATTGATGGTGAAAAGTGTCTTAGAGAATTATCAACTCAACCATGGCTAGGCTTGAGTGAGTTCTCTAGTGTTTCCTCTTGTTTAGATCTTCAAATCAAGTCTACGATTAGTAGTACTTGTTTGTATCCAAAGTTCACGTTCAACAAACTGAAGCTATGGTTAAGCCTTCGATATGATATAAACTTATCAATCATAAAGTACTAAGAGAAAACTAATTAGAACCTAATTTGTACTAACTATTACTCATCCAAGAAGAGGCCTCATCCTAGCCTTAGCTAAGAGATTAGCTGCTCATCTCAGACTTCATCGTATTAACAACTAATTATTTATAAAAGAAAATAAAAGAGAGAGAAGATAATTAAATAAAACTAAGACTTTATTTCTTCTAAACTTGCTCAAATATGAGATGCCCAATTACAATGGGGGGAGGGTTCCTTTTATAGAAGGAGCCCAAATTTATAAGCTATACATTAAATTCTAAAGAGTATTTTCATAATAATATCTTCTAATATTACAACTAATCACCTAATATTCTTGCATATAATTTCTTTAAGTTATGTAGAGATCTTTCTTTATTGATACTCTTGCATATATCTTTAATATAAAATATCTTTAAGGATCTTGGATGCAATATATTATTTGATATTATTCTCCAATAATATTTGTGTATATATTTCTTTAATCTTTAGATCAAATATATTGTGTCTTTGACTTTTTGTATTATGAACTGCTGGAGACACTTTAACTTGACTTTAAGAGCTTGGTTTCAAATATCTATCTCCAGTAGCTACAATCAAAGAAATGCGCATAAGTATCCAAAATTAAATATAAATGACGATTAAAATATATATTCAGGTATATTAAAAATGTCATAATTAAGCGTTCATCAATCATCTCCCCCCCCTTTTTTGGTACAGATGACCAAAGGGTAAAAGAAAAACACAATAGGAGATAAAAAGGATAAGCTGACCAGGAAAGCAAAATATATAACAGTCATGGAATAAGTTAAACATAGAATAGATGAAAAATATATATCAGGAAATATCAGAGCAATTATTCTGAAATGGGTTACTTTTAATACATAGCAGATCCAAAAGTTAAACTAAACAAAACAAACATGCAGTGAAGATATCACTAAACACCAATACCCCAAAATAAGAAGCAACTCCCCCTTAAAATAATGGTAACCCCCTTTAATGAAATAAAAGGAAAACACATACGGGGAGTGTCTTTGAAATAAGCATGTAAATGATGACAACACTCCCCCTAAAACAATGCATGATAGAAAGACAATAAATATAAAATATTTTATAAAGACTAAGACATCGCCCATGTGTCATAAAATAATCACTAAATGAATTACTTGGTGTGTGTGTATGTGTGTACATAGTCAGATGGATACCCAGTATTTAACGTATTACACAGCCCCAGCTAGAATACTATTTTGGAAAGTAATTTTAACTTAGGCCTCACTAGGGTGGTCACTCAAAAATCACTGAGAATTGACAAGCAAACACTCTTTGTAAAATATGAATATGAGTATGTGAATAGAAAATTTTAAATTTCATTAAATAAACTTTGCATTATAAATTAAAAGATCTCACAGACAGGAAATCAATTATCACAGATTATGCCAAGTTAACTAACATAGAATCCCTATCTCTCATCTCTATTAAGCTGACTATGCTAAACTCAATATCAAACAGGTTATAATGTAGGCAAGGGAAGGGACATGATGGAGTAGGTATTTTATTGGCATTCTGAGACTACAATTACACTAACTTCTCATCTTACTACAAATTAATTTCACCTTCTGCTATTCTCTTTTCTTATTAAGTACACATGGAATCGAATACTTCTTCCCCTCATTTTTTTTCTTCATATTCTTGCAAGATTCTGATTGATATACTAGCAAAGACATTGAGGATACTCACTCTATTCTTATATTTATCTTTCCCCCAAAATTTTTTTTTTTCACCACTAAAAAGTTTTAGAATAAATGGGTTAAAAGGAGTTGGATAGAAAACGAATGGCATATTATAAGGCACAAATGGGCTGTAAACGAATAAAATTTTAGGTAAGCATAAACGAAGGCTAAAAAAGGTATAATAATAAAAAGTCTATTATCATATCTTTAGTTTTACATAGTATCTTTTTCCTCTCAAATCAAGTATAGGGAATATTTTATTAGACTAACTTGAACTTGAAGTTACCATCGACAATTGGTTAGAAAAAATAAGATAAAAAAAAATGCTGGATCTAGAAAAAATTTATGAAATATTACTCGAAGCTTATTAAAAGGCTAGATCCTTACATAACATTAGATACAAAGTCTCTACAGTTATCCTCACGTGGTTCTAATCACGATGAGCTTTTACAATAACCAAGAGGATCAATAACTATTATAAAGTGCGATTTTACCAAATTATTGTCCTATGAATAAATATAACACAAAAGTACAGTCTAGGTCTAGCAAGAATATTCTACATACAAAAGCTCCTAAAGTGCAAAGTACAAATAAAATTAAAACAGTACCCTGCAATCCTTATAATAAAAAAATAAAATAAAAGCAAACTGAGATAGGGCAAGAAATATACCTAATCAATGGAGTATACTGATAACCCGTCTCAGTTTATATTTATTACCTTATCTGTGGCAAAGAATCATCCTTTCGCACCCACACAGCCTGACTAACCTTTCGAGGTGATGTTTCTTGAGCAAACCACCTACTTACATTCTCATTTTTCACATTAACAAAAATTACATTTAAGTTATATCTTTGCCCATAGAATGGTCGAGCATATGGTTGACAGGATCCAACAAATCTATAATAAGATGTAATATGACCCTTTCAACCACATCTTCTACAATAATAAATTTGAGAGTACGAGATCCTTTTGGCTTGATTTCGAGTGAAGGATATTATATTATGTTTGGTCAATGATGTAGTAGCAATTACTTTAACAAATTTTGTGACTTGAGGAGTCTTGGCATTAGAGATATGTTTCTCATATCTTAGACCCCTTTTATCAGTATCTATTTTCCCCATACATAACATCTTATCAATATTTTTTACTCCATGATAAAAATTTTCAAGTTTCTGCTGAGATAAAACTAAATAAAGTTTGGCCATATGTAGTTTGTCCAAAGTTGATTTTTTATCTCTTTTGCATCATGAACTCCTTTCTCTAAAATCATAATCTTGTCATGGAGGTCTTGTTTCTTATCTACATGCATTTCTATCTCGTGACTTGTATTCTCAGCTTTTTCTTAAAGTTTACGCGTGAGTGCATTAACTTAGTCTTTCAAGACTTTGTTAAGTTTACCAAGTTTAATATACTTCGCAAAAGTCTGAGCATACAAGTCTTCAAGATTCAGGTCTTCAAACTTATTTTTTTCATGATCACTTTGATTTTCAATAGAATTCTCAAGGTCAAAAGTATCTGAGTTATCATTATTGCAATTTAGAAAAGCAAGATATGCACAATATTGTATATTCTCAACTACTTGGGGATGATCCTTATTATTATTATTTTCATCATCATTATCATCCCAAGTAATACTAATGTTCATAACTTTGTTATTAGTTCCAGATTTCTTATTGGGACAATTGTGAGCATAATGACCAAACTTGTGACACTTATAATATTCAACTTAATTTAGGTCAGTGTTAAGGTAGGTTTGTTGGTTATTCAATTTAAGTTGATCATGAGTTTGCGACTTATAATTTACTGATTGCCCTTATTTTTGAAATTGGCATTTTTTCATAGGGCTTTTAAACTGGTTGCTTATAGAAGCAATCTCTGAATCCATATCAAACCCATTATTACTATCTGAATCACCTGAGATATCAGCTTCTTTGGTACCCTTTAAAGAAGAAGAGTAAGATATAGATTTAAAAGTAATATTCATATTCTTCTCAGGGTTTTCCATTGCCATCTCGAGTTCAAAAGTTTATAACTTTCTAGCTAATACATCTGGTTTCATTTTCTAAAGATCCTGAGCTTCCTCGATAGTATCACGTCTGGATCTAAAGCTCTTAGGAAGAGATCTTAGAACTTTGTGAATAATCTATTATTCTCAAGTAATCAAGTTAGGATTCACGCTCAGATTGTTAATCCTCGAAGTTAGGAGGCTACCGAGACAGGTGTAGACCACGTTCCGCAGGCTCGTGATCAAGAAGGTAGCGGGGATGGGGAAGCAGATGTGGAGGAAGGTGAGGAAGCTTGTTATGGAAAAGGTCTAGATCAAAGGAAATTCTGAGTTTCAAGAAGTATAGTATTCCTAGAGATATTAGGTTAGAGGAGTACCAATATGATATGATCGACCAGGAAGTACCATTGGGCCGGATTCTCGTGCATCTATAACAAATTAAGAAGGGGTTGAAGCTTCCTCCTCGAGCTGACCAGAAGAAGTTGATGAATGTTTTTGATATGTCACTTGGTCAGTTCAATCCAAATGTATATGACCTATTTCGCATATATGGGGCGATAAATGGTTGACTTAGGTCCAGGGGGGAAGAGTTGATCACTATTGATGATTATGTGTGTATTTCACACTTAAGATAAACCTGAAGAAAGTAGGCTATCGCTACATGGCAAGGTTTTTGAAGAGATCGCAATTTTATGACATGGTGTCAACAGGAGGGGGATATAGTGACCCACGTTTACTCGTGTCGGGGAACTATAAGTTTGACAAGAAAGATCTTGGGGAGCCTTTAAAGAGAAAGAATTTTCACTTAGATTTGTGGTTAGGTAACCTAAATGTCAATGTTTGAAGTGTTGAAAGTGATGAAAATTGTTTATAACTGTATTTCATTTATGTACAGCTTTAAAGGAGGTCGATAATAATTCTAAAGTAGAAGAAGAATTGTACAAGATCAGGAAGGGGTTCTTTGGTATGATCGACAATCTTGTCAATGACTAAGAGTGGGTGAGTTCTTATTTTCTAGAGGCAGGTTTAAAAAAGTTGATGGCGAAAGGGTCAGAAGTCCCAGTTATCGACAGTAAGATATTAGCGATGAATAAGAGTGTCGTAGAGTCTAGACTGCCATTGGAAAATCCTTTCTTGGCTGGGTACACGACTGATTTGGAGATAGACTTGATGTTCAGAGAAACATTGGGAAATAGCAAGAAGAAAAGGGCAGTGAGCCAAGTTGTGCTTCTTTACTTCCTCTGAAGAGGAATTCTCAATGGTCGACAATGGAGGAGGGGGTGAATATTGATAAGGCAGTTGCTTTGCCGGATGGGTATCCTCCACGGGGTGTGACAAGTATACTCCCAAAGAAGAAGGGGAGTGGAGAGTCGTCGAAGAACAAATTCGTCGAGAAATCTGGTACTGAAGTCCAGAGGATGATGAATTCTTATATGTTGGGAACGGATGTGTTGTAGGCTAAAATTGATGACTGTCTAGTTGGAGCTGAGAGCTTGATTACATTTATCAATGAGGGCCACCAAAATATGTCGAAGGTGAGAAAATTTTATGCTTTATTTTAATTAATGAAACTAGTATGTCACTCGAATACTCAATTTATGAATGTAATTCAGATCAAGAAGTTGTTGACGAAGGCAAAAGATCGTATTGTTGGTAGTAGTGACCTTGTAAATCAAGTGCTAGCATATAAAAACATCAGGAAAGATTTGGCGAGGGAGAAAGAAGCGTTGATCGAAGATAAAGAGTTGAATTCAATACTGAATACCTACAAGATGGAAGCTCGAAAGGCGAGGGGCATTGCTCTTCATGAAGCAAAAAAAATGTGGAAAAAGGAAAAAAAGGAGGCTTTGGCATTGCTTAGAACAAAGTTTGAGAAGGATGTTTGGGAGCAGATTGCTGATGCGCGAAAGGCGATAGATCTGGAACATGGTAAGATTCTGGATAAGGCTAGGAATCAGTTGATAGCAAAGAAGATAGATACTTGTAAGAAGGTAAGGGCCCACTATGCAGGGCGGTACGAGTTGCTGGAGGTGAGGAAGGATCATTATAAGGGGTTGGACAAGTCTAGTGGTGTTGTCTTTGAGGATTATAATCCAGATGACGATGTTCTGGAGATTCCTGAAGTTCTTAGTGGGACGGAAATCATCGATGATGTAGTGATGATTGAAGCTAATAGGTTGCGCAATGAGGAATTATTGGAAGTGTGATCTTCTCAAGGGTTATCGAAGGTTGGTGATGTCGTGTCTTTTCCTGTAGTGTAAATATATTTGTGTAAAAATTATGATGTTCTGAAAGAGAAATGTAAAAGTGGTCAATGGGACCTGAAAAAAATAATTATGTGATGTTTTGAATGATGAACTTTTGTTGTCGAAGAATGTTTATTCAAAAAATTGTGATGCATATATGTTGTAAATTATGCTAAGTATTAAAATTCGACAAGAATGATATTTTTAGAATGTGATTGTAACTCGTAGCAGAGAAGTAAGGAATACCTTTGAGCGTGATAAGTAAACGATGGCCATGAAATGGCAAAGATGTGTATCCTGAGGGGGATCAGATTCGAAAAGAACAAAACATGTTATATTTTGTTTAATATGTAAGGAATGCAAAGTAGAGTATCTTGCAATTAGATAGTGCTCACGTTAAATTGAATGATAGTCTGGATGCATACTTATGAAGTATGGAGTGAGACTAAGTAAAGATAGTAAAGATGTTTGATTGTTTGATGCATACTTATCAAGTATGGATCGAGATCAAGTTTAAGATTGTAAAGGTGATTGAGTGTCTGATGCATGCTTATCAAGTATGGGTCGAGAACAGTAAAGATAGAAAGATGCAAGTGACAATAATGATTGTTTTATTGGAATTGATAATAATTGTTATAGTTGTTATCTGTAAAACATTTTCAGTTGAGATGTGTTCCATGGATATTCAAGTTGGACTTCATCTTCTATTATCAGCCAGTAAGTCCAACTATCTATTTTATCGCTGACAATGTAGGGCCCATCCCAGTTTTTAGACAATTTGTCAGAATTCTTTGGTCAAGTACTATCTTGGATTCGTCGAAGGACAAGGTCGCCAATACCAAATTTTCATTTTCAAATTTTTTTATTATAGCCATTTTTTAGTGTGTCATGGTATCATCCCAAGTTATCTATGGCTTTGTCTCAGGTTTCTCCGATCCAGTTGAGGTTCCAGAGGAGACCCAGCTTGTTGTCTTAATCTATAATTTTTCTTCGGTCACTTGGTAGATCAAGGTCTGAGGGTATGACCGCTTCAATGCCGAAGGCCATCATAAATGGAGTACAACCAGTGGATGTTCGAGGAGTTGCTTGGTATGCCCAGAGAATACTGAGAAGTTTGCCGACCCATCTACTTTCTTTTTATCGAGGTGCCTGCTTAGACCTGATTTGATACTCTTATTGATTGCTTCAGCTTGTCCGTTGCCTTGAGGGTAGTATGGCGTAGAAGTTGATAGCTGTATTTTGTACTTGTGGAGGAAAGTGAGGACTTTACTGCTGATAAATTGCTTGCCGCTGTCAGATCATATCATTTGTGGGCAACTAAATCTGGTGATTATGTGCTCCCATAAGAACTTGATGACTTCATTTTCATCGGTATGACACAGAGGAACTGCTTTGACCTATTTTGTGAAGTAGTCAATGACAACAAAGATGAACCTTTAGTTTCCTGATGATAGGTGGAAAGGTCTGATGATGTCTATTCCTCAGCGTTTGAATGGCCATAGGACATTGCTAGTGTGCAAGTCAAGTACTAGACTTTTGATGTCTTGAGCATAGATTTGGCATTTGTAGCACTTCTGTACAAAATCTTCGCAGTCTTGTCTCATCTTGGGCCAGTATATTCCATGTGTGAATTCCTGTTGGGCTAATGATCTTCCCAAAATGTGAGCTCCACAAATTCTTTTTTGAAGTTATTTTATTTTGACCTAAGCTTGTTTTTTAGAGATGCATTCAATAAGGGTTCCTTCTCCTGTGGTACGATATAGGACTTTATCTTGAACAGTGAATCAGGGGCATTTGGACAAAAGTGAATAGGCTTCTTCTTTATTACTTAGGAGAATGTTGGAGTTAAGGTATGCATAAAATGGTATTCTCCAGTCGTCATGGTCTTCATCTTCAGTAATAGTGATTTGCATCATTGACTGTATATCGAGGCTTGAATGCTTAATGATTTTGAAATTTAAAGATCATTTTTTACTGTCTCCCATCATGGCGGTGATGTAAGCCAATGCGTCGGCATGATAATTTTCTTGTCAAGGTATGTAAGAAATGGATGCTTTTTTGAATTTGTTCATTTTTACTTCAACCAGGGCTGTATAATCAACCATTTTTCCTGATGTGAGGAACGTTTTAGTATAATGATTGGCCATGAATAAAGAATAAGCCTAAACTGCTATTTCTTTTGTGGCAAGTGTGAGTGTGAGATCGAGTCTATGGAGGATACCTTCATATTCTGTCTCACTGTTTGTATTATAAAAGTTTAGTTTAATAGCTTTCTCAATGCGATTATTGGAAAGTGTAACGAGGATGATGTCAAATCCCCATCCTCGTGGTACAGTTGATCCGTCTGTAAAGAGTCGTCATCCGGTACTTTGCGACCATGCATCTGGTTCGGCAATTAAGTCATCTGTGAAGATCTCTTCAAGTTCTTCCCAATCAGGGTCCTCGACTGGAAAGTCTGCCAAGGAATCAGCAACTACTTCTCCCTTGACACATATCTGGGGTTTGAAGGAGATGTCATATTCGTCAAGGAAAATAGATCATTGTTTGATTCTTCGAGATTTTTCTTTTTTGGAGAGTACCAGCTTGAGGGGATACTTAGTAATAATTTTGATGGGATGAGCTTGGAAGTATGGACAAAGTCTTTGAGAGCTGTAGACCAAGGCGAGTAGTTGCTTTTCTGTTGTTATGTATCTTTTTTCAGCAGGTTTGAGGGTATTGCTGATGAAGTGGATTAGGTTTTCTACTCTTTCGCCTTCTCGAATAAGGATAAAACTAATAGAATCTTTAGTTATGGATAAGTACATCGTTAGTATTTTGCCATCAACTGGAGTACTCATTACAGGAGGATGCCACAAGTATCATTTAAGATCTTGGAAGGCTAACTTACATTCATGAGTCCAAATGATCTCCTTGTGTTTTTTCTTTGAAAGTGTAGTGGGATTTCCACGAAGAAGGAGGTAAAGAAGTTTGCATCGATCAGATGAGTTGGAGATGAATCTGTGAAGGGCGGTAATCTTGCCTGTAAATTTTTGAACAACTTTCTTTGTTCACGAAGATAGCATTGCGATGAGGGCCTTGATTTGTGCAAGATTGATTTCGATTCCTCTTTTGCTGACTAGGTGTCTTAGAAATTTGCAAGATGTGACACCGAATTGGCATTTCTCTGGGTTGAGTTTCATTTGGTATTTTAAAGGATATCGAAGATGGTGTGGAGGTTGCTAGAATAATCTTTGCAATTCAAGTTTATATATATCATATCATCGATCTAGACTTCCATAATTTTGCCTAGAGGATCTTTGAACATTTTAGTGACAAGTCATTGGTAAGTAGCTCCTGCATTCTTTTACCCGAAAGGCATCACCGTGTAATAGTAGAGGCCTCTTTAAGTAATGAAGGTTGTTTTTTCTTGATCATCTTAGGCAAGTGGAACTTGATTATAGCTGGAGGCTGCATTTATCATGGAAAGAAGTCCGTGCCCTGCGACGGAGTCAAGGAGTTGTAGGTTCAGTAGTAGCGGAAAACTATCCTTCGGCGTAAAGTTTGTTAGGTTCTGTGAAATCGATACAAACCCTGATCTTCTCATTTTTCTTTGGGACTGACACAATGTTAGAAACCCACTTTGGATACTTGGCTTCGCGAATAAATCCTACATGAAAGATTTTATTAATTTCATCATTCACAGCTTCGTGGAGGTGGGGAGCTAAGTTCTAATGTTTCTGTATGACTGTTTTGCTGTCTGGCAGGAGGTTCAGTCTGTGGCATGCGATTGATGGATTAATGCCAAGCATTTCTTGGAAAGTTCAGGCAAAGATGTCGATGTTTATCTTAAATAGCTGGATTATGTCTTCTTCTTTTTTCGGTTGATAACTTAGAGCCGATGAATGTGTAACACCCGGGTTCATTGAGTTCAATGGATTCAACCAATTCGATGTCATGTTACTCGAATATGGGGGGCCTTGCATATTGTAGTTGCTATGCTTTGAGAAGTTTTGTTGTATGAGAGTTGGTGGTATTCTCGCACATATGTGCAATTGCTTGGCTACCTATGATTTCTTAGATTCCATGATTTGTTAGAAATCTTAATGCTAAATAATATGTAGAAGGTACTATTTTGATCGAATGTAACCAACTACGTCCCAAAATTTCCAAATACTTGGACTCAGCATCGATGAATAGGAATTTAACGAATGTGGTTTCTGATCTTGCCTGAACTGGCAGAGTAATTTCTCCTTTGGCCGATTCTTATGAATTGTTGAAGCCGGTAATTATTGTTGTCAAAGCTTTAGCAGAATCTTTGAGTCCTAGAACTTCAATTGCTCTTCTGAATAAAACATCTGTAGCGCTTCCTGTGTCGGCGAGAAGCGCATGCAGGTAGTCTTGTCCAACCTTGAGCATAATGACTAGAGGGTCATCATGAAGATATTTTACATGACTGGTTTCACAGTCTTCGAAGGTAATATGGTATGGACATTTTGACTTGCTCGAGCTGGGAAGAAGTTTCGCTGATTTATCTGAGGAGGTCATTTTGCAAGAAGATGTGATCCAATCGTCCTATTATTTTTTTCCCTTTTCAATTTCGATCGTATAAAGGTGACGAGCTTGCCCTTGGCCCTGATTTTGTTCAACGTCTCTGTTCTTTGTCTTATCCTCGAGGAACTTTTGGATGTCGATGACATAATTATGAAGCCTTCCTGCTAAGAGGATGTGATGAAAGATTTGAATGAAAGAGTAATAGTTGTCAGTTTCGTGACTATGCACATTGTGATACTGACATAGAAGTTTGTTGGGGATATCGCGAATTGTTTGTGGTGCTCAATAACACTCATCACCATTTATCATTGGTAAGATAACAGATAGGGTTGTTGTTATTGGGGGTAGAACTGGGACAGGTCTGTCGAGTCACCCATCCTTTCTGTCAGGTCTCCTATTATTGTTGGCGTTTTTGCCGTATTGCTTAGGTGCTTCAGTAGTAGTAGACTTTCGGGGTAGAGAAGAAGTTGTTTCCCGAGAATGGATGGTAGAGGAACTCTTCATTTTATCCTTCTTGGATCGTTCAAGTTCGATATAGTTATTAAATACATCAATCATTTCGATCACCATTCTTGGCTTGTGCAGAATAAGTTTTTCTCAAACCTTAGATTCGATGTGAAGGGCTGAGATGAATACTGGAACGACGATTTTGGGATTTGAGTTCCTAATTTTTCATATTTCATGTAAGAAACGCTTATAAAAGCTTGTCAAGGTTTTATTTGCGCCCTACTCGAAGAAGAGCAAGGAATCTACAGTAATCTCTCGCTCCTTAGTGTGAGCATAATTGGACTCGAATAAACACTGCAACTGGCTGAATATGGTGATGGAGCCTTCTTAGATTGTATGGAACCATCTGGGAGGTTCTTCTATCATGCTCATATTAAATAGCCTACATAGCATATGGTTGAGTTTGGAGTATAATCCCATTGCGGCTTTAAAATATCGTATATGGGTAAGCAGGCGAATGAGGCCTGCATATTGAATGAACTTTGGCATATGGAAATTGTCTGGAATGGGCATGACTTTGAGATGAGGGAAGATGGGGTTTGTCTTGATTCTGTCAAGTACAGACCATCGGCCTGGGATATCAAAGTGTACGGCCTGGATCATACTGTTTAGTTCATCCAAGTTGACAAACTGTGGAGGAGGAATTGGTAAGGTTGCAACTTGCAGATCAAAATCCCACTGTCCTTCTATTCCTAATCGGCCCCTTATTGGTCTTCTTTCTGGTGGTGGTGGAGTTTGATGACACGTGCGTCAACTTCCTTGAGTTGTCGATGTTGAAGATGTCAAACCAAAATACCAAGAAGTTCGGTGTGGATTTCTAGATCCGGATCGGGAAGTCGGTAATCCGCCTTCTCTAGGTTGATCACCTCTCTGAGTTGCTATTGACCGATGATCACTTTGGGCTTGTGGCGGTGATACTTGGCGGCCAGTGAGTTGATCTTGGGTTCCCCTTAATCTCTTCATCTCCTTCTGAGGTGTTCGACTCTGTTTGTTTAATGTTTTCCTTCTTTTATCTCTTTTCACTTGAAGAGCTTGAGAATGAATGCGCTGATCTTCCAATCTTTTGGTTTTTTTTTACTCTATCTATTTCTGAAGTTTGATCAGTGCGTTGTACATGTTAACTATTTTTGGGATCAGATTGATCATATGATCTCTTACTGTGTTGGAATGGCTTCGGAGATTCATATTTGCCATCGGATTATTTTTGGTCGAGGGTGGTAAAGTAAAGTATGGTATTTCCCACAAAGGATGCCAATTGTAATGGCATGTTTTCCGAAAGGATAATCTTCGCCAATACTTTTCGTAAGGAAGGTGCAATAATAAGCTAAACAAACAAGATTTTACATGGAAAAATCAGTAAAGGCTGAGAAAAACCACGACCTCGATGAAGGTTTTGATATAAAATCTAATATGTTGCTAGTTATTACAAGTTTTTGAGTGACTGCAGGGTTACGGATCTGAATAATCTATTCTCTGCCTATATTTATAGTAGATACAAGCAGTTTACAAAATAAAAAAAACAGTCTCATATTTCTTGACCAGGTACAACGGCTACTTTTGGTAGATCAAGAACTTGTGGTATCTTCTTGAATACTTTCAATCTTTAACTATGTTATGCCGGCTGATCCTTGCCAAATTTGGGAAATATGCTACTGCAATAAGTCAACTGATTGAGATGCTTGGGATTGAGATGATTAAGATTGTGAGGGATTGGCGAATGGATAAGGATATTATAATTGAGCGGGAATGCCAAATTAAGAGGGTTGCCCCAAATTATAAGGTAGTATGAATGGTTGAGAGGGTTGTACCCAATTGTTGGGTATGTTTAATGATTGAAAGGGCTTTGATTGAGATGATTAAGGTTGAGGGGAATGAGTGAATTGCAACCAATTAGGTAGGATTTATTGTTGTTGTTGTTGTCCCCAATTATTGGGTTAATTCAAACTAATCTTGGTATCAAAATCTTTCTCTTGCGTTGTATTCATAGAACTTATCTAATAATTTTAGTATAGATTGTATTAATAATCAAGAAAAACTTAAAACCCTAGAATATTGTATTCTAGAAATTTAAGGGGATATGGTAAAATTAAGCATGAACTTACCTTAAGAGATTAAGCTTCAACAATTTCAAACCTAATTTGATGTAGATAGAGTGAAGAAGAGGAGTTGTGGTGCAATTGGAGGTAGTTTTTGTTTAAGTGGTGAAGAGAGGGAAATGACTTGGTTTTGGAAGCTCCAACGAATTTAGTCAGTTCAACAGGTGCCTAAGAGTTAGGTGCCTAATTAAAAAAATATTAACATAGGCGTCTTAAGTGCCTGTTTATAAAACAGATAGGCGCATAACACTTAGGTGTCCAATCACGAAGTAAAAATCCAAGGTTGAGTCTTGGAATCCAAGACTCAACTTTGCTTTTGGAAACTCAAATCTAAGTTAGTAAGGCACTGTTAGAGGACGAAAATCCTATGTGGCACCTTGGATTTCAAGGTAGTGAGGCACTTTAGGGGATGCTCTTAGACCTCAATCTACTAGAGACAGGCCCGACCCTGGGTAAAGACCTATAAGATGGTCGTCTAGGGCCTCCTAATATCGTAACCCTCATATGTTTCTGGGCCTCCAAAATACCCCATGTTTTTAGTTATTTGGGTTTGGGCCTCATGTAATAATGAAAGTCTGAAACCAGCCCAATAGAGAGTTTTTTATTAATCTGGAGACTGGACAAACTCTCCCTCTCAAGAATGATTCATTGATTCAATGGGATTGGTTTGAACGAAGATTGTTGTGAACCCTTCTCTCAACATAATCAATAAATTAGATTCAGAGACCATGTTGTGATTGTCGTGATTGTTTTAGTATAGATTGGTTTTAACCAGCCCAAACAAAACCCTTTTCTCGCTCTTCAACTCTTTAATTATGAATTTGTGATTTGTGAGAACTGAGAAATTGCGATTGACGCGAGTTATGATTCTTTTACGAACTGGAGCTTGATCAAAATTAAATAAGTAATTTGTCCATCTTGTTGCTGAATCTATTCATGTTTTAATTGTACAAGAATTTTAAAATTGGGTTATTTTGGTAGTGGTAGAATTGGGAGTTTTCTTCAAATTCAAAAGATATGTTTTATTAAATTATCAAACACTAGAGTTGTTGAAGATTAGGGGTTTCCCTAATGGAGATAAAACATTGAAACATGTATTGAATTTGTGTATGTGGTGTTCGTGTGACTGTGTTATGCATATAGTACAAAAAAGATGTGAACATCGAGTAAACCTATGTTGAATTCAAGGTTAGCGAGTTGAACCTAGTCTCTGGCTCGTTATTATTTATAATGTTGCCTAACACTAGACATCCTTCTGAAAGTTCAAAACGACAAAAAAAGAAAAAAAAGTGATGCATTAACACAATCTCAAGCTGAAGATATCTTCAAATTTTTTGGTAAAGGCAAACAGGCAAAAAGTTTAATTGAACATGTTGTGAGTGAAGAGCATCTAATTGATGAACTTAATCTACCTATGATTGAAGAACCTCTAATTGAAGAACCTTATGAACCTCAAAGAGAAAATGACAATGAAAAACCAAAAGAGAGTAATCAATCTGTAGATTGGAATAAGATTAATCGGGATTGAGAAAATTGGGACAAGATTACTCAAAATGTTATAGACTTCTTAGTAGAAGAAGGTCCTATAAGAGAAATTAATTTCGAATATCCTCATGACAATAGTGCTAGACATTTCTCTTATAAATATTTTATGAGATACTTAGCAAATGGAGATAAAGTGGATAGGAGATGGTTAGTATACTCAATTAGTCTGAACAAGGTGTATTGCTTTTGTTGCAAGTTGTTTAAAGAAGAAGAAAACAATACCCAATTAGCAACTGACGGATTTTTGGATTGGTATAATATTTTTCCAAGGCTTAAAAGTCATGAATCTAGTAATGATCACATCAAATGCATGAGTAGTTGGATTAATTTGGAAAAAAGATTGAATAACAATAAAACCATCGATGAATATGCGCAACAACAACTCAACAAGGATAAAGAAAATTGGAGACAAGTATTGTTTATAATACTTTCTTTAGTGAAAATACTCGCTAAAAACAATTTGGTTTTTTGTGGGGATAATGAAAAGCTTCACCAAGAGAACAATGGAAATTTCTTAAGTATCATTGAGATGATTGTTGAATTCGATCTACTGGTGTAAGAACGCATTCGACAGTTTGATACTAAGGAAAGTCAATATCATTATCTTAGTCATAAGATCCAAAATGAGTTTATTCAATTGTTAGCAAATAAGATTAGAAGTGCAATCATTACAAAAATTAAAGAAGCAAAATTTTTTTTTTGATACTAGATTGCACTCCAGATATTAGTCGTGATGAACAAATGACTATTATAATACGCTGTGTAAATGTTTCAAACAGTCTGGTAAGTATAAAAGAGTTCTTTTTAGGATTTATAAAGGTGAACTATACATCTGGGCAAAAACTTATTAAGGAACTTATTCAAGTATTGGGAGATCTTAAACTTGATGTGAATGATTTAAGGGGATAAGGATAAGACAATGGGTCCAATATGAAATGAAAACATAAAGGCGCACAAAATAGGATACTTGCGGTAAATCCTAGAGCATTTTATGCGCCATGCGGTTGTCATAGTCTCAATCTCACACTATCTGATATGGCAAATACTTTTGTAAGGGCTATATCTTTTATTGGAGTGATACAACGGATATATACATTGTTTTTATCTTCTGCAAAGCGGTGGGGTGTTTGTAAAGCAAAAGTAACTCTTGTGAAGGGTTTTGCGATTAAACAATTGTCACAAACACGTTAGAAAAGTCGAGTTGAAAGTGTAAAAATAATAAAATTCCAAGCTCCATCGATAAGATCTGCTTTAATTGAATTAGCAAGTACGAGAGATGATGGTCAATCAGTAAGTAAAGCGGAGAGTCTTTTCGAACACGAGATTAAAACTTTTGAGCTCTTACTTATCATGATTATTTGGTAGGATTTATTGTCTGTTGTCAACTTTATTATCTTATATTTTCAAGCGAAGGATATTCTAATAGATGTTGTTATCACTCAATTAAAAGGGCTCATCAGTTTTTTCCAAAAGTACAGAGAAACTAGATTTGAGGAGGCCATGGAAGAAGCTAAGAAGGTTATAGTTGAAATGAAGATAAATCCCATATTTCATAAAAGAAATGTATCATTCGTAGAAACAAATACTTGGACGAGGATATTAGAGAAGATCAGATATTATCACCTTACGAATCATTCCGAGAAGACTACTTCCTTCGTATAATTGATTAAGCTTTAATGTCATTTTAACGTTTGGTTTAAACAATTTATGATGTACGAAGAGACTTTTGGTTTTATGTGTGATGTGGAGAAGTTACGTTCTATGCACAGTGGCCACTTGAAGATGAACTGTAATAAGCTTGAAGATTTTTTAAGAGATAATATGGATTCTGATATTGACGGGGAAGGCGTATATTCCAAATTGCTATTTTTGGGGGACTGTTTACTAGAAGAATTAAAAACTGTATTTCAAATGCTTAATTATTTGAAGTACTTGGAACATTGTTGCCCAAATGCGTGAATTGCTTATATGATAGTTCTGACAATTCCAATAACCGTTGCATACGGAGAAAGAACGTTTTCAAAGTTGAAATTGATCAAATCATATCTTCGATCAACCATGTTGCAAGAAAGATTGAATGGGCTTGCTATGCTATCGATCGAGAAATATATGATTAAAAAATTTGATTATGATAGCGTAATTAATACTTTTATAGTCAAGAATGCGAGAAGATTCAAGTTTAAGTAAGAGCCGACTCCAGACATAAGCGATGAAACATAATTGGTATTCTTTGAACTATAAATGATGTTTAGTAGTTTTTAGTTTATTTATGATAATATGGCTTTGATATTATTTGTCACTTTTGTAAGTTGGATTTCTCTATAATATGAATAAAAAAGACATCATATTTTGCTTTAGTTTTAATAATGTTTTTATAATTTTAGTTTGTGCATACATATCTATGAAGTTAGATATGTATATGTTTATGTATGTAAACTTTTTGGGTGATCTTGTCTTGTTATATAGTTAATTATGTGTTTGTTTTACTTGTAATGTGGTATCCATTATGCATTTATAAGTCATTTTTTACGTGATTTAACAGGTTTATAAATTGTAAATTCTCATTTTATAGGAGAGACTCGGCCGAAATTTTGGTAGAAGTTGTAGGTTTGTTGCCCACTCTTTGATTGTTGTCCATTCTTTGCTTTTATAGATTAATCTCATATTGTTCAAAATTATTTTTGTTGGGATATGATTAATCTAGAGCAGAATAATAGTAAAGAATGAACAAGAGAGAAATAGAGAAAAAGATCTATTGATTATCATAACCGTGTTCTCTGTACATAGTATAATGATATATATAAGTAACCCAGAAGGATTCCCTATTGTACTCTAACTCTTCCCATAACCTTATTGGGCCTATGGGTTTGCTAGGAATCTGTATAGGATACCTCAACTCTGTTGGGTTCCTAGCTTGGGCTTGGGCCCAACTCTTAACACTCCCTCTTGGGGTATTCCATACTAGGATGACTTGCCTCATTAAAACCTCTACCTAGGAAAACCTCTTGGGAAAAAAGCTGTGCAGGGAAAGAGTATAATCATATGCCCTGTATAGGTTGGGGACGCGTATACGTTGCCTCATCAAAACCTCCAACCAGTAAAACCTCCTTGGATAAAAACTACGTTATCAAGAAAAAGAATACAACACGCATGTGTCCACGTTAGGCTGGGGTTACTCCCCCTGACGTCGATCTCCCTGAGATAATAAATCTTGTAAACTGCGCATGTCAATTCCATGAACTAATCTCTTGAACATAGGATATGCAAGAGCCTCCGTGAATAGATTCGCCAAGTTGTCTTCTAAATGGACTTGAGCAACGTTAATCTTATTCATCTTCTGGAACTCGTGTATGTGGAAGAACTTTGGTGAAATATGCTTTGTCTTGTCACCTTTAATAAATCCGCCTTTGACTTGAACGATACAAGCCGCATTGTCTTCATAAAGTGTCGTCAGCTTATCTTGGATAGAATTTAGACCGCAACTCCTGTTGATATGGTTGATCATAGAATGCAACCAAAAACATTCTCTGTCGGCTTCATGTAATGCAAGAATCTTTGCGTGGTTTGAGGATGTAGCAACCATCGTCTGCTTCACCGATCTCCATAAAATTGCAGTATCTTCATACAAGAATACATAACCCGATTGTGATAGGCCTTTATGTAGATCTGAAAAATATCTTGCATCGGCGTATCCTATAATTTCCCGTTTTCCAAGTTGTGGATAGAACAGACCCCAGTTTTTCGTGCCGATGAGATATCTCAAAATGTGTTTGATCTCAATCCAGTGCCTTTGGGTGGAAGAGAACCATGGCAAACCAAAAAGTTCATTGTGAGTGAGTCATTGGGTCTAGTATACCCAGCTAACTAAAGTAAAGCACCTCCTAGTCAGTACAACGGCCCTAAGAGTTTCTCCCCCGATTAAGATGGTGGAAGGTGTCGTTGTCCACACCCAAGTGTTGGACGCGGAATAAACAACTTAACACCGTGTTCTACATCCATATCGAAGTGTTAGATAACTCTTTCGATATATATTGCTTGGTGTACAAGTGCCACTACCAAGATGTTTGATATGTAAATTGAGACACTCTTGATTTCCCAAGGTCTTGTATTTCGAATTCCTTCCCAAGGTATTCGGCGGCTCTCGCAATCTCCCCCAGAGGTCTAATGATATTCAAATTATTTAGTACACTGTTATGATGATACTGAAGCTAATTTATGTATAAGAATGCATGGACACATAAAGATATTTGTAAAGTCCTTGACCTTCAAATACTCAGTCAACTATGTCACAAGGGCCCATTGCTTCAAGTCAACAATAACTTTTCCAGTTTTATTACGTACACACCTCGTGTGTCGGGCCTAGTTGCTTCCAGAAACTTATACCTTTCCAGGTAGCTTCATGTATATATCCGTATCTAGTTTCCCATATAGATACGCTGTATTTACATTAGATGCATATCTAGCTTGTCCCCAACAACTTGACAGACTGATAAGTACTGAAACATTATAGCATCCATAACCAGGTAATAGGTCATATTGCAATCGATGCCAGATCTTTTAAAGATTTCCTAGGCAACTAGTCTTGCCTTGACCAAATTATCTCTTCGAGTTAATAGTATTTTCATACCTTTCCTATTTATAACTGATAGACTCAATGGTATCACTTTGCATTATGCACAAGCTGAGCTCTGTTTGGATTCCAGATACCAACTTTTGTTAATGTACAACAACGCATAGTCGTTTACAATAAGTAACTATGAATCCTCATCCTTGATGGCGAGTACAGCAGCGAATATGAATATATTGTAAATGGGTGGTTCCATCCTCGATGAACCGACTACACCATTAGTCATATTTGTCCCTTATTCTGCAGCTCCCCGGCTCAGAATATTTTCTTCCAACGGTGCTTTGCACTGAGTCTAAGCCTCAAATTCGTTTGCGGTATTAACTCCCCTAGAATGTTCTGCTGCGGTACTAGTTCCTTCGGAATAATCTGCTATATAGGTATACTACTTACAGGTACATATACTTACGGTACTTCAATAGTGCCTATGAATGCATCTAGTAAATCATTTGCGATCTATTGAAGGTTTGTAACCCGTTGAACCTTATTGTCACCTAACTTATGTATAGGAATCTAGATGAGATAACGATGGTATTTTCCAAGACTTCTTGGAAACATCCTCAGTATTGACTGTCATTCCTCCCCCCAATGCTGGGAATATCGTTTCATCAAAGTGACAATTATCTGCCCTGCAGTATATAAGTCCCCAGTGGGTCCAAATATCCAGTGATAAATACGAATCATAACCCATATAATACCAGGCCGACGTCGAGGGTCCCATCTTCATACATTGTGGTACGATTGGCACCTGTACGAAATATCCAAATGTTCGTCAATGGGCGACACCGGGATCCGATCCAGTTACTAGTCGCTTTTGGGAAAAATAATTTGATGACCTGTTAAAGGATGAACCCTAATCAGTGTTATGGGAGCAAGAATATAAATCCCACACACTCGCTGGAAGCTGTGATCGTAATAACAATGGCTTAACAATTATCCAAAATTGCTTAATTAGGTTCTACGCCAATCCCGAGATGGGTATGGTATGGAGAACTCACGATGCTCAATCATCTATCATATTTAGCGGTAAAATAATCATCAAAAGCCTATGAGTCCAACTCCCAAGCCCCCGTTAAGTCGCATCGATCGACTTGGATCTGTTAATCCAGGAACTGAGCCTGCGATTGAATGATCTATGTGAGAAGTTGTGCTAACGTTGCATTCGTAGAACCATCTCCTAAATGCGCCTTTAATGACCATAAATATACAAGTGCGCCACTATGTGGATGGAAAGGTCCACATGGGTTTCTATGGATGCGGTTGAAGCAAAGGCTAGAGATCCCACTTCACATTGGGCATTATAGACTTTCCGTGAAAACAGACGTTACATGTACACTCTTTGGATCATCTCTCCTTTCAAGGAAAGTTGAGATATAATCCTGATAATCCTCCTCGGTATCCCAACCCTGAGGAGTGTATTGGAAATCGTTTTAATAGCGTGTTCTAACCTTTAGACATTAAGTGAATGCACAAAACCCTATCTGTCATTTTCCTCGATAGTAATTACACGATAAGTATTACCATGTATCTCCCAAAACTCAATAAAATCTGGCTGGATTTACTAGTTTATTAAATGGTCTAGATACCCTGTATCGTACCGTGAAACAGTAATAACATAACGTATTTAATGCATTCTATCATGTTGGCCTTGCCAATGATATTCATGCCATCCCTGATGTACAAGGTTAGACAAGAAATATATGTATAGCTCAAAAGGATTGAGTGCGTGGTATGAAATGTCTCTTAGACATATGCCACCACTCATCCAATTATCGGTCATGCTCAATGAGCAGATAGAGCCATAGGCAGGTTGTATGTAGTCGATGAACTATCATACATAAAATTTAACTACTTCCCAAGCAATAAATTCGAGTAATAATAATTTATAACAAATTGAGAATCTCATGTATGTCACGAGCACTTTATTGAAATATAAATGATATGTTCCCAACAAAATCAAAAATACTAACAACAAAAAGTAAATCAAGTCTGTGAGACAAGAAACTTCTAGTACTTTTCTAATGTGACATCACATGTCTATTGAGATATCATTATGGATTACTCCGTATGTTGATTCATGCCGACATCAATGTCATCGAAGAAGTCTGACGCTGCGAACTCCAGAGGGATGAAGTTAGTATCAACAACTGCCTGGTGGGTTCGGACTCTATCATCAGTAGCCATCTGTGGTGCATGGCATTCCTGTGCTCAGTGTCCTATGTCATCGCAGTTAAAGCAATTAGATCCCTGATCTGGCTTCTTCTGCTTCTTCACATTGCCTAGTGTCCATGAATTCTCAAATCCTTGACCTCTCCTGGGGCCAAAGGGTTTCTGGTTCCCATCCTTCCTGTATCCCTGGTAGCCTCTCCTGCCCCTTCTATATCTTTGTCCCCGACATGCAGAGTTGTTTCCCCGAAACTAAACATTGTTTGACGCAGGCAGCGGCGCACTCCCAGAAGGCCGCATAGCATGATTCTTCATCAGAAGTTCATTGTTCTGCTCAGAGAGGAACAATGCCTGAATCAAGACTGCATGAGTCTTCAAGTTCTCTCACCAATATTGCCTATGAATCACAATATTGCTAGCATGGAAGGTTGATAAAGTCTTCTCTATTATTTCAGCATTAGTGACTTTCTTCTCACACAACTCAAGTGTAGAAGTGATTTAATGGACTGCTGAATTGTAATCAGCGACCGTCCTAAAATCTTGGAACCTAAGTATATTTCATTGGTGCATCACTTTTGGGTGCATAATGGTCTTATGTGGACTATAACGCACTGGCAAGCTTACCCCAAAGTCAGCTGGCTCAACCTTGTTGGGGTATTCAGTCTTCAGGTCATTCTGAATATGATGACGGAGGATAAACAAAGCCCTTGCTTTTTCCATGGGATCTTCCTTGTTGCCAATGGCGATGGTCTTCTGCAGACCAAATGACTTTAAGAATAAGTCATCGTCAATGCACCAAGTGAGGTAATTGGCTCTAGTGAGCAACAATAGTAGAAATTCAACATTGTTGAGTGTCACAGACATCTATAATGCAAGATATAGATTGTAATAAGAGACAATCTTTGATAAATATATCAATTGCATTAAAGAAAAATTATAGTCCTTAGAATAAAGCTAAAAAAATGATTCCTAATCATCTTATAGTTGAACCCTGTTCATATCCTAAAACTCATGAAATTCTTGTCGAATAATTAAATCTCAAATTTTACCCAGTAAATAATGATATTAATCTTAGGTGTGGGTCTCAATAGAATTTTAGCGAAGATTGTTATTCAAAACCACCAGATGTGTGCGTTCCTTATGAAATCCTTTGGAAGTACATGATCGCTAATCATTACTAAAGGTAATTCATATAATAGAAGCCAATGATTCTCAATCATTATTTGTAGGTGAACCTTGCTCATATTCTATGAAGCGTTAAATCATAAATTTACCCCGTAAAATGGTGATCTGAACCTTTAAAGTGCCTTTTAATAGAGTCTTAGGCAAAACAGTTAGTCAAAACCACTAAATGTGTATTGTTCTTATTATGAGAACTAGGGTGTTCTAAGCTCTCAAGTTCTATAAAGGTATGTATATTCTAGCCAAATAATCTATTTGCTACGAATATGAGAGGTATTAGATGTTTAGCTGACAAGTGGTTCCATCCCGAAGTCAGTTGGGTTCACAAGATAGGTTAATTAGGCCTGTCTTTGAACTAACAGTTTAGGGTACTATAGGTTGCTATTAATGCCTATATACCTCTAAATGTTATGCTTGCAATATCTAATTGCACCTAGATACGAAAAATTGGTTCCTTAGACACTAAGATTTTAGATATAAGACTAAGTCAATTCCCAATTGAGCTCAAGTTATTTGTCCTCGATAATTAACTATGATTTAGATATGACTCACAATTGAATGCTAAATTAGTCTTAGTTTCGTATTATCAGTGATCCCTGATCATGATAATTAGTATCCTAGGGGCATACCAATAATATCCTATTAGCTATCGTAAAGATACTTAAATAGGAATTACACTAAATACTTATATCACATATAAGTGAGCCAATGCTCCTATACGAGGCACCAATTCCCAAAAAAAAATTAAAAATATTTTGCATAAAAAACCAAAAAGGGTCCCCACGGGGTAGGTCCAGTCAATAGGAATTTTTCAAAAATAATTGGGCTCAATTTAACCAAAAATAGGGCGATTTAAAGCCGTTTTAGTGTCTGGACCGGTTCTGAACCGGTCTGACTCGGTCTGGGTCAAGGCCTGGACCGGGTTGACATGGTCTGAATCGGTCTGACTCGGTCACACGTGGCCCGCACATGCACCGCACGTGTCAAACACACACGTGCCACACACGTGCACTGCCACGTGTCACACACATATATTATCACGTGTCACACACGTACACTGATCCGGAACGGCAAGGAATATTCTGACGACCGGGAAGAATATTCCAGCAACCGTGCGGCCAAATTTTCCAGCGAAAACCCTAGTTTTTAATTCGAAAAAAATAGGTTTTTGAAATATGCTAATCTATGATATATTATAGATCTTAATATAGGTATAAAAAAAATGTAAAATACCTCTTCTCCTGATTGCTTTATTTTTGTAAAGTCTCTGATTTGATGGAAAGATCTGTTCTCCTCGCTCCTAGAGCTTGCGTGCTGATAACGTGTTGGGATATGATCGATCTAGTGCAGAATAATAGTAAAGCATGAACAAGAGAGAAATAGAGAAAGAGATTTATTGATTAACATAACCGTGTTCTCTGTACATAGTACAGTGATATATATAGGTAACCCAGAAGGATTTCCTATTCTACTCTAACTCTTCCCATAACCCTATTGGGCCTATGGGTTTGCTTGGAGTCTGTATAGGACATCCCAACCCTGTTGGGTTCCTAACTTGGGCTTGGACCTAACTCCTAACAATTTTATCATAATGTATTCATGTGATATGTTTTTCTATATAACAGAAATTAATTAAATTGTATGTGTAGAAAAAATTATTCGAGGGTTGCAAAAGAAAAAAAAATTGTGTGTGGGGGGGGGGGGGGGGATTTTTTGAGTTCCTCCTAGGGCCTCCAAAACTATAGGGCCAACCTTAACTAGAGATCAAGGGCAATCCTAGATACTTGAAAGGAATTGTATCTTCAAAAAACCCCCAAAATAGAGCAGATCATATTCCTAGTACCCCCTTCCACCCCCGAGAAATAAAGAGCTTCAAGGCCTATACACCCAGTAAAAGCAGTTAAACAATCATGAAAAACATCAGCAGATATGGTATCACCACCAAAGAAAACTAGCAGATCATCAGCAAACACCAGATGAGTAGTGAGAGGTCTACTACATCTACTATGAGAGTGACACCTCCACCACTTATTGCTATAAAAGCAAGCTCATTGTCGTCAGAACCAGAACAAACAGATAAAGAGATAGGATCTCCCTATTAAAGGCTCCTCTTCCCTTTAAAGTACCCATCCAAAGAACCATTGATTGAGATAGAGAAGGTTGGGATAGTGATACATTCACTCATCCAAGCAATAAAAACCTCAGGAAACCCCATATAACACTAAGAGTAGTAAGCACTGTATCCCAATGAACCATGCCATAGGCCTTCTTCAGATTAATCTTGGTTGTGCATCCAAGCTGTGAAGACTGCTTATGGTAGTTTCTAATTAACTCATGAGCAATGAGAAAATTGTCTGAAATGTTTCTTCCTAGAATAAAAGTAGACTGGTTAGAGCTAACCAAATGAGAGATAACCTTCTTCATTATATTAGAGAGAATCTTGGTGATAACCTTGTACATACTACAACAAATAAGGGCTTTGATGTCATTTTTTTAATGATATGAAAAGCCTACGACGTCATTTTACCAAGTAAGGTTGAAAGCGATGACGTGGAAAGTCACAACATATCAACGCCACTTTAATAAGTGACGTCAAAAGGATTCTTTTAATGATGTTGAAACTACTTTACGTCATTAAGAAAATGACATCTAATTGCTCAATAAAAATTTAATTTTTTTTAATCTATGCTACCATCCTGCTTCCACTTACACAACCAATAAATAAAAATAACCTTAAAATAAAATACACAAACAAAGTACATTGAATTAAATAATAGTAAAAAAAATTACATCTCCAATTACAATATCCAAATACTAAAAGTGAGGGTTTGCGACCATGACTCTGATTTTTTGCCTTGTAAGCACTAGCGGAGAGTGTCTATGTGGAGTACATCATTGCAACTCCCATCTTCACGATCAGTAAGAAGTAACACAATTACAGTTCCTGCATAAGAGAAGAGAGTCAGAGCTGCTGAAAAATGGGTGAATTACAAGAAAAACATAGTTCAATGGGAGAGCGAGTGTTGAAACTTTTATTTTTCTTTTAAGAAAAATAGTAACAGGCTCAAAAAAACTACTTGGAAATTTATATGGATATTAAATTACTCATGCTAGACAACAATACAACTCTTAACTTTGGCTTGGATTTGGATTTACATTTGGCATTAGGCGATTGGAGATGATATACTTTAACAAGATGAATATTTGAAGTACACTAACCTGCTGTATAAGAATGGTAGGAGAGGATGGAGGATAAGGAGAATAGGCAGCCGCATAGTTAGGTATAATGGGAGCCTCATACACATAAGATAATCTGTGATAATGAGCAATGGCTTGATCCCTTTCGGCTTTAAGTCGAGCAACTCTCTCGTTTAAGTCATCGCACCTGCGCTGCATTTCTCAGAATTCAATATCCTTGGCGGGGAGTGTTGTTTGCAAATGTTCAGCTGTAGCCTCCGACGCCGATAGATTTTCTCGAGATACCCTCAGCTTGTCATCTTTTCTAATGAATTTCTGTCTCATTCGCTCCAGATCGATCCTGCATCTATTGAGATCAGATCGACATAGTTCCTCAGTTCATTTCAGCGCCTGAATACGGTATTGAGCCATGTCGGCATGCTTACCCTTCACATCCAGCACATCAACCTGACGTTGAAGATTCTCGGTACGCTTTATTGCCTTGGATAAATCTTCTAATCCCTTCTTAATCCCATAATCTTTCTCTTTGACCTGACGAGTCATGTCAGAGACGGCCTGATTCAACTTTTCCAGTCTGAAATACACTTTTATGTATTGATCCTCTCTGTTCTCGTTCGCCTCCTTCATCCTATTGAACTGCTCTGTAAATTCCCGATTGCACATGAGTGCGTGATCCTCACGTGCGCGAGATGCATCCAATTCAACTTGGGACATATAACAAGATTTAGTGCAATTCGATTCAGAAAGTATAATTTATGCATATACGTACTACTTTTCAAAGAGGCTGTGTAATTTCTAAAAATCTACTTCTAAGTACTTTTTAGCTAGAAGTTTGGACCCCTTTCTCAGATGAACACTTCATGAATATTCTTCTGGCGTGCAAGGTACACACTTTCGATATCCTATTATGTATTAATAGCTTTGGATTTTTGCTATGCATTTATATCCTATTTTCTTAACTCAACATTGGTATAACATAAAGATTGAACAACCTATTCCAATCTAACCTGCAACTCCGCTTGCGCAGACAACAGGGCTTTTGAGGTCTCTCATTCCCTGGCAAGTCCAGATTCTAGGTCATTTATCCTGAGACTCATCTCTCTAACTACCTACAAAAGATTTATAAACAAAGTCAACATACAGAAATTCCTTTCCCACGCAGAAGTTATACAACTTACAAATATTCAGAAAAAACACATGTCTACCCTACCTTGTCACTCCCACCTTCTGGGAGCTCAACATCGTTCTCTTGGTTATCAAGTACCGTTTGGGGGGAGACACCATCCAGACCATCCACAATTCCCAGTACTTTTGCTTCCTCCTCTTCTTCCTCGGCATAGGTGTCAGCCTTAATGGCATCCACCTCCTCCTGAGAGTAACCCTTCAACATCAAATAACGACCTAGTCTGTCGCGTTCCTCAGCCATCTCGTCTAAATTGGCCTTTGCCTCGACCTATAACTGGCCGATCACCACAGCGTGAGCGGCCTTCAGCCTGACTTCTTTCAGGGCTTCTGTCTTGGCTCGAGCTAAGTTTTTCTCCAACTCACTCTTCGCCTTCTTCAGCTCAGACTTCTGCTCTTCTATACCGAGCCAAATCTCCTTGACAAGACGAGCAACTTGCAAAAATTATGTCGAACTTAGTTATGAGCTCGAAATATAATGAACATTTCTATCTGATAATATAAACTTACCATCTGGCTCTTATCTTCCTTTCCTATTAGAGTCGCTAACCTAGCCCTTTCCTCGACTTCTTTAAAGTCATCCATTGAAGTAGATCGCCCCTCAACGACTTTCTCTCATGAGTTCCCTTAAGGCTCAACCCTCTTCCTCTTTCCTTGTACGACCTCACCACTTATAGTGCTACCAGAGGCCGGCAAAGCCTTTTTTATCTGTCTCTTCATAAACTTTTGGGCTATTTTGCTCGTCGTAAGATTCGGTTGACCTGAACTGGCCGACCCAGGGTTCTATACTTGAACCTCCTCTCTACTTTTTTTCCTTTTTCCTTTATCGACACCCATCATCGATCTAGTAGACTGAGCCTTTATAACCTTTTTTGACTTACTTTCAACTCTCTTCTTTCTACTCAGGCCGAGTTCCCCAAGACCAGTTCGAGTTCAGTCTCCTCCTCCCAACCTCGTCGAACAAAGATTTTTTCCTTTCCACTGTAGACTTCACACCTGCAATAACACATTTTTCTATCAACTACACTTGACAAAGAAACATAACAATAATTCTATCTATGCATGTCTATACTTACTTTGCTTTACAGATCTAAATCGAAGGTCCAAAAGATCTTCGTCATCTATCTGAAGATAATTACCCTTCACCCATATGATGTTGTCATTCCACGTTCGATCTGCTGAATTCAGATCGAAAAAATGACGCCGAGTAACGCTCACACAAAAATACTACCCCCCACTGGCCTTAAAATTCTTTATCCCATAAAACTGCAGAACGTCCTCAAAGGTTATCCTCCTCACTTTTTTCTCCCTTTCCCACCTATCATTCAGATGGTCACATACAGTTATGACCTCCCACATATTCCCATTCATTTAAACAGGACATACCCCAATTGCATTCATTACTCCCTTCGCCAAATTGGTGAGGGGAAGGCTCAACCCATACTCTAATTGAGATAGGTAACACACAAAACCCTCTGAAAGGTCACTCCAGACATCCCCATTGAAATAATCTAATGAGATCAATTTATCAATACCCATATCTCGTTTTTTTATTTCCAAATATGCCAAAAGATAAAAATACTCTTCCCCCACCACTACCGTACAACCCCTTAACTGCCTGTCAGTCAACTTTATACATTTACCCCACTTCTCTCCTATAGCCCCTTTGGCTTTACAAAATTCTCTGAAAGCATCAGAACCCAGAGGATAAAAAACAACCTGACCAGGAAAACCCAAGAATTGTTCCAATCCTCCTTCCCCTCCACTATCAGACTCATTCGTCCTACCAGAGGTTAAAACTACATTAACAGACGACCTACCCATCTTAAAAACATACTCTACAGGACTATTTTGACCTACACAGATGCCTCTAACGCTCGACCTACATACAAGTTAAAGTATTCTTCCATCTATCTCTGATCAGTCATTCACGTATAACACATATCTTTCAACTATAAAATATCAAAGTATATTGCATATATCTCTGCTAACCTTCAGTATCTGGATGCGAATCGGCAGTAGAGTCAAGCTTTCCCCTCACAACACTGTTGTATTCCCACCTACGAGATCTCAAACCTTTTGCCATCTTTAACCGTTTATCGCCTTCAGATAACTCTTGATTGATTCTCCTGATTTTTTGCCATTCTCTCTGAGTGTTCTCCAATTTTTTTATGATAAAACGATTATTTGGAGACGAAGAAGAACTATTTATCCTTTTTCTCACATGCGCTGGCATTTATTGCTCCTCGCACGAACCGTCGTCGATTCCAGAACCGAGGCTTCCTTTCCACTCTCTATGTCAGACGGATTGTACCTTTTAGATAAAACCACATTTTCATCATTATAACTCCCCTTATTTTTAAACATATTTTTTCCCCTATTTCCATATCTTTTCTTGACCTCCCCTCACTCATGATGACTCGCACTGTGGGATGTTAGAGCTCTATTTCCTTTTTTCTATAAAACAAAACTAGAAGCTTCTGTATTCACATATTTTCGTTTCACAATCCTTGTTTATCATACTTATAGTGATTGGCATCATTTACAAAATTGAACCAATATTTAAATTTATTCAAAATGTTTGCTGAACAATCTCAAAACAGATTTGCCCCTATTGAGGATCTGATTGACTTATATTATTTCTGTTACATTCCAGCATTTATTTAATTCATAAGAAAGCACTCTTCACAATATCCACCACAGCCTTGGAAGACTTAAAACAACCAGCATCTAATCACATCATTCGCCGATCCTCATATCTTCAAAATCGATCTCCACTTTGGCGATCAAACCCACCAACCTTTCTTGTTCTGCCGAATCCCTCATGAATACACGAAAGAATGACTCATAAAAGTAACGGGCATGCTCCAGTTCTCTACTCTTGGTATCTAACCCTTCGAGCTGACATGCCCTCATTGGTAACTAAGTATCGTTACCAAGCGAGCCAAAAATTCTCTCCCGTACTTCAACAGTTTTTATAGCCAATCGACCTTCTACAGCATGAGGAATCCTCAGAGATCGTGTCCGCACCATCCTAACCTTCCCCCAAATTTTTACAGGTCATGCTATCAGTATTTATAAGTTTCTCAATCACTTCCTCCTTTCACACAGTTGTTACCTAGTATCCCGTAACAAAAACCTAAAATCTTGGACTCACTTATTTTAACTTATCCCCTCACTAGTACACTCATTGGCTACTACACTGGACCTTATGCTCCACAGATATTCTCCCTTTTGACCTGTAGCAGCTCGAGTTTACATATTTCCTACAATTTTTATCCATTTCTAGTTAAACATAAATCTTTTATATCAGCACATATTTATCTCAGTTCGAACAGCATTACGACATTGTTTCATCACTTGTCAAACAGTTATTTAACTAGTATCTCCACATTTTAGGTTGATTCAAGAAGTTTTTTTATGCACAAATTCATGAGATTCAGCTTCTATTCATATCAAACATAGTACATACGATTTACAGATAACAAGTTTTCATACAGGAAGACAATAGAATATTATCCGTCCAGCACCGAACTTCAAGTACTTTACAAATAATAAGTTTTCCCTGTTTGTTCAAAGCTACAGGTCATTCAGGCACGACAAGGCATCATGTTTTTCAATTTTTCTTACTTTAGTGATTTTTTACCCTGACGCAAAGGAAATAGTGGAACCAACAAAAAATATTCCCCACATGGCTCGGTTGAAGTACAGTCGAACTCCATGCGAGAAATATGTAAGCAATAGACTCAGTATGGCACCCACAAAACAAGATGAAAGGTCTTCTGAGCGCAGAACCACGATGGAAATGCCTCAGTAGGATCACCTTGCCAGTTCTCCTCCTCCACTGCCATCACCGCCTCTTCTATAACCACCACCGCAGAGTTGATAGAGATGAAGAGGTCCCAACCTTAGAATTCCTGGCAACACAGAAAATCAGCGCATCTGCCCCGCAGATACACCTTTCCCTGCATATAAGCCCCTAACCCTGTCTTTCGTAAGGGTGCAGAGGCAGGCCCAACGTTCCTCGCCTGTCAAGACGAAGACGTGAAATCTCCACTTATAGTAGAAATCTTCCTCAGCTTCAACCGCTTCCTCTCCCAACAAGCCTCGATACGTCGGAGGGACAGGCGCTGGGATCGCCATTTCCAAAGACCGGTCACCAAAGTACTTCAACTTCAACCGTTGTGCTTCAGACGCAATTCTCTCTTCGAGAACCATACTTTAAGTTTTCACCATTTCAAAGAAAGTTACGCATGCAAAAATTGTTCCCAAGAAGTTTTTCAAGGTACTCTTTATATAACCCTAACTTTATTGTGTAAGTACATTTTCCCAAGCGTCATCATTTATTATGGACGCGACTATTCAAATGCAAACCGTCACATACATCCGCATCATCATTTAATACCCATCACTTCCCAATATCATATAACTTCTACCCAGTCAAACGTCATCATTGCTCTATTTTAAAATTATAATTTTTTACATATTCTTTCTCAACCAAAGCCACTCGTGACTTCGATTGAGAGGGGGCGATTGTAGGGACTTATTCCTCGACCTCACTCATAATCGAGATCACTCAGTTCGATTTACCTCCATCTCAGGCTCACGCAATTTCAACACACAACACTCTAGTCAAACATTCTACCCAGCCTCACGAACTAGTCAAGAACGTGTGTCGAGCTAAACCCGGAAGACATTATTTAGTCAAAGACACCTATCTCCTAAGAACTCATCAGTTGTTCAGTCAACCGCCACTAACCGCATCATTCGGAAAATATGCTCTAGCACGATGAAGAGTTGTAGAAAAGCCTATAAAAAGGAGAAGTTCCAAAAGAAATAGGGACCAGAAAAATTACTCAAGCTTATTATTTACGAGATCAAAGGCATTTATATATTCTAGAGATCACTTGTAATAGAGATATCTACTTATAGCAATAAAGATACTTTTACAAAAATCCTCCATACGAGGTCATAATTTTTTTTACCCATTTAGAGGTTTTCCACGCTAAAAACATCTATTTTTGTTTCTTACTTTATATTAGTGTTTTTTTACAGGATCATTGGTGTGATAGCTAATTCCTAATCATATCGAGCTACGAAATTATGCCATTGCAGTTTTAGTTTTTAATTTTTTATCTAAACAAAATATAAAGTATTGTATAATATTGGTTATATACTAATTTTTACATGAGAAACATTATTATCAAATAACAATTGTTGTAATATAAAACATGAAAGAAATTTAGTCAACCTTTTGTTGGTAAAATATAGATTATTTGAAATTACAACGCATAATTAAATCATAAAATATTAAATAACACTACTGCTATTTCAATTAGCCTAAAATTCCTAGCTTCAGTATTCACATGTTATTCTTCATGAGCTTCTCTTCATTAGCATTTCTATTACCATTTTTTTCTTTAATACAGCTTTCCTCACTACTATCACTATCTTTCACGCTTACATCGCCTACCACTTCACCATCACTTAGAACTTCTTCTTCAAAACTATTAAAATCACTATCTTCTTCCTCTTCAAAGTTATCTAAGTCTGTGGTACCATCATTATTGTTGGAATCAGAATACTCAATGGTATCACTCCAATAGAACTTAACTGGAGATATATTTTTCTATGCTAGAAATAAATGAGTAAAGGGATGAGAGTTGTAAAAACTGTAAAACTAAGAACTGCTGGTAAGTACCCTCTTTATATAGAGAAAAATTATATAAAATAAAAGATAGTAAAAATGAAACAGATGGCAATTAACATAGCAGAATATGAATAATACCTTTTGTTCAGCGATTCTATGGATCCAATGTTTCATATATTACTGAACGTACCAACCAAATGAAATTGTAGTAAAGATGTTTGATCCTGGTATATCCCGACGGTTGGTAATTTAAAACCGTGGTTATAAATATCAACCATGGTATTAAATGAAATTGTACCAACAAAATAAAATTGTAGTAAAGGTGTTTAACAGGAGTTTCAAGATTTTCATATATTATATCGGGATATCTGCTGCCTCGCAATTACTAACGCACGCTATAAATTACTCAGTAGCAAAGACAGATGGGTTTACCAAGAAAGATAAAAGTATAAGCTATACAAAATTGTAATCCAATCTTAGACTTAGTATTGTATAAAAGTCTTATCCCCCTCTTTTCTAAGCTCCATATCTTGTAAGGATTCATGTTTCAAATTTAAACACCAACTCTTAGAGTCTTTGTTAACTTTATCTTCATTACTGCTTGTGAAGGGTTCTTCCTATATTTTAGATTTGCGATTATTTTCTTATCTTTGTATGATAATGGTCAATGGGCTGGTGGTTATGCAGTGGGGTGTCAATGTTTCGCCCTAATCTTCCCGTGAAATTAAAGTCCCCACTCGTGCACATGAATCCTCTCCTGTATTTAAAGCCCTCTTTATTTGAGTTGGAGCGTGATAGTCTCTTTCACTATTAAATTCAATTATGCTCTGAAAAGAAGATAAAGAAGTTTAAGGTTAGCCTTCCTGGGCAAGCTTATTCACATGCGCAAGACCAAGATGCATTTGGACTGGATCCTCCTGGATATCTCTACAATGACCAAAGTCTAAGATAGGAGTTTATTGTCTCCTTGCTCGTATAACAGGAGCTGCTTGATATCAGAAAGGGTAAACACCTTTACCAAATGTTATATTCTACATTGTGTTCAACTGTGTATGCACATACGAATGTCTGTGCTTATAGCCCACTGACACCTTCCTAGTAATTGATCGCCCAATATGTTAGGCATCTACCACAAATGACTGACTGACTAACTAAGTACATTACAAATATATTGAACTATTCAGGCCTCCCAATAAAGCCCAATTATAACAAACAATCTCTTTCTCACCAACCCTCCTTCCTTTCTAGGCTTGCACACACGGTAGATGCTCGTTCTAGATGCTCTGAGGGCAATTTTGGTACTGTGACCTTTGAATATTATTCTATGGGTAAAACAGCGCAGCAGAAAGTGTTGGATACCATTCCAAATAGCATTCGAGTGTTCTGCTTAGTTCTAGCATGTGAGAAAGCACTCGATCGTCAAAAAGGTAAGACAGTGAGGAAAATAACATTTTCACTGGGACCATATTTACATTGCTCATCACTAGAATGTGGCCTTTTTTTATATATCGTGCAATTTTTACTAAGATAGAAAAAAATTGGGTAATTCTCTATGCAATGCTACAAAAACAAATAGCAAAATATCGAAAGCAAGTGATATATTTATGTAAACAGGATAAACTTTGACCGCAATAACTACAACTATAGATAATAGAATGCATAACAAAAAGTTAGTAAAACTAACCTTCAACAACTACTTCTTCCTCTTCATCATTCACAACTTGAACCCCGTACCTCTCGTTCAAGCAATCCAGTGTTGGCTTCGAAAGCACCAACTTATTATAATTCAAAATATCAAATAAGTTCAATGTCCTCAGAAACTGCAAAACTAAGAATTATTGGTAAGTACCCTTCTATATAGAGAAGAATGACATAAAATAAAAGATAGACAAAATGAGACCAAGGGTTATTGTCATGTCATAACAGAATAAGAATAGTACCTTTTGTTCAGTGATTCTATGGATCCAATGTTTTATATATTGCTGAACGTACCAACCAAATGAAAGCTCATATAGGATATTCACATACACATGTATGATTAAAAGGCATAATATTGAGAACCTTATAATAAACATAAAAAGGGTAATTGAAGTATAAAACCAAATAACACAAATTTGCTAGTTACTGTTATTAATGTACCAAATAACCACTAATGTAGCAAAAAGTTTCACTAGATAAGGTTCTCAAGAATTAAAGGTAGTTTAGTGAAACACCCTGACCACTAGACTGGATAAACAGTTTGATGCAACTTATTATTTACCTTTACCTTACCTAAGTCATATGAACAAAAATGTCAAACACGTGATCCTCATTAAAACAATTCATACGTTCCCTTTGGAATTTCATCTATTAAAAGTTTCAATCTAATCTCGTGTAAGCAAAATGGCAAAAAGCACATCAGAACACTATTCTACTATCTACTTTAAGAAGATTTAGGCTAGTAGTTAAATAATACAACATAAATAAAATAGAATAAACAAACTGCGTCTAACATATCACAGTGAAGTTTAGTTACAAAATCCCCCTGTCCTAATTCTTCCTCTGTCCCATAAGCAACATGTAGTTTGGACCCATGTCTGGCTTTAATGATTTATTCGGCAGCTTCACAGCAATGTTAAGAAAACCATATTTGGGATTTGAGTATTCCCAAAATGGCAAGGCACTGATGAACTCTAAAAAATGGCGTGGCAAGAGTTCCTCCCACAAATTAGCAGGAGGGCATCTTCAGCCAATTGTTATAATAATATTCACCCATTTAATAACATCTGAAAAAATGATGAGTCTTGACGGGGACCGGAATTACATAACAATCTTGACCATCAGTTTTAGATGAATTATTACTTTAAAACCCTCATCAGTTTCTGATATTGAAACCCGAATGAGACATTTAAAGCGACTAGATTAGTGCATTGTACCCAAGTCATACAATACTGCTAAAGGAGTTGAGCTGAATCAGCATAGTGGGTACAATTAGTACATAACAATCTAAATATAAGTTCATATTGAGTCAACCATGTCCATGTGTCACCCCCATAAAAGTCTGAATGAAATGTCAGATGAATCTAGAAGAAGAATAACAGACTTAAAAAAGAAGAAAAAATCATTGGACGGAAGTTTATGGTCTACAATAGGGTTATAGTATATGCCTTCAAGTGAAACAGTTATTCAAGAGAATATGATCATAAGGCTGATGTAAAGGAAAGGTTCGTGTACGGTTGCGGGCAGGTTAATGATAATGTGTTGCACTCCGTAGAGAAAATCGCCCAATACAAAAGTGAACCAAGTGGAATGAACGTGTCTTGTATAACCTAACTCTTTTATTCTTTTTGCAAACCAGGGTTCAGGGTTCTCAAACTGATACATATTGGTGGTGGTGGTGACTGCTTGGGAGCATTTATCCACTGTTATTGTCATTATCTCCAACTATAGAAGATTGTGTATGACTCTCTAAGAGTGCCAGAGGAACAAATATATAATTGAAGATTCATCTTTAATAAAGCCATCCTAGTTTTCTTGTACATATGATGACTCCTCTTACTCTCAAATCTCTAAAACGATTCCAAGGAATTTTCATTACAAATAGCAATCAGCAATGAATAGGTCGACCACTTACAGTCACCTTTAAAGGCTACCACAAAACCAGAACCTTTAGGGGTATAAAAATGAACCAAACTTCACACCAATCCAGGCAATCAGCCGCCATTCTAGGACAGTACAAATAGTTATCACTGGAACCTTCGCGACACGCAGCTTTACTCAAATTATTGTTGTCAAGATCTATCTCGCCGGTCGATTTGAAACAAAAGCACTGCCCAGGAAGCTTAAAAGAATTATCTTTTTTTCTGCTTTCTGTTTCAGATCTGAAACCCATTTATCCCCTAACATAAACTTTAGCTCCATAACAGCCAGGGGCGGAACCAAAGATAGACTCACTCGGGCTATAGCCCGGGGTAAAATTTTGGGAAAAAAAAAACTAGTTTCATACTTTCATTTGAAGTTTCTCTCTCTGCACTCTTTCCTCCTAGACCTCCTCTGTTCTCTCTCACACAAAAGCCCTCACCAAAGATCAGCAAAAATAGTGTCTGCATTTCATCAGTTACAATGGATGTTCTTCCTTGCTTGATTTTAGTAGGTTTATTTTATTTTTTGGGATTTTGATAAATGGGGTCTCCTGCAATACAACACCTGAGCTTGCTTGGTTTAGTTTTTTTTATTTTGGCGGATTTTTTTGAGCTACTTGGGGGTAAAAATGGGGTCTCTCTCTCTTTCTCTTCTTCTGATTTTTTCTGGGCTACTTGGGTAAAAATGGGTTCTCTTGTAACCCTTTATTTGCTTATTAGTTAATTTTTTTCCAGATTTATGTGGACTGTGGAGTATTTGGGCATAATGGGGTTTTTGTAAGTTTCCAACCCCTTTGTTTGATGGGTAACATGGGTTTAGTGTTATTTCCCTGATGTTTGTAGCTACTTTAGATTTTTTTTTTTTTTTGAATGATTTTCTATTGTTATTTCTAGTTACAAGAGAAGAAACATAGTTAATGAGTTTTTTTTGCTTCCAATTTTTGCTTGTTTTTTCTTGGATTAAATATAATCAAGTTGGGTTTTTGTTTATTTTGATTTTGTTCTGCATTTTTTAGTGAGCTTAATTGTGCTAAATATTGAGATTTTTGGGGATATTAGATCCTGACCTTGTCAATGAGAGTGGTCATCAGGTACAAAGTTGGATAAAAAAAATGAAATCTTTTTTATTTGTTCTAGTTTTCTTGCTTTTGTTCTCTCTTTTTGTTAATGCATATTTTTATTTTTTGCTTTGTGTTTGGATAATCTCTTTTGTTCTCTCAAACTCTATCAGGTGATACAATTGTTCATGGTAGCATTTGCTAAATTAGTTGTGGATCTCTCAGTAATCACTAGATTTACAAGGTAGATATAGTTTTTTCTTTAGAATAAATTATTTTTATCATGATTATGTTTGAGATATGTTAATAACTTGTTTAGTATACGTAAATAAATTACGTAATTAATCAATAATATTAGTAAATATCCCTCTAAAATTACTAATATACTCTAATTTTTTTTTTCTGGGGCAAGCCCCCGAACCCCCGTAATATCTTAGCCCCCCCAACCTAGAATCCTGGTTCCGCCCCTGATTGCTACTTAGTGCTTTTAAAACCTAACATGTCCCTTGGTCATGCGTGTAAGGTACACACTGACAAAAATTGTACTCACCTTTTCTGGCTAACTGGATAATTATTTTGCTAGGATCATCCCTAGACGATACACACATAACAAAGTCAGTCTGTGCTATTGATGAGTACGTTTACTGGTAGGATCTTTTGTCCGAGTAATTATCAATTCTTTCTGTGCATCCTATATTTTGCTAATGTTACCATATTGTTCATTGGCAGCAACTTCTGCAAAACTTCTATATTTGATTATCATAGAAGCTGTTCAAATTGTTCATATGATCTTTGCATTCGTTGTTGCCAAGAGATTCGCAAAGGGTGCCTGAAAGAAGGGACTGAGAAAATGAATGTGAAATATATCAAAAGAAGGTCTATATATCAATTCACTTAAGGCTATTTATATATAGAGAAGTGACACCACAAGCAAAAAAGTGATGTTGGGAGTAGCTTAAAAAACTACCAAAATAAAAACCATAGCTCTAGTAGCTAGAAGAGTTATGTATTTTACAAATGAAATGAAAGAAGAAGAAAAAAACACAAGTACTATCCTTCCATGTGATAACTATGGAGGATAGTGATAAACTGGTTGTAGTTTACAACACTAAAGAAATTTTTAAAAAGTAAGATCATGCACTCTACACTACATGAACGCAGAAGCATTACAGACAAGGCAAATTACGGACACCAAAGTCACCTAACAAAAATAGCTATGATGTTAAGTGCACAACATTGTGGAGGCTACCCTTAATTTTAGCCTCCACTTTCTTTTCCTTCATTTGTTCCTCATCAAAATGCTTCACCGATGGAAGGAGTATATGTATCAAGTATTTAGAGTATTTAACTTTTTTAGGTTTATTCATTTATACTTTTGTTTCCTGTAAATGAAACATAAATTATTCATCAGTGCGACAAAAATCTAAGGAGAATGAATACTAACATAACTAACGAAATGGCCACTAGCAAAACTGACCTTTACAACTCCATACTTACGCAAGCAATTTTTACAATTGCAAATTCCACGACAGAATGGACATGATTTAGCGATATCTTCATCTGACAAGTGAGAATACCTGCATTTTAATATATAAGAAGTGAGAATTAAAAATCTCTACCAACTAAATTTTTTGCGAGCCAAAACATTATCTCATCCTGAACTTGCAAAACTAGAAAAGTTAAATCTAAATTTCAAATGAACAATGAATAAGAACATAATCCATTATTTTGCTTTTTTGCATCGATAAACAAGTGGTATGATTATGGGGAAGTGCGGAAAAATTTCTCCAAACTGGAGACCGCAAAAAATACTAATATTTTTTAATGTGCTATTACTTTACTATCATGTCTTTTTTTACCCTAAAAAATACCTCATTTAAGTTTTCGCATAGGGCCCGCTCTACATACTGTTGACATAAAAACTCAGCACCAGTAACTAAACTCCTCAACTCGCTAATTTCTCTCTCTAGGTGCCATTTTCCAGAGTGCAGTGTCTCTCTCTTTTATCATTTCTCTTTCCGCACTTAGATATACCACAGGCAGGGGCAGACTTAGAGGTGACTTACGGGGAAGTCCCCCCACCACCACAAAGGATTTTTTTATTTTATTTTTTGGGTTGAGGTGGGGTCCTTGGAGATGATGTCTATAGGGGGAAAAGAAAAGTATAAACTGTATGTAAACATGGTCTTTCGCCCCACAAAAAACAGTAGCAGCTAGCTTAGTTGATGAGGTATTTTAGTTTCAACTCAATTGATTGGAATTCGAACACTGTTGCCATTAATTTGCTTCCAAATTTCTATTTTTTTCATAATTTATCAATTTATGGTTTCAATTTAACGCTATAATGAGTTACTTTTTCCATAAGTTGATGTCTAGGAAGTTAGAATTTCAAATTGATGATTATAGTAACTTTGATTTTTAAACAAATGATTAGCGAAAGCAAGAGATCGTTTCAACATCAATGGGTTTTAACTTTAAACTAAAATACACTCAATTAGAACTAGAAAACACACATTTTTAGATTTCAAACTAAGATCCAAAGATCTAGGGTTTTTACCTTTCCCCCAAACTTTGCATAACTCTTAGAAAAGACCATTCTACTAGAACTAACTTATAAAAGATAACCAAGAGAAACTCTCATTTTTTAGATAAAGGAGGCTCATCACAATTGAAAACTAAGTGGGAAACATAAATCCTAATACTTGTAGGAAAATAAATACTAATTAACTAAACTTCTAAATATATTAAATAAAAAATCTTCTATAAAAATTAAGGTTGGGCCCATGAACCTAAGGTTGACCCATTATCCATAAACGGTGAGAAGGTGGCCATGACCTATCAGATTTAGAAGATTGAAAGCTAAAATACCTATAACTGCTCCAATAAAATTGGGGGTTCCGCCCAAATAGTTACGACCCACTTAACTTCAACCCCCACACCCACACCCTCCAAAAATAGAAAAACTTAATCTTATCCCTGTCCCTGACCACAGGGTAGATAATAATATTCATGTAAGCGAACAAAAAATAAAATTTTCACTAACAACTAACACATGCCATCTACGTACGAACCAGTATAATAATGTTCACTTACCCTTAAACTGAGTAACTGTACTCAGATACAAAAGGCAAGTATTAAATCCTATATATAGACTCTTAAAAGGGTATGGTGTAATAAATACTCTAGTGTTTCGGTTTTGTGTGTGGGAAAGGGTGATATATAACGAAGATTAGGGAGTTAAGCAAATACAAATCACCAACAAATAAAAGTGAGATAGTAAATACAATTACATTAAATATACTCAACGTGATAAGCTTGCATGGTAATTGTAGTATGACAACTATATTTTGCTACTGTCTCAGCCTCCCAATCCACTCAATCCACTGGAGTTGAACCATTCATGACAATTATACCCAACTAACTAAACAAAGAAGCTAAAATCATTATGAGCATATTCAAGGCTCACTCTCACTCTTGTTAAAAACAATACTAAAATCTTCCGATGCGATTAAGAATGGAATTGCACGTACATATATAGATGATATATATTTGATGTCGACGAGACAAATAAACTCAAAAGCCAACACAAACGAATTTTTGCTCCATTTAGTTGAATAAGTCACATCTTCGCAAATGAAGCTTTTAAAACAATTAATCTACAAAATTCTCAAATAAAGGGACAATAGCATTAACATAGAAAAGAAAAGGTACCAGCGTATGCACTTGATACAATAGCGCCGTGTTTTGCAGTTCTGGTAGCGGGCAACACCTCCTTTGTCGTTCCTTTGACATTGATGGTAATTTTCCGTGAAATATAATAATTTACAACTATTCCACCAGACTCTCCTTCACCGATCATCTTACATAGTTACATTTATCGCAATTTAAGTATTCAACCTCGACCTCTAGCTGTTCATCCCATAAAGGTCTATAATTAAAAAATATGGCCAAAGACAACAGAACAAAATTGTTATACTTATAATTAAAATCATTAAGCTGATTATATTCAACAAAACCAATTAACACTAAACGACATTTCACATAACGATTTCCCAGTTTCTGAATTGGGAAACGAGGTTGTTTTGTATTATACCAAGAATTTGGTTTTTCGTTGACAATGAAGTTAGTATAATGCCATTTTCTTAAATGTCAACAATTTCTAAGTAACCAAAAATAGTAAAATGAAACAGATCATAATCTTATTGGCGACATCAATTACACTTCAACTTCTCAAATTTTTAGATTTTGAAAACCTGGTTTTAGTTCCAGCTCCATCTTTCCTTTCTTAGCTTTGTAAACCGTGACCTCAATTTCACCAATCTCCGATTTCTCATCATCTGAAACCTCACCTACATTTTTTCCTTTTGAAACCCTAACCTTAGTTTCACCCCCAATTTCTTTCATCTTTTGAAACCCTAGCCGAAGAAGAACTTCACCTCTTTTTCCGACCTCCATAATCATCATCAGAATAAACATACCCTACAACTTCAGCGTAATTCACCTTTTTCCCTCTTGTTCTCCTCTTTGAATCGAAATCCTCCTCAAATTCTATCTTTTTTGCATGTAAACCCTGATTTCCCTCACCATCAGACCCACAAATCTCCTCATAAATCCCCCTTTTCGTCTCTCCAGAACCCAGATCTTCTCCGGTCTCGGTCTTCTTCAAGCAATGTTTCTCACAAAATAACCCATCCCTAATTCTCAAACACTTGCAGAGCGGACCACCAATTCTATGACTACAATGAATTTTGCCTTACGATTTGGCGATTTGGCCGAAAATTTTGAAGTTGGTTGACTGAAAATATAGGCTAAATCGGCAGATAATTTGGCAGTTTTGAAGTTTGAACTAATCTAAATTTCTTGTGCGATCCGACGGCTGGGATTTAATTTAAAAAAATAGGATAGATCCGAGCGGCCTAAATAATCCTCGACTCACGAGAGATGGGTAACGAACAGCTGAGATCGATAAATGGCTGATGAGTTATTCTCTTAGGTGTATAGATAATTCCAAAGCACGACATCAAACTGAGAAAATTTGAGGCAAACCATAAAAATAGTCTAAAGTTGGAACTGACCATAGGTGTGCTATCATTTGAAAATCTGATATATAAAGGTTGTAAACACCGCCTATACATGATCTGTATAAAATAACACTGCCCTTTAAGGATGGGTTTACCCTCAAACACTACAAGCAAATGAATAATCACAGTAGATGCCTAAAATCAAAATCATTTCCCGAACTACATTGAATAAATTACAACTCAGGAATTGGGGAAAGCCATGGGTTCAGCGTACCTGTATCAGATTGTAGTGCGCAATTTACCCAGTTGAGGCTAGAGACATTTGAAGAAGTATCTCGTGATACCACGTTTTTGGCTTGGAAACATCATAAAAAGTATTTGCATCAGTCTACCTGGTTTCTTATAACCGCCTGTAACTAACATGCATATTATTTAAACTATGTAAAAGAATACTTGAGGACAACATTTCTTGTAAAAGGTAGAGCTCACAACATGAATAACACCACAAAAATAAAGCATACCAGGAAGTAATGTAAGCAGTGTTTCTTTTCTTCTGAAAACTTCGCGCTAGTGTACAACATTTTCGCCTTGAAGTCTTTCTCTATACCAAGAGTGAGCTGGTACATCCCCACTTTTAGACAGTTTGTTGATGAATTTGATTCATTTTAAATGAAAGTTTAATTATCATCCCGCTCTAGCTCCTGAAACTTGAAAAAGTCGAACTCCATCACTAATCACCCTTACAAGCCAAATAGAGCATAAACTAATATCCAAGCCAAAAAGAACAGGAACTCAATATCATGAATATACCTACTCAAACCCTCAAGCTCTAGTGAGTGATTAAGGTAAGAGATTAACTGTTTTACTCATGCGGAGGTATTAAATATAAATTGTGTTGGAAAAAAACCTTGTGGTTTTATCCATAGTTTGAATGGTTTATATCGAAGTGGTTTATTTTGTACCACATTGGGTATGTAGATTACACAACTCTAGATTATAAGTAAGAGTTTACTTATGAGTTGAAATATGCGTGATTTGAGTTATCTCCAACAGACACATCATGAGGTGTCTTAAGGTGTGGCCCTTAGTGAAGAGTCATGTCTTAAAGTCTAACCCTCGGTGAAGAGTTGTAACTTGAGGTGTGACCTTTGGTGAAGAGGCACTAACTTGAGGTGTGACCTTTTGGTGAAGAGACACTAACTTGAGGTATGACCCTTGGAGAAGAGACACCTATACTCTATATAACCTAACTTCGTTTTTATTATTTAAGTTTTTCAGAGTTTTCTTGACTCATTTTTAAGAGAGAAAACAGACGCAATCAAGGTTTTTTTGGCAGAGAGATAAAAGTGTTTTATTCTCTTTGCGACTGATCATTGTATCCTGGGAGATAGGGGCCAATTATATCCTGCAAAACACTGTGGCAGGGGCGAATCTATCTTAAGGAGATAGTGTACATACACTAGACTCGATCATATCCCGATAAGTGTTTTGATCTTTTTCTAATCTCCTTAAGTTATTTTTGATACTGTCAATTTTTGAACACAGGCTAACAACAATCTTAAGACAAGTTTATATCTCTTTAGTATGTTCAGATTTTAGTACAAATTACCAATCACTACTAATCGCATGGCAAAATAAAGCTTTGATTTTGTTTTTGTTTTCATTTTTATAGGGACGACCCTCTTGATGAACCGTCCTTTAGAGTTAAAAATAGTACTCAAAGGAAAATAGTTTTTCATTTTTCCTGAGTAATTGAGGGTGAAAAAGAAAGTGAAAAACTTACAGAGCCAGAGAAAGAGAATTCTATGGCGGGAAAGGATTATCAAGACTTTCCCAATTTTCACCATGAATGGTTATTCCAAGATACGAGATTCGGATTGGTACTTATGGGTTTCGTTTCTTCTAGTTATTCGAAGTACGGAGGTATGACGATGGGTTTTGAGAATTGGGTAATTGGTTTCTGTTCTCCTTTATTCTTCCATCTCAATTCGATCTATGTCGTTTGGGTTTTGTTCGGTTGATGTAGCCAAAGTGTTAGTTTGATCCCTTTGCCAAATTATTGATTTATGGGGACAAATTAGGGCTTTGAAGAGTCAGGAATATAATGGTCACTCATTCAGAAGTTGAGACCTAGGTGCTGATTTTAGAGAGTTCATTTTCAAGAAGAGAAACTCTGTCAAATGCCCATTGAAATCGAAAGGTGGTAGGCATCGTAGCATTGTCTATGATATCGTCGATTTTAATGATGGGGTTATGAGTATTTCTTTATTGTTAAATGTGAGCGTTAAATAACACTTACTCGTGTATTCAAAAGTCCTTGACTCAGGGTTATTCTGAGTTAAACATGAGATTATGCTTATTGATAATTGTTGGTTTCAAAGGCTTGATTTCTCAGCGTTGTTATACTGAATTGCCTACCAAAATATAACACAAAATTGTTACCTGTGGCATCGCATTCATGGGTTTTATTGTTTTGGGGAATGGTGTAAAACACATTCCAATCTCATGATAACATCCATGAAAGAAGAGTTTCTTTGCGGGATTGTCTAGTTATGGAATGACTTAGATTTTTTGAATAAAGTATTTTAGGAACGATTCAGGGTGAACTCGTTCAAATTAGTAGAAACTAATGAGATTGGTTTTCCTACAACGTATCAGAATTAACTTGGAGTTTCTTCTCGGTTTCGTGATGATCATAATAAGATTGTTTATTTTTTGGGACTGTTCTATGAGTAGACTAGAGACTGTAGAGTATCTTCTTCTAAATTATTTAAAATTATGGGGGAAAGCTTTGTTTATAGCAGCTTTGTTTATGGCATAGTTTTGGAAAGGCGGAGTGTCCTTCTATAAATTATTGAAAATGTGTGGGATGTTATGCATATTTAAACAAAAAAGCGTTAGCCGGGGTACTAAGGTACTGAGAGTACACCCTAGACTATGGTTTGCACTATACCTAATATCCAATAGTATATGAGAATACATGTGGATTTCAGAATTTGAAAGTCAAAATCTACTATTAGGTTATGATTTTACACTTCATAGTACAATCATATTTTGGAATTCCTCAAAACAAACTTATATAGCCAAATTTATAATGGAATTGAGTTCATTATATTAGATAAAGCTCGGCCGGAAAATTATTTGAGTGGTTAGAAATTTAATTAAGGATTTTTCTTTTGGTAAGTCACGACATTATTGTCGTCGACATAGTTCTATGAGCGGCTACTTGCGAATTGTGTTATATTGACTTTGTGAAGTCTAAAGACAATTTAACGGATCCGTTTACAATAAGAGTTATTAGAGTGCAAGTATACCGTACATCGAGGGGAATGAGATTAAAGCCTTTAATTACGAGTAACATCTGCAGTAATCTATCCTAGTTGATTGATACTCCCATGATCAAGGTTTAATAGAGAAACTGGTTGTGAATTACTCGCTACAAGCACTGATCAGGTGATCTAAAGTCCTGCTCATTCCATGATGTAAACAGTGTAACCTGTAGCAATTTCCAGGGTAGGCTATTTAAGCTTTTAATGATTCCTATAATTTGCATTACTAGTGAGGTACAACAGAGTACTCTTAATAGGTTATTACCTATGTGAGTGTGAGGTGGGGCCGCTTCCATGAGAATTTTATAAGGCAAAATTCTCTAATAGCACTCATGAATTCGAAATATGTTCAGGGCCAAATTGAATACAACTGTGAGAGCCGATTGCGTTTGAAAATGCACTGTGTGAAGACTATTGTCTTGGTTTACACTAAAGCTGACAGTTCAAGACATATACTCACTAATCAGCGTAAATCTGATAGTTTTTCACTAGGGAAGGTTCAAGTCTATAAGATACCTCTCTTGATGCAAGATCATTCCCTATTTTTCTCTTCTTTTTTTCTTCTTTTTTTGTTTGGTCTGAGTTTATCTGTTACCATTCAAATGTGGGGGATTGTTGGAAGAAAACCTTGTGGTTTTATCCTTAGTTTGAATGGTTTATATCGAAGTGGTTTATTTTGTAACACATTGGGTATGTAGGTTACACAACTCTAGATTATAAGTAAAAGTTTACTTATGAGTAGAAATATGCATGATTTGAGTTGTCTCCAACAGACACATCATGAGGTGTGTCTTAAGGTATGACCCTTAGTGAAGAGTCGTGTCTTAAGTTGTGACCCTTGGTCAAGAGTTGTAACTTGAGGTATGATCTTTGGTGAAGATGCACTAACTTGAGGTGTGACTCTTGGTGAAAAGGTACTAACTTGAGGTGTGACCTTTAGGTGAAGAGACACTAACTTGAGGTGTGACCCTTGGTGAAGAGTCACCTATACTCTATATAACCCAACTTCATTTTCATTTTTTAAAATAAGTTTTAGAGAGTTTTCTTGAGTCATTTTCAAGAGAGAAAACATACACAATCAATATCCGTTTGGCAGAGAGATAAAAGTATTTTATTCTCTTTGCGACTGATCGTTGTATCTTGGGAGATAGGGGCCAATTATATCCTGTAAAGCACTGCGGTAGGGGCGAATCTGTCTTAAGGAGAAAGTGTGCATGCACTAGACTCGATCATATCCCGATCAGTGTTTTAATCTCTTTCTAATCTCCTTAACTTGTTTTTGATACTGTCAATTTTTAAACAGAGGCTAACAACAAATTGCTGCTATGTCAATGGTAGAAACGCAAACTCTAATATTCAAACATATTGTTGAACAGAGTATCAAACAAGCTATGATACCTCTTTGCATTGTATCCAAATAAACACCATTTGCATCCCCTTCAAGCCTCATTGAAACCTAAGACAAAGAAAGTTCAGAAAATAAGTCACAAAAATATGCAAAGAACGAGTAAGCATCATGGTTTTCCACAGTCAATTACGTCGACTAACCCAAGCACAAGTATAGAATCATGCTTTTACTCCAAAATAATTATTTCTCTATACAAACAACATAAAACATTGGGTAATTGGGTTAATCTAGAAACATTGTAAGTACTAATATATATTGGAGTCACTTATCATTTTATCAGTAAATAAAATACAAGGTAAAGTTCCACTATCCTCCGATATTGTCATTTGCTGACAAAAACAACTTAGGTTAGAGTGTGTGTCGGTTGACTCAAGTATCGTTGATAGAGTGTTTGTGATTTAATCCTCAAGAAGTATTAAACATGGCTATGGTGATTTGATCTTCACGAAGCGTTTAAGAAGTTTGGAAATCATCATACGGAGAATCCCCGAACCCGGTATGAGAAATCCTTTTTTCTCTATTCATTTGAAAATACGGTTTTTGTTTTAAAAACAAAGAAAAATGATTTTCCTCTTAAAATTGAGTTTTGGGTAAAGCTATTTTTGACCTGGGCGCCCAGCTATCACCCAGGTCTTTCTGGCTATGTTTTTCTTGGTTCTTATATAAAACTTGGGTGCCCACATAAGCTCCCAGGTGACGTCCAGGTCCTACTGGTTTTTTATTTGAGGTTCTTTGTATGGTACTTGGGTGCCCAGTTGATCACCCAGGTTGCTCTAAAGTCTCTTTCAGATTATTCCATTCTACATTGATTTGACCTCGAGATTCACATCTTTTATGATTTTTTTAATTTTCTTTAAGTTGAACTTGTTTGTCTTGATCTCTCACCACTCAATCTATGGCTTTTATCTCGTTGAAGAAAACCTTTTTTAAACCCTAGAGCTTATCAATCTGATATTCTCTTGAATCACATTGTTTATCAAGATAATCAGGGTTGCTGAGAGAAAAACCATAAAGCTTATCCTAAGCTTTGGGTATTTGATTTGAGAAATTACAAAAGGTATTTCAAAACCCTCAAATCAAAAAACAAATCTTAATCTTAAATTCTTCATTTCTCGGTGATTCGAGTATGGCGAAGCTTTGAGGCGCAAGCTTATCTAGGTGATTCACGGAGATAATAAAGACTGGAGAGAATGCAAAGACTTTGGCCAGGGCTTGGCGAGGCAAGCGGATACTTAGTGAGGTAACAAAGGCATTGTTGAACTCTTGTGTAACTGTTAATTAATTTACTAGTGAATTTCTTAGGCCGGAGGTTTTCACCCATTCGTGGGTTTCCTTCGGGATATATCTTGCGCGTCATTTAAGTTTTTGCTCATAATATTTGTTATTGCTTGTAGTATAGTAGGTTTGTGAGAACAATATTTTGAGATATAACCAATTCACCCCCTCTAGGTTAGTTTACTAGATTGTTTAGAATTTCAATTGGTATCAGAGCGGGTCACTCCATTAGGGCTTCAAACCCCGAGTGATTCGATCATTATGTCTGGCCAATCTAAGTAAGAGGGAAATAGCATCACTAGACCTCCTCTTCTTGATGGAACAAATTATGCATACTGGAAAGTACGTATGATGTGGTTTTTAAAGTCACAAGGATCTGATGAAGAAGTTTGGGATGCTTGTCTTACAAAGTGGGTTACGAAAGAGAATGGAGTCGCTGGAAAGAAAGTAAAATCCTTGTGGGATGACACAGACAAAGCTGCAGCTTAAAATAACAGTCAAGCTTTGAATTTCATTGTTTGTGGAGTTGTAGAGGAAGAGTTTCGAAGGATCTCTACCTGTGAAACAGCTCAAGAAGCATGGAACATCCTTCAAGTCACCCATGAGGGGACTAATGCTGTCAAGTCCCAAAAACTTCAAATACTCACATCCCAATTTGAGTTGATTCGTATGGATGAGAGTGAGAAGTTTAACAATTTCTATGCTAAGATTTGTGATATTGTGAATGGGTCGCATAGCCTTGAAGAACCCATTGGGTCTACCATGGTGGTGAAGAAGATTCTGAGGTCCTTGCCTGTCAGATTCAATCCACATGTCACCACTATAGAAGTTAGTAAAGATGTGGATGTTATCAAGGTAGAAGAATTGGTTAGTAGTCTTCAAACCTTTGACATGAAAATTGATTCACAACAAAAGAATAAGGGTATTGCTCTTAAAGCATCTAAAGGGATTAATGCGGAGTCTGATTGTGAATTTGATGAAGAAGAAATTGCTCTTTTTGCCCGAAACTTTAAGGAAATGTTTCGCCATTCTAAATGGATTGCTAATCGAGGAAATTTTGACAAGAGTGATAGTTCAAAGGGAGTTGAGAAATTTCGTGGAAGAGGCAAATTTAAAAAGAGTGAGATTGAGTGCTATAAATGTGGGGGTCGTGGCCATATAACGTCTGATTGTTCGAGTAAGGGCAGGAGGTCTAAATTTAATGACTCCCAATCTTCTGATTTTGAATCTGATAAAAGTAAAGGTAGTTCTAGATTTAAGAGTAAAGAAAATACAACGAAGTTTTGTACTTTTACAGGTAGGATAGAGGAAATCATTTCTCATACTTCCTATGACTCTGACTCGGCTTCTGAGTCAGATTCAATCACTCTTGAGGAACAATATAGCGAGTTGTATGCTGAGAGCATCAAAATTCTAAAGGGGAATAAGAAACTCAAGATTGAAGTAGAAACTCTTAAATCCAAGAATGTTTTTTCTTGAAAATGAGCTCAATGAGAACTCGTCAAATTTACAAAAGGTGAGTTGTGATTTGGAAAGTGTGAAGATTGAGAATAATGATCTTAAATCAAATTGTGACGATTTATCTGCACATGAAAAGTTTCTCATTAATCAAATTTCCAAGTTGGAACAAGATCTTTCCAAGTCTATGAGTAAGCTCAAAGGTTCTATTAATAGTACAGATAGTTTAGGCAAACTACTTGAAAGTGGAAAACCATTTGGTGAGAAGTATGGTCTTGGATTTGATTTGACTAAACCACATGCTTCAAAATCTTTATTTGTCAAAAGTTCTACTTCTCCAGTTAGCCATGATGCATCCACCTTCTCATTTCGTGATACAAGGAGGGTTCCCCAAAGAACACATTCTTATCGTTGGTCATCTTACTCAAATTTTAGACATGCTTCTAGTGTTCCTACTTTTTGGAAAGTTTTTTCCAATCCTTCAAAAACAATAACACCTCTGAAGTTGAAGAGAATTTGGGTTAGGAAGGACGACTTAAGGGGTCAAGTCACCCATTCTTGTCTCGGGTGATTTCTTATCCCTTGTAACTTATAATCGTGCTTTATCGCTAGTTCTTGTTCGATTATTTGCTACTTCTTTTGTACATATTTTTTTTTTATTAAAAAAAAAATTGTTTGAGGAACGTAGACATATTTTATTCTAGTGATTATACTATGTTCTTTCATTATTTGTGATACTTGGTTCCATGTCTTTGACTTATGATCTCTTGTAGTTAAACATTTTCATATTTGATGTGAATCTAATACTATGCTTAATAATATTGACATCATTTATCTTTCTTCTATGGTATTTTGAGATCAAGTTGTCATTGTCCCAAGTCGTATACCCTAATTCTCTTCAGTACGGTCAAAGTCAATTGGATATCATTTCATCTTTCACCGTTTGTTTATAGTATTGGTAATAGTGAATATGGGGTATCTCGTGAGGGGGAGAGGACTCTCGATTTTGGTGGAGTCTTCGGTAACGGAATAAAGCCTTCCATCCAACCTTAATTTTTTTAAAAATTACAATATTTTCAGGGAGATATAGGCCAAAAAGTGCAATTGGGAGACATATGGAGAAAAGAAAAAAAGAAGAAGAATTGTGGCAGGGCTGTACAAGTAGTGTAAATGCCACCACATAGAAATGGCTACCTACTTGGTGTGAAAGACCCTACTGAATATAGAGTGCAGCCATTGTGTTTACTCACGTTCACTCCGTATACGGTCTAATTTTTGAACATAGAGTCCCACCTTTCATTTTTTTTTGTCACGCCCCAAAATCCAATAATTGGTAGCTTAACCAATTACTAGATTCGAAGCTGTGCATGTCGGGGAATCCACTGATTCCCCCCACAAACAACCAAGCCAAAGACAAGAATCAAGCTCAATCATTCACTTTAAGCAATAATCATCAGAGTATAGAAAGAAAATAATAACGCGGAAGCAAATGATATATATACATATCAGACTGAAAATAGAATTACAATATCTCGAATAAAGGACATCAACACATACTGAGATCACAAACAAGAAAGTCTAAACTAAAACAGATCAGCAGCGACAACTGCTCCAAACATAGTTGAAGCTCTCAGCAACTCAAGCTACTTAATCTCTGAAAGGGGGGAACAATATGAGAGTGAGCAAAACCACGGCTCACTGAAACCCAACAAAGCTAAATAACATACTAGTAAACATGTACAGATAAAGAGGATGAAGTGAATAAGATAAAGTAAGTTTAAAGTAAATGAATAACAAAATAAGCGATCATGATCCAGGTAATAGAGTAATAAGAATAGAAGAATATAATATATAAGTAACCAGAGTTAGGATAAAGAACTTAAGAGAAGAGGAGAATTGTGAAGTGAGCAGATGATGCAATGATAAGCTAATGATATGATATGATGAACTGGGATAATCACACAATTACCCTTAATGCTGATTGATGCAATGATGAACTAAGGCCCTAATGTTGAATGATTTGATGTTTTAAAACGTGTTACAATCCTATTATAATATTGGTTGATCAACCGCTAGCATGTTTGACTTAAAGTGATCTATTAAGGGGATACAATGGGTACGATTTTTGTCAAGCTCGACCAATCTAGTGGATACTCACTTGATCAAAGTGTTCTGGGCTTTTCAACCCACGGAGCCAACGTCCGAACTGTATTTCATTCCAAGGAATTTCAATCTCAAGGATAAGTCTAGCACTGGATTCATACTGTCTCATACCTTCCCACACTCCCGGATGGGTATATAAGTTATGATAGTGTTCACAGCCAGTTCTTCACCAACTATTTTAACTCGATGTAGGACTCCTGCGATCCTATCGGAGGTCAACCGATGTTGAGCTTTGTTATGTATCCAATTTTGTTAAGTTAAAAGAGTTTTGCATGATTAAAAAGATGCAACAGATCCCAAGGATAAAAAATACAACAGCTGTAAACCCGGTAAACAAACATAGGATGACCACCTGCATAAGAGTGTGGCACACAATCCTAGACCGAATGTAAACAGTGACTTAGTCACACCATCTAAACTTAGATAAAACAACAACTTAACCGTCACAACGACTAGTCAACATCAGTCTCTAGAAGACCGAAACCAATAACAAGAAATGCAGCTACTAGAAATACCACACTAACAACTTCTAACAAAACCTAATGCCAAATGCAAACTATAGTAACCAAGTTAAAGAATAACTAACTAAATAGGTTAGCAGTTATACAGAGAATTAATATGATAACAAACCCTAACTAGATCACATGCACCTCTCTACACAGAGTACTACTCTAATCAACATCTATTAACTAGTAGAGGAATTTAAAAATGAAGAGGAAACTCACCTGATAATAATCCCGAGTTATGACGAAGCTAAAACTGGAATTCCAAACTCAGAATTAGCGATACAGCTAACGGAACACATGACAAGCTATAACAGATAATCACAACAACAATTAAACAAACAAAACCAGGAAACTAATCAATAAGCCTAACCCTAGAAATCATCCTAAAGCCTAATCGGAAGAAAAGAACGAAAAAGGAATTGGAAATTACTCACCAAGGATAAGGGCGATAATCACTGCGAAGAATCGGCGAGCGAGGGAACGGATTGAATTTGAATATGGGGAAGAGGATTAATTTGGGAGAGAGAGAAAGATAGAGAGTGAGAGAAATAAGAGAGAGAGGAATGAAATGAAAGCAACCCCAAAAGAAACAAAACAACCGCAGACTCGTTCGAACGAAGATGAAAGTCGTTCGAACGAAGAAGGATATCAAGGAAAAATTATAGGGAAGTGCCTCTGTCGTTCGAAATAAAAAGGTTCGTGCGAATGGACAAGGAAGTCTTCGAAAGGATACAGAAGTCGTTCGAACGACTTGGAGATCTAGGGCCAAATTCTAGGAGATGAGTCAACTCGTTTGAACGAAGATGAATCTCATCCGAACGACTACTGGAAAATCCCAAAAGATCCCTGAATCACCCGAACACCCGAACACAGAATAATTCGTACCCAAACACCACAACAACATACTAACAACACTAACCCAACCAAGGGTCCTCGAATACAAAACACAACTACCTCCTCCTAAAAACCACCGAACCACCGAAAAGGAATCTAGCTCCAAACTTGCCTAAAAGTAATCAAACAGATGCAGAAAGGGTAGAAAGGAATATGCAGAATGAATGTAGATGCTAAAAAGGATAAGAATATGCAAAAAAGGAATAATATACTAATATACTAATAAATAAATAAATAAATAAAAATTACGGGTCACTACATTTTTCCTTACTATTCACTATTCCAGGAGTATATATCAATGTTTTTCATCTCCATCTCACCCATTGCCTTTTTCCGCATACTAGTACATGCCCATCTTCTGTGTTTGCTTTACTCTATGATTTTGATCTTTATCTCATGAATTCATATGTATCCATCATACATTGAGTATATTAGAATCACTTGGATGTTGTTATTGGTGGTGGAGTTATTTGCATATGAATGATGGTTCCTCCTGGAGATTATGGAATTATCCGAGGATTTTGTATGATGTTGGTGTTTGCATTAGTTTTTGGCAGTTATATGGAGTTGGTGGTTTCTCCAAAGGATTGATATGTATGCACTAAGTTTTCTTTATGATCTAACCATATTCTTAACTTGTAATGCTTTACATTCTTTTTAATATATATTTTTGTGTTGCATTGAGGTGATGATTGTGAGCACTTGCATTGGATTTTGTCACCATATTGTGGTGTTTGATTTTGGATTCTGAGAGGCATCTTGATTTTGCTAATGCTACTTTTGACCGTTAATTGAACTACTTTTCATATGATTTGGCATGCTTGCTTCCTTAGATTTATTTTGTACTCCAATCGTTTGTGGTTTTCAAAACCTGTTGTGATTTTCTTCGCGTTTCTTTTTAAATTGTTCATCTGGTAATTCCACTACTGCACTTGATTGGGTATATTTGTTTTTTTTTCTCTTCTTGCAGCTACGTGGAGAACTACTGAAGAAACTACCATAAAACAGAGGGCAAAATGAAGTAAGGGGGAGAGTTGTGTTGGTAAGTAAAATACTTTGTGAATTATTTTCATTATTATCTTCCATGATATGATCATTTCTCATATGTCATGGCGTTGAGACAGGTTAATGCAGGTTTTGGTTTCATTCTCCCTTTGCCCTTCGTGACAAAAAGGGGGAGAAATGTTATGATATTAAGTCAACATTTTCCTTATGTTTGTTGAGTTGTAAGATCAAGCTGATGTCTTATAAATCAATTATGATGCACCTCCATTTTGATGTAATTTTAGTGTTTTTGTCAACGAAAGACAAAGGGGGAGATTGAAGTTCTACTATCCTCCGATATTGTGATTTGTTGATAAAAACAACTTAGGTTAGAGTATGTGTCGGCTGACTCAAGTATCGTTGATAAAGTTTTTGTGATTTAATCTTCAAGAAGTGTTAAACATGGATATGGTGATTTGATCTTCAAAAAGCGTTTAAGAAGTTTGGCAATCATCATACGGAGAATCCCCGAAGCAGGTATGAGAAATCCTTTTTTCTCTATTCATTTGAAAATAAGGTTTTTATTTTAAAAACAAAGAAAAATAATTTTCCTCTTAAAATTGAGTTTTGGGTAAAATTGTTTTTGACCTGGGCGCCCAGATATCACCCAGGTCTTTCTGGCTATGTTTTTCTTGGTTCTTATATAAGACTTGAGCGCCCAGATAAGCTCCCAAGTGACGCCCAGGTTCTACTGGTTTTTTATTTGAGGTTCTTTGTATTGTACTTGGGTGCCCAGTTGATCGCCCAGGTTGTACCCAAGTCTCTTTTAAATTGTTCTATTCTCCATTGATTTGACCTCGAGATTCATATTTTTATGATTTTTTTCAATTTTCTTTAAATTGAACTTGTTTGAGAAAAAATCTTGATCTCTCACAACTCAATCAAGGACTTTTTTCTCTTTGAAGAAAACCTGTTTTAAACCCCAGAACTTATCAATCTGATATTCTCTTGAATCATTAATTCCATTGTTTATCAAGAAAATTGAGGTTGTTGAGAGAGAAACCATAAAGCTTATCCTAAGCTTTGGGTATTTGATTTCTGGAATTCCAAAAGGTATTTTAAAACCCTCAAATCAAGAAACAAATCATAATCTTAAATTCTTCATTGCTTGGGGATTCGAGTGTGGCGAAGCTTTGAGACGCAAGCGGCGAAGCTTTGAGACGCAAGCTTATCTAGGTGATTCACGGAGCTAGTAAAGACTGGAGAGGACGCGAATACTTTGGCTAGGGCTTGGCGAGGCAAGCGGACACTTAGTGAGGTAACAAAGGCATTGTTGAACTCTTGTGTAACGGTTAATTAATTTACTAGTGAATTTCTTAGGCCGGAGGTTTTCACTCATTCGTGGGTTTCCTTCGGGGTATATCTTGCGTGACATTTAAGTTTCTGCTCCTAATATTTGTTATTGCATATGGTATAATAGGTTTGTGAGAACGATATTTTGAGATATAATCTATTCATCCCCTCTACATTAGTTTGCTAGATTGTTTAGAATTTTGCAAGCAACAATGTAGGGTTATATGTTAAAGGAATCACATTATTGCTTCATCTACTGCATAAACTCTAGATTATTCAAATGCCCCACCTCCATGTGCTTAACCCCACAAAGAGAAAGTAAAATTCAAAAGAACCCTAAATTCAAAAATAAGTTTAATCACCTCCATGTACCTTATCTTCAATTTTGGAAAGATTGAGTTTGAGGATGGAGTTGATTCTCTCCTTCTCTCTCTCTCTCTCTGAATCTCCACAAACATCATCTCTACGAACCAAAAGCTATGGCTGAGTATTTCCCCATCAGTTTTTAGGCTTTCCCTCATCACACTCGTGACTTTTTACTAAACCAAAGCACGTCATATGGTAAAAAATGACTTAATTTCTCAACCTTTTTTATTTAAGTCATCTCTGAAATGATGTTTATATTAGTCTTTCACATCACTCGTAATAAACGACTTTAAATAATAAAAACTAGGTGTATTAATGTCATTTTCAGTAAAAATAACTTTTAAGTGAGGAATTCATCATCTTACGGGAGTAAACAATAAAATAAACCAATTACCACATTATTAATAAAAATGACTTTATTTAAGTGACGTAATAATCCATATTTGTTGTAGTCACCACATTGCAGCAAGAGATAGGTCTGTAATCCCCAAAGGAAGAAGGGCTAAAATTTTAGGAATTAAGGCAATATAAGTAGAGTTGACTATAGAGAGCAGCTTCCCACTCTTGATGAAGTTGATGATGACTGCCATAAAATCAATTTTGATAAGATCCCAGTGATTCTTAAAAAAGAAAGAGCTGAACCTATCAGCCCTGCAACCTTAGAACTATCAATACTAAAGAGTGCCTCTCTAATCTCCTCCTCATCCACCAACCTGGTAAGCTTCTTATAATCGGCACTCTGCATCTTGGCTTTAAACTGGAGCATTCTTATCTCATCATAGTTAATATTATTAGTAGACTGCTCCAGAATACCCTCAAAATACTTAATTGCAACATCAGCTATAACAGCTTGGTAAGAAACTTTGTTCCCTTCTCCATCCACAATGCTCTTGATAGAATTAATAAACCTTCTGGCTTGATGGAAAAACTTAGAATTAAAATCACCTTTCTGAATCAAGTCAATCATGGATTTCTGATCCTGTTAGGAATCAGGGTAGCTAATCCAAGTCCCTCGCCCAAGAACGATAATCAGAAACAAAATTAAGAAATTAAACGAAATCAAAATACAACGATTTACCCGGTGGAGGGAAGTGGAAAACCCTTACGGATAAAAAACCACTCTCCGCAAAAAATCCACTATGATCATATAGGTTACAAGCAATCTCTCCAGCTTCCTCAAGCTTTCTAATGGAGTCTCTCAAACCCTAGTTCTCTAGAATTAAACTCATAGATATTATAACCAAAAGATAGTTAATAAATAGCCTAAGTATCCCTTATATACTTGGGAGACTTATTACAAATTGAACAGATCTCGAGGCAAACTTAACGTCCTAAAACAAACTTACAAAACCAGCTAACGCGGTTTTCGCCCGAATGACTTCCAGTCTCGTTCGAACGACTTTGACGGAACTAAGTTTGCAACCTGGATAATAAGTATTTTGTTCAATTCAATTCGAGTTTACTCTCAACAATCTCCCACTTGAAATCGAATCTACCATAACCCATCTCCAGATCTCCAAATAAATTACACGCACTACCCGGACCTTCATTCATGAAGACCCACAGACAAAATTTTACAATCTTTAACAAATCTCTCGCTTGAAATTTGAAATGTGAGGTTCCTGTAACTTTACCCATCTTCAAAGTAACTGCATTTGTAACCGTGTCAAACTGAACTTTTCACGCCAAAAGCTACCATACAGCACAAAACCATGTGATAATGTTTTTGAATATTTTTCTCAAAAAAATAAAATAAATCAAGAACATCTGCTTGCAAACTTTCAAAGCTGCACCGTACTTATGCGTTTACAATCAATAATGCAATTAACCATTGTCATCTCGATACCCAAGTAGTTAGCTTCGATATAACGCCATAAAAATATAGCCCTTTCCATGTCACTAATGTACTCCGCCATTACAAGTGAACACAACCCTATAAGCCGAACAAGAATAACTCCATAGCTTTGAGCTACAGCCGAGTCTTCTACGAATTCATAATATTCATTATCGGCGTCTCACAGCTCCCACTTCATGGGAAAACTCCGGTCTCATGTAAACATTGACATACATTAGCAAACAAATCATCAATGAGTTAGACATACCTTGATTTAAACTCATATCGTATTCTATTGCCAAACAAATACATGTCTAAAGCCCAAAGTAATGACAAATGGTACGCTACCAAATAACACTCTAACCAGTCTCAATGTACTATGTAAATAACAACTTTTGCTTTACGTTCTTCCAATTGTACTATACCATATGCCAAGGATTAGCCAATCCATCGGTCCAACCCTTTATTAAGATAACCGTTCCCACGACTCTTCAATCTCACCCATGCTAGAACTTGCATACGGAACTAGCATATCATCCATACTCTAAGAACGGAAGATCCACGAGTTCTAAAAAAACCTCATAACATTAACAATGATCTTTGTGGTATTTCATAAATCCACCAATGATATAAACATATCTAACATCAATCCCCATCGTTTCGTCTTATATCTCGAATACGCATATGAAGCTCTCATGTATGAGCCTCCATAATGCAACTTCACCCAGTAACTATATATCCATGTAGCCGACTTACATACCCATCTTCAACAAGATCAATCATGAAGATATTTTTTTCATTTCATATTAAGAATCACTCAATCCAAAAAAACAAAGCCGCCACAATACAACTAGTTTCACAACCGGTGAGCCAAAACATCTTGACATAAACACCTATTTTTTCTTAAAAGTACTTTACCACAGGTTTTACCTTGAACCGCTTGAACAAACTTATTCCCATTTAACTTGTAAGCCAACATGTAAAGTAAAGAATTTTCACCATCGGTAATAGGATTACATCTTATACTCGATATGATGATTGAGATCCCATCTCATCATCATCCATGATAAGCTCCCACTTCTCCATGACCTCACCTTGTAAATCCACCTTGTAGTCATCACCAATACCAGCTAGCCACAAACAATATAAAAAGTAATGAGAACGGGCCACAGGTCTCGAAACCATGGTTCTTCTTTTCATTACAATTGGAGGAGCATACGGTTCTCGTTGGACCTTTTTAACCAATGGTTCCAGCACTATATCTGCAGAGATTTTTACATACTCACATGACCCCGATAAATCTACTTTTTCAGTCCACTTATCCATGTCTTCGCAAAAGACATCATCATTAGATATCACATTAATAAGCTGGATATAATTTTTTGATTCTTCGTATCTCAAGATCGGTCACCAAAATCATCATAAACATATCTAATGAACATGCTCAAACTAGACATATAATCTAGTAATGATCTACTACTAGAATAGACAAAAGAAGTATAAATGATTACCTCCTTTTTTGTCCAAATGATCTCTTCTACTAGTCCAAGATCCAATGCATACCAAGACTCTATATCAACTACCGAAACTACCGAATCCACCCAAAGTTGCTTTGACAACTCAATGAAACATTTCATACTTCGTGTCCTTTAAGTAATCTCACGGACCACACTTTCAGCCATACCAAGCTCTAGCAGTATTATTGGGATCTTCTCAAGCCTTTCAATCCCAATAGATGTTTTATCTATAACAAACTTATCACAGCAAAATTGATTACCATCACCGTTAGACCCAAGACGCTTCAACATTAAATCCGTCTCAATCTCAACCCAAGCTTTCCATCTGACGAAGACATCAAACCAATGCATTTCATTCTTCAAGAAATGTACACCAAGCTCTCATGGGAAATTACCAATGAAAACAACAAAACCATAAAATCCCCCATTGGAACTAACTCTAGTCGGTTCCCATACATCGTCGTATAAGTGGTTCGATCCCATATTATATTTTCTTCTCTTTCTAGGAAACCCAACTTTCTTTTGCTTCACTAAGACATCGTATTTACAAAAGAATAAATCTATCAATTTTAACTTGTCAAGTATTATCCTTGAGTACAATGCTTTCATCCAAATGCTCATGTGACCAAGTTTTGCATGCCATGCTCTTGAGTCCACCATCGGAGTAAAAACACCAATAATCTCATTATTAGCATTTCATGTCCCTAAGTACGCATCTTATCTTTTGTCCCAAGCTAATATAATAACATCTTTTATGATCGCAAAAATATCATCGCCGAAGGTAGCCAAAAGACCAAGGTCCGATAGTTGGCTCCAACACATATTTCTAACCACACTAGACATAAATTGCATCGTGTCCGAACTTAACGAATTATCATTCATTAATACAATCCAAACATCTCCATTATCTACTATGTGATAACACTTATCATAGTTTGACAATTCACTATTACCTTATGTAATTTCCAATGGAGCATCCAAGTCTAACCTCACCCTTTTACAATACCATAAGACGATGAACATGAATTATCCCGAATACCATGAGTCACATTACATGGTTTATCCCAAATATTACAAGTCATATCACACAAATCATTAGAAATAAAAATTGATGCACTATCAGAATTTTTACCTTCCCCGGAGAAAGTTACCGAACATCACTTTACAGATCTTTTATTCTTTATCAATCTATAATCTTTCTTCTTATGACCAACTTTAACGCAATTCTAGAAAATATCTTATTGATTGTAATTTTATGCCTTTACACGCCTTTTGCTTCTATTCTCAATATGTGAAACTCTCTTTCCTTTAACTTCAACATTCGAGTAATCATCCGATGTTATCAACAAAGATCCAAAAGGCATTATGTAAGAATCTTTGCCATAGACTTCTACTACGTTGCTAAAAGTAACCCGTTTACGAGAATTTGAAATACTCATAAGACACTTCTGAGAATTCAAATCACTCGAAGTTGATTCAAGCATCTTTGATAGTTTGTCCATCATCTCTAACACGGTACTCACTTTAGGCAATTTAGAAGAAATAGAATTTGAGAGTACTGAACGAACTTTACATAGAAATATCGATCTAGAAGTTCCCACTCCAAACGGTCTATATCGGTCGGCTTCGTCGAAATCCCTTCTAGAAGAAATCACAATCCTTCGCATATTTAAAATGCTCTACTTGCATCTTCCAAATCCCAAAGTTCAATCCAGTGAATTCATTGATTTCTAATTTCTCCATATCGGCCATTGCTCTAATCACATAATCCCTAACCTTCGCTCTGATACCAATTGATATAAATCAGGGTAACTAATTCCAATCCCTCACCCAAGAACGATAAATGGAAACACAAATTGAGAAATAAACGAAATCAAATACAACGATTTACCCGGAAGAGGAAAGTTAAAAGCCCTTACGAATAAAAAACTACTCCCCGCAAACAATCTACTATGATGAAATAGGCTACAAGCAATCTCTCCAACTACCTCAAGCTTTCTAATAGAGTCTCTCAAACCCTAGTTCTCTAGAATTTAACTTACAGAGATTACAACCAAAAGATAGTTAACAAATAACCTAAGTCTCCCTTATATACTTGGGAGACTTATTACAAACAAAACATATCTCGAGGCAAACTCAACATCCCAAAACGAACTTACAAAATTAGCCAACGCAGTTTTCATTCGAACAACTTTGACAGAGCCAAGTTTATAACCCTTGAAACAAGCAACTCGTTCAAACGACTTTGACGGAACCAAGTTTTCAACCTAGAAAGCAAAGTTGTTCGAACGACAATCAATTCGAGTTTACCCTTAGTAGATCCAACATATCCATCTCTTGCTTGGCCAAAAGATTGTAAACTTTGAAGGCATTCTTCATTACCCAAATATATTAACATTAGAAGGATCGGCTTGCAACTTAACTTGGAATTTATCTAAAACCATCCTAGCTTCACTAACTTTTCTTAAAATGATACCAATATTAGCCTTAGCCTACACTTTAAGACTGTTCTTCAACCCCTTTAGCTTGTAACATAATTTATACATAGAGTTCCCATAGTTACTCATATCCCAAGCTTTCTCTACAGTTTTGGTATAACCCTCCTTAGTAGCCTAAAAATTATAGAATTTGAAAGTTCTTTCTTTGCTAATTGTTATTTTAAACATGCTAACTAGGCAAGGGAAGTGGCTAGAAGAACCAGTTGGCAGGAAATCTGCTTCAGTTAATTTAGGAAAAATAGCAGCCCATTCATAGTTAATCAAACCTCTATCATGCTTAATCATTATTCTTTTCTTTGTATTTAGATTCCTCTTAGACCAAGTAAACCAAAACCCTCTTTATTTAACATCAAGCAACTCAGTTGTGTGTAACCAATCCTTATACATCTCCTAATTCTCATGAAGAACAGGTATGCCACCCTTTTTATCAACATTGCTAAAGGGAGCATTAAAGTCCCCTAGCAAAATCTAGGGAATGTGCATAGAGTTTTTAAGAGCAATGATCACCTCCCACAAATCTATTATTTGATCAAAATTATTAGAGGCATAAATAATTGATATACGAAATGTTTTACCTTTAAAGATAGTAATGCAATCAATAGCTTGACCCCCCACTTTGAGAACAATAATAGAGATGTAGTTAGGATCCTGATACAAAGAAATCCTGCCCTTGGTAGTATTAGTAGAGTTGCTAATATAGGACCACCCTGGACACATTTTTTGAACAACTAGCACATCACACCCCTTTCGCAATTTGGTTTTCACCAGCCCTATAATAGATACCTTGTACTTAATAATCATAGTAATCACTTCTCATTGCCTCACTGAGTAGTTGAGGCTTCTCGCATTCCACATAATAGCATTCATTAGGAAGAGTTTGTGGTGGTACTTCTACTTAGCAAGTACTTCCCCCTCGAGGGAGTAACCAAATCCTGAGCTTCTTTCTTAGCTTTACCAACTACAACACTCACCTTCTTAGCAGTGTTTACTCTACTCTTATCAGATGAAGCTGTATTAGTAGGCCTCATCTCAAATGTATCCTTACATAGAGTATCAAAAATTCTATGTAAGACTCAGTCTCAAAATAACGCGGGGATAAAGTGCCTGCCTCGTGGTCGTGGCAGCCTTCCCAGGCAGGTGTACAATTCGCGGGGGTTTTAAAGATAGCCCTTCCATCGAAGACTCGTCACCAGATAAGTCCATCCCTCGTCCATGAGGATTCTAAGTCAAGGGCACGCACGACTCGTGAAATATGATCGGTCGTACCTACATGAGTAAGGTGCAACAGTTATACTAAAATGGTCCAAACGCGGGCATAAACAACGATAGTCACCTCATTAGTAACCATGGTTTTAAATAACCGTTAGTAATGCCTTGAGCCCATTACGATATACCCAATGTTTCGTTCTAAAAAATAATACCCGTTATTTGTTGTTACAGACCATTATTTTATGCTATAACTGATGTTGTTACTGTTATAACAATACATTATTTTTAATGTTTTTCTTTACTTTTAACGAACGTTATACACCATTATAACACCGTTATATGTCGTTATATGATTCTTGAGGAAAATTATTTCTTGAGATATGATATGAAATAACTATTAAGGTGGGGAAAATCATTTTTTGTGATATGATATGAAATAACCACTATGGTTATATGAAAGAACTATTAAAGTAGTAGGCCACAACCATTATGATATGAAAGAATAATTAATGTGGTAAACCACTAACATAGTGATAAAAAAACTAAAGAATAAGTAAAAGAAACTTAAAGTGGTAGCTATGATTGTAGAAGATGGGAAAAAATAGTATACCACTACCATTATGATACAAGTGTGATATGAAAGAACAACTAAAGTGGCAAACCAATAAAATTGTGATGTGAAAGAAAGACTAAAGTGGTAAACCAATAACATGTAAAAATAATTGTAGTAGAGTATAGGCATCTTCTATAAAGAGTTGGCATCATGACTTACTCAAACATGTATCCATTTCACTACCACTCTTAAGAATTATTTAAAATCAAGGAAGAAAGGTATCCATAGTTTTAATTAGTTTAAAATTAGCTTAAAATTAAGCATGTATCCATCTTCAATGGTATTTAGCTTAAAATTAATTTATTGTCTTATCATACTAGTTTATAATATTTTATTGGTAAATCTATAAAATGTTGAGAAGTGCAGGGGATTTCTATGATCATTGTGTTAAGGTTAAACCAAAAGTTATTCAATACAATTACTGTAACAAGGTCATAATCGCTGGTATTACCCACTTTAAGGAAAAAATTTCAACTCAGCGTGGATCGAGTGCCCAAATGCACCACCGATTTAAGAAAACTTGCTATTCAGGCCCTTAAAGAAATGAGGCTAAACAAGCATTCTCACCGACAACTGCAGGATTGGGAGCTACAAGGATTATCGTATGACGACAGTGACAAAATTAAAGATATCACTAACAGTTTTGGAGATGCCAGTGAACCCGATTATCATTCTAATGAGGGAAGTGGATATGAATCTCAACCTATTTCGTCATGATAGAGGCTCAAGCGAAGGGTTAGCATTGTGACGTTCTCCTATTATAGGATCATCATCATCATCATTAAGAGTTCCAGTTCAACACTCTATTAATTTACACTCACGAAATCCAAGACGACAAACTTAACAAACCATTCCGAACATGATGGGTGGAGGGTCGAGTTTTAGGGAGTACACATGTGGCAAAATAGCTTCGATGCTCTACGAAAATTCTATCACTTTTAATATTACTTTGTCGCTATCGTACCATGAAGCTTTTAACTCAGTTACAAATTATGGTAAGACTTTCTGACCTCCAATGGCTTATGAAATTGCTAACCCAATTCTACAGAAGGAAAAATGAAGAATAAAAGAAACAACGATTCAAAGACAGAGATTATATTATAAGGACTATGGTTGTACCCTAATGGCAGATAGTTGGAAAGATAAGGCAAAGCATACACTCATCAATTTTCTTGTCTATTGCACATCAAGTATTTACTTAAAGTTAAAGAATAATTAATATTTATGATTTGGAAAATTTAGTAGCTTATATAGCAACACTAACATAAAAATATCATTGTTGGGCAGGTATCACTTTTTTGAAAAGCGTTAATATTGATAACAATCGTTTAATGGTTGATTACTTGATAACCTTTCTTAAAGAGATAATTAATTATGTTAGAGCTGAAAATATCATCTAAATAGTGACAGACCAGGGATCAAATTTTAAAGCTGTTGGTAGGAGATTAACTATCGAGTATCGTCATATATATTGGACTGTTTGTGCAACCCATGCGATTGACCATGTGTTAGAGAATTTAGAGTCATTCAGTTGGTTAAAGGATATCATTGGATATGCGAGGAAAATATTAAAATTTGTTTATGCTCATGCATGGGTCCTTGCTAAGTTCAGAGGGCACTCAAACCGTCATGACCTTATTCGCCATTTTCAAATTCGGTTTGTAACAAGTTTCATCGCAATTCGTAGTATTATGGAAAATCAAGTTCATCTTCAATAGCTTTTTTTTGACATTGAGTATAGAGAATCAAGCTATGCAAAACTATCAACGAGTAAAGTTGTCCAAAAAATTGTTATGTCTGATAATTTTTGGAAAAAACCAGGAGTATTGTTGCTATGGTAGAACCATTATTACAAGTCTTGCGATTAGTGGACTCCAACAAACCAATGATGGGGTATCTTTTCGATGCCTTGTGCACATCAAGAGCGGTGATAACAACTTTCTTTGGTCCACGACGAAGTGCTAATGTTTGTAAGATATTCGATCATAGGTGGAAATAACAACTTCATTCAGATTTGCATGTTGTTGGTTATATACGTAACCCATATTACATGTTCTTTCCTTCCACTTTCTCAAAAGAAAATATCATGTGTCACCCGACCTTAACATTGAACAATTTGATTGTAAAGATGATATCAACCCTACTTGAGTAGACACAAGTAATCTTAGAGGTATTCAAAGTTCATTACACAAAATTATATATGCATGTTATTACCATTTAATTAATATAATATAATATTTCTTATTTGACACAGATAGGAAAGCTTCATTCCAAACCAGGCTGTATGGGGTCAGAAGCTGCATGCATAGCATCTCAACAAGGTAGTCCTGGTAAGTTCTTAAATTATTTACCATAAGATTATGTTATTTACTTATCATTCATTATATAACTGAACTTTGAACCATTTTCTTAGTTGAATGGTGGAATTCATATGGAGTGGAGTTGCCTCAAACTTTGAAAGTTGGCTATAAGAATTTTAAGTCAAACATGTACTTCGTCCGAATGTGAAAGGAACTGGAGTACCTTTGACAGGATTCACACAAAGATTAGAAATTGATTACTTTTAAAGAAAATCAATGATCATGTCTTTGTTCAATACAATGTTCGGCTTAAAAGAAGAAGAGAAGATAGACGTCGACATTATCGTGTAGACCCCATAAGTGTGGCTGCTATTTTATTAGAAGATCCATTATGTTAATGAATTGCTAGAGATGATGATGAGCCTTTATTGCCAGTACATGAAGAATGGATAGAAGAGCTTGAAAAGGAATTATTAGTTGAAGACCCGGAGGTCAATAAGCAAAGAATACCCTACTTCTGTTATTGACAAAGATTTCTCAAAAAATTGGTCACAAACACCTATGTATCAAATACCAATGGAGTCGTTGCCTAAGGCGCATTTTGATTTCAATTTCAACCAAATCAATCTGGAGAATGGCCAACCTTCAAACTACTCAGTTCGACTCGGTTTACTAGTGGATGCAGTGTCGCATTCCAGAATAATCATTTTCCATTTGATGTTTATGTGATTTTTAATGCTTTAGTATGATGCTTAATTAATTTGTCGGTGTGGTGTGGTGTGTTGTTTCAATGTTGTAATAAGTAATAACTTCAATAATAATAAGTACTTTGGTTTTTCCTTTATTATCCTTTTAAATATAAAAAATAATGTCTATAACGGTATTATTTGTAAAATAACATCTATAATGGTTGTTATAATTGAAAATTAATATTTATATATAGAAAAAGCAAAAACACAACCATTATTTTAATATAACACCGTTATAACATTTTTTTCTTGTCATCTAGTTAAAAATGACGCAACAGTAATGGTCTTTGCCCGTTACACCATTATAACCTATCCTTTAAAACTTTGTTAGTAGCAACTCATTAATAAAATGGTGCAATACCTATAACCAGGGAAACATAAGGGGCCTGTCACCTAAAAGGTACTCCTCCCATAGAAGCGGTCGTCCTACTAGCTACGACCCTAGTAATAATAGAGATGGTAAAGGAGGGTACAAATCAGAATCGATGAACTTGATTTTTAAACGTTTTAAAGGGCATAACAGGCAGTTTACTCAAAACTTTGTGAGTAGGGCACTCAGCACCCAGAGCATTTACCCACCTTTCGCAGGGAAGCGGCCGTCCCAGTAGATACGGTAGTAGTTAAACGAAAATAGTGCAAAAATTATATATGTTCATTGCAAAACAAAAACACAGACATGAACCCAACACATCGATCACATGAAAAGTGAATACAGGAGATCACAATAAACAATTTTACATAACAAATCAAACAAAAAACACATAGCAAGAAAAATACAACTCACCGAGTACATCGAATGCAATGTCAAAAAAGGATGTGCTAAAAAAGTTAAATTCTCGGACCAAAAACTCAGAGCTCCAAGCAGCAACAATGGTATAACGAAAGTGAGTGGGAAAGAAAAAAAAAAGCAAAGAGAAGAAATAAAACAAAGTGGTTAAAACTCTTAGATAGAGGAAGAAGTTGAAAAGATGGCTCCCACATTTAAGCAGCTCACGTTTCTTAACCGCATTATTTATGATAGCTGGTGCACGCCACCTCGAGACACGCAAAACTGGTTACTTTAGTAATAGACGCAATAATGACAGATGTAAATACCTAGGAGCAACGGTTCAAAACCTTTCCACTTATTACAAGGCTTAAGTTCAAGCACACTATTCTTACAATTCTTCTTGTCTTAATTTTCCTCTTGCTTTAATTTCTTGGGTCAGTTAGTGTATTACCATCACCAACAACTCTATTTATGTTAATGGAGCTTTATGGGGTGGGTTCTTTAAAGGTGAGAGAGGTCCTAGACAAGGGTTGTCTCCTTATCTTTTGTGTTAGTCATGGAGGTCTTTGGCCTTTTACTTAAGGAGAAAGCCAGTAAAGAGAACTTTGGGGTTCATCCTAAATGTGCTAATCCTTTTCTAGCCCATTTGGCTTTTGCAGATGATATTTTGGTTTTGTTTGATGGCACAACTAAATTAGCTAGAGCTCTTGATCAAGTTCTGTGTACTTTTAAGAACATGACTGGGATGGAGGTGAACTTGGAAAAATCTAAGCTTTACTTTTCAGCGATTCAAAATAGTGTAAAAAACTAGGTTATTAGCATCTTGGGTATGTCTGAAGGGAACATTCCTTTCAAATACCTCAGGATTCATCTTGTCTCTGCTTGAATGAAGCACATGGACTGCCAAACTCTAATTGAAGTGATGACCAAAAGAATCAGTAATTGGCAGCATAGGTTGTAGGTAGACCGATTCTTGTCAATTCAGTGCTACAAAGCATTCTAATTTTTTTGATTGAGTGTTCTTGCTTTACCTCACTACATGATACATGATAGAAAGCATCAACAGAATATGTTCAAAAATTTTGTGGTTTGGAATTAAGGAAGACAAGAGATGTTCTCCAATAGCTTGGAAAGAAGTGTGCTATCCAAAAGAAGAGGGATGACTAGGTATAAGAGACATAAGGTTGTGGAACAAAGCTGCTTTAAAGAGGCATACTTTCAGATTTGTTGCTAGAGAAGACAACCTATGAAGTAACTAGACTAGAGCCAATCTTTTGAAGAACAAAAATTTATGGACTATGAATATCCCTCAAAGCTGCTCTTGGTTATGGAATCATATGCTAAGCTCAAGGGAGGAAGCAAAACACTTGAGTTTGCACCTTATTGGAGATGGGAAGAACACTATGTTTTTGCATGACCCTTGGATGTCTATAATTCTTAGGGAAAGGTTTTCCACAAAGCTTTAGGTATGATTCAACAATTCCTCTTAATGCCTCTGTGTGATAACTAATTACATGTGGAGTATGCCTCAACAGATAAGAAACTCCATCTCCACTGACTAGGGGTGCAACCGGTATGGTAAAATACTAAACTGAAGAAAATGGTTTTGGTTTCATATTTTTCAAATTAGGGCTGTACACCAACCGGTGACCCCGAGAACCAGATCTAGACCGACCCGACCCGGCTGATTCGGTCCGGTTCTGAGGAACACCCGGTTCGATTTTAATATTAACTTCAGTAACCCGGTTCTCATCGGTTTGGGTTTCGTTTAGTCCTTGAAAGGCCCGACAAAACCCGAACCGGTTTTGACCTTTAGGGTTGAGTACTTAATGTAAAATGAAGCATATGTTTATAATCTCTCTCATCCACCTTTCTCCCTCTACATCTCCTCTCTCACTCTCGCCTCCTTCTGCGAAATGGTGTCTTCAAATTTCAGGACCCGGTTTGGGGGATTCAAATCATCAATGTGAAGAATATGAAGTGCTTGACCGACGCTTGAATGCTACACTTGATCGCACACTGGGAACAATCCACGAGAAATCTAATAATCCCTCTAGCTATGGTTCTAACTTTTCCCCTTACTCAAATTTCATTTATTTATTTTATTAGTGAAAGTTGCTTAGCGATCGAAATGCCTAATTAATTAATGATTGTTTCACACTTTGGTTTATTTGGAAATATTATGTTCTAATGTATCATTATTTCACTATTTCTTATCTAAGAGTATGATGACGTTCCAGTGCACCAAGGTCCGAACTACCATTACAATCATCAACATGAGAAGCTCCAGTCGAATCCACCACCCCGTGGAAGGACCTATCAAGGTGTGAACCACCATTACAATCATCAACACGTGGAGTTCCAGTCGAATCCCCCACCTCTTGAAGACATCTATCAACAGGAGAGAGGAAAAAGGAAATGTATGCTTCATAGGCTTATAGACCTGCTACTATTGTTTTAGAGTAACAATATGAGGGCAAGACCGAGGTCCAGAAATTACTATGGGATTGAGCTTCATGTAATCTTTGTTTCCTTGTTTTGTTTATTAATACATATAAATGTCTCTTTAGGCTTTATGTTTTTGGTGAACAAAGTTCTCTAACGTGACAACTAACTGTTTGCATATGGCTTTGGTCATACTGTTTTTTTTTTTTTTTTTGGTGATAATGAATGGTTTGCATATGGGCTATTTGGTTATACTTCTTTTTTCAATGTGGGTTTTGGTGATAATGGTTTACATATGGGCTTTGGTTATACTTCTTTTTTCAATGTGGGTTTAAATGTGAAAAATATTAACAAACCGAACTGAGGACTTGGCCCGACCCGACCAGCCCGATTTGGTTCCGGTTCGGGTAATACACCTGATCGGTTCGAGTCCAGGTCCATAATTTGATAACCCGATGAGTTCGGGTCAGATCACTAAAATGCATTGACCCGGCCCGACCCGACCCGAGTACATCCCTAGTTGAAACTGAAAAAACCGAAACGAAAAATACCCATTTTGTATGGTGGTTTTGGTACGAATCTCTAAAACCGAAAAACCAAAAATACCAACCGAAATTTCCAAAATACAAAAATACGAAAACCATTAAACATGTTTAACTTAGAAGTTGAAACTCATGAACAAAAAAATATCTTCATAAGATCTCCATTATCATATTACCCCATAATAAATATTAGCTTTAGTATATGAAATCTCATCATGATATATTATTTTCTAGAAAATCTTTGTTACTTGGAAGCACTTTTTATCTTCCTAAATAGATGTTATAGTATAATGAGATTATACCAAATCTACCAAAGTTGAGAATACCATAAATATTAAAAACGCATATACCAATAACCAAACCAAAAAACATATCAAAAGCTACCGAAATTAAAATATATCAAAAAAATTGAAAAACCGACTGTATGATTTTGGTTTCTATACTTTGTACACCGAACAATTTGTTTTACTTTTGGGTGATATGGATACCTAGAGAAGATGGGTGTTTTTCTGCTGCCTCAATCTATGATGGGTAGCCTTAATTAGGGATCATGGTGACGTGTGCCTTGTTACAGCTGCAGGGTCAACACACCCCCTTTCTAAGAGCATCTACAGCAGTAGGGTGGGTGGATTTTCCCAAAACCAAGGTGAATCCAATCCACCCCACTGCAGTTCGATCAACAATTCAAGGTGAATTCACTTTGTGCAGTTCAGAACCGTGTGGGAACATCAACGCTCACGATCCAACCACGTGTCCCCATCTAAGCTGCTTATCTCTGCTGCATAGTTCTAAACAGCGCGTAGTAACACCTTATAAGGAATTGCCACATTTTTTTCTCTTTAAATTACCCGCGTAGTTCAGAATCGCGCGACATCTCCTTGCAACTTTTAGGCATAAACTTTGGTGCTTTGTTTCAAGTATTATTTTTCCTCTTTATACTTAGTCTTATTATTTTAAAGAAAGCATACCCAACCCTTACTCCACAAGTTTCCTAACCCAACCCATTTCCATCGTCATCGATGCAGTTAATCGCTTAAAAATGTCGGGAGAGTCTAGTTCACGGTCGAGGTATAATTTTACCAAAACTAAACGCAATGTAAACGCCGAAGTAAAATAAAGGGGGAACGTTAAAGTAACAAATATTTGGCCGTTACAATTAACGTCGGACAACGATCCCTCCCCAACGCTCGAAGAGTTGAACCGAGTAGATATCCTCTGGGACGGCTGGGTCCATATTTCTGTTGAATCAGAGGAAATATCGGTAAGATTTGTGTAAATTTTAAGTGTTATTAACTTATATTCTAATGTGTTCGATGAAATGCCTGAATGAAAGTCTAACGTGTTAATGTGGTTTTTTTATCAGAACCTAGATAAAATACAGTATAGGGGATCATTGGATAAGGTAATGATATGGTACAGATAGATTGGGGGTACCCGACGTTGAAGAAGATGGTCGACGATATAGGTTTTGTGGAGTCTTGCTCGATTAAGGTGGAAAACTCTAATAACCATCTCATTCATGCTCTCATGGAATGGTGGTGGCTTTCCACCCATACCTTTCACTTCCCTTATGATATCAGGTACGGTAACATCACTCTTGCATATTTAAAAACGTGGAAAGAAATCGATTACAGGATTACCGGATTCTATGCGATGTTGGAGTTCTAGTTCTTCCAGTATTGTTGGGTTGGAATGTATCAAGCAAAGGTACAAAACTTTAACCATATTTATCTCCGTATGGGTGCGTGGAGAGATGATATGGCTAGTACGGGGTTTGAAATCTACCATTCTTTTGCTGTGATAAGAGAAATGATAGAATGGAAGGATAAAACCAACATAGATAAGTAACCATGGCACAGGTCTAGACAATTAATCCGTACAGAGGTAAGAGTTGCTTCAGCGCTGAGTTTCTAAAGGGTTCCATTGGTGTCAGTCCCAATCGGGCACGGTGCGCTTTGGTATTTAGGAGACCGGTGTATGCGTCAAATGACTGGGCATGATAGTCTGCCCTATGGCCCCCCTCAAGAGATTATGGAATTCCCAAGGTATGATCGAGAGTTATCTCAAAGTCTGAAAGATGTGGACTTCTACGATGGTTGCAATTATCTTGTTTCAGACGTAGATTATATGAGATATTGGTGTGCCACTCATCCAAATCCCAAGATCGGTTGTAATTTAGTAAATAGGGTAGGAAATATTTGGATGGTCGGGCGTGATCTAGTGAGGACCGATGTATACTTTCCACCTACGTCGAGTTAAGTTACGTAGTCACAGGTACAAGACTATGGTATTCATGCGACCGACGAACCACATGATATGGGATGGTTCATGGATATGGTGAAAACGAGCAATCAATGTAGACAGATACCGATCCTAGTGATGCAGGTACCATACCCGTGTCCACCTACTTAAAGTATGGATGAATTGTGGCATCAATCCCAATGAATGTGGTATGCGGCAAATAAGGACTCGAGGAAACCTGTTGACCGCAATACTGAGTTAGAGGGAGAGCTGAGGCAGGCGCACGAGGTCATCCGAGAGACATCTGAGAGACTAGCTAAAATGTCCATTTCCTACCAAACAGAGTTGGTTGTGCAATGTACCTATGACGAGAGTCACGCACGTAACAGGCGCGCCCGCCAAACTAAGAGAGGTCATCCCAGTTAGGCTATATATTATTTAGAACTTTGATTTATGTTTTGGTTAAACTATGTTTGAGTATTAATATTGTTTAAACTATGTTTCGTATAAAATATGTTGAGTATTAATCTTATTTAAACTATATATTTTTTAAACTATTGTTTGAGCAAACTTATTGTGCAAGTTATTCTTGTGGGGATGTACGACTGGACGGCAAAAAAAATACAAGCAAAAGAAGCGGCAAAGTCAAGTATAGTTTATTGGGGGAAGAAGATGCTTGAGACAATGACTAACATGATGAAGGCATGGAATGAGAGAGACGAGCAGAAGAAAGAGGAAAAGTAAGCTAGAACTAGAACACGAGAGAAACTAAAGTTGGCTAGAGAAGCTTAGATTTAAAGGAGGCGTGAAGCGGAGCTAACTAAAAAAAGTCATCGAAGATGCGCATATGGTTATGGTGATGACAACAAACACAAGTAACCTACTACTGGCAGAAAGGCGTTGGATGAAGAAGCAAATTAAAGAATATTTGAAGAAGTTGAAGGAACAGTGTCCAAGTGATGACGACGTTTCTTGTGATGAAGATTGATATAATCCTTTTCGTTAATAATAGTTCTTAAGTTCTATGTAATTTCATTATTTTAATCAAATTGTTATTAATTATACATAATGCTCAAGATGAAGAAGTTTGTCATGCAGACAATGATGATTGATACGGAAAGCGGTATTGAGATTTTTTTTCAGAGTACGATTGACTAGATGGGTTTGGCCAACCAAGTTATTCAAAGTGACACTGATACCAGTGGGTTCAACAGTTCCAGGGAAGAATGAGTAGGAAGGATCATCTTACCAATTACTCCAGGACCAGCCACTAGCAACATCGATTTTTATGCCATTAATGCCAAATCTCGTTATCTCGGGATTATGGGCTGCTGCTGGATACACAATATGGAGGCAATCGTTTCCACCTATCATCAAGTACTCCGATTCAAACACGACAGCGGTATTTATGAGATCAGAGGTAGTCAGATGTTCTCTCAAGCTTGTGAAAATACCATCTCTACTATCCTAGATACGTCAGGCAGATTTGCTGCATAGCAATTACAGGAAGCTGATCACCTCAGCGATCAACCATCCACCGAGGAGCCTATAAAATATATCAATATTGATGGACCTATCAGAGGTGCTTTTATTAGTACTAAGCTGGTCCAACACGAAAAAGATACACTCATTCAATTCCTGTAACTCAATCGAGACATTTTTGTACGGTCTTTCATAGAAATGCCTGGGGTCGATTCAGCAATGGCCTATTACAATTTAGCTATCAATATCAACGCCGCAGCGATCAAACAGAAATAACGACGACCTTCACCTCGTCTTCTAGATGAAGTTAACACTGAGATTGAGAAATTGAACAAAGTGGGATTCATTCATGAAGTCAAGTATCTAGACTGGATATCCAACATTGTCGTTGTCCCAAAGAAGAACAGAAAACTTTGAGTTTGCGTAGATTTTACAGATCTGAACAAATATACTCCAAAGGACAGTTTCTCTCTTCCCAACATTCATCAGATCCTCGATTCCACAGTAGGCCATGACCTCCTATCTAAGATGGACGCTGCTTCAAGGTACAATCAAATTCCACTTTTGGAAGAAGATCAAGAGAAGACAACTTTCATCACTAAAAGAGGTCTTTATTGTTATAAAGTCATGCCCTTCGGAGTCAAGAACCCGGGGACCACATATCAAAAGTTGATGACTACTATGTTCAATGTAGACCTAGGAAAAGTCGTTGAAGTCTATATCGATGATCTCTTGTGCAAAAGCGTACAGTTAGCCAATCATATCTCAAATCTCAACACTTTATTTAACATCATTTGGTCTTACAGGATGCATCTCAACCCTGATAAATGTTTATTTGTGGTACATTCTGGCCACTTTCTTGGCCACCTCATTAGCAAAAAAAGGAATTGAGGCCGATCCAGATCAAATTTGGGATCTCATCGACATGCTCTCTACAAAAATAGCAAAAGAGGTTCAAAAACTTGCCGGCAAGATTGCCACAATCAACCGCTTTGATTCTAAATCTTCAGACCGCTGCCATTGGCTATTCTTATTACTTCGCGGATGTACTAAACGAGGAAAAGTTTAGACAAATACAGAGGTTACATGGACACCAAAATGCGAAGTAGCTTTTTAGGATCTCAAAACCAATTTGGGGAGGTCTCCCATAATGAGCACCCCATTAGATAATGAGGAACTGATTATCAACCTAGCAGTCACAGATACTTCCCTCAGCTCAGTTCTCATTCGCCTGGAAGGGAAAATTGAGAAACCAATCTTCTTCATCAACAAGACCCTTACACCAGCGGAAATAAGGTACTCTAAAATTGAGAAACTTCTTCTCACTCCTGTTTACACTTCATATAAACTCAAGCACTACTTCCAAACTCATTCAGTTAATGTCATGACGAACTACCCACTTCGGGAAGTTTTATCCAAGAAAGAAAAATTAAGAAGAGTACAACAGTGGTCAGTTTGTTTGGGAGAACATGATATCAAGTTCGAACAATGTCATTCCGAAAAAGGGCAGGCCGTTGCCGATTTCCTCACAGATTTTTTAGTGGAAGATCCCGAGTGGGAGGAGTACAATCCTGACCTTTCGGAGGAAGTTACAGAAGATCCATCCTCTAAAGCATTTGACAAGCGAGCTAAATGAATTACAAGGAAAGGGTAGAGACTTCTTATAGATGGATCAGTAGGACCCGCAGGGTCAGAAATTGGAATCGTTTTGATTACCCCTTCCAGCGACAGGATTGAGAAATCAATCCGCCTAGATTTTGAGGCCTCAAATAATGTCACCGAATACGAAGCTCTCATTCACGAACTTGATCTCACTCTCGAGCTCGGCGGCCCTAAACTCTCAGTTTGTACAGATTCACTACTCATCATCCACCACTACTCTGAGCAATACAAGAAGAATTGCAAGATGATCGAATACACAACCCTTGTTACAGATAGGATGAGCAAGTTTGACCAACTAACTCTCGATTATCTTCCTCGAGGCAAAAACCGACATGCCGATTCCTTGGCATATCTAGCTGGGGTCCTAGGCACAGAAGCTCAATATCTCCAGATTGAAGTAATTTTAACCCCCAGCATTGATCACATTTTTGTATGCACGATCAATATTGGGGGCGATAAAGTGGGAGATGACGATTCGCGACAGTTGATAGACAACTCGAAGCGCTACACCAATCAAAATGGTACCTTGTACCGCCGTTAAGTCACAGGGCTATACCTCAAGTGCATCTCCAAATAGAAAGTGGACAAGATGCTGCGCGATTTACATGTAGGGACTTGTGGCTCCCATGCTGTAGGTTGATTACTGGCAAATAAAGCCATTACACAAGGGGTATTCTGGCTCGGCATGCGCAAATAAGCAGAAGAGTACTCACGCAAATGAGACGCATGTCAGTGATATGGAAATATAATACGTGCCCCTACTCTCGAACTCCATGCAAGCAAGGTGTTTTGGCCATTCAAAGGATGGGCACTCGATCTTGTTGGCAATTTTTTTAATTCTCCAGGTAATAGCCACCACCTCCTCATAGCTACCAGTTATTTTACAAAATGGGTAGAAGCAATTCCACATTATCAAACCAGAGAAGAAGAGGCCATCTCTTTTATCTGGGAACACACCATCACTTGGTTTGGGTACCCCCACCTGATTCGTATTGATAATGGGCCCCAATTTGTTAGAGAAAAAGTCGTAGCTTTCCTCAACCAGCACAACATCATTCACTCACCATCCAATCCCTACTACCCTCATGGCAATGGCCAAGCCAAAATTACCAACAAAACCATCATGGATGGAATTAATAAATGATTACACTTTCAGAAAAAATGAAATTATGTTCGAGAGCTTCCTCATGTCTTATGGGCATACTGAACCACTCCACGTCAGTTGGCAGGTTGCACTCCATTACTCCTTACCTATGGCATTGAGGCCGTCTTTCCCTCTTAATACCATCACCCAGACAAAGATCACAAGATAACTGACGTGGAAAATAAGTTTGAATTGGCTTGCAACCTTAATTGGATTAATGAAACCAGGGAACGCGCCATCGCTAACCTAGGTTGATATCACCATATACTAGCCAGCTCGTATAATAAACGAGTCAGAAGCCGTACCTTCCAAATCAATGATCTCATCCTCAGAGAAATACCTCAACACTTCAAAGAGTCTCATGCTTGGAAACTAGCAGACAATTAGGATACTCCATTCCTTATCACAGTTCTTTCAGGTCTGGGATCATATTACCTCATGACAGAAGGGGCGTCCACATTTTGAGTCCTTGGAAGACTAGGCGACTTGAACGATATTATCGTTAGGTCCCTCACTATTCTATTTAAGTTTCTCACTTTTTTTATTCCAAAAGTGCAATTTCCGTCTCCATCCAATGTATATCCTTTCTCAAAATTCAATTAAACTTACAAGTTTTCTCTATACATATCTCAACTTTGTAGACAAGATATAAGATAAAGAAAAGGTAATACTAGCTTTTATCTCTTTCAATATGTCTGCGACATCATTCCAGTTAAATTAATAATATACTTATCTTGGCCGACTCTACTAAATCTCCTACGGTTAGAACAAGGTAGAACTTGTTTTCAATTAACAGACTTTGCCAGACATAATATAAAGCAAATATAATACTAGTTTACATCTCTTCCAATATGTCTGCAACATCATACCAGTTAAATCAAGAATACACTTGGTTTGGCTGACTCTGCTAAATGTCCTACGGCTATCCTACGGTTAAAATAAGGTAGAACTTGTTTTCAATCAACAGACTTTACTAGACATAAGATAAAGCAAAGGTAAAACTAACTTTCATCCCTTTCAATATGTCTACGACATTCTACCAGTTAAATTTAGGTTATACCTGGTTTAACTTACTCTAATAAACTCCGAGGTTAAAACAAAGGTGATACAAGTTTTCAATCGAAGAGCTCAACTAGACATAAGATAAAGCAAAGGTAAAGCTAGCTTTCATCTCTCAACATGTCTGCGTGACATATTATTTCTTTTCAGGTTATATATAGCCACTGCAATGGAGTCTGTTCTATTGTGGGGCTGTCAGCTTCGCTTACCCCTGTAACAGGAGGTCGACTAGCCATGAATTCTCAAGCTTGAGCAATCGCAACAATCCTGCCATCATCTATCAATTCAGTATATCAAGGGCCCAAATCCATTCCAATGGAGCTCGTGCAATTTCTTCGATCTATATCAGCCTTGCATATACATCCTTTTGCTAACACATAGTTAAACAAGGTATTTCTCCCTGATTCAACTCTTTTTACTTCTTCTATAAAATAAGCAATCACCGCTCGAAGAAATTTTGAATGTCGGGCCTGAGTTACAACTGAGTGAGAAAAAATTGTCCTCGACCTCTGAAGGCAATCTTTTAACCTTATATACCGTGCTTTCTAACTAACCATTTCTCTATCTATTTGATCTGTAAAAGTTGTGTTCTCTGCAGATTTTTTCATCAGCTTTAACTGATTCTGCTCGATTAATCACCTCCAAATCAGCCACTTGAGCACGAAGTATCTCGATCTCTTTGTTCAGTTTTTCCACATCTAGAATTTTCTTTAACAATTCCTCTTTATCCTTTATAACAATCTCTTTCCCTCGAATAATATGCTTTAACACTTTTTCCCTGACAAAAGCAGAGTCCAGCTTTATTTGACACTCCTGTAACCGCTCAAGTCTTTTACGCACATGCCCTTGTATCCGAGCAACATCCCCCTCCTGATCCCATATTCAAGTTGACAAGCTAACATCATCCCCTAAAATAAGAGAAACTCTACCATCATTTTTATTCTTCCTCGAGTGCTCCCCAGCCTCGACATTCTTGCCATGCATGTTGACCTGAGCCAATTCAGCCTTCACCTCTACCACCCTTTCATTCAACTCATTACATTTTTGTTGAACCGTCCAAAATTCCATATTCTTTACCGAAAAGGCTGTAGTCAATTGATCAGCTGCAACTTCAGATGCAAATAGATCATCTCGAGCTCCCTTTAGCTCATTGTCTTTATCAACTAATTTCTTCTTTAATCACCCAAGTTTGTTCTTACTATTTTCCAGATCATATTGAATTCGCTCCTGTTCATCCATTTTCCTATCTAGATCCTTTCGTAAATCCGCCACCAACTGATTTAAATCTTACTCTGATCTTTCTAGAGCATGTATACGGTAACGGGCCATGTCGGCCTCCCTACTCTTTACCGTTAATGCATCATTCTCTCTTTTGAGTTTTGCGGCATGTTCTTTTAACTCAAGCTCTTTTTGCCATTTCTCAATTTCAGTATGTTTCACCTCAATCTGCCGGGTTAGATCAACAACAGTCTGTTTTGCCTCAACAAATTTAAAATGTACCTTCACATGTTGATCTTCTCTATCTTCATGCGCCTCTCTCATTCTATCAAACTCCTCTGTAAATTCCTGGCTGTATTGGCGAGCATTAGCTTCGCGTAAGCGAGCTGATTCTAATTCGACCTGTATATTTCAAATACATTATATCAAGTTCGATTCATAACGATCCCTACATATGACTCATTTATAATGAGATATCTATTTTTTGACATCTACTGTGTAAAACTACTTTTGAACTTAAGGTCGACGTACAATCTTGGATGGATGCTCCATACATATACTTTCAAGTCTAAGGTACACATGCTTTATATTTCAATTTGCCAATAACTAAAATCTTTTATGCACACCATTCCAATACCGTTCACCTCTAAATTGGTAATGGGGATTTGGCCTGTTTTGACACTCTACTTATTTCTTTGTATCCTATACTAATGAAGCATACAAATCAAATATTTCTTACTATATTCTAACCTCCAGCTCTGCTTGCGAAGACAACAGGGACACTGAGGTTTCTCTCTCCCGAGCAAGCTTAGCCTACAGAATTCCGTCCAAAATATATTTAATCAGTTTAAAACATTCCATAAAATTCATGCAATAACAGTACCATCACACTATCCTACTTTCTCAATTTCCATCTTTGGGCATTCGTCGTCATCACCTTGGTTGTCTCTCACCGTCCGAGGAGACGTACCATCTAACCAATCAACTACCCCAGCAACATCATCTTCAACCTCCTCCACCTCCATGTAGGTGTCGGTCCTAATGGCCTCTACCTCATCTTCAGAATATCCCATGGACATAAGGTGCCACCCGAGCCTGTCACACTCAGCTACCGCCTCCTCTAAATCTACCCTCGCCTTAGCCTGCAGCTTATTGATCTCTACTACTTGAGAATCCTTCAGGGCCTCAAGCCGCTTCCCCTCCTTGCTCAAATCTGACTTCAATCGAGCTACGTCCCTTTCGAGCTCGCCCTTCTTCCTTTTCAGCTCCGCTCTCTCCTCCTCAGCCCCGATACATATACCCTTCATCAACCGAGCAGCCTGCACAAAAATCGAGCAAAATTAACCTTATTGATTAGCTCGAATCATAATTTAAAATCCACCAAAAATACTTATTCAAGCTTATAAACCTACCATTTTTCTCATCTCCTCCTCCCTATGGAGAGCTGCCAACTTGAGCTTTTCCTCCATCTCTTTCCATTCGTCCTCTACATCAGGTCGATATTCTACGATCTTCCCCCTAGATTATTTAGAAGGTTTAACCCTTCTCTTTTTCACCTTTTCTGCAGCCTCACCACTTCCTGTGGCCCTAGAAGCCGCAGGTCGCTTCAGCATTTGCCTTTTGGGGAACGCTCGAGCTAATTTACTCAACGTAATGGACTTAGGTAATCCTGTGTCCACTCCAGGGGCCTTAGGCTAGTTAGCTCACTTTTCCCCATCAGTCCCCTTATTATTGCTACTATCAGCGCTCATCATTAGCCTTGTCGAATAAGATTTCAGAACTTTTTCAACTCGGCTGTTTACATGCTTCTTCCTACTGATGCCAAGATCTTCTAGTACAGCCACAAGTTCTGTCTCCTCTTGAGCAAATTTATCCAACAATGACTCTTTCCTCATCACCTGAGACTTAGGACCTGTCATACACATAACGTTAACATCAACGAGCATCATACAATCTCTACTATCAATCTCATACATTATATAATGTTATATTTATGTTGTTTTATAGTTCTAAATAGAAGTTTCATAGGTTCTTCCATCATCTCTCTGAAGGTATTCACCCTTAACCCATATCACATTATCGTTCCAAGTTCAACCTGCTGAGTTCAGATCAAATAAGCGAGATCGAGTTGCTTCTGCACAGAAATATGTCCCTCCACTTGTAGCATAATTTTTTACACTATAAAATTGCAACACATCCATAGAGGATATCCTCCTCTTTCTACCCTCTCCTTCCCACCATATATTTAAAGCTTCACAAACACTTATCACCTCCTACATGTTCCCATTCAACTGAATGGGACATACACCGATATGATTCATAATCCTTTTAGCCAGATTGTTAAGGGGAAGACTCAATCCGTACTCCAACATAGAAAGGTAACACAAAAACCCTCTGAAAGTTCATTTTGAAAATTCCCATCATAATACTCCATAGAGATCGATTCCTTTATACCTCTATCCTTTTTCTCCTTCGTCAAATTGGTCAGCAGATAAAAATATTCTTTTCCCGTTGCCATAGTGCAACTCCAAAATTGCCTATCGGCATGGTCAATACAATTTCCCCATCTACCTCCTATAGAAGCCTTAGTTTTACAAAACTTTTTAAATGCATCCGAACGGGGAGAATAGGCCACCAATCCTTTAGGGAAATTTGGAAATTTATCAGCACCTACTTCTTCTGCACTTCCAGATTCAAATCTCATACTTAATTGGACGACCAGAGGTTGATGCCTCACTTAGAAGGGAATTCCTCATATCAACTATAGGAAGAGATTTTTATCCTAGACAACACTCCTTATGATCGACCTATACAAAGGTCCAGGTATCTATGGTTATCTTTTATATACACGTCAACCACATTCAAATATCCTTCATATCTCATATAACAAGCAAATTTTTGTAGATTACTATAAAAGGTAATTTATTGCTTTTCGTAGCAATAAAAATTGATCTTCAAAATCAAATACACACATCACGTGTATCTACTAACCTTCTGTATTAAAATGTGAATCCGAGGCAGCGCCGCATCCTTCCCTCACCACGCTGCTATATAACCACCTTCGCAACTATGATTCAGCAACTTTCTCATACTTTGACTGATGATCCTTTTCACTTTAATCTCCACAAGTGTTTGTGCTATTTTTGCATCTTTTCTTCCTTTCACTCTCACTACTCTTCAAGTTTTCAGAAGTTGAAAATTGCTTTATTGATAAAAATGAAGCAGTATTTATATTTTATCTCTTTAACTGCTGGCAGTTATTGTGCCTCGCTCGATCCGTTATTAGTTTTGGAACCAAGACGTCCCTTCTAATATCCATGTCAGACGTCTTGCACCTTTTTGGCAAAAATGCCTTCCTATCATTACCTTTTCCCTTATATTTAAATCTATTTTTATCTCCCTTTTCCAAATCTCTTTCTGACCTCACGATGCTCATTTTTACTCACTCTTACACGTAATCATGTTTTTACAACTTTTCCATAAGAGACAAATTCATAAGCTCCCTGCTTTTTATGTACGTGCTTCTTCTTTTACTCGCACTGACGTCATTTCCAAGGATCCCATAACAATGTTTCAAATATTTTCAAATTCATTTTTACACAACAGTCACAAACAATATTTACCAAAATAATGGATTTATTCAACAACAATTTCTTTCCAATTATTCAAACTCAAAATAGTTGTACACTTTCACACCTATTTTTACATTCACTCCATTCATTTCACATATAATTACATCTAAAGCTGCCTTGATGACCTGAAAAACCACAACCAACAGATAAACCTGTAGCGACCTTCACATCCTCAGATTTAATCTCCACCTCAACAATCAATCCAACCACCTCTTCACGATCTGCAGGATCCCTCACCAGTTTACAAAAGAATCCCTAAAAGAAAAAATGAGCATACTCTAGTTCCCTACTCCTTGAATATAGTCCTTCGAGCTGACGCGCCCTTACTGGCAACTCATCATCATAACCCAACGATCCAAAAATTATCTCCCCACTTCAGCGATCTTAATTGCCAATCTTCCTTCAGTGGCACTACAGATTCTCTGGGATCGAGTCTGTACTATTCTTATCTCTTCCCCCATATTCAGAGATCATTCTACCCTTATTTATACATATTTACTACCAATTCCCCTCAAAAAGTGCTAATATCCTTTTATCTCGTAACAAAAACCCTAGAATCTTGAGAAAAATTATTTCAACTTATCTTTTCCCCTCGAACTCAATCATTACACATCATTTTAGGTCGAACTTATTCTTTCCAGATTTAATTTTTTAATTGACCTCTTTGAGATTGAATCTTCATTCAAAAAATACCTACAAATTTTTCTTTCCCACATTTCCAACTCGCAAACAGAATAATATTCGCCTCTTAACACATATTTTTACAGATAAATTTGGATAGTTCAAATATTACCAGTATTTATACTTTCTGTACTTATACATTTTATTTCATACATTCTTCATATCATACAGCTCAATTTCAAGAGTTATTCTATATCTATATCAGCACGAAATTTGATAACAAATTTTATTCATCTCGAAACATATTACAAGAATTTTTACAGTTAATAAGTCTTTCAAGTACTCAGCCTCAGGTACTTTACAGATACCAAGTCTGCCCAGTACTCAGCTTCAGGTACTTTGTAGATAACAAGTTTTTTAGTACTCTTACAACTAGCATGTCCCTAAGGAACTCCGACACATCAAATCCTTCAGTTCGTCCTGTTTCAGTGATTTTTTACCCTGATGCAAAGCGAAAATTGGAAACAACGAGAATGCACACTACCATGAGTTTCGTCGAAGTCTAGGTGAACTTCAAATGGAAACTATGGAATTAGAAGACTCAGTGCTTGAACCAACTCTTCAAACTGAAGGTCTTTTTAGCTCCAAAAGGCAATGGAAGTGCAGAAACAAGCTTCCACTTTCCGTCTCCCTCCTCCACTACCATCACCTCCTCCTCTAGAACTACCACCTCTGTAGAGTTGATAGAGATGAAGAGGGCCCGACCTTAGAATCCATTGTTGTACAAGAGATTAATACAACTGTACCGCAGTTACGCCTATCCTCTCATCTGTCTCCCCAACCTTGTATTCTGCAAAGATGCGAAGACAAACCCAACATTGCTCGCCTGTTAAGAAAATGTGGTAAATTCTCTATCTACAGTAAAACTCTTCTTCAGCTTCAACTACTTCATTCTTCGACATGCCTCTGTACGTCGGAGAAACAGGAGCAAGAATAAGATCCTCCAAAGATTAATCCCCAAAAAACTTCAACTTCAACCTCTTCATTTACGAAGCAATTCGCTCTTCCAAAGCCATGTTACGAGTCTTCACCATCTTTAAAAATTTCAGAGATTTTTATAACAGATCAGGCATACTTTGTCACATTCCACGGTATAGGTACTCTTTATATAACCCTACATTTATTGTGCAGGAACGTTTCACCAAGCGTCATCATTCAATACCGATGAAAATCATCAAACCCTAGCCGTCACATACTTCAATATTCCCATCAACATTCAATGCACGTCCATCCCCCTTTCACACGTGCATTTTCCATACAGTCAACAACATCATTACTTCTTTTAAAATTCAAAACACGCATACCCAAATCCTTTTTCAACCAAAGCCACGCGTGACTTCGGTTGCATGGGGGCAATTTTAGGGGCCTATCCCTCGATCTCACCTAAAATCAAGCTATCGCTAGTTTGAATTATCTCCATGTCAGACTCATGCATTCTCCACACGACTTCTTCAATCGGCATCGCCACATACTCCTCAAACTGATAAGAAACGTGAATCGAGCTCAAACCAAAAAATATGAACAAGTCAAAGCCACCTATCTCTCATGAACTCAGTAGTTACCCAGTTAAACAGCCACTAACCACATTGTTCAGAGAAGGTGCTTCAACACGAAGAAGAGCTGCGGAAGAGGCTTATATAAAGAAGATGTTCCAGAAGAGACAGTGACAAGAAAATAACAAGAAAAATCACCAAGAAAACTATATTTTCTTAGATTTTTAAAGCTCTAAAATTCTAATTCACAAGATCAATCATTTCTAAGTCTAGAAATAACTTATAATAAGATATCATCAGCCTCAAGCAATAAACGTCCTTATTACAAAAACCCTCAACACGAGGTCGTGGATTTTTTTTTACGCTAAACACCTGTATCATTTCTTGTCTATTAGATTTTTTTCACAGGTACATTGGTGCAAGGACTAATTCCAGACCACTTCGAGCTCACGAAATTAGGTCATTATACCCATCTTTCTCAAATTAGGGATTTTTAAGATGAAGAAAGTGAGAGTTGTGATACTAAGATGCATTCAGATGAATGCCATGGAAGTTATTGCCATATAAAAGTAGAAGATGACTTTAGTTTGTTGCATGACATTGGATAACCCTTACTTTGGATAGATTGCTTATACAAGTTGAAGCCTATCTCTTTTGTAAATAGGACTCCCTATACTTTATCTCATAAAGAGTTCTTTATAGAGAAAGACTTATCCAATATTGTAATTCTTCTTCTATATATAGTAGAATTACTTACTCTATCCTCACTTAAGTGGAAGATACCAAAATGTCTTTTATTTTACATGATATCAGCCTAATCGATCCCTTATCTTTTTAACCATTTTTCCCTTCTCAATCATCTTCCATTAAACTTCAATGACAACCAATAATGGTGCCACCGAATCATCTTCCCCTACTCCTGACAACGTCTTGAGTCCTCCTACTTCTGACCTCATATCTAATCCTTCTACCTCTGACGACCCTTACTTTATTCATTACTTGGACAGCCTGAGTGCTATCCTTGTTATGCTATCGCTCTTCAGCGATAACTACTCTTTATGGTGTCATGCCATTACAAAAGAACTTAATGCCAAGAATAAACTTGGTTTTACTGATGATTCAATCGAACGACCCGATGGAATCGATACCAACATTTTATGAGAGCGATGCAACGATTTAGCGAGATCATGGATCACTAAATTCATTTTTGCGGACATTCATTCTAGTACTCTTTATGTCGGCACTGCGCGAGAGGTTTAGGTAGATCTTTCTGAGCAATTTTGATAAACTAACTCTCCAAAGATTTACCAGTTAAAACAGTCTATTGCTTCCTTAAAGCAAGAAGATATGTTTGTTTCAGCATATTTTATGAGGCTAAAATCATTGTGGGACGATCTTAATTCCTTTACAGTTGTACAACCTTGTACTTACGGAGGTGGGAAAGTTGTTTCTAACCGCCTTCAACAAGATCCATCTATGGAATTTCTTTAGGGACTCCATGAACGTTTTGCCGCTATTTGAAGTCATATCTTGTTGTCAGACCCGTTTCCTACTCAGACAAAAATGTATTCTCTTATCTGGCAAGAAGAAAAACAACAAGAAATACATTCTCTTGGTTCTCCAATCCCTACTACGGCAGCGCTAATTTTTATACAATCGAATAAGACTCTTTTCAATCGTTTGGTTCCCGGTGGCTACCGTCAAACAAATCCACCATGCAAACCCCATTATCACTGTGTTCATTGCGAGCGCGAAGGTCACACTAAGGAACGATGCTTTAAGATTATTGGTTATCCTCCAAGATAGCTTAAAACTTCAAGTAATGGAATTTTATCCATGCCGGACAGCAGGACTCTGTCACCTGCTTTTACCCCAAAACAATAAGTTTATTGCTTTGATGGCTTCTTCAGGTAATAATGTCACCTATGGTGGTCTTGCAGGTATTGCTCTTTCCATTTTATTTAATTTTATATGAATTTTTAACACCGGTGCTACTAATTGTAAGAGCCTAATTTCGTATATCGAACTTAGTTTCTCACACCCATGATAATCAAAATATTAGTAAGTAATATGCTAATAACTTAAGATTTAGAGTGGAAAACCTTTGAATAGGTTAAAAACCACGACCTGTCCCTTGAGGATTTAGAAAGAAAGGCATTATTGATGATTACTAGCTATTACAAAGAATGATCTGAGTATTTTATAAATAATTTCATGTGTAGAGTTTCATGTGTGTTATCTATAGTTCTTTGGTCCTATTTATAGGTCTTATAATATGACTGTTTGATGACCATTATTATTCTTAATAATGGACGTTACAATATGAATTTGACGAGTCATTAAACTAATTGTGTAACGGTCTGATCCTTCTATCTTGTAACAGCTTCATTAATGATGGAGTGTTTGCTGAATTGAGCTGTTGATGTAGAGGTCGAGAATAATCAGTAAAAATGTAGTTGTTCCATAGTGTGCCAAAAATGTGTCACGTATATGTTGATGATGTCGAGTGAACGTATGATGGTCGAAGATGAAGCATGAGTTTAAGATCCAGAATAAGCTACTACAACCTCTCCCTCTTAGCCAAGAGCACGAGAAGTATTATGGGTAAGTGGTATTGGTTGAGAAGCATAATTAATTTTGTAATTAATTCTGGGGAATCATTTCTAATGTTTCATCATAAATATTTGTGTGGCTGTTGGATCCTAGAACCAATGGCTCTGGTCAAGATTGTTGCATGGGAATTCCTTCTGACGTTTGGGAATTTGGAACGTTGTCTTTAATGGTAATTGTAGTATAAATTGTACTATGGTTTGCTATGGCAGTTGTTATTCGCCAAGTACTTATGCGGTTCCATATTCTCTGCCATTCTTCCTTTCTGTAATTGTACTATGGAGAGGATGGTGACCACTACACGGCAATCTTGCAAGGCGAGGGTTGTTGTTAAAGTACAAGAGTTGTAGTTCTGGTACTTTGGGACCCAGTCTCAGAACCTTCCAATACTAATTCTGGTGCGTCGCACCTATTATGGTATGGCGTATGAAGAGCTGGTGAAAGCGGATGATGACTATTATCAAATGGTCCATTTCTATGATCTGTTGACATTGGAGGAAGAGTGCAGGAATGGGCTGCGTCTGTTACAACTGAAGATGAAGCGACAGGCGCTCATTTAAGAAAGTCTCACCGGTACCTTGCTAGTGAGGGGGTTCTATTAAAAATAAGACCTTCTTTCTCTGTCATGCGGGGGAAGTGGAGGTTATGGAGGAAGAGACAGTGGTGGTTGAGATTTTTCTTCTGCACAATTATCTTCTCTTGTCGTGAAGAAGGTCCTTCTTCTGAAGGGTGGTTCAGGCACTAATACCCTAGCTTCCTTAGTTTCTTATGGAAGTAATTGGTGTGAAGGATTACCTAGGCCATTATTGCAGAAGAATAGTGTTGAAAACTTAAAACTAATGTACCCTGTAGAGAGACCTGTAGAAATGTTTGGACGACTTGCTATCTGTAAAGCATTCTATAAATTTTAAGATGTAAGAAACATTCGAGCTAATGAAAAATTCTTGTTTTGCAAATTTTGTATTGCAGTTCGAACTGAAATTTATATGTCTAACATATTTGTGAAATGGGTTGTTTGATAAAGGGAACTGTGAAATGAGAATAATAGCTCAAACTGTTGATGAATCAAAGTGTGATTGAAAAAAAATAACTTAAAGAATTTTGTGGTTCGGAAATATGTTGAAGTGCGGCAGGCACTTATGCCGAGCTATAAGAGGTTTATTTAGTGCGATCTACCATACCTCAAATTAGAATTGTTCTAAACAAATTGAACTGTAGTGAATTCGGTAGGTATAATAGCCTAATTTTGAGATTTAGACTTAGCCTATACACAAGATATGTTTGGAGCGCTCAATGACAGTAAACAATAATTAATTATATGATTTAGCGTGGAAAACCTTTAAATAGGTTAAAAACCATGACCTCTCTTAAGGATTTTGAGAAAGAGAAGATGATCTTATTTAAATGTCTAACATATTACAATTAGTACTTTGAGTATGTGGAATTTATTAGTAAGGATTCTTTTATGTAGACTTTCTAGATCGGGCAAAAAGGTTATTTTCATCTTAAATTCTCTGGTCCTATTTATAGGTCTTATAATATGACCGTTTGAAGACCATTAAGATTCATAATGATGGGCGTTACAAAGTATATGTAAGATACTCTTTGATCGGATTGTGTAACGTTCTGATCTTTGTTGCTGTACAACGGCTCTATTAATGACGGTGTACTTGCATAAATCGAACTGTTGATGTGGAGGTCGAACGCGATGGCTCAAACTGAGCAATTCTGAATATGATTGTAGTAGTATTTCTTATATGCTGATGAGGTCGAGAATGAAGCTTGAGTTAAAGATACGAAATAAGTTATTACAAGATGGCTCTCAAATAAGAGCATGAGTAGTATCATGGGCCAGTAGTGTTAGATGGGAAACTCTTGTTGTTACATATTTCCTGATGTTGCTGACTTGATTCTGTTTGTGCCACGTACTCTGTTAATGAGATCAAAAGTTCGTATGTAGTTCAAAGATGAAGCATGAGTTCAAGTGCAAAATAAGCCACTACAACTGCCCCCTCTCAACCAATAGTACGAGAACCTTACGGGAGAGTGGAATTGGCTGGGAAGGTCATTCTATATCTGTTACTTGATGCTACTATCTTGATTCTGATACACCTGTTGTCAACATAAAATGTGTTGTAATATAATAGATGTGTAGGTCGCATTGGATAAACCAATTGTGGACCTATAATATGTAATCTATTTGGTCGAATTGGACGGACTAATAATCGACCTGTAATGTATTTGATGGATTGTTCAAATTGGTATTAATGAATTTCAACCTGTAATGTGTAGTCTGTTTGGTCGAATTGGATAAACCAATAATCGACATGTAATGTATTAGATGGGTTGGTCAAATTGGGATGAACCAATAAGCGACATGTAATATATTTAGAAGATTGAATTGGCTGAAGCAGCAATTCTATATAGAAGTACTTGTAGGAGATAGTAGAAAAGTATTGTGATATGTAACCTATAATATGTAGTCTGTTTAGTCGAATTGGACAAACCAATAACCGACCTGTAATATTTTAGTTTATGTTATCTGTTTGGTCGAATTGGACAAAACCAATTATCAACCTGTAATGTACTGGTCGAGCTCTCCCCCAAGTATGATTTAAGCCGATTAGATTAATAATGAGGTCGAGCATTTTTCCTGGAACTAAGGTCGAGCAATGCTCGACCTCGCCCCAAGTTTGAGCTTAGACGGCTTTGAAGCTGAGGTCGAGCTTGCCCCCAAGTATGATTTATGGTTTGTATGCTGGCAGAATCAAGCAGTTCGCGCAACAATATCTTGGCTTCATTTATGACATAGACATTGAACTTTGGCAAGGGAAACCATATAATCATCGGACCTTAGTCAATATGGAGACTGAATTCCAGCAAGTATTTGGAGTGTTGCAGCTTCTATTTTATCCTAAGATTCATAGTAAAGCCCAACATATAGAGAAGCATAGAAATATTCACGCTCCATCGCCTTCATAAACTCAGAAACAATCCTTTATGGGTCACCGTCATCTTTAAACATACTAGAGTATACTCATTGATAATCGAAGAAGCAAGCAACCTATCGAGCAGCTTCTGCTAAACTTTAATGGTAACAGAGAACTGATGTGAAGGAAAAATCCCAAGCATAGTGGAAATTGTCCGTTTCATTGAATCCTTAGCTACTGACAAAACCCCATTTGATATCACCGATGTATCAAACGGTTCAATCCGTTTAAGTATATTGGCAATAACAGAGAATTCTTTATCAAAGAAGACATGTTTATGAGTCCGTCAACCCCAGAGATAAGGCAATTGATGGGTCTGTACGAGTTGCGTTTTGCTAGGGTTGCAAAACCGAATTCTACGACGAAGACCACAAGGAATTTAACGACGTCGAAATCAAATGAAAATTACTCGATATTGTCAGATCTGTTGCAGCAAGACTATGATTGTTTGAAGATAATATAGTGACTTGTTGTGAAGCAGGAGGTGGTAGGTGGACTTAATGGTGATGGTGAAAGAAGAGGAGATAACATAAGCTACTCTTTCTATTAGGTTTGCATCCATGCCTTCTCTTGAAAATGCCTAAAACAAACCCTAAAGCATCGGTGGTTTTATGATTGTAAAGATACACCGAGTAACCAACACAACATTATTCAAAGTCTATAAAATTACGATTTCATAGTATGACGGTCGAGTTTGAAGACCAATTTCAACAAAGATGCCTTCCCTCTATATATTTTTATCACTTGCAGTAGTTCCTTGGATAACTCCACAAGATAAAACCTTCGATATGCAATGATTACATATTTCAGATAAACACAAAGACGCTGAGCCTGATAAGATCACAAAAGCTAGTTATTTTAGGCTTCTTCGTCTCATAATCAATCAAAGATAGAAGATGGTTGGACAGATCCAACAAATTGGGTTTTGAGACCAAAAATAGAGTAGAGAGAGGAATCTTTACAGGTATGAAGCCATGATTTACAAACGTAGATGAAACCCCAAAAACTTTGAATCAATCTGGTTCCCGTGTTGTCCACCCTGAATGTGAAGGATTTCCCTCATTTTGGCTGGAGATCGTTGTTAAGCTTAAGAAAGATGAAAGTCGCAGCAAACTTTATGAAGGATATGCCAAAAGAATCAGTCAAATAAGAGTTATTAAGCATAACAGCTCTTTCCTATTCAATCTCCTAAAATAGAGGAATCCCATAACAGTCTCCATGATATTTGTTGTATAATCTATACTAAGTTAATCTATAAATAAATCATCTCTCAGCACATTAAAAGTGTGGAGAGGTTTATCAACTTTATCATGGCATCAGCCTAATCGGTCCTCAAAAAAAAATAAAAAATTCAAATACCTAAATCTTCCCATCTTCCATTTTTCCTTCCCTCGTGGCTACTTCATCATCTCTCTCTAGTTCTTCTTCATCTTCAACCTCTAGCTCTTTATCCCTACAAACTATCCACATTCACCATTTAGTCTCGGTCAAATTAGAGCAATATAACTATCGAGCAATATAACTATCTCCTTTGGCGTGCCCAGTTCGTACATTTAGTAAAAGGATGCGACCTTGAGGGATTCGTTGATGGGACTGATTGCCCCCCTCATGAAACCCCTGCCCATGAACCTAATCCGGAGTATCGCACTTGGCACAAATAGGACCAAGTGTTGCTTGAGTGGTTACTCTCATCACTTTCAAAAACTATTCTTGTGCAAGTTGCCGGTCTCGACACGTCCCACTTAGTATGGGTAGCATTAGAGAAGCAGTATGCTTCAAAATCAAAAGCTCGTATCATACAAATTCGGCGTCAACTACAAACCATCCGGAAAGGCAACAAAACTATGCCTGAGTACTTTGATCATGCAAAGACTCTTCCGGATAGTCTCGCATCTTCAGGGCACCCTTTACAAGAAGCTGATGTACAACAAATTATCTTAAGCGGACTTGACTCCACCTATGATGTTATCGTCGCCTCCCTTACAGCTACTGTTGATGATATTATGATAGATGATTTCCAAGCACACCTTCTAGCCTTTGATATGCGGGTTGAAGCACAACAAGCAATTCTTACTTCACAACCCCTCGCCAACGTTGCATCTCGTTATGGCGGAAATAAGAGGCAAGGAGCAAACTCGTCAAATCATTACCAATACAACAACAAATCTAATCAGAACCACAATCCAAGCCGCAACTATAACCGAGGTCCAAATCAGTTCTCTGGCCAGAGTCACTTCTCCTCAAACTCTGCTGGTCCTTATACAATCTGCGGCAAAAAGAATCATTTGGCAAATATATGTTGGCATCGTCATGAACAATCCAACACTTCTCAATCCACTGCCTATGTTGCAGCGCTGGGCTACTACTCTGATAACCAGTGGCATCCCGATAGTGGAGCTACTAATCATGTAACATCTGATCTTCAAAACCTTCACATACATACAGAGTATGATGGTCCAAACAAGATTCGAGTAGGTAATGGTAAAACTTTTCCCATCGCTCATGTCGGTAAGGCTTCATTCACTTGCGCAAATCAAACCATTTTACTTAACAATATTTATCATGTTCTCAAAATTTCCACAAACCTATTATCTATAACTCAATTCTCTAAAGATAATAATGTCTACTTTGAGATTCACCCTTCTTTCTTTCATGTGAAGGATCGTCGCACAGGGATGGTGGTTTTTCAAAAGCAGAATAAGAATGGCTTGTACTGCTTATCAACATTTCATGATCATTCTTCCCCTTCAGCTTTCATAAGTAAGCGATCCTCCATGCAACTTTGGCACCGACGTTTGGGGAATCCCATGATGCGAACTGTAAAACATGTTGTTCAAGAATTCTCTCTTCCAGTTGCTCATAATAAAGTTGAACATTGTCATTCTTGTTTTGCTAATAAAAGTACAAAGTTGCCTTTCTCCAATAGTTTAAGTTTATACTCTGAACCTTTGCATCTCATTGTCTCTGATCTATGGGGGACTTCTCCAGTCACATCTCGAAATGGTTTTCTTTACTATCTTTTACTCATGGATGTTTTCAGCAGATTTATTTGGATTTTTCCACTTACTCGCAAATCCGATGCATTACATACCTTCATATCTTTTAAATCCAAAATCGAAAATTTGCTAAACAAGAAAATCAAGATATTCCAGTCAGACAATGGAGGAGAATATCAAAAATTTACTCTATTTCTTGATAGTCAGGGAATATATCATCGATTCTCTTGCCCACACACCGCTGAATAAAATGGCCTAGCGGAAAGGCGTCATCGTTACATTGTTGAAGCTGGACGATCTCTCATCCACAATGTATCGATGCTATTTGATTTGTGGGTTGAGGCCTTTAACACCTCTTGTTATATACTAAATCGATTGCCCATACCTGTTCTCCAAAATAAGTCTCCATTTGAGATCTTATACAATAGAGCACCAAACTATGAATTTCTTTGTGTCTTCGGATGTTTATGATATCCTCACTTGTGCGCCTACAGCCCACACAAACAAGCTCCACGCTCACTTACATGTGTATTCGTCGGTTACAACTCCACTCACAAAGGTTATCTATACTTGGACGTTTCTAAAAACCGACTCTATATATCACGTCATGTTGTGTCTTTCGAACATGTTTTTCCTTTTGCGGCTCATGGAACCACCACCTTCGCGCTGAATGGTTCTACATCATCCACCATCAACGTGATATCTCCACCACCAACTTCAGGTTTGTCAAATACATCTATATCTCCACCTATTATTACTTCTGTTTCACATGCCTCTCTAAATACCTCTAACATTTCTCCTGATGCAAATGATACTTCTCCTATTGAAAATTTAGCCCCCCCTTTTGAGTCTCTTCATGCGGGAACTAATAGTACCATGCATACCAATAGTACACCATTAGAATCTCAATACTTTCAACTACCAATTCAATCCCTAAGGCAAGCCGCAACATAACAAGGTCATCAGATGACAACTCGTTCAAAAGATGGAATCTTTAAGCCCAAGGTTTTAACTGCGATAAAACATCTTTTGTATGGCGATGATGTTATCGAACCTACATGTCACTCTCAAGCTTATCAAAGTTCTGAATGGCGCCAAGAAATGGATGCCAAACTTCATGCCTTTTCAAAGAATGGAACATGGTCTCTGGTTCAACCCAATACCAACCAAAATGTTGTTGGATGTAAATGGGTATTTCGCTTGAAACGGAAAGCTGATAGCTCCATCGATAGATATAAGGTGCACCTTGTTGCAAAGGGATTTAACCAACAAAAAGGAGTTGATTATGGTGAAACATTCAGCCCCGTAGTTAAGCCTTGCACTATACGCACTATTCTAACCATTTCATTGGCCCGTGGATGGCCGTTGCACCAAATCGATGTACAAAATGCCTTTCTCCATGGATTACTCGAGGAGTATACATGAAGCAACCCCCTGGCTACATTGACAAACAAAACCCAAATTATGTTTGTCGTTTATACAAGTCTCTTTATGGTTTGAAGCAGGCCCCACGTGCGTGGTATCAACGACTAAGTACTTTCCTCTTGCAGATCGGATTCACAAGCACAAAAGCTGACTCCTCTCTCTTTATTATGATCTGATCGACGCATACACTATTTTTATTAGTCTATGTTGACGACATAATCATCACGGGTTCGAGCCAAACTTGCATTAAATCTTTAATTGCAAAGTTAAACTCCACATTTGTGATCAAAGATATGGGCTACTACACTACTTTCTGGACATCGAAACACATCGTTATGCTACTAGTATATTTTTATCTCAAAAGAAGTATATTAGAGACCTTCTCCGTAGAACTCAAATGGACGGTGCAAGACCAATCAATATTCCCCTCGCATCAAGTACTCGATTATCTCAACACGGTGGTACTATGTTTTGTAATCCTACTCTTTATAGGAGTGTTGTTGGTGCTCTCCAATATCTAACATTTACTCAACTTGATGTTTCTTATGCAGCTAACAAAGTGTGCCAGATCATGCATGATCCCATGGATGAGCATTGGGTTGTCGTCAAGCGCATACTTCAATATTTAAAAGATACTGTTGATTATGGTCTATCATTAAAAGCTCCATCATCTCTCACTCTCAATGCTTTTTCTGATGATGATTGGGCTGGGTGCCCAGATGATTGTCGATCAACAAGTGGGTATTGCATATTTTTCAGGGGAAATCTTCTCTCTTGGAGTACAAGAAAACAAAAATTCGTCTCGAGGTCCAGCACTGAAGTGGAGTATCGCGGATTAGCTATTATAACAGCTGAATTAAATTAGATTCAATCATTACTTCATGAACTTGGTTTTAATCCTCAAACATCTCCAAAGCAATAGCGTGACAATTTGGGCGCCACATATCTTATGGTTAATCTGGTATTCCATTCTCGGATGAAGCACATTGAAATAGATTATCATTTCATCCGTGAACGAGTTACCCGTCGTCAACTCGATGTTCATTTCATCTCTAGTAAAGATCAATTGGTAGATATTTTTACAAAGCGACTTAGTTCAACACGCCATTGCCAACTTCGATACAAGCTAACCGTTATTTCCTTGCCGCTTAGCGTGAGGGGGCGTATGAAGGATATGCCAAAAGAATCAGTCAAATATGAGTTGTTAAGCATAACAACTCTTTCCTATTCAATCCCCTAAAATAAATGAATCCCATAGCAGTCTCCATGATATATGTTGTGTAATCTATACTAAGTTAATCTATAAATAAATCATCTCTCAGCACATTAAAAGTGTGGAGAAGTTTATCAACTTTATTAAACTTTACCCCAAAAAGAAGATCTTCCAATAAGAGTAGAGAGAGAGATCTAGATCTCAATGGCCCGGGGAGAGCGAGGAATGAAGCCTAATATATGTATTTTGTTGAACAATATAAGGAAAATACCAAGAGAAAAGGAGTGAGTCAGTGTTAGAGTGGGGGAGAGCAAACTGAGCAAATTGCTTTAAAGATGAGATCTTTGCCATGATTTTTAGGGTGAAGTGCAGAGGAGTGGGTCAACCAAGAAAAAAAATCCAGGTCGAGAGAGAAGAGGTGAAATATATGTGGCTCTGGTTTCACATTCTAAAATAAGAATACTGAAAGAGAGAAAATGAAATTGAGAAACAAAAACTTCATATGTTTAAGCTCAACATTATATAGAGAGATAATCAACTGTTTATGAGACAATGGGTGAGAACTTCGTTCCCACATATGGCACCAAATGTAATAGCCTAATTTTGGGATTCGGACTTAGCCTTTACACCTGATGTGTTTGGAGCACTCAAAGATATTAAACAGTAATCATCAAGATGATTTAGTATGGAAAACCTTTGAATAAGTTAAAAACCACGGCCTCTATTGAGGATTTTGTGAAAAAGAAGATGATCTTATTGAGATTACTAACTTATTACAATGTGTGTTTTAAGTATGTGGAATTTTGAAGTAAGGATTCTTCTGTGATGACTCTCTAGATTTGGCAAAAAGGTTCTTTTCATCTGAAATTATCTGGTCCTATTTATAGGTCTTATAATATGACCGTTTGATGACCATTAAGACTCTTAATGATGGGTATTGCAAAGTATATATAAGATACTCTTTGACCGGATTATGTAATGTTCTGATCTCTGTTGTTGTACAACGGTTCTATTAATGACTATACACTTGCATAAATTGAACTGTTGATGTGGTGATCGAATGCAATGACTCGAACTGAGCTATTTTGAATGAGTCTTTAGTAGGATTTCATGTATGCTGATGAGGTCAAGGATGAAGCTTGAGTCTGAGATACAAAATAAACTATTATAGTAGGTACGTATGTCTGAAGGTATCGGAAAGTGAGTTTGAAAGGGGAAGTTTGAAAATATAATGAGGTCTCTTGGTGAAATAAAAAAAATAAGTGGTTAGTATGATCGTACTGATTGAGAGAAGGTTGGTAGGAGAATACATTTTATCGTGCTAGCTGTAGGATTAGTGATCTGTCAACCTAGAATTGTATAAGGTTATGTTGCGAACTCGTTGTAGGATTTTTGATCTGTCATCTTGGAAGTTTGCAATGATATTTTGCAAAGTTATCCTTTTCAATATTCGTACTTCCGTGGTCTAGGTTGGTAGGGTTCCCACGAACTATGTCCTTTTTGTAATGGTTAAAGTATACTGCTGGAATGCTATAAGTATGTTTTATTGGTGAAAGAGGATGTGTATTCCGTACTGTAATATCCTGGCGATTTGAGTATTCTGGAGAAGCTACTTCGAACTGTTTTGAAAAATGCCTTGATGAAGGCTGGTAAATGATATCGGTCTGTAGGTGCTTGGTTAGAGCTACTGCTAGACGTACTTTAATATTCTGTGTGAACTCCATCTTTGCGGATGTGTCAGTTGTGCGTAGTACGCGAATAAGATCTTAGGATATACCTCTTAAAATAGAAAGCACTAGTTGTTAAAATATTCTTGAAATTTGGTTGATATCCTTGTTTTTAAAAGTTTGTTCCCGCAAAATATATCTTCCCTCAAAAATCTGTTTGGTCAGTGACATTAGTGGTGTAAGCAGATCTCCATGTTGGCTATGAAAGATCTTGATCCTTTGATGTTATGCCTTGTATTCTTCTATAGTTAAAGCTTGTTGTTGGTTGGTTAGAAGTTACCATGGAGAGGACACATTCTCAGCGTATTCGTCATGCGGTGGAATGTAGGGTAAATACCAAGGTGACTGAACTCCGTGAGCGATACTTTTGTCTGCTGCCTTATAATGTTGTGTTACACGATTGGTTATTGCAGTTGGATGGTTTGGATGACAAAGGTAGGCATGCAGAGTTTGATCATTATTTCTGGTATGATATGTTCCGTGAGTTGCTTCTAAATGCAACCCTACAAGATGAAGTTGTTCAAGAGATTGTACGGGATAAACTAGCTAAAGAGGATGAGAGGGTAGCAGAAGAGGAGATAATTCCATGAGATACAGTAAATCATCCGGGCTACTTTAAATGTAACTATATGTGATTGTAAGCTCGAACTTTGATAACTCACAATTAATAAGTAATATGTTTGGAGTGTTCTATTTTTGTTATCTGTTGAATGTAGAATAATAGAAATTGAATCTCTAAACAAAAAAATAGAATCAATATGTTTGTTGAACTACTTATAGGCTAGATATTGTGGATTGCAGCTATTTAATTCTAACGAATGTGCAGATAATTTTGAATTTTGAATATTTTGCTATTTTAAGGAATAACGTATATTGTGGTACAATCTAGGTTGAGTATTAAAGCATGGTAATAGATCATGTAGATTGTCTTGGGAATGAGGGACAAAATTATTTAATAGCTAAAGGTAGAGAGACATGATGACAGTAAACATTATCACAGAAGTCATGATGATGTTGTGAGGCAAAAAGGCGTGCCTGTGGCGGAAGTAGGGGTGACCGACACTTGTCTGAAAGAGCCGTCATTTCAAAAACTGAGGGGGAGTATAAAAACTTGTCTCTCTCTCCCTCATTAATTATCTACAGCTATAGAGAGATAAAAAAGTGGTGTAACTAATGTTTATAGAGAGAGAAAACGCTTGAGGTCTGAGTATAATCTCATAACAAAAGCTTCATTTGGTGAAAGGAATTTGAAGGAAAAATAAAGGGAGCAGTCAGTCTTTGTGAAAGGTATGGGCAAAGTAGAAGATTATGGGTCTTCTAGTATAGGTTAGTAAACTTTGTTCCTCTGCTTTGATTGTAGTAAATGGTACTCAGTATATATGTTTGCTTGTTAATCGTCATTATATATGATTGATTGGGGATGTTAGATTTGAGAATATATGGGCTCAAACACGATTGTTTGCCTGTATGAATGAATATTTGTAAAAGCTTTGGGTGTGGAAATGAACATCTAGAGAGAAAATAGTTTTTAGAGAAGAAGAGAGAAAGTTGAAATTGATTTTTTATTCTTTTGGAAAGTTTTGAAAATAAATATCTTGATTGGGTGAAAGGTATAAGTGAGGTTTATCTCTGCTGTGTGTGTGATAAATCATGTAATTGTGTAAGTACTGTTTCACAGAGATAGAGAAAATAATATAAGATTATTTGTACCTGGAGGCCTAGTGTGCGTTCAAAAAACCTAAAGCCCACTAGTAAATTTATAATGTCATCTAGTTCAGAGGAAACATCATCGTCAGGTAGGGAAAACAATTGTAGAGACATGGAGGAGACTGTAGATAGGAGGGAAGTTATTGTGGGTATAGGGATTGAAAATCCCAGTTAAGTGAGTAATGTAGTAGAGGAAGATGATATAGGGGTGAAGGATGATATATTTTACATATATCCAGAGGAAGTAGATGTAGGGAAAAAATATATAAAATTTAAAAAGAAGCTATAAGGTGAGTGGGGAAATTATGCAGTGGAACAAGGCCTGTGGTTTAGGACCTTGGTACCAGGGAAAGGAGAAAAGGAGGTACACTATCAAGTACCCAGTCTAGATTTGTGGAAGAGGGAAAAATGAATTGGGGAAGACGTAGAGATTACGTACTATAATGGGGCGGGTATGGTAGGCCCGAATGATGGGTTTTTGTGCTATCTGAACCAGGTCATCTATGGTCTTAGGATTTCTTTGACCATTTTTCAGAAAGGGGTTATGAATGCGTTGTAGTGCTGCCCCGAACAATTAAATGGGAATATTTTTTAGATGATGAGGATGTGTGAGGCATTGAATGAGAAGTGGAGAGTAGATGGAACTGCAAATCATTTCGCAGCAGCTGACGTGCTAAAATTTTACAAAATGAAGTATGTCAAAGCCCGTAATAGCGGTTACCTTTCTAGTGACTCATCTAGGCCAAAGTTTTTTTGACTTCGAATCTATTGGTTGACCGATGAACCAACACTCGTCCTTGACCATAAATATTTTAATCCGAGTAAGTAACGCCTGCTAACTTGACCGAATATCAGTTTGTCTTTGAGCTGCTAATCATTTCCTTAATTTTTTTTATCAGGTCTTAATCCTAAATTCTTTCCTAATAACGTAAGCTTGTTTGACTACGTAGCCCTTGAGCAGGTCGAGTTGAAACAAGTACATGGTGAGTTGAATATTCGTAGGAATAAAAGAGTAGACTCCAGAGTTCCCAAAGTACAATAAGCTCATGAAAATTGAGCTATGGCTGAGAAGAAGATAACCCTTCTTCTTCTAGGGGACCTGACTAGTATCCCTCTGCCAAGGAGCACGAGCAGGGCGCGGAAGATTCGGAGGCCAAAAAAGAAAGTGTAAGAACCTTCTCTATTTACTGTAGGGGCAATCCAAAGGAAATAGGGTGACAAGCTGGCTATTATGGGTGTGATGGAGTAGGAGATGAATGAGGTCACTCCTCTAGAAATAGAAAAGAAGCTGCTAACAAGGTAGCAACATGAGCTCGAAGGAAGTGACCAAACTCATGCTAAGACATTTTCCAAGCTAAAAGACATGGAACAAAGGTGTTTTAAGATGGCGGGGACCGAGCCGAAGCAGCTCGAAGGGATGTTTTAAGAGAAAACAGTAAATAAATGTACTGATATTCTCTGTTTGTTGTATTATAATTGATATATGTATTACTGATCTCGCGTATTATATTGGTAGCTCTCGATGCTGGTAAAATAAGCTACAAGTTTTATTAAGATGAGAAACCAGGAGTATGGAGAGCTTACTAAGAGGTTTGATGCTCAAACAGCTCGAATGAAGGAGCTCGAGGAGGAGATCAAGAAGGAGAAAGAGACCAAGGCCAAAGAGTTGAAGGTTGCTGAAGAGCGGTATGCATTATTGTCTGAGCACGAGGAGACTCTGTCAAAAGCTTTTGAACAAAAAAGGTTTGGCAAAAATCATATGATCCAATCTTATCGTCATTTTGGCAAGACCGATATCGATCTGGGCCTAGCAGGTAGATACCATAAGATAGTCTTTGCTTCAGACACGAAAGACAAACTAGTTGAGGATGTTGTTACACCAGTCAATGTACCTCCTCTATAAACTGAGCAAGTTTTAGCTGCTGGTATTGAAGTGGATCCTCCGTATGGGTAGAGACTGGAAATAATATTTAATATCATTCGTTGGTATCCTGTTTTGAACTATTTTATTATGTTTTTACTTTGATGAGACTATTTTTTGTGTGCGTTAAAACTGTAAAGTTTGATAGACATTTGTTTATTGTACTCTGCTTAAATGTTTGTATGATAACAAAAAAAATTATAATCTGTGTAGGAAATAGAGAGGTTGAGAAAAACTATTGCCACTCTGGAGAGATTATTGAGTAGAGTAAAGTATTTTGTGACTCGTATTCAATAGGTATTAAATAAAACTGACCATGAGAAAAGACAGTTTAAATCTAATTTGGAGAAAAATTTTAAGGAATTATATGATCTACAGTGCAGTTACGCAAAAATAAAAATAAAAAGGGATGAGCTTTTAAGAAAAGAGGAGGAGAGAGGGGTGCTAGTACGAAAATCTAAAGACTTATCTTGATTTACTAACCCGAGTTATAAAGCCAGGTGTTAGAAGCTTTTGGTAACTCTGACATTGTCTTTTGAGGCCGAAGTAGATAGTGAGCGGGGTTTAAAAGAGGCATATGTAAAGCTTTAAAAGGAAAGGGGTGTAGTGCCTAACCCAGCTTAAGTTATGTTTTTAACTTAAGAAGCACGTAATCGTCATTGCGTAGAGACGAGAAAATGATCAGCTTGAGCTGGTGTGCTTGTCATATAGGGTGATGTACGTCCCTTACCTGATGTTTTTGGCTTTATGTAGGGTCAAAGAGCAATGAGGATTTTGTTTTTCAAAATAAGGAAATAGTAGATAGGGGTGCAAGGCAAGTTGGCAGGTGAGTTAAAGTAGTTGCAAAATGTATTGACACAAAGTACGAAACAAAATACATCCTTGGCAAATCAACTGACAAAAGAAACAACTGCTAGAAAGAAGGTGGACGGTGATTTGAAAGTATTTGGTAATTGTATAAGGAAGCACGTAAGCATCTGCACAAAGTGTATATGCAATTGAGGGAGCATTTGTATTTGTCACGGGAAAAGGTCTCAGCTCGAATGGACCATGAACGCCATATAGAGAGTGCGATTGAGTTTTATGGAGGGGTGTTGACAAGGGTAGAGGATAAATTTAGGAAGTATGTTATGGATTGTGGGAAGTACTTTGAGGTCGAAAATAAAAAAGCTAAAAATATGTGGTTTACGAAGGATGAGGAGGAAGTGAAAAACAAAATTTATTAGAGGAGGACACGGAGGAGGTCAAGAGCATGATACCTCGGTCACGGCAAAAGCATCGCCAGTAGGATGTTGTGACTTTTTTAGCTCCTTTGGATGCGCAAGTAGATAGGTCAAAGAGATTGGGAGATAGGGGGCAGTCCGCTCGTAGTTCGAGGGTGCAAAAGTAAAGAATTTATGTTGTTTAACAACTTGTATATGCATTAGATATCAATACACTATTTTGTTGGTAAATAAATATGTTATGCTTATGATAAATATGAGTAGTGATTTAGATTGATCGCAGATAAGTATTTTATTGCCGTAAGATCGATCATATGTGACTGTTGTGAGTGAAATTGTTAACTGTGATATGTAAACTATTTTGATGTATGAACTGTTATGTATGTGAAAGTTAACTTTTGATACATGTGGAACTGACAAAGGTTTAAAGTTAGTGTGAAGTGTTACGTATTTTGAACGAAAAATTGAGCACTGATGTGAACTTTCATCAGGAAGTACAAAAAAGTGTGACAGAGTTAAATGTAAAAATGGAGGTGAAGGCGATTGAAGTGAAAGGTATGGTGGGTCGTTTGATCGAACAATTGGAAGGTAAGGAGGCTGATCTAGCCATAGTGCCAAAAAAAAGTAGAGAAATTAAAGAGGCTGTAAAGAAAAAGGAGTTGGACATTGAAAAAGCTCAACGTCATAAAAGTAATATCTCAGAACGAGTAACCCAGCAGGAGGCGGAACTAATACCTGTGCGAATTAAAATAACAGAGTTGTTGGCAATGTTGAAGAAAGAAGAAGACAATGCTAAATTCTTACTAGTTCAGATAAACATACTAGAGGCGGAAGTAGTTGGCAATACGAGTTGTTGTGACGAAGGAAGATGAACGTGCTCGTAAGTTAGAAAGAATGTACCATGCTGTTAATATTAGGGAAAGAGAGTTAGAGGAAGTTAACAATGAATAGACTAAGTTAGCAAAAAATCATTAATAGGGAACTTAGAGAACGTAGTTCGAGTGTTGGAGTTAAATGTTTTGGAGTATCAAATGGTAATTGGGGAGCTGACTAGCTCGAAGAACAAATTGGTGGCAGATCTTGAGATAACTGAACGAAATCTTAACATAGAGGTTGGTTAGAGGCCCCACAGTTAGTTCATTAAGGAGGAATCGATGCTTATGTTGGGTCAAATGGCTGAGTTCATGACAGTGATGAAATTACGTAATAAAGCTCCTACCGAGGAAAAACTTGTGATAGAGGCACGTTGTATAAAGTTAGAGAGTTTACTAGATAAGGCAAAGGGAAAGATTGGAGAGCTCATTATGCCTGACAAGGTTAAGGTTGAGGCGAATGAAGTACGTGATAAAGAAATAGCGGTAGTACTTACCTTTTCTGTGTCTGAGCTCAAGGGACTGGAGAAAGAAAGATATACAATACGCAACTGCATAATCGCAAATGGTGAGAAGTGTGATATGCAACTAGTGTGGACTGAATACCTAGATTGCATTATTGTTAAACTTGGCATTCTGGCTAAAAATAGACACGAGGAAGGAAGATAAATTATTGTTGCGAGGGTGCCAGATCTGATGCGTCGACATCCTCTGGAGCGTGGTAAAAGTTCGCATGGCAATGCGCTGAGTGATCTTTGTAATTGAGGAGGCGCTAGTACTATTATAAAAGTGAACTATTTGTGTTATATCACTTGACATAGAATGCGAAGGTTACTGTAGAAAAATTTGCCTGATAGTAGCATTAGTAATATGCATGTATCTGTATTGACTTTTAATGAACCAATTATGGTTTAAGAAGCCTATAATCTGTTAGCCGAATTGGGGAACCAATAGTCGACCTATAAGACGGTAGAAGATCGAATTGCTTGGAGCAATAGTCGATCTGTAATGTAATAGAAGATTGAATTGTCTAAAGCAATAAACAATTTGTAATGTAGTAGAGGATTGAATGGGATGAACCAATAATTGATATGTGATAATAGAATGGGGTGAACCCATTGGTTATCTGTGATATTAGAGATGTGCTCTGTATATAGAAGTACTTGTTTGAGATAGTAGAAAAGTACTATACTGTAGGTTGCTAAAATCTAAGTATTTCATTAATGTAAGAACGACGTACAAAAATGTAAGAGATAGTAGAAGAGTACTGTATGAGATAGTAGAAGAGTACTGGGATATAGGTTGGTCAAACACAAGTATTTCATTAGTATAAGAACGATGTACACAATTGGAAGAAATAGTAGAACAGTACTATATAAGATAGTAAAATTGTACTGTAATGTAGGTCGGTCAAACATAAGTATTTCATTAATGTAATAGTGATGTACAAAAATATAAGAAATAGTAGAAGAGTATTGTATGAGATAGTAGAAGAGTACTCTGATGTAGGTCGGTCAAATACATGTATTTCATTAGTGTAAGAACAACGTTCACAATTTGAAGAAATAGTAAAACAGTATTGTATGAGATAGTAGAATAGTCTTGTAATGTAGGTCAGTCAAACATAAGTATTTCATTGATGTAAGAGCGGCATACACAATTAGAAGAAATAGTAGAATACTACACTGTAATAGATTATTATCTGCGATATAATTTTAATCTCATCGCGCTCTAAGGATTAGGGACTAGATCCCCATCTACTGTGACGAGGTCCTAAGAGCCAAGTCCGCTTTTGCCGACAACGATAAAAGATCCTTCCCAATTTTCTACGAGTTTCCTAGTATTGAGTTCCTTTCTGTGTTTTGGAATCTTACGTAGGGTGAGATCTTTAATAACGAACTCTCTATGACGAACTCATTTGTTATATGACCTTGCTAAAGCCCGATAGTACCTTCCCAAGTTCTTGACTGCTCTGTCTCATGTTTCGTCAATCCAGTTCATACTGCATGCCAATTGGAACTCGTTTTCTTCATTGGTCATGGTATGATCACGTAATGGGTGATGATATTGAGTCGGGATGATGGCTTCAGTACGGTAAGCTAATATGAACGGTGTACATCCAGTCAAAGGTACTGACCCAAAGGGGCACATTCAACATTGCCATGATAATAAAAGGTTTTCATCCTCTGTTATCTATTCGCCACAAGTCTTCAGGAGGAACCTCTCTGATGGTTCCATTTTCTCCCAAAGGACTCCATCTACACATTCGATCAGCTGCAGAAGCAGTTCATCAAGATGTATGCTCATAACAAAGACAAAGAGGAGAACTTGTATTCTCTTATCGGTCTTAAACAGTCGCATGGAGATAAGCTCCAAGATTTTCCGAAGAAATTTTTAGAGCTCGCGCAAAAAGTGGATAACCTCGATCAGAAAACGGTTGTTATTGCTTTCACCAATGTTCTCTAGCTCGACTGCAAGGCCAAAGAATACCTCTTCCTTAACAAACCTGCGACCTTGGAGGAGATGATCACCAAAATCAACAGTTACGTCGACCTAGAGAGGATGATCTCCAAGCAACAAAAATCTACTAAATCAGTCCTCTCCACTAAAGGCCCATCTATAGATCGAGCCAGTGAACCCAAGGAGGAAGAGTGAGATCAAAAGTACACCAAGGGCAACGCTGGTTAAGCTCCGAAAGGTGGTTCACCAAGCAAACCCATCCTCCCAAAACTGAATGTCCGAGTCACCATAATTTTTCTACTGCTATTAAAGGATCCACTATACCGCGTCACTCAACCACTGTAACCAATTGATAGTCGACCATATTGCATGCATCATAAGGTCAATCATCATAGTGCTGACAATTTCTATACTCTACAGCGATTGCTCGAGTACATTTTTAAAGAGGGACGGATGCTCGAATACATTGTCGATCTGAAGTCGTACAAAGATGGTAATTATAAGAAGTAGCTCGAAGTTATTCAGGTCAATGATCGAGCTGAGGAGAAGCATCTCTACTATATGCACCTCATCAACATGATTGAAATCAATCAGATTGCCAATTCATACATATCAAAATGCAGGACACTATCGGAATGCTGCGATCTCACACCTCAAGACAAAGAAACCAAACATCTTCTCGAGTTGAGCAATCGCCGACTCGGGATCTCCTTTGAAAATTGCAATACTAGCCATGTCAAGTTTCTACATCATGATACATTAGTTATAATGCTCAAGATGAAGAAGTTTGTCATGCACACAATGATGATTGATTCGGGAAGCGGTATTGAGAATCTTTTTCAGAGTACGATCGACCAGATGGGTTTGGCCGACCAAGTTATTCAGAGTGACACCAATATCAGTGGGCTCAACAGTTCTAGGGAAGAACGATTAGGCAAGATCACCTTACCTATTACCGTAGAACAAGCCACTATCGGTGTCCTTTTCTATTATTAATGCCAAATCTTGTTATCTTAGGATTATGGGCCGCTGCTGGATACACAGCATAGAGCCAATCGCTTCCACCTATAATCAAGCACTCTGATTCAAACACAACAATGGTATTTACGAGATCAGAGGTAGTCAGAAGCTCTCTCGGGCTTGTAAAAATACCGTCTCTGCTATCCTAGATACTTCAGATAGATTTTTTGCATAGCAATTACAGGAAGTTGATCACCTCAACGATCAACCATCTACAGAGGCGCCCAACAAATATATAAACATTGATAGACCAAGCAGAGGTACTTTCATTGGTAGTAAGCTGGTTCAGCATGAAAAAGATGTTCTCATTCAGTTCCTGCAACTCAATCAAGATGTTTTTGAATGGTCATTCAAAGAAATACCTGGGGTCGATCCAACTATGGCCTGTCACAAATTAGCTATCAATATCAACGTCGCAACGGTCAAACAGAAATCGCGACGACTTTCACCACATCTTTAAGATGAAGTTAACACCGAGATTGAGAAATTGATCAAAGTGGGATTCATTCGAGAGGCCAAGTATCCAAACTAGATATCCAACATTGTCGCTGTTCCAAAGAAGAACGGAAAAATTGAGTTTGCGTAGATTTCACATATCTGAACAAACATACTCCAAATGGCGGTTTCCCTCTTCCCAACATTCAGCAGATCCTCAATTCCATAGTAGGCTGTGACCTCCTATCTATGATTGATATTGCTTCAGGGTACAATCAAATTCAACTTTTGGAAGAAGATCAAGAGAAGACAACTTTTTTAACTGAAAGAGGTCTTTATTGTTACAAAATCAAACCCTTCAGACTCAAGAATACAGGTGCCACATATTAATGGTTGATGACTACTATGTTCAAAGCACACCTAGGGAAAGTCGTTGAAGTCTACATTAACGATCTTTTGTGCAAAAGTGTACAGTCAGCCAATCACATCTCAGATCTCAACACTATCTTCAACATCTTTTGGTCTTACAAGATGTGACTCAACCCTGATAAATATCAATTCAGGGTACATTCTGGCAACTTTCTAGGCTACCTCCTTAGCAAATAAAAAGGAAGGCCGATCCGGATCAAATTTGGGCTCTTCTCGACATGCCCTCTCCAAAAACACTAAAAAACGTTCAAAAACTTGCCGGCAGATTGCCGCTATCAACCGTTTCATTTTAAAATCTTCAGACCGTTGCCATTGGCTATTCCTATTACTCCACGGATGTACCAAACGAGGAAAAGTTCAGCCAAATACAGAGGTCACATGGACACCAGAATGTGAAGTAGCTTTTCAGGATCTCAAAACCTATTTGGGGAGGTCTCCCATAATGAGCACCCCAGTAGATAATGAGGAATTGATTATCTAGCTAGCAGTCAGAGATACTTCCCTCAGTTCAGTTCTCATTCGCCTGGAAGGGAAAATAGAGAAACCAGTCTTCTTCATCAGTAAGACTCTCATACCAGTAGAAACAAGGTACTCTAAAATTGAGAAACTTCTTTTCACTCTTATTTATACTTCATAGAAACTCAAACACTACTTTCAAGCTTATTTAGTCAAAGTCATGACGAACTACCCACTTCGGGAAGTTCAATCCAAGAAAGAAAAATCAAAAAGAGTGCAACAGTGGTCAGTTTGTTTGGGAGAACATGATATCAATTTTGTACAACGCCATTCCAAAAATGGTCAGGCCATTGCCGATTTTCTCACAGATTTTCCAGTGGAGGATCCCAAGTGGGAGGAACACGACCCTGACCTTATAGAAGAAACACCCGATAATCCACCCCCTAAGCCATTCGATGAACGAGCTGAATGGATTACTACATCAGGGTAGAAACTTCTCACAAAGGGATCAGTAGGACCCGTAGGGTCAGGAATCAGGATTTTTTTGATCACCCCTTCCAAGAACAGAATTGGGAAATCAATCTGCTTAGATTTTAAGGCCTCAAATAATGTTACCGAGTATGAAGCTCTCATTCATGGACTTGACCTCACTCTTGAGCTCGATATCCCTGAACTCTCAGTTTACACAGATTCACTACTCATCGTCCACCACTACTCAGAGCAATTCAAGAAGGATGGGAAGATGATCGATTATGCAGCCCTCGTTGCAGATAGGATGAGCAAGTTCACGAAAGCAATTCTTAATTATCTTCCTCGATGTGAAAACAAGCACGCCGATTCCTTGACATATCTAGCCGGGGTCTTGGGAGCAGAAGATCGGTATTTCCATATCAAAATCATTACAACCACCAGCATTGATCACATTTATGTATGCACGATCTACACTGGGGGCGATAAAGGGAGAGATGACGATAGGCCAAAGCCTTTCTTAGCCTACCTCGGTGACAATAACAATTGAGATAGACCACTCCCAGCAGATCCAAAAGAGCACCGATAGCTGATCAACAACTAGAAGTACTACACTATTCAAAATGCTATGCTATACCGCCTTTCCGTCACAGGGCCTTACCTCAAGTGCCTCTGAAAATCAAAAGTAGATGAACTGCTCCGTGAATTACATGAAGGAACCTAGCTACCGATTATTTAATGAAATGGGTAAAAGTAGTTCTACTATGTCAAACTAGAGAAGAAGAGGTCATCTATTTTATCTAGGAACATATCATCACTCGATTTGGGTGCCCCCACCTAATTTGTATCGATAACGGGCCCTAATTAATGGGAGAAAAAATTAAAACCATCCTCAACCAACACAATATCATCCACTCACCATCCAATCCTTTCTATCCTCAAGGCAGTGGCCAAGCCGAAATTACCAACAAAAGCATTGTGGATGGACTCAAAAAATAGCTTCACTCACAGAAAAAAGGGAATTGGGTTCGATAATTGCCTCATGTCCTATGGGAATATCGTACCACTCCCAGAAAGTTAATAGGATGCACCCTATTCCTCCTTGCCTATGGCACTGAGGCCGTTATTCTTTCAGAATACCATCATCCAGTTTGAGATCACAAGTTGACTGACGAGGAGAATGAGTTTGAATTGGCTTGCAACCTTAATATGATCGATAAAACCAGGGAATGCGTCATTGCCAACCTAGGTTGATATCATCATATGCTAGCCAGGTTGTACAATAGCCGAGTCAGAAGCCGTACCTTTCAAATTGATGATCTCATCCTCAGAAAGATTCAACATCACAAAGAGCCTCACGCTAGAAAATTAACCAATAATTGGGAGGGTCCATTCATTATCACAGGTCTCTCAGGCGTGAGATCATATTATCTCATGAAAGAAGAGGAAATCCCATTTCAAATCCTTGGAACACAAGGCGACTGAAACGGTACTATCGTTAAGTATTTTATTACTCCATTTCTATCACATTTTTTCTTTTTTGTTGTTTTCTCAATTCCAAAAGTGCGATTTTCATCTCCATTCAATTTAAATTCTGAACCAATCAATGAAACTTTCAAGTTCTTCACAATATCTCTCTACTTACGAAGATTCAACCACATTCTGTAGATTAAAGCAAGGTCATACTAGCTTTCAATCGATCATATACCAGTTAAATCAAGGATAACACTTGGTTTGGCTGACTCTACTAAATCTCTGTAATTGAAATAAATGTAGAAACTTGTTTCATATCAAAGACTCAAACAGGCAAAAGATAAGGCAAAGGTAATAATAGCCTTCATCTTTTTCAATATGTCTGCAATATTTCTATAGTTAAATTAAAATTTAACCTGGTTTAACTCAATCATCTCTGCGATTTAAACAAATGTAGAAACTTGTTTCAAATCAAAGACTCAAAAAGGCATAAGATAAGGCAAAGGTAATACTAGCCTTCATTTATTTCAATATGTCTGTAATATTTCAATAGTCAAATCAAAATTCAGCCTGGTTTAACTCAATCATCTCTGCGATTGAAATAAATGTAGAAACTTGCTTTATATCAAAGACTCTAACAAGCATAAGATAAGGCAAAGGTAATACTAGCCTTCATCTCTTTCAATATGTCTACAATATTTTTATACTAACTCTTGGTTTGGCTGACTCTCAGTTTACACAGATTCACTACTCATCGTCCACCACTACTTCGAGTAATACAAAAAGAATGAGAAGATGATCGAATACGCAACCCTTGTTACGAATAGGATGAGCAAGTTCACGAAAGTAACTCTTGATTATCTTCCTCGAGGTGAAAATAGATACGCTGATTCCTTGGCATATTTAGCTAGGGTCTTAGGAACAGAAGCTCAGTATCTCCAGATCAAAATCATTTCAACCTCCAACATTGATCGTATTTATGTATGCATGACCTATATTAGGGGCGAGAAAGGGGGAGATGACAATTGGCAAAAGCCTTTATTAGCCTACCTCGGTGTCAATAACAATTACGAGAGACCACTCCCAATAGATCCAAAAGAGCGCCGACAGCTAATCAACTACTAGAAGCGCAACACTAATCAAAAGGGTATTCTCTACCACCTTTCCTTCACAAGGCCTTACCTTAAGTGCCTCTCCAAATCAAAAGCAGATGAACTACTCTGGGAATTACATGAAGGAACTTGTGGCTCCCATGCCACAGGTCGATCATTAGCAAATAGAGCTATCACTCAAGGAGTATTCTGGCCTGGCATGCACAAGCAAGCAGAAGAGTACTCCCACAGATGTGACATCTGCCAAAGTCATAGACATATGATATGCGCCCCTACGCTCGAACTCCATGCAAGCAAGGATTTCTGGCCATTCAAAAGTTAGAGACTAGATCTCGTCGGTGAATTCCCTAACTCTCCATGTAACTTCCGTCATCTACTCGTAGCTACCGATTATTTTACAAAATAGGTAGAAGCAGTTCCACTTTGTCCGACCAGAGAAGAAGAGGTCATCTCTTTTATCTGAAACTACATAATCACTCGGTTTGGATGCCCCCACCTAATTCGTATTGATAACGGGCCCCAATTTGTGGGAGAGAAAGTCATAACCGTTCTAAACAACCACAATATCATCCACTCACCATCCAATCCTTGCTATCCTCAAGGCAATGGCCAAGCCAAAATCACCAACAAAACCATCGTGGATGGACTCAAAAAATAGGGTCACTCACAGAAAAAAGGGAATTAGGTTTGCGAGATACCTCATGTCCTATGGGTATATCGTACCACTCCCCGATAATCAATTAGGAGTACCCTATTCCTCCTTTCTTATGGCATTAAGGCAGTCATTCCTTATGAATATCATCATCCAGTTTATGACCACGAGCTGACTGACGAGGAAAATGAGTTTGAGTTGGCTTGTAACCTCAATATGATAGATGAAACTAGGGAACGTGCCATCGCTAACCTAGGTCGATATCATTATATGCTTGCCAGATCGTACAATAACTGAGTCAAAAGCCGTACTTTCAAAATCAAAGATCTCGTCCTCGGAGAAATTCCTCAACATCGCAAAGAGCCTTACGCTAGAAAATTAGCCGACAATTGGGAGGGTCCATTCATTATCACATGTCTCTCAGACTTGGGTTCATATTATCTCATGACATAAGAAAAAATCCCCATTTCAAATCCTTAGAACACTAGGCGACTAAAATGGTACTATCGTTAAGCATCTTATTATTCTATTTCCTTTCCTCGTTTTTTTAAAGTGAAATTTTCACCTCCATCCAATGTAAATTCTGAACTTATCAATGAAATTTTAAGTTTTTTACAACATCTCTTTATTTACGCAGATTCATCCACATTCTCTAGATTAAAGCATAGATAATACTAGCTTTCAATCAATCTTATTCCAGTTAGATCAAGGATAACACTTGGTTTGGCTGACTCTACTAAATCTCTGCGATTGTAGCAAGTGTAGAAACTTATTTCATATCAAAGACTCTACCAAATATTAGATAAGGCAGAGATAATACTAGCCTTTATCTACTTCAACTTGTTTGGGTCATTTATACCAGCTAGATCAAGGATAATACTTGGTTTGGCTGACTCTACTAAATTTTTGTGATTGTAGCAAGTGTAAAAACTTGTTTCATATCAAAGACTCTACCAAACATCAGATAGGGCAAAGATAATACTAGTCTTTATCTACTTCAACTTGTTTGGGTCATTTATACCGGCTAGATCAAGGATAGCACATGGTTTGGCTGACTCTACTAAAGCTCTATGATTGCGGCAAGTGTAGAAACTTGTTTCATATCAAAGACTTTACCAAACATCAGATAGGGCAAAGATAATACTAGCTTTCATCTACTTCAACTTCATAGAGTCATTTATACCGGCTAGATCAAGGATAATACTTAGTTTGGCTGACTCTACTAAATCTCGGCGATTGTAGCAAGTGTAAAAACTTGTTTCATATCAACGACTCTATCAGGCAATGGAAATACTAGCCTTCATCTCTTTCAATATGTCTACAACATTTCTATAGATAAATCAAAATTCAACTGGGCTTAACTCAACCCATTTCTACGATTGGAACAAATGTAAAAACTTGCTTTATATCAAAGACCCTACCATACATAAGATAAGGCAAAGGTCATACTAGCTTTCATTTATTTCACTATGTCTGCGACAAATACTATTTATTTTTAGGTAATATTGCAATGGATATCTTTTTTGTTGATGGGATGTCAGTCATGCTTTACCCTTTAGTAGGAGGCCGAACAAAGTACAGCTCGCAAGTTACAATAACTCTGCCCCTCTCTATCAGATCAGCAGGTCGAGGGCCTAAGTTGGTTTCCATGAAGGACATACAATTCCCCCAATCTATACTCACTTTACAAACGCATCCCTTGTCAGACAAGCTCTTAAACAAGGTATCTCATTCTAACTCAAGTCATTTTATTTCCTCAACAAAATACGCAACAGTCGACTTTAACAGGTCTTCTCGTGATGCTTGAGCTACAGCGATCCTTGAAAAGTTACATCTCACCTTCTCAAGACGTGACTCCAAATGCGAGTACCTGTTCTTCTGATGTACCATTTCCCTGCCTGTCAGATCATAAAAGGTTATATTCTCTTCAACCTTTTTGTAATATTTAGCTGATTCAGTCTAAAGAGCAACCTCCAAGTTTACGGCCTGAGAGCGCATTGTCGCCATTTCTACATTCAATTCTTTACTGGCTGAAATATCCTTTAACATGTCGCCTTTCTTCTTTATCAAAACTTCTTTCGCCCTGATTTCCCCTTTCATGACCTTCTCCCTGATGAAAGCAGTATCTAGTTTGTGCTGACATTCCCATAAGTTTGCATTTTCTTTCTGTACATGTCATTGAATTTGAGCCACATCACCTTCAGCTCTCTAATTTGACCTGAAAGGTTAACTATATCACCTTGGACTAGCAGAACTCTAAACTCAGTTCTACTCCCGCTCGAGTGCTCTCTAGCCTCAGCTTTCTTGACACGTGTATTGGTTTGCGCCAATTCGGCATTCAAGCGTGACACCCTCTCATTCAATTCGTTACACCTTCGTTGTATCCTTTGAAACTCCATATCCTTGACAGGTAGAGCTATTTGCAAGCGTTTGGCTACAGCTTCTGAGGCTGATAGCTGTTCTTGAGCTACCTTCAGCCTATTATCCTTTTCACTCACTTTTTGTTTCAGTCGCCCCAGCTCGCTTCTACAATCCTAAAGATCAGTTTGAAACTGCCCCTCTGATCTTTCCTGCGCCTGAATATGGTATTACACCATTTCAACTTGCTCACCCTTAATCATCAGTGTGTCAACCAAACTTTGAAGCTTCATGGCGTGTCTCTTAACCTCCACAAGCTCTTTTATCCCCTTCTCAATTTCGGCATCTTTCTCCTCGACCTTGCGAGTGAGATCAACAACCATTTGGTTGGCTTTACCAAATTTAAAATTTACCTTCACGTGCTGATCTTCACATTTTTAGTCGCCTCCCTCACCTTATCGAACTCCTCCACAAATTCTCAGTTACAGTGGAGCGCCTCATTTTCCCAAGCGCAAACTGAATCCAATTCGACCTACACAATAATAAATACATTATATACAACTCGATTCAGAAAACCCATCAACATTATGTGTGTCTCATTTCTAAGAAGATATCTACATTTCTAGCATCTACAGTATACAACTACATCTAGCCTTAAAGGTCGAAGCAAAAATCCAGATAGGTACTCCATGATATACATTTCAAAGTCTAAGGTACATGTTTAGGATATTCCACTTTATCTAAATACTTTAAAAAAAATTACGCCATATAATTAGTGTGGTTTCCTAAAGCTGATAGCAAGTTTTTGGTCTAGCTCTACGCTTTATGTTGATATAACATACAAGTCAGAAGACCTATTCTGATCAAACCTGCAGCTCTGCTTGTGAAGACAGCAGGGCTGCAGAGGTCTCTCTTTCTGTGGCATGCCTGGTCTTTAGATCTTTTATCATGAGACTTATTTCTCTAAGTGCCTACAAGAGGTTTACAAAAAAGTCAACCTACAGAAGTCTATTCAATATGCACAAGTACAGCAATTTATAAGACATTTCAAAATATTCATGCTAATCATTTCTCTACACTACCTTCTCATTCTCGCCCTCTGGGAGTTTGGTGTCACTTAGAGCATCGGTCTTCAACATCAGGTGGCGTCCTAACCTTTCACGCTCTGCCTCCACTTCCTTTATATTCACCCTCGCCTCCGCTTACAGATGACCAATCGCTACTGCATGAGAAGCCTTCAAAGACTCTAACTTCTTTGCTTCCATAAGAGCATCAGCCTTCGCTCGAGCTACCAGCTTTTCAAGATCGATTTTAACTTTCATCACTCCAAGCCAAATCCTCTTCACCATACGAGCAACCTGCACAAAAAAAATTGACCTCAGCGTGAGTTTGAGATGCAAGAAATATTTACAAGATCAAACATCAATACATACCATCTTGTTCAGATCCTCCTCTCCATAAAGGGCCGCTAGCTTGGCCCTTTCCTCCACTGCTTCGAGATCGTCCTTAGCAACAGGTAGCTCTTTAGGGACCTTTTCCCCCGACCTCCCTGAAGGTTCGATCCATCTTATTTTTTTCCGTCACCCTTACCACTTTTGGTGGTACCAGAGGCTAACGGACGCTTCGGCATTTGTTTCTCCGGAAACGTTCGAGCTAATTTACTTGACATAATAGACTCCGGCTGAGCCAAATTGTTTATTCTAGGGGTCTTGGCCACATTGACTCGGCCTTCCCCACCAGTTCCACTCATCTTACCATTATCAACACCTGCCATCAGCCTGGTCGATTGAGATTTTTAAACCTTTTTCAACTTGCTTCCAATCCTCTTCTTTCTGCTAAGGCCGAGTCTTTCCAACACAAAATTGAACTCAACCTCTTCCTCCGTAACTTCGTCCAACAATGAATCTTTCCTTTCCCTAGAGACTTCGGGCCAGCCATACACAATATTTATTACTATCACCAAAAGATCATCAGTTCAAACATATCAATATTATATACTCTATGCATTGTTATACTTACTTTGTTTAACAATTCTAAACTGAAGATCCAATTCTTCATTATCTCTCTGAAGAAAATTACCCTTCACCCATATTACGTTGTCATTCCAGGCTTGACCTACTGAATTGAGATTAAATAAGCGATACCATGTTGCACTCGCACAAAAATATTCGCCACCACTGGCTTGATAATTCTTCACCCCATAAAACTGTAGTACATCCTCAGGGGATATCCTCCTCACTTTTCCCTTATTCTCCCATTTTTCATTCAGATGATCGCAAGCAGTTATTACGTCCCACATATACCCGTTTAATTGTATAGGACATGCTCTAATCGTATTCATAATCCCCTTCGCCAAATTGATAAGGGGGAGACTCAACCCGTACTCTAATTGAGACAGGTAATACAAGATTCCCTCTAAAAGGTCACTTCGAGTACTCCCATCAAAATATTCTAAGGAAATCGAATCATTTATACCCCTATCTCGTTTTTCCTCCTCCAAGTTGGCCAGAAAATATAAATACTCTTCCCCCGTCACCACTGTGCACCCCCTAAACATCCTACCAGTGTATTCTACGCAGTTACCCCATTTCCCTCCTACGGTAGCTTTGGCTTTACAAAATTTTCTAAATACATCTGAACCAGGGGGATAGGCCACCAATTTACCAGGTAAACCAAGAAATTGCTCCAAACCAACTTCTACCTCACCATCAGACTCTACCGTACGATCGGAGGTTGAAACCTCGTAAATAGGTGAACTGTCCATCACAAACTACAATTTTACAGGCAAAGATTGATTCTACCCAAATAACTCACACGTTCGACCTACATACAGGTTCATGTATCTATCATTATTTTTTATAAATCGGTCATTCATATGCAATATATCATTCAAAAAATTTGTCTACATGTCAAATATCATAGATTGCTATAAATAATTATTTACTAAGATTTACTTAAACATATTACGATTTGTAAAGTAAACACAACACACATCTCTACTAACCTTCAGTGTCATAATGAGAATCCGTAGTAGCGCCAAGTCCTTCCCTCACAACGCCACTGTATTGCCACCTAAGTGATTTAGAGCCCACAACTCTCTTCGACTGTTGGTCACCCTCAGATAAATCCTTACCAAATCTTTTGCAATTTTTTTGCGCTTCTCTCTCAGTGCTCTCCAAATTTTCAGAAGTTGAAAAATGTTTGAATGATGAAGACGAAGCACTGTTTAATCTTTCTCTCTCTAATGGTTGGCAGTTATTGTGCCTCGCACGACCCGTCCTCAATTTTGGGACCGAGGCATCCTTTCCACTATCTATGTCAGACGTTTTGTACCTTTTTAATAAAGCCATTTTTCCATCATTACCCCTACCCTCACATTTTTATCTATTTTTATCTCTTATTGCCATATCTTTCTCTAACCTTCCCAAACTCATGATAACTCACACTCTACGAAATCATATTTTTTGTAGCTTTGCATAAAAGACAAACCCAGAAGCTCCTACATTTTTTCTGTTCTTGTTCCATCTATTTATAGTACTAGTAACGTCATTTTCAACTTATTCAAAAAAAATTATCAAAACAGTCTCAAATGGCATTTGCAACTATAGAGGATCAGATTGACTTCTAACTTTTCTGTTAAACTAAGCAACCCTTAGATTTATTTGGGATAGCACTTTATATATAATTACATCTAAAATAGCCTTGTTGACTTGAACAACCATATCTGGTCAAATCTCCTCCCTCAATCACCCCGCCTTTAAATTCGGTATCTACCTCAGTGATCAATCCGATTATCTCTTCTCGATCTGCAGGATCCCGCACTAATTCACGAAAACATACCTCATAGAAATACCTGGCATATTCAAGTTCCCTATCCCTTACTTTCAATCCTTTGAGCTGACATTCCCTCACTGGTAACTCAGCATCATAATCTAATTATCTAAAAATCCTCTCCCATACTTCAGCGATCTTTAGGGCCAATTGTCCTTCAGTGGCATGACGAATTCACAAAGATCGAGTTTGCACCATCACAATCAGTTCTCCATATTCAAGAAATAATTATTGCCATTATTTATACATTTATACAACACCTTCCGCCCAAAATGTGATTTTGACCTTTTATCTCGTAATAGAAACCCAGAAATCGTGAAATAGGCTATTTAAATTTATCCCTTCACTCAAGCACAGACGTTACATTTATTTTTAGCTTCAATCAAGTTTTATGCTTCTATCGACCTTTATTAGCTCAGATTTTTGCATTACATATTTCCTATATTTTTTCTCTGCCACATTTTTAATGCACAGATATATTATACAAAAATCACAACGTCAATTTTTGCACGTATTTATCTGAGTTTAAACATTTGAGCAACAGTGCCTTCAATGATTAATTCTATTCATTTCGTACATCCTACACAATTCAGTTCGATTTTACGGGCTATATTTTATCAACATAACACAAATAATTGGGTAAAAAAATCGTATTCATATCGATAACATTACACAGGATTTTACAGATAACAAGTTTTTTAGTGATTGATCTCAAGTTTATTACAACGACATAATTTGTCCATAACCCAACCCCAGGTACTTTACACATAACAAGTTTTTCACTGCTTTTAAAAGTTATAGGTCATTCAGGCACGCCGAAATATCAATTCCTTCAGTTCTTCTCGCTTCAGTGATTTTTCACCCTGATACAAAGCAAAAATTAGAACCAATAAAGAACTTCCCTCACATTAGTTTGGTTGAAGTTTATTCGAGTTTCAAATGGAAACTATACAAGAAGTAGACTCAGTGCAAGAACCAAATCCTCGAATTGAAGATCTTCTGAGCGCCAAGATGTGATAGAAATGTAGAAGCAGACTCTCACTGGTTGTATCCCTCCTCCATTACCATCACTCCCTCCTCTGAAGCCACCACCTCCGAAGAGTTGATAGAGATGAAGAGGGCCCAACCTTATAATTCATGGTGATACAAGAAATCAACATAACTGTCATGAAGTTATGCCTATCCCTATGTATGAATCCTCAACCCTGCCTTCCATAACAGTACGGACACAGGCCCACCAATCCTCACCAGTCAAGATGACCGCATGAAACCTCCACTTACAATAGAATTCCTCCTCAGCTTCAATCACTTCATCTTCCGACATGCCTTAATACGTCGGAGGAACAGGAACAAGTATCGACATCTCCAAGGATTGGTCACCGAAGTATTTCAACTTCAACCTCTGGATTTCATATGCAATCCTCTCTTCAAGGACCATACTACGAGTCCTCACCATTGTTAATATTTTAGAGAATTTCATAAAGTACAAGCGTAGTCTGTTTCCAAAATCCGATACAAGTACCATTTATATAACCCTACATTTAATGTGTATGTATGCTTTACCAAGTGTCATCATTCATTATAGATGCAACTATTCAAGTCATAACCGCCACATACATCAGTATCCACATCCTCATTAAATACACGTCATTTCCCAATAACCCGCGAAACACCACACGGTCAAAGCCATCATTAATCCATTTCAATTATTAAAAGTTTTAGCCCAGATACCAAGTTACAAATAGATAATTTCTCAACCAAAGCCACTCGGGACTTTGGTTGTGGGGAGGCGATTGTAGGGACCTATCCCTCGATCTTACCTAAAAATGAGCATGCCTAATTTGAATTACCTCTATCTCAGATTCACACATTTTTAACACATCCTCCCTAGTCAAACATTCCTACTTGCCCCACGAACTGGTTAAGAATGTGGGCCAAACTTTAACCAAAGAGTATTATTCAGTCAAAGATACCTGTCTCTTACGAACTTGTCAGTTATTCAGTCAACCGCAACTAACTACATTGTTCAAAAAACATGCTCAAGAATGATAAAGAGTTGCAACGTAGGCCTATATAAAGGAAAAGTTCCAGAAGAGACAAGGACCAGAAAATTATACAAGAGATCATCAAGAAACTATTTATTTTTTATTCTTAGCAATATTCAAACTCCTTAATTGCAAGGCTCAAGCTTTCCAATATCTAAAGATTACTTGAAATAAGATATCCGCCTCAAGCAATAAAGATACTTTTATAAAAATCCTTCACTCGAGGTCGCGGTTTTTTACCTATTCAGAGGTTTTCCATGCTAAAATCACCTGTTTCATTTCTTACTTTCTATTAGAATATTGTTACAGGTTTATTGGTGTGATAGAAAATTCCAAGCAATTTCAAACTTATAGAATTTAGCCATTACAGTTTTGATGATAAATAAAATTTATTCTCTGTGATGATAAAATAGAATGATATATTAAATTTACTCAGATATCATGTTCTCGATTTAAACATGTTAACTGTGATATGTAATCTGTATAAGCGAACTATGGTAAATGTACACTGTAATGGCAGGTAAAACTGATAGCTATTCAAAGTCAATGTAACGCGTTACGCGTCCAAACCGAACACTTGAATGCTAAGATAAGTTCTTGTAAGGGGACACTACAGAGTGTCATTGAATTAGCAGAATAAACAAAAGTACAGATTTTAAAAGAATGAAGTACAGTAGTCCGTGTGACTAAAACACTGCGAGAAAAAGAGGTTGAACTGGCCATTGGTTTGAGAAAGATAGAGGAATTAAAAGAGGTGATAAGGAAAAAGAATGTTGAAATTATACTAACATCAAGACTTATCACAACATTAAGCAAATCTATTTGATGACGGTTTATAGAATGAGTCCAAAGGCTTTCATATAGTAGATAGTTGCTGATACAATAAACGCAAAAGAACATAGAAGATCGGTCTGGTCTGAAGCCATAAATGAATTGCTATTTGATATGTGATCAGTTTGGTCGAAGTAGCAAACGATCTGTGATGTATAGATGATCAGTTTGGCTGAAGTAACAAATGATCTATAATATATAGATGATCAGTTTGGCTGAAGCAACAAATGATCTGTAATGTATAAATAATCAGTTTGGCTTATACAGCAAACGATCTGTAATGTATAGATGATCAGTTTGACTGAAGCAACAAATGATATGTAATGTATTGATAATCAATTTGGCTGAAGCAACAAATAATCTGTAAGCTGAAGCAACAAACGATCTGTAATATATAGATGATCAGTTTGGCTGAAGCAACAAACGATCTATAATGTATAGATGATCAGTTTGGCTGAAGCAACAAATGATCTATAATGTATAGATGATCAGTTTGGCTGAAGCAACAAATGATCTGTAATATGTATATAGAAGTACTTGTTGGATATATTAGAAAAGTGTTATAATATAGGGTAATCAAACACAAGTATTTTATTGGTGTAAGATTGACGTACGAAGAGTGTTATAGATAGAGTACTATATAAAATAGTAGAAAATACTCAGATGTATGGGGATCAAACATAAGTCTTTCATTGATAAAAGATCGTCATGCAAGATAGATTGATTGCAGAAAAGTACACTGTGATAGATTATTATTGTCGATACAGCTTCAATCTCCTTATGTTCCAAGGATTAGGTACTCGTTCTCCATTGTCAGTGGCGAGATCATAAGAACCAAGGCTACTTTTTCCAACAATGACAAAAGAACCTTCCTAATTTTTGGCCAGTTTCCCAGTATTGACTTCTTTTCTGTATTTGGGAACTTCTTGGAGTATGAGATCCTTGATTTCAAGTTCTCTATGACGAACTCGCTTGTTATAAGATCGGGCTAAAGCTTGACGGTATCTTCCCAAATTTATGATTACTCTGCCTCTAGTCTCCTCGATCTAATTCATGTTACATGCCAACTGAAACTCATTTTCTTCATCGGTTATGGTATGGTCGTGTATTAGGTAATGATATTGAGTAGAGATAATTACTTTTATACCGTATGTTAGGAGAAATAGCGTACATCCCGTTGATACCTAAGGAATTGTACGTTATGCCCATAAAATATATGGTAATTCTTGTACCCAATTACCCTTCTTCTCTGCCAAATGCTTTTTGATTCCATATACAATAATGCGATTAGTGATTTCTGCCTGACCATTTCCTTGTAGGTAATATGGATTGGAAGGAGAGTGTATGATGTTATGTTGATTAAGTAATTTGACGACTCTGGTGCCAACGAATTGAGGTCCGTTGCCGATTTTGATGAGATGGGGGTAGCCAAAACAGATGATGATGGTTTCCCATATAAACTTGATGACTTTGTCTTCTCGTGTGCAACATAGCGGGACTGTTTCTACCACTTTGTAAAGTAATCCATTGCTACGGGGAGGAATTTCCATTTACCTGGTGCAGTGGGGAATTCGCCTACAAGGTCGAGGGCCCATCTTTTGAATGGCCAAACAATATTGCTGGAATGGAGTTCCAAGGCGAGAGCTCAAATTTTGGGACCATGTCATTGGCAAGCATCGTACTTGCTTGAAAGTTCAATAGCTTGAGATTTCATTTTAGGCCAGAAGACTCCTTGAGTATGAGCTTGATTAGCTAGAGATCGTCCTACTGCAAGAGAACCAAAAGTGCCTTCATGAAGTTCATGCAGGAACTTTTTAGCTTCTTTACAGGATAAGCACTCGAGATATGGTCCTATGACCAAAACTTTGTATCATTTAGCATTATCAATCATGCGTCTCCTTTCAATGGAATCGGTAGGGAGTTCACCGTCAAACGTGTCTTTAGTTCCAATATATGTAAGGAAAGGTTATCGCCAATCATCCTCGTCCTCTTCAACGCCCCCAGTATTAACAGAATTTGAGCTTATGATATTAATGTTGGGGGTGGATAATATTTTGATCTTGAGGTATCGAGCTTCTATGCCGAGGACTCCTACTAGATAGGCTAGGGAATCAAAATGTCTATTTTCTTTGCGCGATAAATGTTTAATGGTAATCTTCTTGAATTTGTCATTTTGTCTGTTATTTTAGCTGCATAATCAACCATCTTTCCGTTCTTTTGAAAATTTTCTATGTAATGGTTCACGATGAGTAAAGAGTCCGTGTACACAGAAAACTCAGAGACTCCAATCTTGAGAGCCATATCTAGACCATGAATCATTACCTCATACTCAGCCTCATTATTGGTACCTTCGAAATTTAGTCTAATTGCTTTCACGATCCTATCATTGGATGGTGTGATCAGTACGATTCCAATGCCAGATCCTACAGGTCTGAAAGATCTATCAGTTAAAAGATGTCATCCCTTTTAAGTTATCCAGTCTAACTTTTCTTTGAACTGATCTTCACTAGTATCTGTACTGTCTTCTATCCAGTCAGGATCTTCTACTGGGAGTTCTGCAAGAAACTCTTCTACTGCTTGCCCCTATTCAGAGTATCTTGGTTCAAAATGTATGTCATGTTTTCCAAGGGTGACCGACCATTATTGTACTCATCTGGATTTTTCTTGTTTGGATAAGATCTCCAGCAAAGGGTAATTTGTCACTACTCGAATTGAGTGGGATTGAAACTACTGTCTTAATTTTTGTGATGTATATATGAGAGCTGAAAGTAGTTTCTCGATCTTTGTATACCAATATTCCGCCGGAGTAAGAGTTTTGCTGATGAAGTAGACAGGTTTCTCAGTCTTCTCATCAAGTTGAATGAGAACAAAACTTAATGATTCATCGGTTACTGCAAGATATATGGTGAGTTCTTCCCCTTCGCTAGGTGTACTCATCACTGGTGGTGAACCTGAGTAAAGTTTGAGTTCCTAAAATGCTACTTCACACTCTACCGTCTACTCAATCTCATGACCTTTCTTAAACTTTGTTTTTGCTACTCCTTCGCGCAATAGGTCAAACAACTATCGACATTGATATGAAGACTTCGAGAAAAAACGATTTATTACTGTAATCTTGTCTGTTAACTTCTGTACGTCATTCTTTGTTTTTAGAGGGCATAGATAATAGTGCACAGAAAAAATCTATATCTGCTTATATACCTCGCTTTTTGATCAAATGTCTCAAGAACTTTCCTGACTAGTCCCCGAACTGGCATTTATCAGGGTTGAGCCTCATCTTATAGAAAAGGAGAATTTCAAAAATAGTGTGTAAATCTATAATATGGTTCTCCTTCTTGAGACTTTTACACAACATATCATCAATGCAGACTTCCATCAATTTTCCAAGGTGATACTTGAACATCTGTTTAACCAATTGCTGATAAGTAGCTCCAGCATTTTTGAGACTGAATGACATGACCTTATGTAGTATAGGCCATGTTTTGTAATGAAAGCTATTTCTACTTTATCATCAGGTAGCATAGGTATTTGATTGTACCCTGATGCGGCATTCATCATGGACAAGAGTTCGTATCCCGCAGTAGAATCGAGCAGATGGTTTATGATAGGAAGTGGAAAAATATCCTTTGGAGTATGTTTGTTGAGGTCTGTGAAATCCACGCACACTTTGATCTTGCCGTTCTTCTTTGAGACTGCTACAATGTTCGAGATCCACTCTTGGTAATTAGCCTTTCGGATAAAACCAACTTCGATGAGTTTAACAATTTCTTTATTGACTTCTTCACAGAATCTTGGTGCTAAAGTCCTCTACTTTTGTTTGACACTTTGGCTTTATCTCCTAAATTAAGCTTATGGCAGGCCAGATTTGTATCAATTCCCAGCATTTCGTGAAAGGTCCAAGCGAAGACATCACTGTTGTCATTAAGGAACTAGATGAGTGCATCTAGTTATGCTGTGGGCAGAAGAGTGCCAATATATGTCCCTATTATCTCTACTGATTTCAACGTACTCTGTGGTTTCTGTACTTAGCAGATGGTTTTCTATAGAGTTTACTGCATAGTTCTCTGTAATGTTTTTTATTTTATTTTCTGTAATTAATATGCGAGTTGTGGCTGTGAGGGCTCTGGTTCGATGGCAGCAGATTTTTTGCACGCTCGAGCTAGCTTTTGGCTTCCTTTGATTTCATAAATGTCGCCCTCCCATTCAAAGCATAGTGCCAAATGATAGGTCGATGGAATAGCTTGCATATTATGTTACCAACAATGTCCCATTATACCCAAATAGCAAGATTTTGCATTGATAACATAAAAGACAATGCCAACTATTGCTGGTCCTACTATGATAGGAAGTGTTATCTTTCCCACACATTCTTCTCTAAAACCATTAAACCCACAAATGTAAATGTTACTGGGTTGCACCTTATCGGCCAATCCCATCTGATCAATCGTACTTTGAAATAGTAGTTTAATACTGCTACCAGTATCTGCCATCATTGTATATAATACAACATTTCTCATTTTTAACATGATTACCAAAGCATCATGGTAAGGAAAGTTGACATGACAAACATCACAGTCATCGAAAGAAATCCATGTTCGTTGGGAGCTAGATAGGGGAAGTAAACAAGCTTTTTTATTTTTCATGGAAAGGTTACGACATTGGCCGACTCGACATCTTTTGCTTCTGTTCGATTGGCTGATAGTATGAGTCTCAATGAAGTGACTGAGCTGGATATGGTACAAATGCTTCTCCCTTGCCGCTTCATCGGTTTGTGTAGCTTCTGCAGGAAGTTTGAAACTCTCATTCATGTAACTATCAACGTCCACGATGTATTCATGCATTCGTCCATCTGTAAAAATATATTCTAACAAATGTTGTAAAGCAAAGCAGTGCTCTATCTCGTGATGTCGGACTTTGTGATGAATGCAATAAGGTTTGTTCTCAATAGGTTGGAGATACTGAACATTTTGAAAATATTTATCCTTCTGAAGTATAGGATAAATGCTGGCAATGGTAACGTTCATCTTGGGAAGACAAGGTTTTGGCAAGTTACTACTCTTCCGAGGTTTCTCATCATTAGATTTTGTTCATTTCCCGTCTCTTCCTAGATCAGCAGTACGGTTAAAATCTTGACCTATGAATTGATCTAGAGCTGTCAATGCTTACTTCTAAGTTTTCTGCCTGTCAGACACCATTCTTTCAAGATCGATATATTCGTTAACTTCTTTGATCATGTCCTCTAAAGTTATCGGCTTGTTAAGGATGAGGTACTCATTTGCCCTTCGATCGACGAGTAAAGCATTGGTAAAAGCTGAAATAGTAATCTTCTGGTCGAGCCGATCTACTTTTCGAGCCAACTCCATAAACATCTTAGTGAATATCTCGAGCTTCCCTCTCGACATTTTTTTAAAGATAAAAAGAGAGTATAGATTCTCCTCTTTGTTTCTGTTGTATGAGTAATTTTTGATGAATAGTCCTCACAACTGTTCAAAAGTTGTGATTAATCCTTTAGGTAGTATGTGAAACCATCGCAGGGGTTCTCCTGATAAGATGGTAGGAAGGAGCTGGTAAAGAATGTGGTTGGACGTGGAATACAAGCCTAAAGCGTCCTAGATCTCATGGACGTGCTCCGCTGGATCGGTTCCTTTGCATTTTTGGATCTTCGGAGTATGGAAACTAGTGGGGACCTCGCCATACAACAGCTCCTGTGTGATCGGGATTTTCTATAATTTATTGTGGATTCCTTTAGTCAGAGTCTAAGCTTCGAGTAGTTCATCGATTCGCCTGTCAACATGTTCCTGAGTCGTATATTGTTGAGCTGCAGTGGCTGGGCGTATGATGAGTCATTCTCTAGGATTATGGTCACCACTCCCTTCACTTAGACGCTCTATTGCTGGAATTCAAACTCTTCGAGGTAGATTTTTAATCTGTCTAACTCCCATGAGGCTGCAATCTACTTCTTGGTGGACCTCCTCGATCGGGATGGGCTCCATTTTTTGATAATGATGAAGTGCACCTCCTAAGTGATTACCTTTCGGTGGAGGTCATATTCTGTCGTGAATGGAAACTCGCAAGCCTTCTGGTTGTACACCTTTGTTCTTCTGAGTGGCGATGTACTGGCTTTGTAAAATCTTCAACGCATCTTGTACATTCGCTAGTTGCTGCTCCAGAGCAGCATGTCTTTCTGCTTCAGAATTTAAAGCAGCCCGCAGGTCTGCTAGTGTAGCATTTTCTTTTGCTGGAATGATAAGCGCGACCTGACCTGGAGGTATCATTCTGAGAGAAGATGAGCAGCGGTTTCTGAGACAATAGTTTTAAGAACTTCGTTCCCACAGACTGCGTAAAATGTAATAGCGTCATTCTGAGATTCAGACTTAGCCTTTACACCATATATGTTTGGAATACTCTAAGATAGTAAATAAATCAACAAGATGATTTAGTGTAGAAAACCTTTGAATATGTTAAAAACCATGAGCTCTCTTAAGTATTTTGAAAAAGAGATGATAATCTTATTGAGATTGCTAACTTATTATAATAGTAATTGGAGTATGTAGAATTTTGGAGTAAGGATCCTTCTGTGTAGACTCTCTAGATCGGGCAAAAAGGGTCCCTTTATTTAGAATTCTCAGGTCCTATTTATAGGTCTTATAATATGACCATTTGATGACCATTAAGATTCTTAATGATGGGCATTACAAAGTACATGCAAGATACTCTTTGACCAGATTGTGTAACGTTCTGATCTTTGTTGCTGTACAATGGCTCTATTGATGACTATACACTTGCATAAATCGAACTGTTGATATGAAGGTCGAACGCGGTGACTCAAACTGAGCAATTCATAATATGCTTTTAGTAGTGTTTCCTATATTTTGATGAGGTCGAGGATAAAACTTGAGTCCAAGATATAAAATAAGTTATTATATTACGGCTTTCAACCAAGAGCACGAGTAATATCATGGGTGAGTGGTGTTGGTTGTGAAACACTTGTCGTTACCTATTTCCAGATGTTGTTGTCTTGATTTTGTTTATGCTGCATGCTCTATTGATGAGATCGAAGGTTCATACATAGTTCGAAGATGAAGCATGAGTTCGAAATGCAAAATAAGCCCCTACACCCACGACTCTTCAATCTCACCCATGCTAGAACTTGTATACGCAACTAGCATATCATCTATACTCTAAGAGTGGATGATTCATGAGTTCTCAAAACTTATAACATCAACAATGGTCCCTGAGGTATTTCATAAATTTACCAATAATATACACATATCAAACATTGATCCCCATCATTTCGGTGTATATCTCGAATACGCATATGAAGTTCTCATGTATGAGCCTCCATAATGCAACTTCACCCAGTAACTATGTATCCATCTAGCCGACTTACATACCCATCTTCAAGAAGATCAATCATGAAAATTTTGATTCTGTATCAAGAATCACTCAATCCAAAAAATAAAGCCACCACAAAACAACTAGCTTCACAATCGGTGAACCAAAAAACAACTTGACATAACTACATGTTTCTTCTTGAAAGTACTTTACCATAAGTTTTACCTTGAACCGCTTAAACAAACTTATTCTCGTTTCACTTGTAAACCAACTTGTGAAGTAAAGAGCTTTTACCATCGGTAATAAGATTACATCCTATACCCGATATGACGATTAAGATTCAATCTCATCATTATCCATGACAAGCAGCCACTTGCCCATGACCTCACCTTGTAAAACTACCTTGTAATCATTATCAATACCGGCTAGCCACAAACAATGTCGGAAGTAATGATAACGGGATACCGGTCTCGAAACCTTGGTTCTTCTTTTTATTACAATCGGAGGAGTATACGGTTCTCGCTGGACCTTTTTAACCAATGGTTCTAACACTATCTCTGCAGATATTTTTACATACTCACATGACCCCGATAAAACTACTTTTCTGGTCCACTTATCCATGTCTATGCTAAAGACATCATCATGGGATATCACATCAATAAGTTAGATAATTTTCTGATTCTTCGCATCACAAGATCGGTCACAAAAATCATCACAAACATATCCAATGAACATGCACAAACTAGACATATAATCTAATAATGATCTACTACTAGAATAGACAAAAGAAGTATAAATGATTACCTTCTTTTTTATCCAAGTGATCTCTTCTAATAGTTCAAGATATAATGCATACCAAGACTCTATATCAACCGCCGAAACTACCAAATCCACCCAAAGCTGTTTTGACAACTTGATAAAATATTTCATACTTCGGACCCTTTCAGTAATCTCACGAACCACACTTTCAGCCATACCAAACTCTTGTAGTATTACTGAGATCTCCTCAAGCCTTTCAATTCCAATTGATGCTTCATCTATAACAAACTCATCAAAGCAAAATAGATCACTAATACCGTTAGACCCAAGACGCTTCAACATTGAACCCATCTCAATTTCAAACCAAGCTTTCCATCTAGTAAAAACATCAAACCAATCCATTTCATTCTTCAAGAAATGTACACAAAGCCCTCGTGTGGAATTACCAATGAAAACAACAAAGCCACGAAATCCCCCGTTGGAACTAACTCTAGTCGGTTCTCATACATCATTGTATAAGTGGTTCGATCCCATATTCCATTTTCTTCTCTTTCTAGGAAACCCAACTTTCCTTTACTTCACCAAGACATCGTCTTCACAAAAGAACAAATCTTTCAATTTTAACTTGTCAAGTTTTCTTCTCGAGAATAATGTTTTCATCCAAATGCTCAGGTGACCAAGTTTTCCATACCATGCTCTAGAGTCTACCATCGAAGTAACAATAACAATAAGCTCATCATTAGCATTATATGTCCCTAAAAATGTATCATGTCTTTTGTCCCAAGCTAAAATAGTAGCATCCTTCATGATCGAAAAAACATCATCGCCGAAGGTAGCCAAAAGACCCAAGTTCGATAGTTGGCTCGAAAACAAATTTCTAGCCATACTAGACACATATTGCACCATGTCCAAACTTAACGAATTATCATCCGTGAATGAAATTTGAACATCTTTATTATCTACTATGTGATAGCACTCATCATAGCTAGATAATTCGCTTTTACCCGACGTAATTTCCAATGAAGCAACCAAGTCTAACCTTGACTTTTTACAAACACCATAAAATAACCACCATGACTTATCTCGAGTACCATGAATCACATTACATGGTTTATCCTGAATATCACAAGTTATATCAACCAAATCACTAAAAATAAGATTGGAGGCACTATCAGAATTTTTACCTTCCCCGGAGAAAGTCATCGAACGTCTCTTAACAGATCTTCTCTTCTTCGTCGATCTACAATCCTCCTTCTTATAACCAACTTTACTGCAATTCCAAGAAAATTCTTGTTGATTACGATTCCATGCCTTTATGCGCCTTTTGTTTCTATTCTCAATATGTGAAACTCTCTTTCCTTTAACTTCAACATCTGAGTAATCACCCGATGTTAACAACGAAGATCCAAAAGGTATTAAGCGAGAATCATCACCAAAGACTTCTACTATGTCGTTGAAAGTAACCCACTTACGAGAATTTGAAACACTCATAACACACTTCTGAAAATTTAAATTACTCGAAGTTGATTCAAACATCTTTGATAGTTTGTCCATCATCTATAACAAGGTACTCACTTTAGGAAATTTAGAAGAAATAGAACTTAAGAGTGTTGAACGAACTTTACCAAAAACATCTTGATCTAAAAGCTCCCACTCCAAAAAATCCATATCGGCCGGCTTCGTCGAAATTCCTCCAAGAAGAAAATCATAATCGTTCGCATATAGAAAATCATCTACTTTCATCTTCCAAATTCCAAAGTTAAATCTATTAAATTCATCAATTTCAAATTTCACCATATCGGCCATCGTTCATTGCCACACATTCCCTAACCTTGTTCTCTGACACCAGTTGTTATGAATCAGGGTAGCTAATCCCAATCCCTCGCCCAAGAACAATAAACGGAAGCACCAATTGAAAAATTTAAACTAAAGACTAAACATAATAATTTTTCCAGAGGAGGGAAGTGGAAAACCCTTGCAGATAAAAAACCACTCCCCGAACAATCCACTATGATAATCTAATGGGTTACAATAATCTTTCAAAGCTTCTCAAGCTTTATTGGAGTAACTCAAATTCTACATCTCTAGAATTAAACTCACACAGAAGGATTGATTAACAAAATAACCTAAGTCCTCTTTATATACTAGAGGACTAATTATAAGTAGCACGGAACTCGAGGTAAACATAAACGATCCAGAAGAATTTTCAAAGGCAACCTAAGCTCATCTCGTTCCTACAAAATTCAAACTCGCTTGAATGACTTTAACGACTAAAGGTTTCAGCCCTATAAACATACATGTCATTTGAATGACATCCAAGCTCGTTCGAACGACTTCTTTGGTCTAAGTCTTCAAATGTAAAATATAAGCAACTCGTTCACACGACTTCCACCAGCTTTGAGTCCATCTTTAACAGCTCGAACAGAACTAGCTCGAGTCTTCAGGTAACATAACCAGTTCAAACTTCAGGTAACTTAACCATTTCGAATCTTCAGGTAACTTAACCAACTCGAACTTCTATCGATCATAACCAGTTCGAATCTGAGCATTGAAAATACTATTTTCAATCCATTTCAATCCGTCTTCAATCCTTGAATTGAAATAACACGAACTGAAATGACCTCAAACATAAATTTGAGTTCATACCTCAGCATCTCCACCCATCAACATCCCTGACATTGTTGATGCCTCATCATCCCAAAATGTAGCAAATATAAATACAAGTGTACCACTTTCTCCTCCCATCAATATCCCGGGAAATGTTGATGTTTCTCCATCTTCCAATGATACACATATAAATACAAGCACTAACATTCTTGCCGCAGCAACAAAACCCAATGCCAAACCTGCCCAGAACCGCGGACCACCACCGTATTTGAATAATTATGTTTGTTCTGTTCTTACTCATGGTTGCTCTCGCCCTTTCTGCCGGATTCAAAGTTGTCAGGTACACCATATTTTCATCACCATTTTATTAGTTATTCCACTTATTCAGGTGTACACCAAACTTTTGTATCCACCATCTCTTCTACAGTTGAAGCAAGCCTCTCGTCAATATTAATTATTCTACTACACCATATCCTCTTCACCATTATATTAATTATTCCACTTATTTGAAACAAGCCTCTCGTCAATGGTGTGCTAAATTATCATTAGTTCTTTTTGGTGTTGGGTTTTCTCAATCTAAGGTGGATCACTCTTTATTTATTTTCCGCGAAGGTGCTTCCATAACTTTCATTCTTATTAATGTAGATGGCATTATTGCTTCTTGTAATGATGTTTCGGTTATTAACCGTATTAAATGTTTTTTTGGAGAAGAAGTTCTTTATAAAGGATCTCGAAAAACTCAAGTATTTTTTGGGTATTGAAGTGGCTCGTTCTTCGAAATGTATTTTTCTTTCATAACAAAAATATATTCTTGATATTCTTCAAGATACTGGCTTTCTTGGTGGTCACATCTCGCCATTCCCTATGGAGTAACACCTCCGTCCATCACCAGAGGATGGTACATTATTACCGAATCCAACGCCATATCGATTATATGGTTCATGTATTGAGCCAATTTATGCACTCTCCTCATAGTGCTTATTTAGATGCAGCTCATCGTTTGGTACGCTATTTAAAAGGTTCAGTTAGTAAAAGTATTTTTATCTCTTCTTCTAGTGTTCCCGCTTTGCATGGGTATTCTGATTCAGACTACGATGGTTACCCTCATACACGACGTTCAACAATAGGTTATTGTGTATTTTTGGGTTCGAGTTTTCTTTCATTGCAAACTAGGAAACAAAGTGTTGTTTCTCGATCTTCCGCTGAAGCTGAATATAGGGTTATGGCCACTTTGACTGTAGAGTTACAATGGTTGAAGTATTTATGTAATAACCTTGGTTTTATCGAATCTTCTCCTATTACGTTTTATTACGACAATCAAGCGGCATTACACATTGCGAATAATCCTATTTTTCATGAACGAACTAAACACATCGAAATCGATTGTCATTTTATTCGTGAAAAAATTTAGTCCAAACTCGTTCTTTTACATATTGTTCCTTCGTCTAGGCAATTGGTGGACGTCTTTACCAAACCTTTGGGGAAGGATCCATTTCACCTTTTAATTTCCAAGTTTGGCGTTACTTATATACACGCTCTAACTTGAAGGGGATTGCTAACGCAAGTATGACATTGGATAACCCTTACTTTGGATAGATTGCTCATGTAAGTTGAAGCCTTATCTCTTTTGGAAATAGGACTCTCTAAATATTATTAATAGGCATAAAAAATGCCTATTTTTGTCCTTCAATTTACATTATCTAGGACCTTATTTTATGTTTCACTGGGCCTAATTGAAGTATGTTTGACTATTACAGTTAATAAGACAATTGCAATCAAGCCCGACATGAAAGCTAAACTTTTATAAGCTAAAGGATACTGATAGAGATGATCAGTTGTCAAGAGTTGCTGGAGATGATCAGTTATCAAGAGCTGCTGGAGTTGATCAGTTGTCAAGGGCTACTGGAAGACTTAGTATTCAAACCTAGCTAAAATATTTCCACCAAATCTAGGTGGTTGAGAGAGAGTAGAAATTTTGTTATGGGATAAAGATAGAGTTGTAGAGAAGGAAGAAAGTTCATCTTTTTACTCTCTAGGAATCGTAGCTATTTTTGTATTCTTCCAGAGAGATTTGTATTATGTTTGGAGTATCTTGGGAAATCTATTGGAATCTTTGTAAGTATTTTTATCAATAAAGTTTATCTTTATAATCTCTATTTACCAGATTTGATATAAGAATTCATGATTTGGATCTATGCATCCCTGAAGAACGACAACCCTCTTTTATATTACAACACCCGATTTGATACGGTCTATCAAATAGCGCCGTTGTCGGGGATGCAATCGATTTTAAAATCGTGTTCCTATTATTAAATTATTATCCCGTTTATAATTTTTGTTGTTTTTATTAGTGATTTGTTTTCTCTATTTTGATCGGCTTGAGGTATTTACTTTATCTGTTTTGTGTAGGTTAGAGTAATGTCAGGCGAGTAATAGTCGAAGAAGGCCGTATTAAAGTTGTTACAACTCCCAGACGTCAATCTCTCTCTCTAAAAACAAACCACAACTCTCACATGTCTCTCTCTTTCTCAAAACACTCTTAAAATAGACTCTCTCAAATCCTCCCAACTCTCTCTCTCTCAAAACACATCTTCTCTCTCAAAAAGACAATAGCAACGATGAACACAAGATCCGATTGATCTCTCTCTCGCAAAATACTGGCTCTTTCTCTCAGAAATCGACAGTTCTGGATTACTCACTCAAACTTTAACGTTTGCGCTCGGGTTTACAAGATCTCACTAAAACCTCTCTCTGATTTTAGGGTTTTAAGCTCTAATATGGGGGTTTTACGCATCTGATTTCCTTCTGATTGCTACTCAATTACAAAAAGGTTGTTCTTAATTATTCGATTCCCTGCATTTGGGTTTCAATTTTGCATGTTTGGCTTCAAATTTCACACCTTGCTCACGGCAGTTTTTGACTTAGGGTTTGTCACTTTGATAACTTTCTCTCGTTCTCTACATTCCTAATTCAGACATTGTCTGTAAGTGCGTATGAGGAAATTGTGGGTCTTGCTGTAGTGGAAGTTAAGAGTTGCTGGACTGTGGTGTTACGATTGAGGCTTTCACGTGGTAATTGGTTTTTGTTTGTTGCTTGTTAGACTGTGGTGTTGTGATTAGGGTTTTGTAGGTGGTTTGATTTGGGTTTTACCCGTTGATTTGCCTCCCAAATTACTGTTAAATCTTTGAAGCTTGGTAACTGTGATTCTGATTGTGCTTGTGACAGGGGAAAATCGTATCACAATCTCTGGTTTAACTTTATTATTTACTCTGCTACAGTACTTGTTTACTTTACTACAATAGTTATTTAATCTGCTACAGTAGTTGTTTACTTTGGGTTTTACTTTGTTTGTTTACTCTGCTACAGTAGTTTACTTTGTTTCTGGGTTTCGATTTTTTATTCATTTATCATTGTTTCTGCTACAGTAGTTTACTCTAGGTTTTACCTTATTTCAGGGTTTCTATTTTTGATTTATTTTATTGAAATTGTGATTTAAAGTTTAAATTTGCGTTATTTTTTTATTTGATCAGGGGTTGTTATTCGCCATTTTTGTCGTTATACAATATTTCTTTTATATAAATTTGTTCGTATCCACCAAGTATTATAGAGCTTGTTCTTGCGAAGAACAAGTCGGGTAAAATAATTGTTATTTAAAAGTTCTACCTATGTATTCCTGTGGGAACGACGGTATCTTTTGCTCGATCTAGACAGTAAGGTAGCATTATTGCTACATACTTGGTTCACAAACACAGACATACATAAGTACTGCTTTTAAAGTTATTGAAGGAGATGGACATGATTGATTAAAGCAAAGCGACAAAGCCAACATCAAAGAAAAGCGACAAAGCCAAGAAGACTTTTAGTTGTTTAAATTTTTATGTATTTTTGGTATTATTAAGATTGAGAAAATGTTATGTAAAGTTTAATGAGTGACGCTCTGTAAGGTGAGGAAATTGTACTCTGCTGCAGGTACAGGTTCAGAATCCGAACTCAGGCCAAAAATTGTTTCAACGCGTACATCGCAAACGATCCTGAGTGGGCCTTCCCAACGGTTTCACTAGGGTAATCAAACGTGCCCCTAAAAAGGCTACCCTGTAGGTAATCATCTTTTTACCGCACCCTCCCTGTCGCGGTACATCGTGTGTAACTATTATTTGATTGATCGAATGTTTAATTTTAGCAACAGCGCCAAGATAAGGGTGAATCAAAATGAGATTTCGTCACCCATGTATGCCCACGCATTAGGACCCTGAGAGTTCATCACCTAGTTTTTAATCTTTTCGGTATCGACAGTCCTGACCACTTTAAAAGATTTTCAGATAAGAAGCCATAAAAACATTATTAATCAAAAGGCTTCGCTTGGACCTGGAGCAACATGCCCATTAGGAAAACCTAATAAGAGGCTACGTTTGTTGGAGGACGTACGTTCCCAGGCATAGCTAGTGTGGATAGGTGACTCTAAGCTGTTCACCCTGCCTTCCAGCACAGGTGCATCTAGGTGACTAGATAGCATGCGAGCTATCGCCAAAGCGAGTATAAACAACTCAAGTGCAAACTGATCTACTGTCAGGAGTAGGAGCATTTAACCTTGAGATTGGGTTCACAACTTAACCTAAAAAGAGATCGGTAAAACATTATTGAGTGCTTGCATCATTCTTAGGCCTTTTAGTGTGTTCGCATATATTGATTGAGTTGTATGTTAAATTTGGGTAACACCCAAACTCAGACTAAGAATGCTGCTAGAATCAATATGAGTCGAATTGATGGGACTAGTGGTCCCGAACCTGTTGTTGCTAGGAACGGTCCTGAACCTGCTATTGCAGAGAGAATCACTCTCCGCAATCGAATGGATCCTACAGTTGTGAGTAAACCTTCGTGCATTGTGATTCCTAGAAATGTAGGAAACTTTGAGTTAAAATCGGGATTCTTGTCTATGTTTTCCAAATTTCATGGTAGTCCCACTGAAAAACCGTATAACCATCTTAGGGACTTTTTGGATCATATGCTTATTTTAATTCGAACGTATTATAGAGGATTCTCTAAACTTACGTGTGTTCCATTTTTCTCTTATGGAAAATACACGCGATTGGTCATACACTCTTGACGAGAACTCTGTAAACACATTTGAACAACTCATTAAGAAGTTTTTGAAAAATATTTCCCTAACCATTGAACTGCTAAGATACAACAAACTTTTTATAGCTTCACGCAAAATTGAGGAGAGTCATTATATGACTATCTACAGCAGTTTAGGGATTTAGAGCAAGGATGCCCACATCACGGGATTTAATTAATTGATATAGTTCAAACTCTCTATGAAGGTCTAGATTATGATACTTGAGCTCGTGCTCAGTCTATGTGCGCGGGTACATTTGATGAGAAAACTGACACCGAAGCATGGAAATTTTTAAATGATGTAGCTGATAAGACCTACCAATGGCAAATGATGAGATAGAAAATACCTTGTCACAGTATAAATGTGCCCCAAGTGGACTTTAATTCAGAGTCTGCCACTCTTAGAACCATCCTTAATAAAATCAAGAACTTAGAGATTGGGAAAAAAGAGAATCACCCTACCACTTCTTCTGTTAACCATGTAGTGATGTCACTTTGTGTGGTTTGTGAGAGTTTAGACCATCTGGTCCAAGATTGCCCTGATGTACTTAGTTTAAAAGAGGGCAGGAAAGACCAGGCCAATACCATATATCAATGTCCCAATAACCAATCTTTCAATGGTGGATGGAATAATAATTCTAGCAACTCCAATTCTTAGGGAAGTAGAAATTACCAAGGAGGTTCTTCTGGTAGTGGCACTTATCAGCCGTACAACCAAGTAAATCAACACTAGTCTAGTTCCTCGTGGCAATAAAATCCGTCATACCAAGCTCCCCTTAATGTGTCTTATGTTCCTCTGTACAATAGGAATCTGTCTACTCCAACCACGTCCTTAGATGACACTCTTAAGGCATTTTTGCAAGTAACCCAGTCATCTATTGTCAAACTTGAGGGACTAATAGGTCAAATGGAAATAGAGATAAGCATGAGAGACAAAGGAATGTTCCCCAGTCAAGCTCAAGTTAATCCTAAAAGAAATGCTGAACATCCTAGATCTTCTAATCGTGATGGAGTTAACGCCATCATTTCTCTTAGGAGTAGTACGAAAGTTGATAATCTGGTAGCAATGCCCAAGAAACCCAAGCTGGAAATTCAAAGTAAACCCATAGAAGAACTTGTGAGTGAGGAAGAAACTGTGATAACACATGTTTAGCAGCTGGCTCCTTTTCCTCAGCGGTTAACTCTGGCTAAGAAGGGTAATACTAAGATTTTAAGGATTTTTAAACATTGTGTGATTAACATTCCTATTCTTACGGCCATAAGGCATATTCCTAATTACGTAAAATTCCTCAAAGATCTTTGTACCTTAAAACGGAGCATACATGTCCCAAAAAAGGTTTTTCATGTTCACAAGAGTGATACGTCTATTCTTTTAGACGCACATGTTAGTTCTGTCCTTTTGCGTAAATCTCTTCCCAAATACAAGAATCTGGGATGCCCTACTATTTCATGTTCGATTAGGACCCGTAAGATAGGAAGAGCGTTACTTGATTTAGGTATCGCCGTGAACCTCACTCCTTACTCTGTCTATGAGCAATTGGATATCGGAGTACTTAAGCCCACAAATAGGACCCTGCAGCTAGCTGATTAATGTATTAGGATTCATAGGGGTGTAGTTGAAGGTGTGTTAATCCAGATTGTGCAGTTTATTTATCCAGTAGGCATTGTTGTGTTAGATACTGAGCTAGCAGTAAACCCTGAGGACAAGATTCTTGTGGTTCTTGGTCGCCCCTTTTTGGCAACAACTAATACGGTAATCAATTGCGGCAATAGAATTATGAAGTTGACCTTCGGGGACATGACAGTTGAATTAAATATCTTTAATGCGTCGCATTCCCCTTCTAATTTTAATCTACTCGAGTGCAATATGATCCAAAGTCTTGTGAGTAGCACTTTTGAGAGGTCAAGTACCTCAGATCCTTTAGGGGCATTCTTGGCCCACTTTAATAGAGATTGTGAGGACGATTCGTACATTCACGAGGTGAAAGCCTAATTAGATTCAGCTTTAGAAATTTCTAAGTTGGAAGGTGAGCATAAAATCTTAGATGTTAAAAAACCTATTCCGGAGGCTCAAATAACCTCCCCAAAGTTTGTGCTTAAACCACTTCCCTATAATCTTAAGCATGTTTTTCTAGATCCAGACAAAACTATGCCCGTCATTATTATCGCTGACCTAGAACCCTTCAAAAAGAGAAGTTAATTCGTGTTCTTAAGGGAAATATGAAATCTATTGGCTGGAGTATAGAGGACATTAAGGGAATTAGTCCCTCGGTTTGCATGGATAAAACCAAATTGGAAGATAATGCAAAAAATTCCAGGGAAGGACAACGGAGATTAAACCCAACAATGGCCGAAGTAGTTCAGAAAGAAATTTTAAAACTCCTTGATGCTGGGATCATCTATCCCATTTCTGATAGTCCTTGGGTTAGCCCGATCCATGTTGTCCCGAAATAGTTGGGAATCACCGTTGTAAAGAACGAGAATAACGACCTCATACCCACTAGAACGACCACTAGATGGAGAGCTGCATAGACTACAGGAAGCTTAATTTGGTCACTGGGAAAGATCACTTCCCCTTACCTTTCATTAACCAGATGCTCGAGTGATTGTTGGGCACAAATTTTATTATTTCTTGGATGACTACTATGGGTACAACCAAATACCCATCGCACCGAAGGACCAGGAGAAAACAACTTTTACAAGTCTTTTCGATATTTTTGCCTATCGTCACATGCCTTTTGGTTTATGCAATGCTCCTGCGGCATTTCAGCATTACATGTTAAGCATTTTTTCTGACATGGTAGAGCATTTCCTTGAAGTTTTCATTGATGACTTCTCATTGTTTGGCAATTCATTTGACTAGTGCCTTCATCATCTTTCCCTAGTATTACTCAGATACCAAGAAAAGAACCTTATTTTAAACTGGAAGAAATATCACTTTATGGTGAAAAGGGGGATAGTTCTGGGGCATATCATATCTGAAAAAGGAATAAAAGTTGACCAGGCCAAAATTGATATCATTTCTAACCTTCCCCCACTGCGAAATGTCAAGGACGTCCGTTCTTTTCTAAGACATGCAAGTTTCTACGGTCATTTTATCCAAGATTTTAGTAAGATTGTTCGTCATTTAAGTAGTCTTTTGGCCAAAGATGTGGCCTATGAGTTTGATACACCTTGTCTTATAGCTTTTGATAAGCTTAAGACCCAGCTTACAACCTCACCCATTATTAGACCACCTGTATGGAGTGAACCATTCGAATTAATGTGTGATGCCTCTGATAATTCTGTAGGCACTGTTTTGGGATAGCGGATTGACAAACGTCCTCATGTAATCCACTACGCCAGTAAAACGTTAAATGATGCCCAATTAAATTACATGACTACCGAAAAAGAACTCCTGGCCATTGTTTATGTGCTATAAAATTTTAGATCTTATCTTATAGGATCTAAAGTAATTGTTTACATGGATCATGTCGTACTTTGACATCTTTTGTCAAAGAAAGATGAGGCACGGCTAATCCGGAGGGTATTACTTTTGCAGGAGTTTGACCTCGAGATTCGAGACAAAAAGGGGTCAGACAATGTAGTAGTTGACCATCTTTCCTGTATAGTGATTGGGTCTATTGATGAGTCCTTACCGATTAAGGAATTCTTCCCAGATGAACAGCTGATGGCTGTGAATTTAGTTCCTGAGTTGCCTTAGTTTGCAGACATTGCAAATTACTTAGCCACATATACCATTCCTGATCATTGGACTAAACCTGAGAAAGATCATTTCCTTAGTCAAGTGAAGTACTTCTTTTGAGATGATCCATATTTTTTTTAAGTATTGTACTGACCAAATCCTTAAGAGATGTGTTCCCCAGTCTGAGTATACAAACATTTTATCATTTTGCCACATCCAAGCATCTGGAGGTCACTTTAGCAGTAAGAAAACCACAGAAAAAATATGTAGTACAGTTTCTATTAGCCTAACTTATTTTATGATGCGCATGTATTTTATAAAGCGTGCGAGAGATGTCAGAAAATGGGAGCCCTTTCTCGACGAAATATGATGTCTTTATACCCTATTTTAGTTATTAAACCTTTTGATGTTTGGGGCATTGATTTTATGAGCCCTTTTCCCAAGTCTTTTGGATATGAGTAGATATTAGTTGGAGTGGACTTTGTATCAAAATGGGTTGAAGCCATCCATTCGAAAACGAATAACAGTGCAGTTCTTAATTTTTTAAAAGAAAATATTTTTTCTCGATTTGGAACACCTAGGACTATCATTAGCGATGGAGGGTTACGTTTTGACAACAAAAATTTTGCTTCCCTTATCAGAAAGTATGGTGTAACCCATAAGGTGGCAACACCTTATCATCTGCAAACGAGTAGGCAAGTAGAGGTTTCTAATCCGGAGATCAAAAATATTCTCCAAAAGACGGTTAACCTAAATCGTAAAGATTGGTATGTATGATTAATTGAAGCACTTTGGGCTTATCGTACTGCATACAAAACCCCGATTAAAATGTCACCTTACCGACTCATTTACGGCAAGGCATGCCATCTTCCTGTCGAAGTTGAGCATAGAGCTTTTTGGGCAATAAAAATGCTTAACTTTGACACTTCAACGGCTCGGTCCCACCGAAAGCTACAACTCAATGAGTTGGATGAGCTCCAAAAATATGCATATGAATCCGCAAAGATACACAAAGAAAGAACCAATGTTTTCCATGATAAAAATATCTTGCAAAAGACCTTTGAAGTGGATCAAAAAGTTTTATTATATTATTCGCGTCTTCATTTGTTTCCTAGAAAACTTCAATCCCATTGGACCGGGCCGTTCATTGTCAAAACTATTTTCCCATATGGAGCTATTAAAATTCTTGACCTTCGTACTGGTAATATTAATAAGGTAAATGGGCAAAGACTTATATTCTAGGGTATTCTAGTATTGTAGACACATCTTTTGTATACTCTGATCTTTGGACATACTTGGAATCATAAAGTTGCACTTGGGATAAAATTATAAGGTTATGGTTTATTTTAAGCCGTAAATTGTTAGTGCATTAAGAATTTTTAAGTTTTTGGTACTACCATCCTATTAGATATGTTTCAGAAGAAAATTACTCTTATAATTACACTTCACATAGTTATGTTATCAAGGATTTGTTAAAACTAACTATCACATTTTGATTAATCAACAGTTTCGGTTAGGAAAAATTTGTAACGACGGAGACAATTACCTAGAAATATTCGGTTCTCATAAATTCATACTAAGGGTTTGTAAGTATTTTCACAAGTTATTTGCTCCTTCACGAAGCTGACATTCTCGTACAAAAAAAATCACAATTCAAGGCCCCTTGCAAGATTCAGAACTGAAAGAGGAAAAAAATTTACCAATCTCAAGGTAAGTCAATGTGAAAGTAAGAGACCAAAAAAGTTATAAAAAAAATGAGTCTCTACGAGTATAGTTGAAAACTATGTGAAGGAGGGCAAGTTGCAAGTATAAAAAGAGCAAATAAAAATTCAAATGCAACGTCTTACCTTGAAAAACTTGTGTGGATATATATTTTCCCTGAAATATCAATAAAAGAGAGCGAATAAACTAGGGTACTTGTCGAACAAACTTCCATATTTTATCCACCATACTCAAGATAAAACTAAGGTTATTTGAAAGGATTATGAAACACCTTGATTCCAGAAATAAAATTTACTACACCAAAGGATGAAATTCTGAAACTTGATCTAATCTGATGGTAGTAAAATTGACATGATAAATTCTAAACGTATCTAATGGTTAACCCTTGTTTAAGTGATATATCTTTGAGATGAATTCAATCTATTTTTTTTAGAGATACCAGGAGCAATAATTATTAGTTGTTTTTAATACTAGAACGTCTGTGATAAAATTTTATGGGCATATTCACTAAAAACCCACAAGAGACACAACTTGTCTTATAGGGGTAACCTATAGGTTGAAAGGCTTGTTGCATACGCTAAATGCAATCGTAAGAAACCACGAAAGATTTTAGTTTTCTTTTCTTTTGCTTAGGGACTAGCAATATGTTAGTTTGGGGGTATTTGATAGGCATGAAAAATGTATATTTTTGTTTTTCAGTTTACATTATCTAGGACCTTATTTTATGTTTCACTGGGCCTAATTAAAATATATTTGACTATTGCAGATAATAAGACAATTACAACCAAACCCGGCCTGAAAGCCCAACTTTTACAAGCTAAAGGATACTGCCAGAGATGATCAGTTGTCAAGAGCTGCTGGAAGACTTAGTATTCAAACCTGGCTAAAATATCTTCACCAAATCTGGGTGGTTGAGAGAGAGTAGGACTTTTTTTAGGGGATAAAGATGGAGTTGCAGAGAGGGAGGAAAGTTCATCTTTTTACTCTCTGGGAACCGTAGCTATTTTTGTATTCTTCCAGAGAGATTTGTATTATGTTTGGAGTATCTTGGGAAATCTATTGGAATCTCTGTAAGTGTTTTTATCAATAAAGTTCACCTCTATAATCTCTATTTACTAGATTTGATATAAGAATTCATGATTTGGATCTATGCATCCCTGAAGAATGATAACCCTCTTTTATATTACAACACCCGATTATCAAAATCATGAATTCTTATATCAAATCTAGTAAATAGAGATTATAAAGATGAACTTTATTGATAAAAACACTTACAAAGATTCCAATAGATTTCCCAAGATACTCCAAACATAATACAAATCTCTCTGGAAGAATACAAAAATAGTTACGGTTTCGAGAAAGTAAAAAGATGAACTTTCCTCCCTCTCTACAACTCTATCTTTATCCCTTAACAAAAGTCCTAGTCTCTCTCAACCACCCTGATTTGATGGAGATATTTTAGCTAGGTTTGAATACTAAGTTTTCCAGCAGCTCTTGACAACTGATCATCTCTAGCAGCTCTTGACCACTAATCATCTCCACATCTCCAGTAGCTCTTGACAACTAATCATCTCTAGCAGTATCCTTTAGCTTGTAAAAGTTGGGCATTCATTCCGGGCTTGGTTGCAATTGTCTTATTACCTGTAATAGTCAAACATACTTCAATTAGGCCCAGTGAAACATAAAATAAGGTCCTAGATAATGTAAATTGAAGGACAAAAATAGGCATTTTTCATACCTATCAATTATCTCATGAGGAGTTCTTTGTAGAGAAAAACTTATCCCATGTTGTAATTCTTTTTCTATATATAGTGGAATCACTTAGTCTATCCTCACTTAAGAAGAAGACACCAAAATGTCTTCTTATTTTACAAATAATGTAGGAGTTTTTTAAGCCAATAGATGGGTTAAGATTAGGGTTATCAATGGACCGGGTCGGGCCAGGATCTTGGTCGATCCTGACCCAGTCCGTGATCCTTAAGGATCACTAATTTTGTGATCCTAACCCGATCATTTAAGGATTTATGTGATCCTTATCTGATCCGTTATGTTTAAAGCCTTCAAGAAAATTTCCAATTCATGATATATTAAATTATTGGAATTAACACGAAGCATATTTGTGTAAACCATGGACACTAACATATATATAAAATTGACAATACATACATATAAACCAAAAACTGATGTATCCCATATATTAAAATTAGAGGCAAAGTTAGAGACATATTACACATAACCATAAGTATATACCCTAGCTAATGGATCGGGTCATGGTGAATCCTAACCCGATCCGTTAGGTAAAGGATCTGGTCATTAACAGATCGGGTCATAGATGATCAATTTTTTTCCGATCCTAATCCTTTGTTAACGCATCGGACTGGATCGGATACAGGGTCAAATCCAATCTATTGACAGCCCTAGTTAAGATACAGAGGGATAAAAGTGGTTTTTGGAGAGAGAGAAAAAAAAAATGTGTTTAATGATGCCACATCAGCCGACCCCAAAAGGTGGGCCCTCTAGTATCATCACCCTTGTAACTAATTAGACTAGTCTGACATCCCACCAAATTAACAGCAATGGTTAATGAGTATATAAAAGTTGATGAAGATTACAAATCTTGCTTTATGTTTGTATAACTAATATGAACATGTGATTAGGTACTTTTTCTTAATTTATTAGGTCAGAGAAGAGGTGTGAAAGTACGGATTGATATTAAACACCTTCAGATTAATTATTGTTTGGGTTTTGATTAACTTAAGATAATATTAGCGTGGATTTGGTAACCTAACATGCGGTGAATCTTTGTTAGCTACTATTCCCTACAAGTAGGAAAGTTTGATTTGAGCCTTAATTTTATTCTCTCTTTATCGAAGTATATTTTTTATGTCTTCACGTGCCTATGTAGACTAAATAACTTCTATATTGCAACCTGATTAAGATAAACTAGCTATCATCCCGACGGGTTAGTTATTCAAAAAATTCGATGATTAGATCATTTAATGGCAAATATAGGTGACACTAAGATACAAACAAATTAAAGTTGCGAGAAAAATACAACCATCATGCATGCTTACAAGTTACATGTTAGTTGATTCAGGGAAGGTCCCCTTTCCTAAAGTTTGTTTTAAGATGCAATGACACATTTGCCACTCTCTTCTTAACATGCATGAAGTAAGAAGGAAGTATTTTGCAATGTGGAACTATCTTTAACCGAAGTACCAAGTCAAGCGACCTTTTGCATGTTCATGCAATGTGAACATCCGGCGCTCTACCCTCCCCCTTCCACCTCCACCGACCTCCACCCCTACCTCCCCCTTACCTCCACCTCCTCTTAATCATCAACATCCCTCTCCTTCCCTCACCGATCTTCTTCTAATCCTCTCTTGCTTTCCTTTCAAGGATTTTTCTCATCTCCTCACCGACTCGAATCTCACCGACCTCCACCCCTCCGATTCCCGTTCTCTAACCCCTCCAACTTCCCCCTATGGGTTTCACCCGTGTTATGTGGTGATCCCGAAATTACACCATCTCGATTAATTTTTTTTTCTCGACTTGGTGAACCCTTATTTGCACCAACTCGACAAATTCCTTTTGTCGATTGGCGACCCCTTTCTCCGCCGCTGGCGATTCTTGTTCGTTTCTTATCCCAAATTTAATTTTCTCAAAATCGGATTCCTCTCAAAACCTTTTAATGTTTGGGGTTTTAGATTGGTTGTATGATTTTCTTCTCTCCCTGTTTTCCTCAATGGGGGAAAGAGAGAGGAGGAAGAAACGATTTGAGTTACAACTTTCGGGAAGGAAGAAGAAGAAGAAGAAACGGAAGAAGAAATGGAAGCTCGGTTCTAATGGGTTTCATTGGTGTTGTTATATCTGTATACTTTGTATTATATCTTGCGTGCTCTGTCTTGGTCTACTGAAGAGGAAAGGTTTCCCGTTCATCTGGTTGAGGTTGTGGTGGTTGTTTTGGCCGACGTGTTCTAGCCGTTCCCTGTTTTCCTCTCCTAGTCAGAGGTGTGGACAGAGTTCTGGCTATGGTTGTTTCCATCGTTGGAAGAACCGCTTCACAAGGGGTACGATCCCCCTCGAAAAAATTAGGATTCCAGGGGTTGATTGGTTTTTCCAGCCACGTGCTGGTTGCAAGCGCATTAGTCGCAGTTGGAGCGCCCATAGTACCGTTTATGGTATGATGCTTGAAGTTTGTCACCTCCTTGAAGTGGCCGGCATCAGGGGACTTGTTAATCGAACTAGCTACGTATGGTTTCAAATGGATGGCTCGGCAAGTGATTTATGTCTCTTTTCTCACCTCAGCATTTATCCTAGTATGTGTAGTAAAAGATGTCTGTTACTATTTTCTTTCTTAGTTGTGTTGTGTATTACTTTGACTCTTGTAAGGGTTACCTCCCCTTGAGGTTCTTTGTTATGTTATGTGTGCTTGAGAAAGAAAAAAAAGAAGAAAGTATTTTGTAATAGAATAAGGTATGGGCATTTTATTTTTATTTTGCTAGCTATAGCTATAACTTGATTCTCAAGAATCAAAGACATCCTAATCTCGAATTACAATAATACGACATCACTATGGTACTTTCTTATCGTAATTTGATACATGCAAATGATACTTTCTTATCAAGGGTGAGAAGAGGTGTGATCTTTTGGAAACTTCCTACCTTTGACATTTTTTATTTTTTTTTATAAAAGTAAGCACTCTCTCCAGAAAAAAGAAAAAAAAACTGGAAGTTTGGTCTATTTCCAACCTAAAAACTTCACCCCCCCCCCGTGCTCCCACCCAAAAATCTTCTAGTTTAGCTTTGACTTGGCTTTCACTGGTCGTTTTGCCGCTATATCGTGGTCTGGTCATTTCCCATCTTATAAACGGTTTAAGTAGAGGTATTTTGGTCGTTTCAAGCCCAAAAAGCTCAAATCTGCCAAATGATTAACCACCCCTACCTCCCCAAACTTGCCAAATCATAACCCAAAGTTTAAAATAAAAAATAAAATAAAAACCAACCAAAACAAAACAGCGCCTCTCCACCCTCGTATCCCTCTCACTCTCACAGTGCCTCTCTCGACACTCTCTCCACCCTCTCTCCATCAGCGCCTCCAACAGCGCCTCCAACAGTGCCTCTTTCCACCCTCTCTCTCTCTCTCGGGTATTTTACATTCTCTCTCTATGATTATTTTTTGGTTTATTTACGAATTGCATTGTGATGAATAAAATGGTTGAATTGTGATGATTGTTGGGTTTTATTGTTAAATAGTGATTAGTTTGTTTGGTTGGTTTGTTAAATTATGATGAATAAAATGTGGTTTATAGGATGGATCAATATGATGATGAAACATTGGAATCAGAGGCCGCTGTTGCGGCTGCAGCCACTGCAGTTAACCTAGTATTGTTGTTGGTTGAGGGCACCCAATATGACGGAACACCTTCAGTCAATAGGAGGGAGCACAGGAATGCAAACTTACGTTGGTTGTATGATGAAAGTGATATTATCTTCCATAATATGTTGTGAATGAATAAGGCTTGCTTCATTTGTTTTTGTGATAGGCCGAGTGGGAAGGGTTTGAGAGCTAGCAAACATTTAGATGTTGAAGAACAGGTGGCAATATTCTTGTTGATTGTAGGTCATGATACTAGGTTCAGGCATGCCCAAGCTTCAACCATGAGGTCATTGGAAACTATTTCCAAGTATTTTCATGTTGTTTTGAGGTTGGGTAAAGACTTAATCAAACATACAACTCCTGACTTGTCTCTTGTCAGTAGAAACAATCATCATGCTTGGGCCAACACTTAGTTCAAGGTATAATTTACTTCAAGGTTGGGTTCATATTTTAAGTACAAGTTGATGGCATGGTTTATTTTCTTTAGGATTGTGTTAGAGTAGTGGATGGCACATTCATCCCTACAACAGTCCCCCTTGAAGATCAACCTAGGTATCGCACTAGGAAGGGGGATATAAAGTAGAATGTGTTTTTTGTTTGTTCCTTTGACATGAAAATAACTGAGATATTTGTTGGATGGGAAGTTTCAACTCATGATAGCAGGATCTTGAGAGCTGCAGTTAATGATGACATGTATCCGTCTATAGTACCTAGAGGTAAATGATAGTATATTTATAATATCATCCATAATATTTTACTTGCAATTTTTGGTTTGTAATCTTAATATGCACAATTTAACTTATTTCAGATCATTACTACTTGAGGGATGCTGGATTTCCCCAAGCTCCTGGTTTTTTAGTTCCCTATCGAGGTGTACGCTATCATCTGAAGGAACATCGAGACGGGAATAGTCCTCAGGCTCCACAAGAGTTATACAATTATCGACACTCCCAGCTAAGGAACGTCATTGAGCGTCTGTTTGGGGTCATGAAGAGATGTTTTGCTTGTTTGCGCACAAAACCCCATTATGATGTTGAAACTCAAACCAAGGTTATTGTTGCATGTTGTATCATTCACAACCATATCATAGAGGTAGATCCACATGACAACTTAGAAGACTCAAATGCAGAGGAAGAGGAACATGGAGAAATGCCTCATGAAGAGATAGGAGCATTAGGGGAAACTGAAGCGTGGACCAATTTTAGGGACCACCTGTGTGCAAACATGTGACTTGAGTAAGTCAACTCTGACCACTATCATCCTGCCTCAGTCATCTATTTTGTACTATTTTTATTTGTTTGCTTACTACTCTTTTATTGCATCATTTATTATGACTATGGTATGAGATCACTTTAATAAGTCTGTTTGGTATGTCTCTTGTTTGGTATTTATATTTTGGTTTTCACTATTGTTATGACTAAGTATTATTGTTTGGTATATTATATGTCTCTAATGTATTTGATAGTGTATGTAGATTAACAGGTTATTATGTGTTATGACATATTCATGATTTATTATTTTATTGGTGTGATGGCTAGGTATTATGTGGCTTTTCTAGGGCGTGTACCCGGAGTATATGAGACATGGGAGGAGACAAACCCCCAGGTCTCAGGTTTTCAAGGAGTTGTTCATAGGAGAGTTAATTCAAGGGCAGAGGTTGATCGTTTGTTTGCTACATTTGTTGAGAAGGAGAGGCATGTTCAGGGGGGAGTAGCACTGGAGGGGAAGAAGCCCCACCAGCTGTTGAGGTCGAGGAAGCAGAAGACGTAGAGGATCTAGGTGGGATGGCTATGAGGGATGTATATGGTTGGATTTTCTGTGTTGTAAGGTAGGTAAGTGAGTATTTTCATTTTAGAGGTGTTGATCGACTGGTATTTTCTTGTATGACTATGATGAATGTTTTCCTCTATATTTGATAATTTTTGTATTTTCGAATTAGAGAGAAAAATGTGGTTTTATATGTATTTTTGATATTTTTGTGGAGAAACTTATAATCTGTGGTCAAATTAGATGATTCAGCCAAACAGACTAGTGAGAAGTTGAAGTTAGAAGTCAGAATTTTAAGTACAAATTCTAACCTTTAGCCAAACATACGCGAGTTTTTTTCAATCTTCTAACCTCAAAATTTCTTACCTCTTCCTACATCTTCTCACCCCCAAAAAAAAGAAACATGCCCTTACTCTATGTATGTCTAACAACTTACTACAGGCTATTCAATCCATAAAGCTTGTATAATAAGAAGTACAAATAAATATTAAATACTGTAAAAGTTAAAACTTGCCACATTACATCCAATGTATATATATACGGCCAATGACTAGCTCAACTTCTACAATTCACTTAAGTTAGGACTGACAGTTGGGATCGGAATGACCCGACCTGGTCCCTAACCATAACCCCATGAGTTAACTTGTTCTCCAAGGTTTTCTTTTTAATGGTTTTTTTTTTCTCCAAGTTTCACAAGATATTAAGACTTAGACAAGAAACTCAAATATCTCATACAGATAATGTCACAAAACAAACTCTATATAAAAGCACAACTAGTTCAAATGTTTATTTCATACTCAAGCAAAGCTCAATACTTCTCTTCTTTGTTTTACAGAAATATGGAACAATATGTGATCATAAGTTTGATTATCTCTCCTTTGGTTTTTCTTCTTTGGAGTGGTGTTGTGAGACTCTTTTACACCATTTTGGTGGAAACCCAAAAGCCTATAGATGACTTTAAAACAGAAGGGTGTCAAAGGGAATTCTTACAAGCTCTTGTTTGGGAACATGAAAGAGTATATAAGGTTGATATGACAGAAGCATGGTCTAAACCCATGAATTTAAATCACAAGATCGCACCACGTGTCACACCTTTATCAATACTATGGTACAAACATACGGTATTCCCTTTTATTTTTTTTTATTTTTTTTTACGGTATGTCCTTATTTTTCAATGTTCTACTATTATTTTTCCTGTAAAGTATATTTGGTATTTAAAAAAAAATTATAATGTGAAAAAAATACAGGAAAATTTGCTCTTATTTGCGCTGGAAAAACACCAAGGCTGATTATATTGGATCCAGAGCTGATGAAGGAGACCTTGTCTTATAAGTTTAGTAACATTGAAAAACCACCAGTGAATCCTCTAATCCTGGTTTTGACAAGGGGACTAACATGCTTGGAAAGAAAGAAGTGGGCTAAACACAGAAGGATCATCAATCCTGCTTTTCACCTAGATAAGTTGAAGGTCCACCTTTACTCATTTTATTATGATGTAGATCAATACACTCTTTGTTACTAACAACACCACACTGAGACTGAAAACTTTCTTGGACACCCTCATGAATGCCTTATATATTGCCAGCACGAAAAGGCTTTAGGGTTGGAGTCTTGGCCAGTGATAGACTCATTTCGCCTAAAAAAGCTAGTACCCATGGCAAAATTTTATTCATAATTCAATGGCAGTTTCTTTTTCAGGGAACTGTCAGTTTCATTGTTTTATATGAGTGTTAATCACAAGCTTATTTTGCGGCTTTTGTAGTTTTCATGGCTGTGGACACTATGGTCAACCCGAGAACTTAAGTGTTCTAGTTTTTGTTTATCTTGGACTCTCCTCTCGTCTAATCTGAAATCTCGTGAACAGGGAATTGTGCCTGCATTTTTTACTAGTAGTGAAATGATAAAATGGAAGAAATTGGTAAGTGCTGAAGATTTTTTTGAATTGGACATATGGCCTGAACTCGAGAACCTTACGGGATCTCTCGTACAGCATTTAGCAGCAACTACAAAGATGGCAAGAGGATCTTCAAACTTCAAAAGGAACAAGCTGTACTAGTTGTGGAAGCTATTCAGAGCTTATACATCCCCAGTTTCTGGTACACTGACATCTTTTATTAACTTACAAACTGAAGGAAGAAAATCAACTGACTTAACAATCTCGGTTTGATGTTTTATCAACAGATTTATTCCGACAAAGAAGAATCAAAGGAGAAAGTATTTGGACAAAGAGATCAAATCAATGCTAAAAGACTTGATCCATAAGAAAGAACAAGGAACACAATTTGGACAATCCAAATTATAGGGGTGTTGTGAGCTGCCTTGTTGAGTTTGAATGTATTTGTGGTTTGGTAATTCAAATAAAATCTCTGAAAGAGAGATTCAAATGAATTGTTCATCAACTTTCACATGATACCACATCAACTTCAAGGAATTTGCTCACCCATTCCATATCAAAAAAATCATCCACATTAAGACTATCATTTGAACTCCCACATTCTTTAGAGGTGGTACCTTCTTCACTCATCTTTGTTTCCTCAGACTTGCTTTGTGTTACTAGAGCTCCATCTTGTTTCTCCTTTGGTTTTACTTTTTTGCTCAAATGCGAATTCCAGTAGTTCTTAACTTCATTATCAGTTCGACCCGGTAGTCTCCCAGCAATCAAAGACCACCTAAAGAAACATCAAGTACATAAAATAGCGTGTTAATTTCTGTGTATTAGCACTTCCAAAGTTGATAATAACTTTTAAAGATTCAAACCTGTTCCCTAAAAGCTTGTGAAGCCTAAATATCAAATCATCTTCTTGGTCTGAGAAATTTCCTCTTTTGATACTGGGTCTTAAATAATTCATCCATCTCAACCTGCAGCTCTTTCCACTTCGATTAAGACCTGTGACACTACAAACACTCAAGTTAAACGTTATGTATCAGAATTATGGGAATGAAGCAGTATAACATGAATGAGTGAGTGAGACCTGCTTTTGGTGCAACTAAAGATGTCCACCTCTTTGCACCATGGATTTCTACAGCATGAACCAATTTTCGGTCTTCTTCCGCTGTCCATGCTCCTTTCTTGAGGTTGGCTTTGATAGGTCTCTCTTTCTCTTGTACCATTGCTTTCATCTTCTCTATCATGTGTGCTTTGGGGAACCAAGTATACATACTAAACTATGAGAGAGAGAGAGAGAGAGAGGTTTGATGATTTACCAATGAATGACATAAATGATGCTACATTACAAATGACAAAGACACTAAAGTTACTACCAACTAATAAAGTTCTAGCTCTTTATAGTTTTTTCATAATTTTGGCTCTATAGTGATCGGAAGGGATTCCATACGGTTGTACTAAGGGCACTCTGATCTTTTAGCACAGATTGGATCCTAGCCATGGATTAGTCTGGTGGGGTTCTCGATGAAATTATAGGGTTGTTCCTTGCCATTTCAGGTAGTTTATTTTAGTGAAGCTTGTTCACTCTTATAGCCACTTCCTATTTTGGGAAGCGTAAACTTTTCTTTCACCAGACATGGCAAGAGGACGGGGAGGGAGAAGATCATCATCTAATTCAGGAGGTTCACCTAATTCTAGTACTCCTGTGACTCGGAGGAAGGGATCTCATGAGGCTAGTGGAAGTGAACGGAGGTCGAATCCATGGGAGGCCGACCAAAAGTACAATATGCTACCCCATCTGTCGATTTGGCGCTAATTAAGGATGGTTTAGCTCCGTCTCCAGATGAAGTTAAAATGGCATAATTAAGGCTCAAAAGGTAAAGGAAGGAGTATCTCAATCTACAAGAGATGATGGGGGGAATTGGGTGAATGCGATTCAAACCTTAACATTTCAAACTTGTATGAGCAGTCTCATGCAAATAACGCAATTAGTGGGGTTAATGCAATGGGAACTGATGATAGTAGCAAGACTGATGATCCTTCGCTCGGTGATAATCAAGTGCAGAAGATCATTTCTGGGGATGGGGTAACAGTCAATGGTGATGAAAGTGAAGGTGTTCCCAACAATTTTGTTGATCTTAGAGCATCTCCAGCAGTTGAAGAAATGGGTGTGGGCTGGGTTTTGTTGTCAGCTCACATTCCCTTCTTAAACTTTTGAGCTCCCAACAATTAAAAACATAGGTGTGAGTTGCTTGCGTGACACTGTTAGAACTCAACCGATGCGGGGAGCTCACCCTTAAAAAAATGAGTTTGGCGAAGTTTAAAATACTGTACGGAATAAATTACACCGCACAAAAGTTGAGTGTGGGTCGGTTCCTTTGGTCCACCTTGTCAGGTCCAAATAAACCTAACACAAACTCTAGTTTCCCAGCAGTTGAGTTTGGGCTCGCTGACGTAGTTTTAATTTCTTAAAACTGCGGACTTCCGAAACTTTTTTGCTCTTACACATTTTGTTGTCATCACTTCGAAACAACTAGTATGGTTGGATTATTTTTTCCAAAGTGATTTAAATTTTTGAACCCATATAACTGACCAGCTTAGGGCTTGCCCCCCACATTTGGCACAAGTATGACTTTGATCCCCAAATCTAAACTCCGGCTCAAATCAGACCACAGTCAATTCAATGTCCCGGTGAAGACCAAGTCAAAAAATCTAAATGTCAGAAATACCCCTCACGTTCAATGCACGTTCCTCTTTAAGTGATTAAATATTAACAAAATTAATTTCCCTGCACATTTCAACCCTAATTACGATCAACAACAGTTAAACCATCACCACTAACACCATCAGCAAGTGCAATTTCAACTGTCGATTCAATGCCCGAGTAGTTTACGCAGTACCGTTGAGTCATTTAGTGGTCCAAGGCACAACTCAGTGGCGTCGTGGCCATCGACAAGATGGAAGTACCTGCCTAATCACTCTGTCGTCTTCGGTGATCGATGGAGACTTTGATGGTGGTGTTGGGGGAGCAAGAATAAGGAATAATATGACGTTGTCTTCGTCGTATAATAAAGTGTTACCTTTTGATCTTGCTGGATTTTCTATCTATACCGGCACTACTCAATGTTTTATCTTCTAGTTTACGAGCGCATATGTTAATAAGTTGTATAGGTGTTATTGATTGTGCCAAAATTGTTACACCAAGTTAAGGTTATAGGGACTTAGTGTTATTATTTATTAGGGTTTGAGGGTATTATGGGAAGACTACTCAAACCCTATTAGGTTAAATAGAAATAAAGTTTCTATTGGAGGCTGCAACACAGAAAACCATTCCATTAAGGACTACATCAAATCCAAGGAAAGACTTCATTCAACCTCAAAAGGATTTACTAAAGCAGGAGAAGAGGTTAGTAAGATTTTCTTCATCTTCACTTTATTGATCATGGTAATTGTACTAAATTGTAATAATTGGTATCAGTCGCTAGAATACAAATTACTACAAATTACTATGGTTAAAGAAAGAAAGAAACAAAATTGTTGTCAGAAGTTTTTTATTTGCTTTTCTTTTGTTTTCTTCTTTATGCTTAAACAAACCTATCTTAGGGTTCATTTAAAGAGGTTCACCAAAAATCTAATATCATCTCCAAGTGCAATTCTCCACTAAATCTCAAAACCTAATATGATTTTTAAATCGATTTAAGCTAACTTTGGTCTCAGATTCAAGGGTTTCAAATCTGATTTGAAATAATATTTTGTGAGAAGAAGAGATCTAGTCATTACTCATCTAAATTTAGATCAAGAGTTTATTTATTGGGGTTCTTTCAAAGAGGAATCTCTCCCTTGTTCAGATTTTGTTCACAGTTCTTCAATCTCTCTCATAATTGTTCTTCAATATCTCCATCTTCATCTCTCTTTCTAAGATGTCATGGATGACAGTTGTGTCGTCTGTACCAAAGTTCTTGAATGGGTCGCTTATGGTGCCTGTGGTCACCGTGAAGTCTGCTTACCGTGTGTCTCTCATATCCGATTCAACTTCAACGATCGCTACTGTTGCATTTGCAAGACTGAGCATAATAATCTTCAATATGCTATTGATATTTTTAGGTTGGAAACTAGATGCGCTAGGTTTAGGCTGATAGAGTCTCAATCACCGATGTTTGCCAGGTCTCTGCAGTGGTATCCTCTTAGTATCGATCACCGATGGTCGTGTTTTATCAACTCCAAAGCTGAAAGATGATAATGGGGAGTTAAGTTGCTTCATAGTAGAGTTTATAGTGTGGGTCATCAGGGATGAGAGAAAGATGGCAATGAGCCTGCCCTATTGTAACAACAAAGCTCCATAATGGAGATTGTTAGCTCATCATCGATGAGCAAAATACGGCCATGGGCTACTGCTGCCTCATATGGGTTAACCCCTCGCTATGTTTGAGGAGGAGGACTTGACCAAAGTGGGTTATCTATTTTAGTTTGTGACTCCCCAAATTGGGGAGTTAGTGCTCCAATAATAGAGTATAGCAATGGGCCCGGCTCCTGTGTATCTAGATAAGGAGTAGAGTATGAGTTATTTTTCTCCTCTCTCAGTTGTACTCTTTCAGTTATTATTTTCAATTTTAGACATGATGGTTTTGACATTATTCATCGTGATTCCATTATTGGTTCTGGTTTACTAGTTAATGGGTTATATCGTCTATTTTTTGATCATTCATTTGAGACTTTACTATTATGTTTATCTGTTAAGGATAGTACTTCTTCTACTTCTAAATGCTCTAGAGTTTCTGAGCAATCTTCGATGTTATGGCACAAATGACTATAACATATTTCTAGATGAGGTTAGAGATTATGGTTCAAGATGGGGCTCACAAGGATTTAGACTTCTCTAATTTCAGACTTGCGCCGATTGCATTCGTAAAAAATTGACCAAGATCAAGAAATTTAACTCTACTCGTAGCACAAACCTTTTATAGCTAATTTATACAAATATATGTGGACATTTCCTACACTGTCCTGCGGTGTCTATCGATATTTTATCAACTTTATTGATGATTTCTCTCATTACACCTACATTTTTCTTATCCATTAAAAGTCTGAATCACTTGAAGTGTTTAAGACTTTTCAGTTAGAGGTTGAGAAACAATTAAATCAAAAGATCAAGATTATCCGGTCAGATCGAGGAAACGAATATATTATGGTAAGATTGATCAAGACGGTCAACATTCGAGACTATTCTATCAATATTTAAAGGATTAGGGTATTATAGCCCAGTACACTACCCCCGAATCACCAGAGTATAACAGTTTTTATGAACGTTGTAATCATACTTACCAGAACATGGTTAGTAGCATGTTATGTCATTCTGACTTACCTGTAAATATATGAGGAGTGTTAACATTATTCAGTCAATATTCATAATAGAGTTCTTTCTAGTTCTGTCCCAGTTAATCATTTTCATCTATGGATTGGGAGAAATTCTAGTCTTAATCACTTGTGTGTTTGGGGTTGTCCTACAGAGGCAAAATTGTTTAACCCGAATATCAAAAAGTTAGATTTGAAGACTATTAGTTATATCTTCATTGATTTCCCAGAGAGATCGAAAGGTTTCAAGTTTTATTATCCTTCTCAGCCCATGGAGATTGTTGAGTGTGTAAAGGCTCATTCCATAGAGAATGGAGATTACCTTACCAGTACTATTCATAGAGAGGTTATCTTTAAATAGGGTTTTAAGACTCAGAGTTCAACTGCTATTCTGATAAGTATTGTTATGCTTCCACATTTTCTGATATTGACACAGTGGCGAGTACGATTCCAGACACATCTATTATTTTAGGCCCAATTCTGAACCCTGTCATATCACCGGCCAGTTCTCCCCAAATTTTTCCTCCACCCACTCCCATTTAGCTTCCTATCGTTCCACCTCCAACCCAACCTCTTATTCCTACTCGGAGATCCTCTAAGGAGAGGCATTCAACCATTTCTTCAGATTAATTACCATCTTTATTCAATTAAAGGGGATTTATTTGATTTGGAGGATCCAGTATCTTTTAGTGTAGCTATGGATAGTAATTTTGCATATTAGTGACGTAATACCAAGACAGAGGAGATAGATTCTATGTCTCACAACTCTGTGTAAGAGTTGACACCTTTACCTGAAGGGTCTAAGGTAGTTGAATAAAAATGGATCTTTAAGACCAAACGTTATTCTAAAGGGAAGGTTGAGCATTTCAAAGTAAGACTTGTCGCGAAGGGTTTCAAACAGCGTACAGGAATTGACTTTGACGAGACTTTTCTTACCATTTTCGAAGAAGGATTTATTACGGATTATTTTGGCTCTAACGGCGCATTTTGACTTGGAGCTTCATTAGATGGACGTCAAGACAACTTCTCTTAATGGGCGTCTCAACGAGGAGATTTTTATGCACCAACCCAAAGATTTTGAGATCAAAGGGAAGGTGTGACTATTTTATAAACTTAATCGCTCTATCTACGGTCTTTAGTAGGCCTGTAGGCAGTGGAACCTACAGTTTTATGAGGTGATTTCGAACCACAGTTTTGTTGAGTATAAAATAGATCATTGTATATACGTCAAGGAGAGTGGGAGATGTTTTGCATTTATGGTTTTGCACGTCGATGATATTTTACTCACTAGCAGTGACGTCTGGTTTCTTCATAGATGAAAGCCTTCTTATCTTAACATTTTGATATGAAGGATATGAGAGATGTTAGTTATGTCCTTGGCATCAAGATTGAGTGAGATAGGACTAGAGGGATGCTTGGCATATCTCAGAGTACGTATATCGATAAAGTTTTAAAGGCATGCAGAATTACAAAGTAGGTAAAGTCCCTGCTGTCAAAGGAGATATCTTCAGGAAGACAATACTGCACGAGACAGTTTCTTCAGACATCGCTAAGAAGTATGCATTAGTAGTTGGTAGCTGCATATATGGCATGATATGTATGAGACCAGACATCAGTTTTGTTGTTGGGATGCTAGGAAGGTACCAACAAAACCATTCTATTATTTACTGGCAGGTAACCAAGAAGGTGCTTCGCTATTTGAAGAGGACTAGAGATTACAAATTGGTTTATAGGAGATCGAATGAGCTCATGGTTTAGAGCTATTTTGACTCAGATTTTCTTGGGGGTAAAGATGACAAGAAGTCTACTTCTAGTTATATTTTTATGTTTGCTCATGGTGCTATCTCGTGGAGAAGTTTCAAATAGTCTCTTGTAGCTTCCTTGACTATGAAATCATAGTAATACACTTGTTATGCGGCTTCCCGACAGGCTACATGGCTTAAGTAGTTTTTTTATGAGCAAAAGGTTATTAATTCAATTTCTAGACAGTTATGAGTATTTTGTGACAATGCGGCTATAGTTAATTATGTTTTGAATGATAACGTGACTATGTATAACAGGTATATTGACATTAAGTATCACGTTGTCATTGATAAAGTACAAAAATTGATTACCGAGATTCCTCATATGTCGATACTAGAGATGATTGTTGATCCGCTTACTAAGGGACTTTCGATACCAGCCTTTAAAGGACATGTTACGCGTATGGGATTATTGGAGTCTCTTTGAGTATTACTTTTTTACGTAGGAGTATTTAATAAAAAAATTTATTTACTTCTACTGCATTAAGATTTTTTATCCATATGGGAGTTGTTCCCTGTAATGGCCTAATTGCGTAAGCTCAAAATGACCTGGAATTAGCTCTTGCACCAATACACATATGACAAAATCTAATGGAAAGCAAGAAATGATACAGGTATTTAACATGGAAAACCTATGAATAGGTAAAAAAACTACGAGATCAATCTATTTAACATGGCAACAAGGAACCAATATATGTTATTCTCGTAGGGTCATCGAGATCAATCTAAACGACTGACTCCACGAGAGGCGGGGTCCATGCTCTGCTGAACGTGCTTATAACTGCATTATTCTGGTCAGGTGGTATGTCTGTATGCGTTAATGTATATGGGTAGCGTGGAATGGAGGACGAGTCCACCGCCATGGGATCGATCCCTGTTCATTGCTAATCCACAATGGCAATGTGCTTCCCCTTTCTTGGAGTTCTCATGATTTATTAAGTTTTGAAGTGAGTTAACATAACAGATACGGGCCACGACCTGGCAGCCTCGTATTTGGTATGGGCTAAATTTTGTTGGGAAATGTATTACCTTGTAGTAGGAAGATGGGACTACCTTCATGGCATGGATCCAGTCGCGTCCCAAAATACCATTGTAATGGACTGTGGGGCTATTGATGACGATGAACGTTGTAGGTACCACAACTGGATCGGCCTGTACCTGAGTGACAAGCTCTCCCATAGCCCGTTCGGTGGACCCGTTGAACCCGGAGATCTCTATTTTAGAGGGTGTTAAGAAATCCTGCATGTTCATGTTTCAAAGGGCATCATAGTAGAGGATGTTAACACCGCTACCGAAATCGACTAGCATGCGCTTGACGAGGATACAGCCAATCACGATCCAAATGATGAGGGTATCATCGTGTGGATGGAAGACTGAGCCGAGGTCGTGGTCAGTGAAGTATATGGCCCGTTCGGGCAGTGTGTTAGTACCTACTTCGATGCCATGGGTCATACGCTGATTCTCAGTGAGGTGATAATACTGTCTCGTAGAATTAGAGACAATATTTCGAGATGGAGCTCTGTTGAAGTCCCCCAAGATCATTTCACATACTGCCAAATGCCCCGGTGCCCTTAGGCTTGTCGCGGGTTGGTCGAGTATTTGGTGAGGCGATCTGCCTACAGGCGGTATGGGTCTTTTAAGGTAGCGAATATAACGTCCGAGGCGGAACCAAGTCTCAGTCATATTGATGAAGTCATAGCACTTTACGGTAGTGTGGTCATGTACGTCATCGTGCGTGCAGTTTGGGCCGCCAAGACGGTCGAGCTTGGGGCGTGGCTTTCTGTAGTCGGAGTCATTCTTGACAGCGAGGAGTAGGTCCGCCCGTGAAATGGTTAGGTCACTGGGGGATAACGTTCTCAGCGTGGGGCTCTTTGCCGTCCATCTATAGGGGGTTCTGTTTTATCGCGTGGGTCGCGTCACATTATCGTTTATTCCTTCCATCGTCGAGATCCCCTTGTCGGTTCCTCAGGTATTTAGTGGCGTCCAAACGAGCCACCGGCGAAGGGGCAGATGTGGTACTCAGGAGGGCGATGGTTTGCAAGGCGAATTCGCGATTGTCGGCTTCCACGTTCTGATGTTTCCAAACTTTTTCATAAAGGTGTTCGAGAGTTTCAGGGCATTTCATGTGTAAGGCCTCGCACAGTTTAGAACAGGGGAGGCAGGCAGGCGGGGTGTCGACCTATTCAATGAGGGTAAGCTCGCTTTTAAACTTTGATAGGAATGAGTTAGTGGTTTTACCAACCTATTGTTTCAATGAAAATAGCTCCATTAACTGTTTATTTGACTGTTGGTTGTGTAATTCCTTCTCGATCAAAACCAGTAAAAGTTGTTTGAACGTGGATATAGAATTGGATTCGAGACTCTAGAACTAGGCGAGGTCCCTGTTGGGTAAGGCCGAGGGGAACAGGCGACACATGTGTTCATCCGTTTGATATTGTAGGTCGATGTTGTATTGGAACTTGGGGAGGTATTGGCTGGGGTCCTGGCATCCTGTGAAGGCCCCGATCTTTGGCCGAGAGTAGGTCTAGCCTGGAACGTATCTCCGAATGGCCACAGTGAACGGGGTGTTATAGATCCTATGGAGGGTCTCCTTGGTTAACAGCCTAGTTGGATCAGTATCTTGTATGGTTCGGATTAGTGCCTCGATGGTCGCGGCTGTTAACGGCTACTGGTCGTTGATTCTTATAGCTCGTCTGGGGATGACCTCGCTCCAGGTAGATGACTCGTCAAAGTGGCTCTCGTGGTATGGAGCGTAGGGTTGTTCGAACAAAGGCATGCCCAGATACCGATTGTGAAACCTGTCATTATATGCGTGGTATCGGTCATTGTATGGCTGGTACCCGCGGCCAGGGGGTAGGAGGGGTCATTGGGGCTGTAAGGTGGATACCATGGTGGGTGGTTTGCACGATCGTCCCTAAGTTGTACTCTGTAATCCACAACAGGGGTTGGTGCTCTGGGATCGTAGAACTATGGGTCAAATCGATCGGGAGGTGACAGGCCATTGCGGCTGAGCTGATAACCCGGTCTTGGCTGCGGCGGGCCCTTGCCATGGTGAGTTATGAGGGGTAGTGGACAGGTGACCCACGAGGAAACACGTACGGATGGTGAAGTGGTGTAGTCTGGTGCCCGCCGGCTAGGTCGTGGTTGGGGGCCAGCGCGCCATTCCCCGGCGCTGGCTCATGTGGTGTAGACTCACTAACCGACGTGGGGACCACCAAGCCATCCGGCGGCGGCTGAGTTCCAGTGACTAGGGTATCGCGAAGTGTATTATTGGCAAGTTGAAGTTGGTGTATCTGATCGCCCTTGGTGGACATATGTTCCTACAGCTACAATAACGCCGCCCTCATCTCGGCCATAGCTTGCTCCTGAGATTGATTACGGGTGGCAATGACCATCATTGCTCGAAAGATGCTTAGGTAGGGGACGCAGACGGCGCCAATTGTAGTCCCGTGATTCTACTTGGGGACAACAATGAACGTACATTAGTTTATGACTTGATGCTATGCTGGAGGATGGCACTGCTCGACTCTCTCTCGGTTCTCTCTATCTCCTTGGTTTAGCTGGTCGTCTCTGAAAGAGAACTGTACAGGAGGCAGTAGAAGAAGAGTAAACAAAATAAGCAGATAAGAAGAAGAACCCCAATAAGTTACCCCTTTACCTCTATTTATAGGGAGGATTTAACTTAGGGGTGGTGCCCCTGCTCACATGCCCTAGGCAATTCCAAAGATGCCTCTTCATGGTCGTGGGCTCTTATATTTCCACGTGGGCAGGGGGCTAACTGCAGGCTGGTCGCTAGTTTTCTTTGTAATGGCTCTATGGTCGTTTGGCGAGTCACCACCATGGACCTGCTTTGTTGTTATAAGTGGCTCGCTGTACGACCTAGCTGGAGTGTTCCTGCTCCTAGTAGTGGGATGACCAGCGACCTTCTACCTCGTTGATAGCAAGAGCGTGCTCCTACATCAGTGTTTCGATCTGTAGATGGACCTTTCGTGGTAAGGACGAATTTAGTAGATTTATGCCTTTCAAACATCATCCTTTCCAGGTCAACGTAACTATTGACCTTGGTAATCATATCTTCCAAGGTCACAGGCTTGTTAAGGAAGAGGTCTTCTTTGGCTTTGGCTTTGCAATCGAGCTGGAGTGCATTGGTCAAAGCAGTAACAACTATTTTCAGATCGAGATTGTCTACTTTACGCGCAAGCTCCAAAATCTTCTTCGCAAAAGCCTTGAGCTTCTCTCCGTGTGATTGTTTGAGACTGATAAGAGAATACAAATTCTCTTCTTTATCTTCGTTGTGAGCATATGTCTTGATAAACTATTTTTGCAGTTGTTCGAATGTGTAAATGGAGTCTTCAGGTAGAGAGTGGAACCATCGGCGCAGTTCCTCCTGCAGACTTGTGGTAAACAAACGGCAGAGAATGTGGTTGAGATTGGAGTACAACCCTAATGAATCATAGTATTGTTGAAAGTGCTCCTTTGGATCGGTACCCTTGTACTTGTAAATTTTTGGAGTATGGAAACCTTTTGATATCTTCATATCGAATAGTTCTTTGGCAATCGAACTTCCTTGTAACTTGGTAAGGTCGTCGGTAGTAGCCAGAACTTGTGCTTCGATCAACTCCTTAATATGTTGGCCCATATGCTCTTGTGTGACATAATGACATGTCAGTTGAGTGACTTGATGAGGAGACTACAAATTATGAGTACCGGTACCTTCACTCAAACGATTTCGTACTGGAACTCGAGGTTGAGGTCGTTGTTCTCCTCTTGACGTATAGAACATCGGTGACCTCGGCTGACCTCAGACTGAACTTTACCACCCAAATAAATGGAAGGTTGAGGTTCATTCCGAATATTTCTAGAAACAGCTTTACTTGTGGCTCCTTGAGGTCCTAATATTTCCCACACTAAAACCCGGGAGGCTTCTGAGACCTGATCGCGATCTCGTGTTGGAGGAGCCTATTGAGTATTCTGCAGAGCTTGCAATGCAGTCTGTATTGTTGTCATTTGATCTTCATGTTGCTTGAGTACTGTCAAAATAGCTTGTCATTTGGCATCGAGCTCCTTCTTGCGGAGCTCTCGGTTGAGAGCTAATTATCATTCGAGCTCATTGCGCTTCTCCTTCTCAGTGTTGAGATTCGCCCATAGCTCTATTAGTTGTTCCGTCTCAACTGAAAGATTGAGCTGAACTCTGATTGTTGGTCGTTTGGATGTGACCATGATTAGAATTTGTAGTAAAGTGAATGAATGCCTTTGGATATCGTGGAAATGATTTATTTCCCACAGACGGTTCCAAATGTAATGGCCTAATTCCTTAAGCTCGAAGTGGCCTAGAATTAGTTCTTACACCAATATACCTGTGACAAAATCTAATGGAAAGTAAGAAATGACACAGGTGTTTAACGTGGAAAACCAATTAATAGATATAAAACTACGACCTCGGGTTGAGGATTCTTGTAATAGTGATGTTTATTGCTTGAGGCTGATATCTTATTACAATTGATCTCTAGACTTATAAATGCTTGATCTTGTGAATAAGAAGTTTGAAGTTTTAAGAAACTAGAAAATTTAGTTTTCTTGGTAATTTCTCATGTAATTTTATTATCATTGTCTCTTCTGGAACTTTTTCATTATATAGGCCTTTTCCACAGTTCTTCATCGTGCTGAAGCATGTTCTCCGAACAATGTGGTTAGTGGCAGACTGAGTAACTGCTGAGTTTGTGAGAGACAGGTGTTTTGACTTGTTCAGGTTTTTCTGTTTGAGCTCGACCCATGTCTTTCATCAATTCGTAGAGTAAGTAAAAATGTTGACTGGAGAAGTCATGTAGAGAATGCGTGGACATGGAGGTAGTTCGAATAGGGCGTAACTCGATTTAGGTAAGATCGAGGGGTAGGCCCCTACATTCCCAGTTATCATTTTTGTCGACATTCAGTTTTGATTTTAATTATTTAGCGGTTATTATATTTGGATCCGTTATTATATGTACACATATTCAATTTTAATTATGTAATTACAATAAAGTTTTAGATATGAGTTAGTTTATCATATGACGGTTGTCTAAGTATCAAGTGTCTATAGAGAATACTGAAAGGTTTCTCAAGTTTGCTTGGGCTGGATATGAGTAGGCTCCATATCTTTTGGCCTTTATTTCAGTAAGAGCGATGGTCTTCGTATGACGGTTTGTCTAAATATTTAAATAACAAGTATTTAGTAAACATATGTTGCAGGACACTAATGGAAACATACCAGCACATCATTAAGGTATACATTTATCATTCACACGCTAAACTCTACCAGTAAAGAAATTATACTTGAAAGTTATTAAGGTCATGAATTAGTCATGTGCTTAAAGGCCTGACAAAAAAAAATTTGTAAACCGTGTAAGCCGTCTTTTTTAGTCGTAGAGTGATAGTCAAGTTCGATGTAATATTGCCTTCGAAAAATTATCATGTGTGGTTTTAAAAACAAAGGATAGCCATTCGTTTTTCATAAAATCATGAATCAGGCTAAAAATATTTTTTTTCTTAAAAAAATTTGAGTTAGAGTCGGGTGAGAGATTGTTGGATTTTCCATCTATACTGGTACTACTCAATATTTTATCTTTCGATTCATGAACACACACGTTAATAGGTCATATAGGTGTTATTAGTTGTGCCAAAATTGTTACACCAAGTTAAGGTTAGTGGGACCTAGTGTTACTCTTTATTAGGGTTTAAAGGTGTAATGGGAAGACTAATCAAACCCTATCAGGTTAAATAGAGAGAAAGTCCTTCTTATAGGCTACAACACATAAAAACATCTCATTAAGTCTTGTAGCTAATCCATGGGAAGACTCCACTCAAGCTCAAGAGGATTTACTAAAGCATGAGAAGAGGTTAGTAAGATTATCTTCATTTTCACTTTATTGATCATGGTAATTATACTAAATTACAGCAGTCTCCCACCGCCTTTTGATGATGGGTTTGATTTAGATGGCGATGATTTTCATAACACGGCGTTACACCTCTTATATTTTGTTATGTTGATTCAGGGAGATTGAGAGAGTGAGTTGGGTATAATGAATTCGATGAATCTTTCAAGGCGTGGGGGTTGAGGAAAAAAATAATAGCTTATTTTGTTGTGGGGTTGATGTTATTGTTTACTTCTTCTTCTGAGTTAGATTATAGGTGTACTTGTCACACCCCCAAAATTAGCTTATTAATTAACTATTAAGAACGTGAATTCTGAGGTGTAATGTCTGGCATTCTGAAGATGAACCCCCAATAGACGTACTACAATTTAAAACAAATCATAAATACATCTACAATACTATAAAACTACATAGCGGAAGAGTAATCTAAAAAGAGATATAATTAAAAATGATTACCACATTGGTAACTAGAACTCCAAAACAGGCAAGTCCAGCTTGCTCCAACTCACTACCATCGCTACTGCAACGATTTACCTGAAAAAGTATATGCAAAAGGCGTCAGCAAGCAACGCCCAGCAAGTACAAATATCCAAGGTCATAAGACATGATAGACCAAGATAATAACAGAAAAAAGACATGACGAATCTAACAGAATTATAGGAGAATATCAACCAAGCTATGAGTTCTAAGAAAGACTGTCTAAGTAAAACTAAAAATCTCAATACAATAACAACAATAGCCTAACTTTAGATCTAACTACTACGACCTAAGAGGTACGACAGATATGGAAAGAGAATTAGGTAGTCAAGTACACAGGGTCACTTTTAATTCAGTGGGACCATACTCTCGCACATTTTCGTAATTAACAGAAACGTATCCCTTATTGTCGAGCCAGGGATTAGCAGATTCTTTTTTATTAAGCCAGGAATTAGCGGGTAACGCACCTGATCAGGATGTTCAAGGAGTTTCAACCTACAGGTCTAAAGCCTGATTTATTTTCAACTTTTAGGGATCTAAGCCCACGGGATGCTCGCGAAGCATGCAGCCAATATGTAACTGGGGAAGAATTTTAGGGGATTGCAACCCTGGAACACTGACTAGCAGTAACCGAATCTTTTGTTCAGGGATTCAAACCCAAGGACCGTAACAGCATGGCCCTAATATGTACATTAACTCAAAGTCGCCTAACAGAATGAAAAGGAAAAAGTTTGAATCCGAGAAGAATCAAATAATATGTCTTTCCCTGCCTAACCAGCATCTGGGACTATATCCAAATACCTACCACTCTTACGACCAGATGATCTATCTACCCTCACTTTAACAACAAGTGGGGACTCTATTAAATGAAGTAAAGTTCCAACATTCAATGATATATTTGTAAATATGACTATAACAAATGAAAGTCCTAAACCTGAAAGAGAATCTAAGTCGCGACCACTAAATCATAGAAATCCATTATTAAGATTAAATGTCATGAATGGCCTACCAAGGAAATCATCTAAGAAATATGTTTAAGCCAACCATCTCCATCACACATACTCTAATAAGTATAACACAACGAATGTCCAACTCCAACAAAATCTCAAGCAAAGTCTTTCATGCCCAGGCCACCAAATGAAATCCTCACCGTTAATCCATGGTCTAACAAGGCCAACGAGTACTACATCATCAACCGACAATTCTTTAAAGGTTGTCAATGAACACTGCCTCAACTTAAATTGGTACTTGGATATACTTTCATATGCTATCCCATAAGTAAGATAATTAAATTATCATCATGCCTTAAATAATCAACATTACATTATAATCATCCCCAATACAACTCATCATTAACGGTTAGAAAATATGTTAATTGTATAACCATCCTTTAACTCTTACGACTCCATAAAGCTAACCTTAGATAGGAATATTATCTAGGCTATGATCTGCCTTAATTTACTACTCCTTGGTATATGATTTGAGGATAACAAGATGAATAAAGAGCCCTAAAGAAAACAACCTTATTCAAAATGTGAAGTAAGACTACACTAAATCAATAAAGAATATATGATGCTCCCAAAATCATGATCAACTCTTATAAACCTGTTCTTGGTGCATACTTATCGAAATGTAAAAACCACTTCCCATTTAAAGAACTTAACAACATGCAACCAACCTAATCCAGTATATAAGCAAAATCCAACTACACATTTGATTTTTAACTATATACATGATATACACTAGCCTGTCAACGCATAGTTTTCAATCAAACGAATTTCCCCGACTTCCAAAATAACATACGAACTAGATCCCCAAACCCTTCTAACTCTAGCAAAATATATAAGTCTAGATTATGATCTATGATGGAACTATTCTATTTATGTATTACCAATGAAAGTACTGTAATCATAACTAGTAAGGAATAAGCCTAATGTTCATGAATTTCTTAAAAAGTCTTGTAGTGGGTAAAGCACTTTCATTCCTTCTTTGTACTAGAATGTCCAACTAATACATTACTGCTACAGTCTGACTATTGGAATATATACTTATCTAGAACTACAATTTGGCCCTACGCCCATCTATGTTAAAATTAATCTCCAGTGAATACAAGACTGGATATAAATTGTTGTCTACAATATTATCATTGATGCGATGATAAGAACGGCAATCAAGAGGGTAAAGACCAAGAATATAATTTTATCTAGAGCAGACTTTCAATAGTAATGAATAGAACACACTCAATAGTTATGATTTACTCGTATCAGTTAATGCAAATAATCATGGATAAGTGCACTTGCCTTGGGTAAATGAACGGAGAAGGAATTAACTGCATCTTACTTCAATCATCAACCTTGCCAAAGCATCTTTAAAACCTCAGACTTACATAATTCAGTCTTCAATCCAAGCCTTGTTTCATATTGCCAAAACCTTATTTATTAGCCCATCATCAACCATAGAACTGCTAATACTCTTGTACATCTCATACAGTACTTCAATTCCACTAACACAAAAGGGAGTTTGAGAAGCAAGAATCACTGGGTTCTCGAGTCCAGGAGTGACCAAAGAAGCTCGACTCATAAGCTTTCAAATACAACATAATCAGATTCAACCAAGATGGGCTTGAGATTGAAAGGACAAAAGAGATGTTATAGGGTTGGAATCTAACCGGCGTAATGTTGTTCTCCGATGAGATTCTAGAGAGAAAAAGAGAGATTGGAGAAGGTTTTAGAGAGAGTATGAGTTTTGATCGGACAGCTGATTCTAAGGAGGAGATGAAGTAACAAATCAAAGAAAAAGGAGGGTACCAACAGTTAGGAGTTAATCGGGGTGATGGGATTGACAACATCTCCTCAAGAGTTTTAAATTACGAAAGAATTTGGATAATGGTTCTGATCGTATGCAACTGAAGCAACATAATAACTAACAACGACGCAACCACGAATTAAAAGAGTATGGCTAAGATGACAAAAGACGGGGGCGCTACAGTACTAGTGTTTATGTTTATATATATGGTGATCTTGGGCTTCTCTTACATCTTCAATGGAGTTCAGCTAATCAGGTATATTTTGTTGTTGAGCTATGTTATTTAGAGAGATTGATCACCGTCGATATGGGTTTCTTCCTCCTTTCTATCGATGTGTTTTTTTATCATCTTTGTAAAATATTATCTGATTGAGTGAAATGAGCAGCAAAATAACCCACATGTCATTTGTTTGATGATTAGATGTCTAAGGGTATTTGAAGTTTTTTTCCAGATCATGACTTGGTCTTCCCGGCTCAATGAGTTGGTTGTAGTCTGATTTGGGCCGAAAATTGGATTTTGGGATCAAAGTCATACTTGGCCAAATGGGGGGAAGCCCTAAACTCGTCAGTTATATGTGGTCCAAAGTCTAAATCACCCATTTTTCCAAGATGACGTAGACGTTCTTCGACCAAATGCAGAATAATATAGAAAGGCAATCGAAAAGTTCTACAACTTCGCCGCCGGTGTTTATTCTTTGACACGTTTCAAGAGTCAAATACTCCGTAAAAGTGTGTTGGGACCATGGTCTCCTCTATATTGCTCTCAATAATTGATAATTTGACACCAAATCATTGAATAAAATGAAATCATCGCTTTCACACGATTGTCTACTTGAACCATACGCTCGAATATTAAACACCGATTGATTGAAGAGAAGGAAATAATGATTTCATTCCACTTGATTAATCATACAAGCTATTGCCTCTTTACTCTTTATATTAAGGTTTTATTCTATGAATGTTTTAGTTAAGATGTCTATTTACTGCATTAAAAATATCAAACGTGGACGGCGGGCGGGAATAATTAATGAAGAAATCAAAGATATTGTAATAATCCTCACATCTTAGCTTAGACATGTATTCCTAAAGAGAAATAGAGAGAGGTTGAGAATTCGGCGCAACGCTTAATATGCTCAACTAAATATCTCAACAGATAGAATATAGTGAATTATTTACCCTGATGTAAATAAAATACACTCGGTATTTGGATTAAGATATCATATAAGCTACTATAAATCCCACGATCAAAGATGAGATTGTAAGCATTGTATCCACAATCCACAAATTTGTCAACAACAAAATTAAGTTTGTTTTTTGTGACTGAATTTTCAAAAAAAATAAAATGGAAAGAACTTATAGAACGTCCAAAAGCTATTTAAATTCGTGCGAAGTCCCATCATATACAACTTACAATGGAAAGGGACAAGTAAACAACCACATCTCTTTCCTTCATAGATATGAGAAAGAAAGGAAACAAAAGAAGATGTATAATTGGAGTTATAACAGTTATAACGATATTGACAATTCCAAACTGTGGATCGATTTTATAACAGTTCCTCGCATAATAATATCTTAGAGAAAATGGTGGCACTACGGATACATGAAATGAGGCTTATTAAAACGAAATACGTACATATGCATGAGTGGGATAAATGACTCATTCTTGAAACCTACTCTCCCAACCAATCTTCTTCAGCATTAAGAAATGTAGCTAACGACTGGAGATCGAACTTCGCGTCATCACGTTGAATACAGTCAACTTCGGTCCAATATTGCTCAATATTTTTGCCATGGAACAAGAGTGGATCATCGGATAGAATTGGTGGATACAAGTCATTGTTATTATCACTATTGCCGTCTAAACGAATTGCATTATTATCGTTGAATCTGCACGGATCTGAGAAGTCCGAATGTAGGAATTCAGATAAACAAAGTCCCCCTACATCAAGATCAGCCATAAAATCTGATAACAACCCATCGAATTCTGGTGCTATCTCCTTGACAAACTCGTTAACTGCGGCGGGATCTTCTGGAGTGAAAAAAACTTTAGTGCACCTTGTGGCTTTGGTTCGTATAACACGAGACTCAAACGTCGGTACTGGTGGTGGCAGTCGTGCTGGTGGAGTTGGGTTGATCAGAATCCTCTTTTCCTTGGATAGAGTCGACTGTTTATGAGTCCGTTTTGAAGTTGAGTGAGTTTGAAACTTTTTCGATAAATTAGTGTTCCAATGGTTCTTGATTTCATTGTCTGTTCGGCCTGGTAAACGACCGGCTATAAGCGACCATCTGTAAGCGAAAAAAACAATAATGATCGTGTAAATAAATAAAAACCATGCAAAACCACGTAAGTACCCTACAAAATATATATAAAGACAGGTAGAAGAATACCTATTTCCTAAAAGCTTATGAAGTCTGATAATAAGTTCTTCCTCTTCTTCAGATATATTTCCTCTCTTGATATCAGGTCGCAAATAGTTTAACCATCGAAGTCGACAGCTTTTCCCGCAACGTTTGAGACCTACATCACCCAAATCAAACTCAAATTTAGCCACCCGTTTCACAATATTTCAAAAAGAATCTAAAAATTGTCGTTTTAGTGGAATGATACTATGATCCCCACCCCAGATTCTTGGAAATACAAAAAATGGAGCATTTAAATAACTAAAAACAGATCATTGATTTCAAATACTAAAACCATCAAACCCCTAAAAATAAATCTTCAATAATTGCATGTATGCATTATTGACCTGCTTCAATGGGGAGATTTCTCCAACCCCCTTCACCATTGATTTGGATGTACTCTTTGAGAATTCTATCTTCAAGAGCAGTCCAAGCTCCTCTGTTCAAACCTTCTTTAGAGCAACAAGGTCTTCTACCCATCTCTAGTGATATCAATTATGGTGGAGACAAAGTAATAGGAAAGGAGACCTCAAATGTGTTGCTCTTTTCAACTCTCAAAGATGTTCTTTATGCCTGAACCCAATACCACATGTTTCACATTTGATTCAACTAGAGCTACTTTCATATATATATATAAAGTTGTAAAATAATGAAGTTCAATGGACTCCAAACCTCTGGCACAGAGTTCTCCGAATTATACCAATAATTTGCGTATTATTAGCGTACTAGGGGTATCCTGTATAGTCGTTTAGTTCACCTAATACACAAATTACTCACAAATTTTATTTTATTTTTTTTGCTAAAAGACTGTAATACTACCCATGCCAAATTACATTTCTGGGACTTCTTCAATTCGAAATTCGAGTAACAGCCCTAAAACTAGTTAGAATGTGTCCAAGGATATTTTCAGTTCACGATTTATATCCGAATGTTTCCCCAAAAATTTACCGAATTTCGACAAATCAACAGAATTGACTGCTCACCGAATAATACCCGAATCTGAACTTTGTTACAGAGCTCCTAACATATCTGAAATAGGAGAATATACTTAAGAACAAAAGAAAGAGGCAGGATTGCTAAAACTGAAATGCAACAGTGATGGAGCAAAAATAACAAACTAATTTTTACCCTTTTGATTTTGACAGAGGACAAGAATTGAAATTTTAATTACCACCATTAAACAAAACGAAAAGTCATTTACGGTGCTGACCACATGTAATGGTTTTTTGCCTTCATATCCCGGTTGCCTATATTTAGTGCAAGAAGTTGAGGTTGCTGCTCAGACATGCTAGGTTGTTGATTACATGAAAATTTGGATTCACAAACTTCACGTAAATACTTCAAATGGGTATTCAATCAACATATAAATATTAATAATATCTGAAATTAAAAACATTAATGAATCGTCCTAGTGTTTTCAGGTCTCTAATATGCTGCAGTTGTTATGGTGTTTTGTTACTCACAATTTCAACAACAATTTCTTCTAAGATTTGTTAAGTATCACCCTTATTTAAATAAATATCTGATTGTTTCCGAGGTCCATATCTTCTATTCCTGGGAGAGAAAACATTTTCTACTGGGGCCTTACTTTTTTACAGCTCTTTCAATCTAAAAGCTTCGTGCTATGGTGAAATAGCATTTTAAAGAAAGTAAGAAAAGTTCAATATTTTAGGAAAGTAAAGCGGGCAAGCTTTTATCTTAGAGATGATATGCTGCAATGGAAAACTAGAACGTGCTGACCGATCGTGTTGGTAGATGTTAATTCTTTTTTTTTCTCCCACATGTTAAAATGTAAGGTTTATACACTAATACCATCTAAACAATACCAGAAGGGGTCCTAGTGTCTGTATCATTTGATTATGAAAGCTCGATAATTATTCATTTGTGAGGTGAGGGAGATCTTGAAAAAGTTTCTAATCACATTCTCATCTGCCCCTTCTAAGTTAATTATTGCATCTTTATCTCTCTCCATCTTGGCTACCCTTCTCTTAGTACACCCATTGAAAGTTTGTTGATGTATTTATTTCGAAAATTTCCCAAATAATTGCCCAATGTTGTCTAAATGAATCAAGTGCCTCTTTGAAAAAACAGGGGAAAAAAACGCTCACGCTATGCCCAAAACACCTATGTGACGCGTCTGCAAAGCTACAACGCTAGTTTGATAGCCTAACTGACGTCGACAGCTGCAACAGGTGAAAATAGTCAACGAATAAAACACTGCTACAGTAGAAACGGATGAAACTTTATAATAATTTTTGATAGTATAAATCTGCTAGCGTGGTAGCTTTTGGAGTTGAACTAAACACAAGGAAGAAAAGGAAAATAAAATGAATTATCAATTACCATTAAGCCTTAACGGAAATAACATCTTCACTCTAATAACTTCCACGATTTAGACAAAATATAAGTACATATAGAAATCCGCACAACAATCAGCAAATACCATTATAAGAAAGGTCTTCAATTAAGGCAAGTGGAGCATCATGGGAAATTCAAATTTACTGCCAAGAAAGAGTCACATTCTTAGGAGACGGCAAGCCAAAATATGAGACAATTTACTGTGCCCAGCCGCCAATGCCACAGTTTCGGTTTAGAGGACTATGAATGTTGTAGCCTCAAAGTGTATGATATGTGTAGTTTAGAAGAATATTTTTCTGTGTATGTTGAGGGGTTAGGGAACTTGAGGAAGAAACTTAGTAGTTTTATATTTCTTAAGGAATTAGAAGTAGTGCCCCCACCTTTAGGAATGTCAGCTACCACTAAGATTAATGTAATGATAACACCAAGTCCGCAGACCTTTGGGAAACCAAATAAAAGCGACGTAATATAAAAAATTTTAATATTTTTCTGCGTATGTTGAGGAGTTAGGGAACTTGAGGAAGAAACTTAGTGGTTTTATATTTCTTAAGGAATCAGAAGTACTGCCCCCACCTTTAGGAATGTCAGCTACCACCTAAGATTAATGTAATGATAACACCAAGTCCGCAGACCTTTGGGAAACCAAATAAAAGGGACATAATGTCTTAAACACCTCAATGCTGGTAGAACCAATGTTTTATAAAAAGTTAAACGTAATATACAATTTTTTTTGTCCCGCAATACCTTTCTTTAACTAAGAAACTTCTTTGATGACATCATGTAGAACAACTTCCCAAGAGCACTATCAAAAATGTTACAGGTAACCATAGTTGAGGATCAAATGTTACTTATCATTAATTCTCTCTGACTCGTACTATATATTTCATGTGAAAACAGTACTTAATATGACTTTTCCCCGTACTATTGCAGCATCTTCTCAATGTACTTATAAGTTAACACATGTTTCATTTAAGAGTCACTGGTATTGTAGTTCATTTAACACATGTTTCATTAAGTAACAAGATGGACTCCTAGCTTGAGTAATGGAAAGGGCATACAAGATTGCTTATGCGAAATAGTATCAATTCATGCTTTGATATTTCTCATATATTATTAAAGCTATCTATTTTTATACCAATCAATGTTCTCTCTCTATAATCAGATTTATATGTTTACTGTACAAGGAAGCTTAAAATGACAGTTATTATTCAAATGTTCCCGAAAGTTACTCGTGGACATAGCTTATAGACAGGTTGGTAATTCATTTAATCATATTCAAAATGTAGTGCCCGGTTATTTTTTTCCTTGTTTGATCGTTTCAGATGTTTTTTATTAGTTTGCACTTGGTAGTACACTATAATTTTCTTTGGTTTTTGGAATTTAAGTTGTAAACCCATTCAAACCCACCACCCTAACTCCCCCAAATTCTCCTCCCTATTCTCCTCCTTTTTCTTCCCCCTAAAACCCTCAACTCCTCTCCAAATGCAACTACTCCATGGCTAGCCGTAAGAAAGAACTATACTTCATATCCCCATATTCCAATTTCAATCCCAGAAATCAGATTTTGAGTGCTTAAGAGAAACAATAAATTTCTTATTCAAGATTGGAGAATTACAAATCCTTTCAGCATCAACATTTAACCTTGGAGCAAGAGGTTCTAGGAGATTAGTAAGAGAAGGGAAGTGTTGGAATTTAGGAGTTAATATTTATCCTCCACTACTCGTTCCCAATTCAGTCTAATAAGGCAAGTACATTTATTCCCGGAACTTTAACATCGAATTGACATAATATTCAGATTTGATATATAGATAATTGAGCATCAATTCATATGATGTTAGGTATACTTATTGTGTCTGTTTTGATTTGTGTATTGTGTATATTCGTCGGCATTACATCCATGATATAGAATTCTGTTAAATTCCCATATGTGGCCTGATTATACATTAATGTGTTTAGGGCTGAGAGTACTGTGTACCATCCTAAGACCTTAGTATTGGATCTGACCTAAAGCATTAAAGTATTGTATACCATCTATTTTTATAACTCTATTAGGTCTGAGTAAGTATTATAACCCAGGTTAACTTGTGGTTGAAATACATGGGAGAAAATAAGGCAGCTTGTAATGATTTGAAACTTAGCATGTATACTAATACAGAGGGTAGTCAGACATAGTAGTTAGTACATGTTTATGTTTAGACAACTTCTAGGCATGCAGAGTTATAACTATATGTGGGGGTATAAGTTTTAGTTGGTGACAGACTATCTAGTATGAGTCATACACCCCTCTTTTTGTTCTTATTAAATATCTAATATACTTTGTCGATCAATTATACAATCGCAAATCTTGTGAATGTCAAGTGAAATATACGGCTTAACCTAACCACAATTATAGGACTTCAATTGATATAACATTTATTAACTTAAGGTAGAAAAATCATTGATAGTCAGAGTATTAAATCATCGATAGAGTCCCCACTCCTATATCTGTGAGGGTACGTAAGAAAGTTGTTGAGCATTAGATCGTCAATCATATGATATAGTCCCATTGCCTATAGAGCGAGGACAGATAGATCATTTTGATTGAGTGTCGGTCTCTTAAATCATTCATGCATAGGAGAACTTAGAGTCATGTACATAGTAGGGCTATATTGTCAGGGTCCTTCAGTTCGATTCCCTAAACAAAATATTCAATAACTATTTATCAGTGTTCCAGGGTTGCAAGCCCCTAAAATTCTTCCCCAGTTACATATCGGCTTTGATATTCTTTGTGAATACTCTCCGTGGGTATAGATCCCTAAAAGTGAAAATAAATCAGGCTTTAGACCTGTAAGTTAAAACTCCTAGGCCACCTTGATCCAGTAATTTCCCCCGCTAATTCCTGACTCACTAAAAAGGAATCCACCAATCCCTGGTTCGACAATAAGGGATACACTTCTGTTAAGAACAAAAGGGTACAAGAGTGTGGTCCCACTAAATTAAAAGTGACCATGCGTACGTCGTCTGTTAGTTATCTCTCACACCTAATAATACTCTATAAATACCTTATAATACTAGTTGGTGTCGATGTAAGACTTATTATGGCCCACATGAGTAAGGGCCTTTTAGTAATTATGGGTTTCTAATTATGATGATTCAAGTCCTAATAGGAAACTAATCTTATTGGTTAATGAGGTTAGGGTTTCTTACAACTTTCTACTTTAATAGAAAGTAGTTCTAATTAAAATAGGAAACTAGGTCCTCTCTCTACCTATATAACTGTGTCTATCCCATTAACTAAAGCATTATCTCAAAGAAAAGGTTAAGGGAGAGAAAACCTAGTTGTCACCGCTCACTGCCGCCGACGAACACGAAGGACATACCTTAATCAATCAAGCTATGGATCAAGTTATGTGATTATGTTTCTGCATTATTGTTTATCGTGATTATCGTATTAAGTCTTAGGTCTTTATAGATCTTTAATATTTATAGATCTTGTCATGTTTTACATGTGGTATCAGAGCTAGATTTGTTATTTTTAAGACATGTTCATGCATGCCTCGTACACCATCATATTTTATTGTAGTAAGTTTAGCCATTAAAGTCTCAGTTAATGACTTATCATCACTTTGAAGCGTTCTGCCACAGATGTTAAAAGTTCTTTCGTGTTTTCAGACTTAGGAAGTGAAGACTTGATATTAGTCGCTATGGTCATCCGCATAAACATAAGGCTTAACATGTTTGACATTTCCCAAGCTTTATGAAATGTATTCTCATCCTCACTGCTCTTAGTAGAAAGATCAGTGGGTTTTTTAGCCAAGAGTGCTAAATCAAGATCCATAACACCTAAGTGAAACTAAATTTGTTCAGTTCAGTCTGAAACATTAGTTTTATTGAGAATTGGAACAGACGAAGCATGCGAATGCAACAAAATAGGGTTCGGTACTGCAAAATAATTAAAAGCTCATAAAATATTAATGCTACAATTTATAAATAATTAAACATGAGTTAGAATATAAGAAATTAAAACCAAATTATATTCCGATGATGAACTAATAATATCATCACAAACCAACATTTGGGTCTAAATTACAATATATAAAATGTTCACTCAAATAGTTATAATATTAATATAATAGGGCTAATTAAAAGTGTACGCCAAATTATGTAAGGTCCTTCACCTTTGAGTTATTAGTTCCAAACATAAACTATAATACCTATCAATTACCCTATTTTAATTTATTAGTCTCACAAAACTCAATCCGCCTTTGGGCGAATTCATAATATTTTGAGATAAAATAAATCGTTACGCACTCAGTCTGATATCCATGCTTCATAATAGTTGGCTCACATTGGCGACTTCCAACCGGCTTAAGCAATAGATCACAAATCGATATTACGATAGTGCAAAATATAAGTGTAAATCAAATCATTATAACATCTTGTGGCACAAATGACTGGGGCATATCTCTAGAGAAAGAATGTAGAGATTAGTAAAAGACGGGGTCCTTCCGAACCTAGATTATACTAATTTTGGTGTGTGTGTGTGGATTGTATTAAAGGCAAACAAACCAAACACACCAAGAAGGGTACCACAAGAAGTACGGAGTTTCTTGAAATTATTCATATAGACATTTGTGAACATTTTACCACTCCCTGTTTTATGAGAGAAAAGTATTTTATCACCTTTATTGATGACTTTTTACATTATGGTTATGTCTATTTATTAAGTGAAAAATCTTAAGCAGTGAATGTCGTTGAGGTATACATTACTGAGGTTGAAAGACAATTAGGCAAAAAGGTGAAATGCATTAGGTCAGATAGAGGTGGTGAATACTTTGGTAGATATGTCAAATCAGGTCAGTGCCCTGGCCCATTCGCCAAACTTCTAGAAAATCTTGGTATTCGTATTTGTAGGGACCAGATTTTGTAAAACTCGAAATAGCTTGAAATCGATCCTTACACCAATAACTACTATGACAAAAATTAAATAAGGGATAACACTTGACACAGGGGATTTAGTGTGGAAAACCTGTAAATAGGTAAAAAAAACCACAACCTCGAGTGGAGGATTTGGTTAAAGTAGTATTATTGCTTAAGAGAGAGAGAATCTGATTACAAGAGTTAATCTAAGAAAAAATAACTAAAGATCAAATAATTGTATGTATCAAATTCTCGTTTGACCGTCTTGTTTCCTTAGGAGCTCTGCCCTTTTATAGACCCTGTTCTCAGCTTGACATCGTGCTTGAACATATTCTTTTGAAAGTGGGAGTCATGGGCAGTTGAGTGTGTAATTGCTAGCTCGTGGGAGGCAGGTGTATGTTGACTTGTTCTGTTTACATCTGTTGTGGACGACTCATGTTTTGCTTAAGTTTGTGGTCGATGTGTAACTGTTGACGTGTATGTAACGTGTTTGTTTATGCGTGAGTCTGGTACAGGATAAGATCGAGTCTTCCGGAGCTCTCGAGGTATAGATGAGATCGAGTGTCCATAGCTCGAGGGATAGGTTCCTACAATCGCCCCCTCGCAACTGAAGTCACGTGTGGCTTTAGTTTAGAAAAAAAAAACCCTAAACTCGAATCCTGTGATGATGTAAGCAAGAGTTTGAAAACCGGAACGTCTGTATTGATGAGTGTGTTGTCATTATGACGCGTGAGTGTTATGGGCAGACTTGTGGTTTTCGCAAGCGGATGACTATCTTGGGAAACAACGTGCGTTAAATGCGGTATCTCTGTAAATAGTGGTTAGATCTGATCGCCAAATAACCTGCAATAAATCTTCACTGCAGAGAAAAACAAACAAATATATTTTTAAGGGGTGAGAAAAAAATCTGAGTTTTTGGATGCGTACCTTTGCAACATCTTGGTTAAGATGAGGAATCGAGTATATCATACCTAGTTTTCTTTCATCATGGAGGAACCCTGGATACAGTATTTTGGCAATCAGAGTAGGGAAACTTCCTTTGCTATTTTGTTGAAGGAGTGTTGTTTGAAATATTTTCAGGTATTACCTAGCGTCTATTTTAGCGGCTGGGGTGTATGCGATGACAAATCCCTGGCCTCTAATGACGTTCTGATTTCTAAGGTAGGAGTCCTCTTCAAGCTCTACTAACTCTGGGTTTGTGGGGATAAGGAGGAAGATATGGTAGTGGTGGAGGTGGCGTATGGAAGATGGATCGCTTCCTTCGGCACAATCGTCTTTTCTTTTAATTCTTCCTACAGGGAAATGAAGGGGAAAGAGATTTTGTGACCTGTTACAGTCTTCCATTTTTCAAGCTTTGGCTGAGGTTTCTCTGGAAGATCAGCATTATCTTGGCAGCGAGAAAAGAACTAGAGACCTGTCCTCGTGCTTGAGAAAGTATTTGTAATATCGAGCTTCTAAAAGCTTGATTCTATAATTGTAAAGCAACGCTGTAGGGGTAGTCCTGTAACGAACTTGTTAGATGAAAATCGAGCGTAATAAAAGAATATTTTGTTTCTTTCTTACTAGCGAAAAGCAGAAATAGTCGACACGTTATCGAGCTGTAATAATATGGTAGTAAATAGTTGATGGGGTAACATACCTTATCCTACCTCGTAAACAACTCGATCTTAACAGATGTAAAGGTAAAGCTCGAAATGCAACCTTTAAATAGCTGGATTAAGCACGAAAAGATAATAGTAAGTAGTTCGAACCCGGGAAGAGTGGGTTATAGAAACTGAAATAGGTTGCGTATAGTCAATCAAAAAATTAGTCTTGTTAGCTGAACAGTATAAAAGTATGACTTGTTCTTTAAGAAGGTTATTCATAAAAATGGTGAAGACTCGCTCTCAGAGGGCTGTTGAAGCGCGTGCATTAAACGACTTGCATTTAGCATTCAAGATTAATGAAATAAGGGAAGCTATTTTCGGGCAGCAAGGTTATGATGCGGTTCTGCTCGAGACCCGAGCGAACTACGAGGGTATGACTGATGTAGAAAGGGGCGAGGAAATAAACTGCGTGTACTGGTCTGAGTCCATGCGTATCTGTTGGCGATCTGTTGAAGGTTGTAAAGAGTTAGTCGCGATGATGGCGAGGGAGGAGATCATCAATGAGGATATGGATATCGCCTAAGGGCTACTGAAAGCTTGTAGTGTCGAAGGGCACACCGGTTGATTCAAATGCAAGTATCTTAGAGATTGGAGCAATTGACTGTTGAATTTTGAATTTTTGAAATGTAACTGCCCGAATTTACTTGAAGAAAAATCTATTTACTAAAATAGGCTATGACTTGGATTGTTGTTGAAACTAAATTTTTGAATTTGACATTAAAGTCAAGGTGCATAAGTAGGGTAAACAAAGGTATGTGGAATTTTAAAATAGATAATTCAAAATCATGAGTTTTGGGCATTGTGAAATGAATGGGACCAAGAGCCTGAGAGATACGCTAAAGTATAATATTTGGTGTAATGATAGGAAGGTGGTTTTACTGAAGCGGTACGATATATCTGACAGATTCAGACGAACAGACGGCTTGGTTCAGGAATCGAGGACTATTTATTCAAAAACTCAAAACCGCCAGCAGTTCGGGGAAAGGTGTATAAGTACTCCCTCTCCGAATACAAAAAACCAAAAACATAAAAGAAGGGTTAGGGAGATAGAGATCTCAACTGACGATTCCATTACCGCCGAAAGAGAAAAGGATAAGAGGAAAATAGTGTCTAGGAGTCTCTATTGCGAACAGCGAGAGGAGGTTGTAATTGAGGAAGTTTTAAAGAAGTTGTAGAAATTGAGCAAACTGGTGCGGACCAATGCTGTAGACTCTCACTCGGGTGTTGAAGGTAACTTTGTCTTTGTGGTTATAAGAGTTTTTTGTATAAAAATCTTTATTGTGTAAGGATAAGGATGTAATCCCCACCTAAACACAAAATAAAAATAATAAGGGGAATAATGACTACGGGGTAAAAAAAATCGTTGTGTGATAATTGTGATTGTAGAAGTGATCTAGTAGTGCGAGCTAATAATATATATATATACCTCGACCTATCTGTAGGTTGTGTTGGAACAGCTTCTTGTATAGTAGATCATTTACTGTAGATAAGTATGGTTTCGACCTCCGGTTGTGCAAAGGCTGATGAAGTAGACCTAGTAGGGCATTTATCTTCCGTCATTGGAGTAGGGGACGAGGAGGATATTGCAGCAGAGTTGGTAGAATGTCCTCGTTTGATGGGTGCTCGAGTTGAGTACCCTATGGGTTGTAGTCGATTTAGGGAGTTTTGTAGGGCCAAAAGTAGTGTATATGGGATCTGGGGGCACGCTTTCGGATATAGGGGTAATTTCTTTAGGACTTGTAGCCTCAGACAAGGAGGGGATTACCGGTATTTGCTGCCTGACTTGGCTAAAGAAAAGAAGTACAGGCGTTTGGGGGACGAAGTGTCCTTAGAGTACGTTCAAGACGTGGTGAAGGAGAGTCGAACTGATGGCTTTTGTTGTTATTTATTCCAGTTCGACTATGGGTTGATGCTGCCTTTGAGCAATTTGGCTAAGAGTGTTATGAATATGATTAAGGCTTGCCTGGCGCAGCTAAATTGCAATTTTTGGGAAGTTATCCTTTTATGCGAAACCCTTAATAAGATATGGGCTGCATCTGGTAGTGAGAGTAGGATTACTGCCAAGGATTTTCTTGAGTATTACGCCGTGAAGAATGTCACAGCAACTGATGGTGCATATCTTTCTTCTAGATCTCCAAGACCATGCTTCTTCGACCTGTCTTCAGCTGGGCGAGTGTAGAACGACAACCTTTTATGGGTATCTGGTGGATGTCTTTAGCAGTCTAATGAGGAACCCCTGGAACTTAATAATAGAACTATAACAAAGGGTAAGTATACCATTGAAAATCAAACTATCATTTGTATGTTGAACTATATTTCTATAGGTTATTTGTATCTTACGTTGCTTATCTTTTATGCAGGAATTAGCTGCAAAGTTTTGAGGATGAAATCCTTCATAGATTTTGTTGCCAAGGAAGGTACTAAGCTCGAGGTCGTTCTCAGAAAGTTAGGGATAAATAGGTTCAAAAAGGTAGCTAGTAAAGACGATAAAGTCAGGAGATCTCAAGCGAAGAGGAGAATGGCTGGGAAAACTCTAGGCTCTATGGAAGAAAAAATGTTAACTCCTGAACTTAATACTCTTTTAAAGCTTGTGTGGCTTAACGAAATGCCAGATGGGCCAGTAGACATGGCCACTGTGTCCAGCACTGTTGTACGGAATCTTGCAAAGAGGAAGGCCGTAAAAAGGGGGGCTACTTCTCATTCTGTTACGTCGGACAGTGTGGACGATAGTAGTAAGAATTGGAAAGTAACTTCTTCCGCAAAGTCGCAGGTGGTGTTAGAGGAAAGCGTTAAGACCGCTAAGGAGGCTGACTTGAGGCCGCGTTTCGAGGTTGAAACTGGTCTCATGAAGGAACAATGTCGAGCTAACGCTCGAGAGAAGAGGGTTACTATTGTTGAAGATGAGTTTAAGAAGGTTAGTAAATATTTGGTTTTTTTTCGTATTGTTTTGTCGTCTCGAGCTTACTTATTTCTTGTTGTATTTTACTCGTGCTCTGAGGGGGGTTCAGCTTGGTCTCCAGGATAGGTCTATTGAGCTGGAAAAGAGGATCTCTCAGCTCGAGGGGAAGAAAAACTAGTTTGAAGAGAGCTTGACTCGGGAGAGGGAAGCTTTTCAGTTGGAGCTGGAGAAAGAAAGGGAAGTTGCTACCCTAAAGCTGAAGGAAGTTAGGGCCGAAAGTGTAGCTGAAGCGGAGCGATTGGTTTCTGCGTCTACTACTTCTCGGAACAGCCTTGCAGGGATGCTCTAGCAGCTGAGGTATACAAAGGCAGAGATTTTTGTATTTAGCGAAGGGAATTATGAGGAGAAGGAAATTGTGGATGATGAGGAGGTTGAGGAAATGGAGGATGGTCTAAATGTTGCTGAAAAGACCGTTGTCGATAATCAGGAAACTATTGATCAGGTAGGATGATCGTGCAATGTAACATCGGTTGTGAAACATGAACTCGAGCTTTGTAATATTATACTGATGTTTGATGCCAACAATGTTTTTCTTATGAAACCTCGTATTGTAGGAGATAGAAAGCTTGCAAGTGTCTGTTCTGCAAGTTTTTCAGTATGCTTCTATCGATCTGCTTCCCAATTAGGTACTGATGTTGTGAGTACCTGCTAACTGTTATGCAGACAGAGCTAGATGTTACTAGAGAGAGAGAAGAGCAGACTCTTTTGTATAATGTTGAGTATGCAGAAGAATATGCGGCTTTGATCTCTCAGCATGAAGATCGATTGAATGATAATGTGAAGCTTTCTCTAAAGCTCGATGAAGCTAAGAGCCAAGTCGAGGATAAGACTGCAACATTCTTGAGCAAGGATTTGTCTTTGAACCAACTTATCAGTGAACTTGCTGAGTTGAAGGAAAGAGTGGCGTCAGGTTCTCGGCACGATGCTGAGTTAGCCGAATACAATATTAGAGCATTGAATGACGAGATATCTGATATGAAATGTAACATTCGTGCTCTGAACTAGCAGTTGTTAAAGAGAGAGATCGACCTGGATACTGCGCGAACTAACTTGGCTGTGTCTGAGGCCAATTTCGAAAAATTGAGCAGTAGTATTGTGGGAAAAGATTTAGAATTGCGTAACTCTGCACAAATACGTGATAGTTTGATCGCCAGGCTAGATTGTTTGAAGGCTGATTTACGCCGTTTAAAAGAGAGAGAGGCTAAGAGCAGGGCTGATTTAGCAGAGGTTCAAGCCAAGAATAAAAATTTGGTGGACGATTTGGCCCACGTCCGTAGAAATGTGAGGAGGGCGGTGCAACGTGATAAGGAGATGAGTGAAAGAATTAATCAACTCTATGCTCGAATTACCAAATTGGAGCGGGAATTACGTATACGGGAAATTAAGTATGAGAAAGATCTAAAATTGGAATTGGATAAAAGGGATGGTGAAATTGCTTCTGGCGAGGGGAGTCGAGAGATGAAGGAATTCCTTCGTCAAAAAGAAGAGTAAGTGGAGAAAATGCGTATTGACCTCACTAATTCTCGACAGAAATCGATAAACCTTACGAAGCAGATGAGTGACCATATTGATCAATTAACAGCGGAATTGGCTGAATCAAAAGCTCACCGTTTGAGGGATTGCAAGCGTGCTGCTGTTACTCACCAATCCTTTAAGGAACTAGTAGTTCATGAGCAAGAAAAATGTGACGGTGAAGCTTTGCATCAACGGCAATTAAGCGCATTGGTTGCATTTTTTGTCGAGGAAATAAAATTTATACAGGTTGAGAGGGATTTGATGCAAGATTGCTTCTTTGGGAGGACGTGTATATGTAAACTCGATATCTCGAGCATAGATCCGATTGGGGTTATGGATCATGGTATTGGGACCACGACTGCTGAAAAGATTGCTCGAGGGAGAGAAATTATTGCTGAACGAGCTCCATAATACATGGCATCCTGGACTGAAATAGGAAGAAGCTCGAGTACAGTCTCACCTACTCCTGCTGTGGGAGGAAGGTCGACTACTCTCCCATCAAGAAAATCTAGCATAATTAAAAAGAAATAGACTTGAATTCTGATAACGAGTACCTCTTATAATTAGCCGATGTTGATGCTTCTGTGACTGATTGAATTGATCAGTGCTCGATGTAGGCCCTTGAGAGGAGTGTTCTAATTTAAAATGTTGTTATTGGAAACTAACATTTTCTTCACCTGCAGTAGATGTTATTCTCTGGTTTGACCCATCGAATTAGAAGAAGTCTGTGGGTGTAGAAGTAAGTATTATTTGTGCTTCAACCCTTGGACTTTAGGGGGGCTTAGCGGTATCGAGTAAGTTTTTTCCTCACTCGTGCTTTAGGTGTGTTATCTTCATGTTAAGAGGTTCGTTATGGCCTCCACCTTCGGATGTATGAGTATCCTCAGGAGTTAGGCTAGTATTATTTATGCCATTACCAATATTGGATGTTGGAGCTTATCGGCAACGAGCAAGTTTTTTCCTCACTCGTGTTTTAGGCTTGTTATCTTAAGGCTAAGAGGTTCGTTATGGCCACCGCCTTCAGATGTATGAGTATCCTCAGGAGTTAAGCTAGTATTATCTATGTCATTACCAATATTGGATATTAGAGCTTATCGGCAACGAGCAAGTTTTTTCCTCACTCGTACTTTAGGCTTGATATCTTCAGGCTAAGAGGTTCATTATGGCCCCCGCCTTCGGATGTATGAGTATCCTCAGGAGTTAGGATAGTATTATCTATGCCATTACCAATATTGGATGTTGGAGCTTATCGGCAGCAAGCAAGTTTTTTCCTCACTCGTGCTTTAGGCTTGTTATCTTCAGGCTAAGAGGTTCGTTATGGCCCCCCCCCCCTTCATATGTATGAGTATCCTCAGGAGTTACGCTAGTATTATCTATGCCATTACCAATATTGGATGTTTGATTTACCTTTAGGTATCGAGCTAGTATAAACTATGCTTTAACCCTTGGGTGGAGATGGATGGAGATGAAGTGGAACTGTATAGCAGGGATTCTTGTGATAAAAAAAGAAATTTCATTGATTGAAAAGAGTTTGTACATATATTGGAGATGAAACCTCGAGGTGGATTGGGCGTTGCTGAGCGACGGGGGAGCGTTCAGCGTCGATATAACTTTAATCTTCTTGTATTCCATAGATTTGGAATTTTGTCACCGGCTTCTGTCATGAGATAGTATGAACCCAGACCAGTTTGACCTATTACCATGAAAGGACCTTCCCAGTTTTCTACTAGTTTCCCAGCATGTGGATCGTTTCTGTTATCTAGGATTTCTCGAAGGACCCAGTCGTTGATAGCGAACTCCCGAGTGCGAACTCGTTTGTTATATGAATTTGACAGTGTGTGATGATATCGACCAAGATTTGCGATAGCTCGATCTCGTGTCTCATCGATCCAATTGAGGTTGCTCGCCAATTTGAACTCATTTTCTTCGTCTTTGAGCTCGTGGTCCCTTACAGAATGGTGGTACTTTGTTGGGATCACTGCATCAATTCCATAGGCAAGTAGAAAAGGAGAGCACTGTGTTGACTTCCAGGGAGTAGTTCGATAAGCCCATAAGATGTGAGGTAATTCACGTATCCAGTTGCCCTTCTTCTGTGACATAAGGCAATTTTTGAGACCATCCATGATAATTTTGTTTGTGATCTCCGCCTGTCTGTTTCCCTGGGGGTAGTACGGGTTTGATGGAGAATGGATTATGTTGTGTTTGTTGAGAAATTCTACGACCTTGGATCCAATGAACTGAGGACCGTTATCGATACAGATCAAATGGGGACAACCGAATCTTATGATGATATGCTGCCAAACTAGAGAAATGACCTTTTCTTCTCGAGTTCTGCATAGAGGAACTGCCTCGACCTATTTAGTGAAGTAATCTGTGGCAACAAGGTGAAATTTCCTGTTACCAGGAGTATTAGGGAATTCACCAACTAGATCGAGTGCCCATCGCTTGAACGGCCAGTACACCTTACTGACATGGAGTTCGAGGGCAGGGGCCCAAATTTGATTCCCATAACACTGACATGCGTCGCATTTCTGTGAGTATTCTTCAGCTTCCTTTCGCATCCCTGGCCAGAGCACTCCTTGGGTAATAGCTCTGTTAGCAAGAGCTCGTCCTGCAGTATGGGATCTTGAAGCATCTTGAAGCATCTTGTCGGCAAGTTTCTTAGAGAAGTACTTGAGGTATGGACCAGTGACTGATCATTTGTAGAGATTGTCGTTTGGTTGGACTGTGTAGCGCTTTGAATTCTCGATGATGTGTCTGCGCTGCTGTGGATCATCTGGTAGTGGCCCGTTGCATGAGTTATCCGGACCGAGATAAATAATGAATGGTTTCCTCCAATCATCTTCCGCCATCTCATCGCCCCCAGTATTAATCGCATAAATTGTAGTACGATTAATACTGGGGCTAGAAATAACTTCGATTTGAAGGTGTCTTGATTCTGCACCCAATACTCTGGCTAAGTAAGCCAAGGAATCAGTGTGGCAATTCTCTCCTCGAGGGAGGTATTCGAGCGTAACTTTGTGAAATTTGTTTAGCATTTCTGTAACCAGAGCTGCATAATCGACCATGATGTCGTTCTTCTTGTAATATTCTGAGTAGTGATGAACGATTAGAAGAAAGTTTGTATAGGCCGAGATTTCAGTGATTCTGAGTTCGAGAGCCATATCTAGACCATAAATGAGTGCCTCGTACTCAATAACATTGTTCGAGGCTTCAAAGTCGAGACAGATGGATTTCTCGATTCCGTCGTTGGAAGGCGTAATGACAACGATCCCAATTCCTGACCTTGCGGGTTCTGCTGAACCATCGGCGTGGATCCTCCACCCTTTTTGAGGTATCCATGATGCTCAATCATCAAATGGTTTGAAGGGTAGAAACTCATCTGTTGGATCTTCGGCGAGATCTGGATCATGTTCTTCCCAGTCAGGATCTGAAACTGGAAAGTCTGCTAAGAAATCAGCAACTGCTTAACCCTTTTCTAAAATTCGCTGATCGAATTTGATTTTGTGCTCCCCCAAACTGACGGACCACTGTTGTACTCGTTTGGATTTCTCTTTCTTAGACAATACTTCCCGAAGTGGGTAGTTTGTCATGACTTTTATAGGATGTTCTTGAAAATAATGTTTGAGCTTTGTACGGTGTAAACGAAAGTTAAAAGTAATCTTTCAATTTTAGAGTATCTCGTTTCCGCTGGAGTAAGTGTTTAGCTGATGAAGAAAATTGGTTTCTCGATTTTTCCTTCGAGCTGAATAAGAACCGAACTGAGAGATGCATCTGTAACTGTGAGGTAGATAATCAGTTCCTCATTTCCTATCGGAGTGCTCATGATTGGAGCCCTCCCTAGGTAAGTTTTGAGTTCCTGAAAAGCTGTTTCGCATTCTGGTGTCCAGTTGATATCTTCGTTCTTTGAACCTTTGCCTCGTTGAGTAGAACCTCTGAGTAGCATAAAGAACCATCTGCATCGGTCTGAGGATTTGGATACAAATTTGTTGATTGCTACAATCTTTCCTGCGAGCTTTTGTACATCCTTCTTTGTTGATGGTGAAGGCATGTCCAGAAGAGCTCGAATTTGATCTGGATCTGCTTTTATCCCTTTCTTGCTGATAAGATGACCCAAGAACTTTCCCGAGTGAACATCAAACTGGGATTTTTCGGGATTAAGCTTCATTCTGTAGGATCATAATATACTAAATACTGCAGAGAGATGAGAGATGTGATCTTCTTTCTTTAGGCTCTTGCAAAGCATGTCGCCAATATAGACTTTGACTGTTTCTCTCAAGTATTCTTTGAATATACTTGTGACCAGCCTTTGGTAAGTGGCTTCGGCGTTCTTAAGGCCGAATGGCATGACTTTGTAACAGTAGAGACCTCTTTCTATAATAAATCTAGTATTTTCTTGATCTGCTTACAAGAGTGGAATTTGATTGTACCTCGAAGCGGTGTCCATCATGGACAAGAGTTCATGACCTGCTGTAGATTCGAGGATCTGATGAATGATCGGAAGAGGGAAACTGTCTTTTGGCGTGTATTTGTTAAGATCTGTAAAATCCACGCAGACCCGAACCTTCCCATTCTTCTTTGGAATTGCATCGATATTAGAAATCCAGTCTGGGTTCTTGGCTTCTCGAATGAAACTGACCTCGATAAGTTTGTCAATTTCCTTGCTCACCTCGTCTCTAAGTTTTAGAAATAACCTGCGTTGCTTCTGCTTAACTGCTGTGGCGCCTTCGCGGATATTTAAAATATGGCAAGACTTTGAGGGGTCTACGCCTGGCATTTCATGGAAGTTCCATGCAAAAATGTCTTTGTTGGATTGGAGAAAAGAAATAAGAGCTTCTTTCTCTGTTTGAATTAATTTCGTACCAATATAAGTACCTCGGTTAACTCTATCAATTTGGACGTATTCCACGAGCTCGGCTGGAGAAGACTGACCATCGAGGTGATCAGCCTTCTGTGATTGCTATGCAGCAATCTGGTCGAGAACTGGTGAGACTGTATTCTTGCAAGCTCGAGAGAGTTTCTGACTTTCTTTGATTTCATAAATACCGTTGTCATGTTTGAAACGGTGTGCTTGGTGGAACGTGGACGGGATGGCCTCTATATTATGCAACCAACAACGTCCTAGTATCCCCAAATACCTTGATTTGGCATTGATGACGTAAAAAATGACGTCAATAGTGGTAGGCCCTACTGTGATCGGGAGAGTAATCTTCCCAACTCATACTTCTTTGGACCCATTAAACCCACTGATGTTTGTCTCGCTTTGAACGACCTGATCAGAGAGTCCCATCTGGTCAATCGTGTACTGGAAAAGGATCTCAATCCCACTTCTTGTGTCCACCATCATGGTGTGCATTACGAAGTTCCTTATTTTAAGCATAATTACTAGTGTGTCATGATGAGGATACTTCACATGCCTTGTGCGCAGTCTTCGAAGGAGATTCCCTTTCGACGACTACTTGACTCTAGGAGGAGCTTGGCTTCTTTATCCTGGACAGCAAGGTCACAACACTCGCCCAACTTTCTCCGCTTGATTCTGTTAGAATTCGAAACCCGATTGATCTTGATCATATATCTGCAGTAGAGATGATATATATGTTTCTTCTCTGCTTGCTTTGTTGCTTGAGTCACGTCACCTTGTTTCAGATAGCACCCATCTTTATAGCTGGGAAGATCGATGATATATTCGAGCATCCTCCCTTCCTTAAAAATGATATACAGGAGCTTCTTCAAACCATAACAATTGTCAGTGTTGTGGTGCTTAACCTTGTGATATTCGCATTAAGGTCGACCTGCTATTGGATCAAGAGATCGAGCTGAATGGAAACATTTATCTTTCTGGAAAACGGGATAGATCATGGAAGGCTTGGTATTCAACTTTGGTATGATGGTTCTAGATGGTTTCTGCGACCTCTGATTGTTGTCTCTTCCTGGTTCTGTCTTTGTTCGCTTAGGATCACCTTGATCGCTCGAGTTGCGGTTGCTGCTAGAATCTGTAGAAGGAACCTTGGTGTTGTGGACTGCCTTTACGGGTTTAATCGGTTCGGGCATCATCCGCTCCAGATCGATGTAATTGTTGACTTTCTCGATCATATCTTCGAGAGTCTTGGGCTTCTTCTAGAAGAGATACTCTTTAGCTTTGCAATTGAACTACAGAGCATTTGTGAATACAAACACGGTTGTCTTCTAATCTAGATTGTCGACCTTACGAGCCAGTTCAAGAAACTTCTTGGAGAACTCCTCGAGCTTTTCCTCTTGTGCTTGTTTGAGACTCATAAGAGAATATAAGTTCTCTTCTTTGTCTTTGTTGTGGGCATAAGCCTTGATGAAGATTTTTTGTAACTGCTCGAAGGTATGAATTGAACCTTCCGGTAAAGAGTGGAACCAGCGGAGAGGTTCGTCCTGGAGACTGGTAGCGAAGAGCCGGCAAAGGACGTGATTCAGATTAGAATACAAACCCAATGAATCGCGGAATTGTTGAACGTGTTGGTCAGGATCGGTTCCTTTGTATTTGATGATCTTGGGTGTATGAAAACCTATTGGGACATTCATATCAAATACTTTTTTGGCAATTGGACTACCTTGCAATTTATGCGAGTCATCCTTCACGTCAAAAGCCATTGCTTCGATGATCTCCCTGATACGCTGGTTCATGAGCTCCTGAGAAATATAATGCTGAGGGATAGGAGCTGCTAGAACAACCGGAATTACTGGAACTGTCGGAACTGTTGGAACCCCTTGATGTATGAGTTTGGGAACGTGGTTACCTGTTTCCTCGCTCATATGTTCCGGAAGTGGAGCTCGGTAAGGAGGTCGTATAACTTCCTCGGGTTGCTTGGAAGGCCTGCGATCTCTGCTGATATCTGTCTGCGCCTCCTGTCCCAAATGTATTGAGACTATCAGTGTTTATGGACCCTCACAATGAATCCTGGAAATGTCTGTACTGCATACCTTATGTGGCATTAACCTTTAGTGAACGGAAACCCTTGAGGTCGTTGGAAATGTCTCGCGTTCTCTTAGGGCTAGTGGTGGTTGGCTGCTCTGTAATGCTTTCAGAGCTGTTTGAAAAGCTAACATCTGAGCTTCTTGATTTTTTGTCTCCAGAACTCGAGCTTGACGCTTTCGTTCTGACTCCGTCACGCGGAGCTCTCGATCTGCCAATAGCAGATGCTCGAGCTGACTCTGCTTCTCAGCTTCGGCAATTAAGCTCGCCTGAAGTTCGGCAACCCGATCAGGCCCCTTTGAATTTTTAGGCTGAGCTCCCGAAGATTGACGTGTTTGAACCATAATTGAATACCGTTGACTGATGAGTATTTATCGTGGCTCTTAAGTACATGGAAAAATTGTGCGTTCCCACAGACGGCGCCAAATGTAGGGACCAGATTTCGCAAAACTCTAAATAGCTTGAAATTGATCCTTACACCAAAAACTACTATGACAAGAATTAAATAAGGGATAACACTTGACAAAGGGGATTTAGCGTGGAAAACCTGTAAATAGGTAAAAAACCACAACCTCGAACGGAGGATTTGGTTAAAGTAGTATTATTGCTTGAGAGAGAGAGAGAGAATCTGATTACAAGAGTTAATCTAAGAAAAGATAGTTAGAGATCAGATAATTGTATGTATTGAATTCTCTGTTGAACATCTTATTTCCTTAGGAGCTCTGCCCTTTTATAGACCCTGCTCTCAGCTTTACATCGTGCTTAAACACGTTCTCCTGAAAGTAAGAGTCATGGGCAATTGAGTGTGTAACTACTAGCTCCTTGGATACAGGTGTATGTTGACTTGTCCTGTTTACATCTTTTGTGAACGACCCACATTCTGCTTGAGTTCATGGTCGATGTGTAACGGTTGACGTGTATGTAACGTGTTTGTTTATGCGTGAGTCTGGTACTGGATAAAATTGAGTCTTCCTGAACTCGAGATATAGATGAGATCGAGTGCCCATAGCTCGAGGGATAGGTCTCTACAGTACTCAATACACAATGCTAGAAACACCACAGCATAACGGTGTAGCTGAAAGGTGTAATCGTACTTGAATGAAATGGTTAGGAGTATGATAAGTAATTCAACTTTACCCGTATCTTTGTGAATTCACTACAAGATAAAACACATATAATAGCATTGAAAAACCGTTATGAAAACCTACGATAGTGTTTTTCGTCTGCTCTATTCTCCCATACTATCCTTTTTACAATAGCGTTTTTTTGAACGCCATTAAATAATAGTATTTGAAAAACGCTATCAATTTATTTTAAATGGCGTTCAGAGAATGTCATAGTTGACTTTCTATAGCTTTTTTCAAATGTTATATATTATCTTTTCCATAGCATTTGTCTAATGCTATCTATTGTTTTTTCCATAACATTTGTCTAACGCTATATATTATCTTTTCCATAACATTTGTCTAATGCTATCTATTATCTTTTTCATAGCATTTGTTTAATTCTATCTATTATCTGACCATAGCATTTGTCTAATATTATCTATTATATGTACCATAGCATTTTTCTAACGATATCTATTATATGTAACATAACATCTTTAAATGCTATATTTACTCAACAAATTAGTAGTAAAAAATAATTATAATGTTCAATAAACGCTATCATTAACACTTTCTAAATTACAAAAATGAAATTAACATTTCAACAAATAAATAAAAAGTCACAGCTTTACTGCAAAAAGGACTCTAATACAATAAAAGTTGATCAGATAATTATCATATTCAGCTCTTTAACAAAAAAGATAAAAGATAAAAGCAAATCCTTTCTTATCTATGTACATTGGCCAAAACAATATAGGAAGTCATTTTTAACTATGACTCCATCATAAACAGCATAAAAGATACGAAAAAGAGTGTAAGCAAATTAAATTATAAATAATAAAACAATCATGCCATATCTAAGGCCAATAGACGAATAAAATAGAATAAATTAGTAGACCTTTGCTTGGCTATTGGTATGCACCATTAGTTTGTATTTTAAAAGCTCGTTGATGTCCAATTACTTTTTTGCTGGTCCGAGCTCAATTCCTCTTACTCTGCTCACGAAGTTGAGAGAGCAAAGAGTCTCACTGAGGTCATTCTCATTAGGGTTGATTTGTACAAACATTAACGTCTTTGAATCTCCTCCTAACAAACAATTATCAAAAGTCAGAGTCAGTTTTACTTTTAATGTATAGCTGAGAAAGAAAGTTGCAAGCAGTTAAAGTAGAAAAACAAAGAATATCAAAATAGTAGCCAAGGAATCCTGAAGCAGGTGAGTCAGCTTCAAATTCCTACATAAAATTCTCATCAATCAAATCAGATAAATCAGCAGTACAGTGACACCTTCATTATGAGAGTAGGAATCATGAATGTGCAACAAAGTAGGCAGAATTTTCATTCAAACCTGAAAGGGATATGTAGGCTTTTAGTCGCAAGAGCCGATATGACATCACCAAGTGCTGAAAGAGATCTATTTATATTTTGGACTTCCTTCAGGCGGTCTCCTTAAACGTCCGTCTTGGCTACTCTTTTACTTATTGCTAGGTCAACAAGCCATAACTTGCTTCTCGTGCATTCTCCATTCATTAGGTCTTCTCCCTTCACCATCATACAATAAATGTTGCATTCCGGAGCTCCACACTCCGGGATTTAGTATGATTATTTAATGTGATAATAACTAATTAAAGCAAGAAAGGTTTCCCAGAAGTATTCATCCAGAACAATGCTTAACAATTTAGATACTTTTCTGTAAAGTAATACAAGAAAAAAATTAGAATCATATCCCTTAGTCTAGAGCAACAGTTAACCCTTTAGATCATATCTCAGCAAAATATAAAGAGAAAATGGGAAAGAAAATCCATTGGGAAGCCTTTTAAAAAATTCATATTTAACTAAGTATATGAAACCGAGATTAAACTTATATCCAATAAATGAAACTACTTTTGCATAAATAGATGATCAAGGAAGTTAGAATTTAACATCAAAACTTCATTGCGAACACTAAACACCTAATACGTAAATTTTAAATATACAATGTTGTCGGACACCTGATGTGAAAACTAGATTTTTTTGACTTAGCTTCCCATTGTTCAGTTTTATGATTTTTTGACCCTTTCAATAACTAAAAAGGCATTTTAGATCAAAATTGTCCATGCCACTAAAGGCACCTGCTTGCCAAATGCCAAATAACAATTTATGTATAATTTATACGAACTACATTGGCAGGTAAAAATGAAAAGGACAAACCAGTGAGATTGACTGCTATGCTCGTTGGCATTAGTTTCATCCACGGCTCTAGCATTCCCTATCTGTAGAACGTCCCAAACAATTATCAGAAGTCAGTAGTTAATTTTCTTTCTTACTTCTTTTTAATTCTTAACTGCAGGGTTGGGCTATGGATTAATATTTTAGACCCTTCTATTCTAATACAACTTAATGCTCAAATCTCAGCTCTACTGTTTACATATGAGTCATCTTAAATATATGCAAAAGAGACTTAGAAATTCGAATATTAATCCGGACATACTAAATGCAAGCTTTGAATCAAAATTACTTTATGGATACACTTACAAGCTTAATAGGCAACAGATGCTACATTCAGATAAAGCATGCCAAAAGATCAGCTTCCAATCTTTCGCTCAACCTCAAACTTTCCATCTAGAACATGGACGACAATCTTAATTTTATGCAACTACACTGCCCAACCTCAAACTTTCATAGCATGCTTTAAACAACTCTAATGCAAATTCAAATAGTAAAGATCTACACTGCCACCTTTTCTTAGGTCCTTAAACAACTCTAAAGAAAATTCAAATAGTAAAGATCTCTACTGCAATAATATGAACCAAGGAATAAAATATAAAACATAAAGAACATTGGATGACTTACAGATACGCAAACACCACTCAGCGTCGAAATATATTTTGTAACTCTAAATCTTGTGACCAAACTAGATTACATAAGGTAGGGACTTGAATTGTCGCAAACACATACTTGACTTGGATAGACAGAGAGCTAGATAGTCCCTCATTTGCCCCAAGTCACAAATAGCCTCATCTCTCATGAAGAATTTTTCAACCTTCATCACCACCATTGCAACAACAACGTCAACACTTCAAGCAGTAGCCCTTTTTCTCCAACTAATACAAATACACCACAAAAACAACAAGCCATCCCCTTCTTCCACAACATTAAGTGACTGGTAGAGCCGTAGAGGCTATTATAGCTCATACAAAGACCGTGAATGCATAAAAAGATGTAGATGTTATAATTAATAAATTTATTTCAATAGATGAAAAAGTCAGGAGAGACAATAGTGATAAGCACTTACTATGGAACTCATGAATAGTGCACCCTAGACCATGGATAAGGATTCCTTACATCATAAGCTACTAGTAACTTTGAATGAGAAGTTATTCCGTGCAAAACAAACTAGCTAGAAATCCCGATAACCGATTAGTTACATATATAAATGAGATTATATTGACGTTCAATACATTATAAAATACAACATCAAGTTAAAAATAGCAAGAAGATAGGTACAAATGACTTAGGCTAAGGTCAGGGAGAAACATGAACATGCATTAAAAATTAGCCCTTCAAACTAATTATATATATATAGATAAATAAAACTTCCCAAGGGAAAGATAAATACAAAAGAGAAGGGTAAGAACATGACAATTGCTTATCATGAAGAGACCCCATCTAGCACCAAGATTTTTAATTATATCTCACGGAGTTTATAGCCATTAGCCACAGAAAAGGGAATAGTTTCCCCCATTTTATTGGGGTCTGGCAAAGAACTATTTTCCCAGGCAAATGACATAAATTAAGAACACCAAAATGCCAACCATCTCCTAGAATTCAACTACATCCCTACCTACAAAATGATGTATGTAGATGGCTAATACTAAGTATACCTCCTAACATGCAAGCTCAATCTTCCCATACTTTAATCAAACTACTTTAAAATACAATCAGCCACTTGAAAAAGCCTCGTACTAGTAAAATCGATTAGTATGATACACGGTTTTGTGTCACACAACATTCAGAATGTACCTTAGTCTATATGGCTCTCTAAGAAAAGAGTTTTCGTTCATGGTGATGCAATTTGCTTTAAACCTCATACACCAAATAGTACCTTAAGTTCAATCTTGAAAGCACGGGTTAAATTCCCGGCGAATAAATTCTACCAAACATTTGTTTCATATATTAAATACCAAGCATGGCCTGCTCATTTCATTTTGTAATTTCTTGTATTTGCAATTTTTCTAGCATGTCATGCTTGAAACCAATATTCAAATCATCAGCCCATCAAGTTTTGAGTTGTATTATGAAAACAAACATATCGATGTTGCAAAATCGAGTAACCTAGTTGCATTATAATTCTAGTGAATCCCTAGATATATCTTGAGTCGTTACTTGAATTTTAGGAACTAACCAAGTTAAAAAATAAAATTGAATGAAAAAATATAACACATTTTCATAGATAATGAGACAGCAAGATCTGACCTTTAATTCTATTGATATCAAAAATATTAATTGGGGTAGCAAACATCTTCACATGTAGACAATATTCTTTAATCTCTACAGGTGGAAGATCGATCGCACTGCAATCAACCTCAATCAAACTTTACCATTAGAGAGAGAGATGACCTGATCCAAGGGTCTACTTTGGAAGAACATGTAGTGGAGGAATTAATTGTAGAAACTCTAAATTCAATCACAAATCCCCATAAATTTTTAATTCAGAGACCCAAAATTCATCAAAAATCCAAAATCAAACTCGAAAAACACATAAATTGATATTGAGAAATTTGAAATATAATTAGGGGAATCATGGTTGTAAATGCTCACCACAAGGATTAACATCTGTCTTAAAAGGATTTCAGTTGTAATGACATGATTCAAGGGTTTTAGTTGTGATGATGCTTCTAGAGGAACATGGAAGAGAGAAATTAAGGTTGAGACTTGAGAGTCGTGGGGGAGTGGATTTCTTAAGTTTGTTATGATGTTAAACTAATGTCCAAACCGAGCAGGAGTGTTTGGGGCTGATTATTATAGTGATCATGAATGTTATATATTCTACCACCAAATTATTCTCCTACATTGTCACTCCCCAAAATCCAAATATTAGAGTATATCTAAAAGAATGTCCTCCAGGGCGTTCAGGTCGGGGAATCCAAATATTCACCCCCACAAATAACCTTGCTAATATGAAATAGCTCATTCGTTCACTATAACAATATCATCAGAGTTAAAAGAATAAAGCGGAAGCAAAAGATATATATATAAAACTGAAGGTATAATACAATATCTCGAATAATATACAGCGTCGAAAGCTGAGATCGTACAAGCAATACTACAACAAGAATAGAATCTGCAGCTGTAAAAACTAAAACCAACTGTTGAAGTCCTCAGCAAAACCAGCAACTACCCTACCTCTGAAAGGGGGGAAAAGAGAGAGTGGGCAAAACCACGGCTCACTAATGCCCAACAAAGCTAAATAACTTACTAATAAAACTGGTGCAGAGAAAGAGGAAGAGGTGTGTCACGCCCCCAAAATTGGCTTCTTAATAAACTATTAAGAACACGAATCTGAGGTGTAATGCCGGGCATCCTAAAGATGAGCCCCTAAAAGACGTACTACAGTTTAAAACAAATCGTAAATACATCTAGAACACTAAGAAATTGCACAGCGGAAGAAAATCTAAAAGAGATAGAAATGATAACTAATACCACAAGGATAGCAAGAGCTCCAAAAGATGCAAGTCCAGCTTGCTCCAACTACTAGTATCACTACCGCAATAATTCACCTAAAAAAGTATATATGCGCAAGGCGTCAGCAAGCAACACCCAATAAGTACAAATATCTAAGGCCATAAGACATGATAGACCAAAATAAACATAGAAAAGAGACAAGAAGGATCCAGCAGAATTATAAGAGAACATCAACCAAGCTACGAGTCCTAAAGAAGGCGATCTAAGTAAAACTAATATCTTATAAATATATATAAATGATGCAATGCTTTGAGGAAATGAGGTTCAATTATTAATGTTGTTTTTTAAGCGTCGGCGCCAACCGGTATTATAAATAATTATAGAGTATTATTAGGTGTGGGGGATAACTAACAGACGATGTACACAGGGTCACTTTTAATTCAGTGGGACCATACTTCCGCACCCTTCTGTCCTCAACAGAAGCGTATTCCTTATTGGCGAGCCAGGGATTGGCGGATTCCTTTTTAGTGGGCCAGGAATTAGCGGGTAAATTACCGGATCAAGGTGGTCAAGGATTTTCAACCTACAGGTCTAAAGCCTGATTTATTTTCACTTTCAAGGATCTAAGACTACGGGATGCTCACATAACATGCAGCCAAGAAGTAACAGGGAAAGAATTTAGGGACTTGCAACCCGGGAATATTGATAAACAGTTACCTCATATTTTGTTTAGGGACTCGAACCCAAGGACCCTGACAACATAGCCCTACTGTGTACATGAATTTAAGTTATCTTATGTATGAATGAAAGGAAGAAGTTTGAATCCTATAAGAATTAAATGATTTGTCTGCCCCTGCCTAATCAGTATCTGGGACTATATCCAAAGACCTACCGCTCTTACGAGCAGATGATCTATCCACCCTCACTTTAATAACAAGTGGGGACTCTATCAAATGAAGTACAACTCTAACATCCAATGCTATCTGTGGTAACATGCCCAATAAGTGTGACTATATCAAAAGGAAACCCAAAGCGTCAAAGCAAATCTAAGTTGCGTACTACTGAATCATGTAAAATCCATTCTCTTAAATGGTTATCACAAAAGACAAACCAAGGGATTACCTAAGATGTTCTAGAATCACAGACTCGCTCCTAATATCCATTTAGTACAAAGTTCTTATCACAAGCACAATATCTTGCGATGATTATTGAACCACACTCATACAACCATCATATAGATCAACCTCATAAATAGTATATGAATCCACTATTTCCAAGTCACAAAAGTACTATTTAAAATCAGCTACTAGATGTCTAAGCATACTAAAGGATCTCATCTAAATGAACCAAACTAATGAAAGAAACTACTATGATCAGCTAACTGAAATGACCAACATTAAATAGATAACCAAGGAAATCATCTAAGAATGGTGGTTATGCCACACTAAGATCCAACCATCTCCTTCACACATACTATAACCAGAATATAACACCTCGAATGCCTAGTTCAAACAAATATCAAGCCAAGTTATTCACGCCCATATCACCTAATAAAGTTTCTCACAACTAAACCGTAGTCAAGCACCGTCATTGGATATTACATCTTCATTCAACAATTATTTAAACCTACCAATAATTACTACCTCAAACCAACTAGTGTTCAGAACCATTTCATATGATATCCTATAAGTAAGATAATAACTACCGATATATCTTAACTAAACAACATGACCATTTAATCAGCTCCAATGCAATTAAGTCGTAACTGCCATAAACCATATACAGGATATTCAGCAAAGAACCCCAGCAATGCTTAGCCCGAGTTACCACAAAACACCAACAGACCCATCATACCTATAATAAGACCTCAATAAATCCTCTGTACCTTTAGTACCCAAGTAATTCTCTAACCCAAATAAAAATTAGACTATTAGTATACTAACCTATTAAGAACCAAAGCCTAACACAGAGAGATCAACAGTTGTATGCCTACTGAAGCCTTATGCAAAAACCCACGAGAGGATACATGACTGCCTACACAATACTGAAATGTATAATATAGATTTAATGCGATGATAAGAGCAAAATTTAGAGAATGATAAAATCAGTACCAATTTATACCTAGGAGATGCTTTGTATAAAGAAGATTGGAATAGCTGAAATACTATGATTTACTCATATCAATAAAAGCAAATGAGATTAGATAGATGCACTTGCCTTAACAAACTGTAGAAGGAAGGAAAAGGATGAGTAGAACAACATAATGAATCTACAAAACTGACTGTTGTGGCTGCTGTATGAAAAGAACAATCAAACACCCAATATTCCAAGTAAGTATCACTCTTGGCATAGCCTAACAAGTACCAATTCCTCATGAGATATATGAGTAATCACTTTTCTACACTTAGACGAACAAGATGCATTCCCATATTTCTCTACACGTCTTCCATAGATAAAAATTGAGGTAAACAATGTAATGGAGGAGTAATTCATACAGGGGTTACAAGGAGGGTTGTATTATTGGAACAATTGGAGAAATCGAGGTTTAAAACGTCAAGGGAATTTTAGGGATGGTGCAGCCATATTTTTAGGAGTAAAGAGATGGAGAATAATTGCTCACAGGAGGAGTTTCCAAAGCCAAGAGGTTGAGGAAGAAAAGGGTTTGCTGGGCAATTTCTAGGAGGAAATAAAGGAACAAATTGGAGATGAAGAAGGAGAAGAAGAAACTCCAATCTCTGTGATTCGGTTCATTCTTGTGAATTATAAAAGGTAAAGATCCTGTACAAGAGGGAGTAACTTAAGTAAGCGGAGACCATACAATAAGGGCATCACGAGCTAAAAATGCGGGTCGCTGCAAGGTGAATGAGATATATGATTTTAAAAGTACAGTAATATAAGGGAAGAATAGAGGAAAGAGGAATAGGGATATAATGGTGTGATGTGATGATATGATGTGATATGATATGGCATGATTCTAGAATTGTCCTAATAGTAAATGTTTATGATGTTATGAAACCAAAGATCTAGATCCTATAAATAAATGTATTGGGCTGATCAACCGCTAATGCATAATAACCTTAAAGAGATCTCAATTGGATACAATGGGTATGATTAGTGGCAAGCTCGACCACACTTAGGATTTATCACTTGATCAAAGTGTTTCGGGCTTTGCAACCCACGGAGCCAACGTCTAAACTTTATTTAACTTATTCTAAGGGATTTCAACCTCACTGAGGATAAGACGGGTACCAAAGGAAAACTGTCTCATACCATCCTACACTCCCGGATGGGTAATAGATATGATAGTATCCAACCCGAACTTCACCTACTTATTTTAACCCGATGTAGGAATCCTAAATCCTATCGAGGGTCAGCCGATATAGAGCTTTGTTATGTATCTGACCCCGTTAAGTTAAAAGAATATAAAAACCCACGCCACAAATAGATCCCAAGAATCAAAACACAACGACCACCGACACGGCCAACAAACATAGGATAACCCCCTGCCTGAGAGAAGGGAAAACAATCTTAACATAACAACCCCAAAGTAGCCAGCACACACATAAGATAACCACCTGCCTCAGATGATGGCAAATAATCCTAACACAGATGAACAGTGACCACCATTCACAATATTAGTCTCTGAAAGACTGAAATACAGTCTTCAAAAACTAAGCCACGAGAATACCACCCAAATGCACAATATCCTAAAGGCAAAAGAGAAACACAACTCTACATGCCTAACCATAGGAAACAAGCTGAATTAACAACTGCTACAAAAGAAATAATACAGACTATAACTAAATCACATAACACCTCAATGCCAAATGTACAATACTCTAACCCACACTAATTAAGTTAGTATTAGCAAGGAAGGGACACTCGCCTGACACGAGCCGTGAACCTAATAATCGCAGGACAACCCAAAATCAACACCACAGGCCAACAACCAAACCCACACAATCAACCCAACACCTGCAAGAACCACAACTCCGCAATTCAACAATCACCCCAAACACAAACCCTAAAATAAAATCAAACCAACGATTCAGAAAGGAATTGGGAAATTACTCACTAAGAGAAGTGGCGAAGATCAACCCGACAACGATCGCAAAGGTGGAGCAAGAGAAAAGAAGAAATCAATTGAGAGTGAGTGAGAGAGCGAGAGAAAGAGAGTGATGAATAAGAAATAGAAAGAATAAAATGAAATGGGGGATTAAAACCTAAAACCAACACCCATCTCGAGGAAGGGATCAACGTCTAAGAATCGCGTGAAAAGACCCAACCTGGTCGTCAAAACATGCCTCTGTTCAAATAGAAGATATTTTTAATCGAATAAAACAAAGTAGGTAGAAATCTATTCGAACAGGAAAGGGCTTGATCGAACAGAACCAAAAAGAAGGAAATTAACTGAACAGACATCTTATTCGAGCAAAAGAAAAAGTTGTTCGAACAAAGTGAAACAGGTCGAAGTCTATTCGAGCAGGAATAAGTTTGTCCGAATACAAAGAAACAGGAAGAAACATATTCGAACAGAGACAAGTCTGCTCGAATGTAACTGAATAGAAAGAAACATATTCGAACATAAACAAGTCTGCTCGAATACAACTGGCAAAAACTGCTAAAAACTCAAAAAACTTAAAAAATCTACAAAAAATTCCCCTGGACCACACAGCCACATCAAAAACAACAACAACAGCAACACGCCTTCTCCAAACCAACCACGGGCTCCCAAAACCACAACACAACCTCCTCCGCCCAACAACCACCGAAACACAGAAAATGAAGAAAGAAGAACTCAAAGCCCTGATAAATGATATAAGATGCAGATGCATGATGAATGGTGATGGATGCATAATAAAATAATAATAATAAACTAAAATAAATAAATAAATAAATAAATAAATAAATTCGGGTTACTACATACATCAATTGTACTTTTAGTAAGGATAATTGAGTTATGATAGCGTTTATTTGAGGAATGCTGTAAATGTTTGTTTTTAATAGCATTCTATACAAATGCTATATTTTTAATGCTATTAAATGTCATTTTTCTTTAAGTGATTAAAGCTCTAAAGACCGTTATATATTTATTAAATAGGGTTCCTAGTAAGGCAGTTCCAAAAACTTTATTCGAACTTTGAATTTTTCATAGGGACTATTAAGGATCCGTTTTCATTTTCACAAGCCATAAATAGTAATAATTTTACTAAATGGATTGATGCTATGAAAGAAGAGTTGAAATCAATGGAACAAAATAAAGTTTGGGATCTCACTGAATTGCCAAAAGGATACAAAAAAGTTGGTTGCAAATGAGTCTTAAAGACCAAACACGATAGTAATGGCAATATCGAATGATATAAATCCCGATTTGTGGCCAATGATTTTACTCAAAAAGAATGTATTGATTACAAGGAGATCTTCTCACCTGCATCAAAGAATGAGTCACTTAGAACTATTATGGCATTAGTGGCTCATTATGATTTAGAGTTACATCAAATGGATGTGAAAAATATTTTTTTGAATGGGAGTTTAGATGAAGAAGTCTATATGAATCAACCTGAAGGTTTTCATAAAGAGGGGAAATAAAATATAGCTTGTAAGCTTAAGAAATCAATATACGGTCTTAAACAAGCTTCCCGCCAATGGTACATTAAGTTTACGATATTATTATTCATTTTGGCTTTAAGGAAAACATTGTTGATCGATGTATATACCTCAAGGTCAGTGGGAGTAAGTTTATATTTTTGGCTTTGTATGTTGATGATATCTTACTTGCTAGTAATGATCTTGGTCTACTTCACCAGACTAAGAAGTTTCTCTCTAAGAACTTTGAAATAAATGATTTAGGTGAGGCATCTTACGTGATTGGAATCAAAATCTATCGAGACCGAGCATGAGGATTGTTAGGGTCATCTTAGAAAGCCTATATTAATAAAGTTTAAAGAGATTCGGTAAGGAGAATTTTTTAGCTAGTGATGCACCAATTCAGAAAGGTGATAAATTTAATCTTATGCAATGCCCAAAGACTGAATGGGAACGTAAATTGATAGAAAAGATTTTGTACGCATTTGCCGTAAGGAGTCTAATATATGCACAGACTTATACTTGATCGGACATAAGCTTTGTTGTTGGTATGATGGGTAGATATCAAATCAATCCAGGGATAGACCATTGGAAAGCTGCAAAAAAGTTATAAGGTACTTGCAAGGAATGAAAGATTGCATGCTCACATTTAAGAGGTCTGATTATTTAGAAGTGATCGGTTACTCAGACTCATATTTTGTTGGATGCCCTAATAGTAGGAAGTCTACTTTTGGTTATGTCTTCCTACTGGCTAGAGGTGTAATTTTATGGAAAAGTGCAAAACACGATAGTATTTCTTCATCTACTAAGGAAGCTGAGTTTGTGGCATGCTATGAGGTAACATATTATGGTTTATGGTTATGGAATTTTATCTTAGGACTTGGAGTTATCGACTCTATTTCCAAGCTGTTGTAACTTTATTGTGATAATACTGCTGCAGTATTTTTCTCCAAGAATGATAAATATTCTAATGGTGCTAAGCACATGGAGATAAAATATTTATTAGTCAAGGAGTCTATTCAGAAACAACGAGTATTTATAGAACACATAAGCACAATGTTTATGGTTGCAGATCTATTGACTAAGGAATTACCACCAAAGACATTTAAGGAACATGTTCAGAGAATGAGTCTTGGGCAGATTCCATGATGTTTTTCTTTGTTATGGATATTTTAGTTTGATTGTTTCTTTATACATCTTATTGAGATCTTATTATAATATGTTTCTGATATTTTTATGTTTAGCATTATGTGTGCACATGTATATAATTGGATGAATGATAACAGGAAAGTCTTGTGACAAGACATTATGGATGGACCTTTTATAGGACTATTTGTTCATGCCTATAAACCTTACTTATGAACCAAGTTCAAAAGTTCATTATTGTTGTAGTACATGGAAGGAAATATATCGTAAAATTGCATAAGACCGCCATGACTTGCTTTAGTAAATTATTTAATTTTGGTATTAGGATGACCAATAAAGATAGTATGACTTGGATATATATTTTTAAACTGCGCGCGTGTCAGTTATTTAATCGTTGATCCTATTTTGAGTCAAAATTTATGCAAACTTAAGTTTTATCGAGTATAATTTTTAAACCTACTTCATATGGTCCAAGTGGGACAATGTAAGACTTATTATGGCCCACATAAGTATTTTAGTAATTATGGGTTTCTAATTATGATGATCTAAGTCTTAATAGGAAACTAATCCAATTGGTTAATGAGGTTAGGGTTTTCTACAACTCACTATTTTGATGGAAAGTAGTTCTAATTGAAATAGGAAACTATGTCCTCTCTCTACCTATATAATTGTGCCTAGCCCATCAACTAAAGTATTATCTCAATGAAAAGGTTAAGGGAGAGAAAATCTAGTTATCACCGTTCGCCGCCACCAACGAACACGAAAGACATACCTCAAACAATCAAGTTATGGATCAAGGTATGCGATTATATTTTTGCATTATTTTTTATCGTGCTTATCGTATTAAGTCCTAGGTCCTTATAGATCTTTAATATTTATAGATCTTGACACGTCTTACAGCCGACGCCTAAAAACAACCTTAATAATTGAATCTCATCTCCTCAGTAAGCCTCGCGTCATTTATACATATAGGTAATATATAATATCGCATTAGTATCTCTTTAATTATCTCAGTTTATCATGTTCAGTGACCGGTAATAATTGTGCTTACTGACGCCCTGTGCGCTATATTTCTTCACAAGAGGCCGGGCACGGTAAGATTTTGTTTAGTGAGGCTTGGGTGATCATTTCGGGATTCTTTGGAGTTCTATTGGATCGTTAAGCTGCCTCATAGGGTATTTATGATTTTTATTTCAGATTTCATTATCAAAGATTTTCTCGTTTTTAGATTTGGTTGAGAATATTATTCACTTTATTCATTCTATTCATTTTAATTTATAATTAAGTTATTTCCGCTGCATTTCTTTGGTGTAAGTAGATGCAGGGGAAAAGCTAGAATTTCATGCTGGAGGGGGCGAAGATAGTATCATGAATTATATTAGGATATTCGGGGGTTTGGAGGCAAAGCCCAAAAAAAATTGGCCATTTAACGGTATTTTAAGCTTAAAAATTAATCAAATATATTATTATATTTGACTAACAAATTATACGGATTCACTTCTCGTCTCATTAAAAAAATCAAAGTTTTTTTTACAACAATGACATGATCAGCTTAAGGTGAAAAAATTATCAAAATAAGATTCTTATTTGATAACATCAAGAATTGAACATTAGACTCTTGGATTAGAGGCTCCTTCTTTACCAGTTGAGCTAACCTTCTTTGTTATCATTAGAACAAAAAAAATTATACATATTTTTAAAAAAAATCATTTATATACCTATATAGGTATTTTTAACGAAATTCTTAGGGGGGCGGCCGCCCCCCCCCCCCCCCCCCCCCCCCCCCCCCTAAATCCACCCCTGAGTAGATGAAGTTAATTTCTTTAAAAATATATTACATCTGTGGGGTACATCCGTGGAATGCCCGACTTGCTACGCCTTAGGATTTGCTTTATGATCATATATCAGAAAGCGGATTTTGGGGCGTGACACAAAATTTGTAATTTATTTTGTTGGATTCCATATATATATCTAGGTATTTGTCCCATGGCCCATATTATTTTACATGCATCTCTAGATGTATTCATTGCAAGGCAGTATATGAATATAAAAGAAAACCATCGTAGTTTTTGTACTATTAACAAAACAAATAACGGGTTAACATGTGAGGGATTAACAGCAGGCACGTAGAAACCACCTCAGTTTAAGGCAACTGTTAAATTTGTTCTTTCGCTCTACCAGAACTTACTATTAAATTCTATGTGCTAGAGGTGGAAAAGCTCAAGTAGGGGAATCACTTGTAAATGCTAAAAGTTATTTGCTTGGATGGGATTGCAATTTTTTCTCCAATCAGGAAAATATTATTAGGATCTCTAGTTACATACTTGTACTTATTGCATATTAAACCTTTTCATGTATTAATTTTGCCTTTTCAGTCCATATTGTACCCCAAGCATCCCGGTTTTGACCTTATAACTATGTCCTAACAACAATTTCTTGATTTTTATGGCCATGTAAGTTGACAAGAAATGTTGCGGAATTAATGGGCAAAACTAGGCACAACAAAAATCTCGATAGATAGCGATTCAAGAAGTAAATGTTGTCAATGGAACTCTGATGGCCTGTCATGCTAAGTTCTTGAATCTCACCATATTTTTTTCTTCTAAATTTGATAATTCAGATCGTGGTTAGACACCTAAAAGTTGCCTAACTGGTTTTGACCCTAACCTTATTTAATCATTACAAAAACATCGTGAACACTCTACTTTTATACTTTATATAGTGTCCCTAATTTAAGCCAAAATTTAGAGGTTATCCCTAAATAACCCCTTTAAGCTCAATAATATCCAATTACCTTTATTACATAGTTGTTTGATTGGTTATAAATATTCTAAGCGTTATAGTTCTTTCCTTGCAGACCGTTGAACTCTTGACACATCTTAAGTTTGATCATGGGAAGCAAATAGTGTTGTATATGCATGGAATGGTTGTCAACACTTCTATTATATATGTAAACAACAAGCTTTAAAATAGCTTGATAAATGAAATGTTTGAACAATCAATTATAAATAAATGAGTTCGTAGGGATTATTTCATTACAAGTCTTATATTTTTGCAAGCTATTGATTGATTTTTTTTATTTTTTTGGTACAATTATTTTTCTTCTTCTAATATTTCTTGGGAAAAATGGCAACAGTGTTTGTCGTATTTTAACGACTAAGATCCAAGTTGTTTTTTTCATAGAAAAATGACTGTCGAGTTGGACGCTGAAAAAAATGACAAGGTCAAAAGCGATGGCACAAACGACTAGGATTGTTGTTGTATTTCATCAAAAACAATAGTTAATGTCGTCGTATTTTTCAGTTTTTGGTGTAGTGTTCGACCTCTAATTATTCCTTTTATATTGTTCTTGCGTTTGCGTGTTCTAAACTGTGTAGCTTTGGTAGCTGACGATGCTAGCCAAAGGTTCTTCCCAGGGGCTGTTACAAAGGAAAAGTAGCCAACTTAGGCTTTCGTAGAAGGTCAAGGTCCAGTCCCTAGTAGAGCAGGGTCTAAAGAAGAAAAATGAGGAGCTAAAGGTTTGATTAGATGGTTTATTTGTGGAGGCCGAGAAAGAGAATGATAGAGTTGTGGAAGAAGCGGGGCTGCAGTGAGGTTGGAACTGCATAACCTGGTGATCGAGCACCAGGTTATAGAATAATCTGATCCAATCTTATCGCGATTTATGCCCTTCAGAGAATGATATCACCTTTGGGCTTGACAGTAAATATCGAGACATCATCTTCCCTTTTAAAATCGAGGATGAATATACCGATGATGAACATCCTGATCTTCATGCTTCTCCTGTGGATGCTATGAATGTTTCTCTCTCAAAGGCTTGCGATAGTACTAATAAAGTTCCTAACATTTCTGCTAAGAAAATTGTAGTAGCATATTCCCCAAATTCGATAAATGAAAGCCAGCATAACTTAGTCGAATGTATATGATCATTCGAGAAGATAATGTGGTAGCATACTCCCCAGATTCGACAAGGAGAAGCTAGCAAAACCAAGTCAAAGATATTTTATCATTCGAGAAGATGTCACATCTACGACTATAGATCTTGATCCATTACAGTAGTCATTATGCTTGGTCAAATAGAGCCGTTACAAGAAGATTCACGAAGTTTGCGCACTGTCTATCAAAATAGGAAACCATTTATTTTGTAACTACCTGTATCCATTATAAATTGAGGTAGGACATATGTTAATTGAATCGGAGACTCTACTATTCATCCATCATTCAAATCCCTATTATCCATCAGTAATTGTAATAACTAGCACTCATATTTGATTTTATTACTATATCCTCCTTGAGATCGTAGTTTTTCTCAGGTTTTACTGAGTTTCTACCTAAAATCTAGTCTGTCTTAGTATCAAATTGAAATTCCCTTATAAAAGTATTAGCGAGGTTTACCACCCGGAAAACATGCCATTACAATTGGCACCATCTGTGGGAATACCACACTTTCTCTTTACCAACTTTGCTTCTAGACAGTCCCATGACAAATATGAACCTCTGAAATGCCCCCAATACTCAGACGAACCACGAGGTCTTCCCTGTACCCTCCCTTCTAGAAACTATCAATCTGCACAATGTAGTCGTTAAACTTTAAAAGCAGATGGAATCTGACAGGGTCCAGCAGCTCGAAGATCACAAATTTATACCCAAGCTCTTCAATTTGAAAGAAACGAGAGGAGGAAAGCCCTAGAACAGCAGGGCCAAACCCATTAGAAAGAAATAGAAAATTTGTGAAGACATTATGATTAATTCATTATCCGTCAAGCATCACCTCCCCAATCCCGAAGTGATCATCGATCCAGAACTACCCAGAGAGAGAACTTACCAAGAGAAGAACGAATTCATACTTCTAGGTCTCGATCAAGGGACCCCAAATAGAGCTTCTCGATACTTTGGTCTTACTTCATCAGTATCGACCACCCAAGGAAGTCAGCGTACACATCACCTGACCCTACCACTTCTAATGAGGTGACCAGTGAGAGAGTAGTTGGGACCCAAAGGGCAATGAGACTTTGATCCTCAAGTTGCAGCGGTACCAAATACTCTTTAGCAATTTCTCACATTTGATAATCTGAACAATAGGATTCAGGTTATACATTCTTACAATCCTACCCGAAGATCTGTTCTAGATATGATCAAAACAAACCCATTTCCCCTCATTTCAAAGTCATGCCACTTTTAGACAAATTTTACATGCCAAAGTTTTATTAATATGCGGAACTCACTGATCCCCTTACCCACATTTGTCACTTCAAAGTAGTAGTTGACTTATACTCAAAACTCAATCACATGTTATGTCGATTGTTTAATGTGAGCCTTAAAGAAGAACCTTTCAGATGGTTTCATACTATTCCTGAAGGTTCAATAACCAGCTTAGCTAGTTATAGTGACTTTTTGAGTCAAATTATATGCATGATAAGGAGTGGGAAATAACAGTCGACTCATTGTTATTTTTTGAGCAAGGTGTAAAAAAACCTTAGCTAGCTTTTACAAGTGTTTCCTGTAAGAAATGAGGAAAATTGAAAATTCAGATCCTAAAATTATCGTACCAGCATTCACCTCCGTACTCCACATCGATTCAAAAGTTCAAGAAGAACTTACCCTTCACAAACCCAAGACAGTAATAGAAATGATCGATGTTGTCAATAACTACATCGAACTCGAGCGGTCCAAGAAAGATAAAATAAAAAACTCCTTAGTCATTCATACCAATGATGCATTTTCATCACCACACCCAAAGCCAACGAGTAATGTTGCTATTAAATAGAGTGGACGGACCACCAATAACATTAGGAAGAGAGACGATAAAAAAGATAGACCCATCTCAGTCCTGCCTCCTATGACAGCTACACTCTTTGCCATTTTACCAACAATAAAGGGAGATGAGTTGTTCCAAGAAGCTCTGGAAACTTCTGATGTCCCGAGCAAACCCTAATGCCATTATCATAATTTCCATATCCATATCCATAAGAAACGAAAAGGAAAGAAGTCGAACAAGAGCAATGACAAGGTTAAGCTCACCATCTTTATATGATCAAAATTGAGAAGGGAAAAAAGAGAAAGAAAGATGGCATAATCACATCCTGTTACAAGATGGCATCATCAGAAAAATTTGCAAAACTTCTATCCAGCTTCAGCAAAGCCAAGCGTCCATATCATATTTCCTTCAAAGACTGTGCACTACAAAAAATAATGGGCAGTAGCCACGGTTGACTTTCAGTTTTAGCCACGGTTTTCTCGGTGCCAAAGTGTCACAGCTTAAGTAGTGGCCATTAAACTAAAGTAGTGGCTAAAACTTCTAATAATACCAAAAACACCGAATAATAATAACTATTTCAAGAAAAATCGTGGGAGAAACCAAAATTCATTTTCCAATTTCACCTTTATCTCCATGATTCCCAAACTTTGATTTTCCAATTTCTCTCTTAAGGTTTGCCAATCTTCGATTCTCAATTCTCACTCTTGCTTATGTTTCAAATGGAATTGTTCTAAATTTGGGGAAGAATGTAGAAATCAAGATGAGATCAAAGTGTTTAACAATAGTGATTTCAAGTTGGTACGAGCAAATATGGAGAAGAATTACGAAGAGGGTGTGGTTAGGATTTCAAAATTTTCTACTGGCTCAAAACTACTGATCCAAGTGTGCATCACTGTGTAATTCTACTGGCTCAAAACTACCAAAGTCTTCCTTAGCCAAAATTTTAAGTTTGAAGATGGACTCTCCACAACAACAATGTCCAGATATAAATCAGTTAAGTACTGAACTGGATGGCAATCAGTCTTAACCTTCATCAACTGGTCAATCTAAACATGAAGGTAGAATTATCAGAGAAAGCTACCTTAATGGGTTACACGCTTCAGCTCAATCAGGTATAAGTTATTTTATTATTATTTTATTTTCATAGCAAATTTTGGTGTTTGCCTTCTGGAGTCGAAGTACTATTGGAATTTTCTTGTTACAATATTTCTTATGAGTAAGTTCCAATTTTTAAGAACTCTCAGATAGCTTTTATTGCATGAAACAAAACTCGAGTAGGCTACTTCAAAACAACTACGGCTTAAAGTATAAAGCATCTTGGGAACCCTATTCCTTTTGTAATGTGCCACTTGATCATGAGAATCAATTGACCCTCTCATCTAAGTGACTAAAGCCGAAATAAACCTTAATATTATGTTTAACTGAGCAACACTATATCAGAGGATTTTTCTTGCATAGAGACGCGAGAGACTTATAATGGACTTGAGGTAAAGAAATACTTCGCTTACATCTCTGTCCATTTTGTAAGACTCATTTTGGTCTACAGGTTTATTAACCAAAATACATAGTTTTTTGCTGGAACATTAAAAATAATACTTTCAACATTGTAAAGTCAAATCACTTTCCTCTTGGAAACATTTGATACCATTGATAATGTACCTGCCTATTTACAATTTGATACCATAAAGACCTTATGGCACTATAATTTTCAAGGAGGGGTATATAAGGCTACACCTCTTATTATTTCTTCAATGAAAATAAGGATGTACGTGATTCAAACGCATATTCTGAAGATTTACTAAATAAATATTTGTCGTCTTTGTATAATTTATCCGTAATATTTTGTTAATTAATAAGGATAAAATTATAGAGGGAGTTGGAAATCTTTGTTGATGGGTTTAGATAGTTTAAAATTTTAGATAATGATAGATGAGTTTAGTAGTCGCTGTAATTGCATTTGTGATTGCTATGGTCAGTGGTAAATCTTGTAACATGATATAGATTCATAGCAAGAAATAGTCAGTGGTGGCTAGGTCAAGTCCAAATCTAAAGTTTATCCCATTGAGTTCTAGGTCATACCGCCTTACTGTGATAAAAATTGAAGTTGAAGCAATGCCCAAAATTCAATCTATCATAACATAACCAGTCATATTGAGGTTAATCGTCATTTATTCACAAAAAAGTAGTCGCCATCAAAAGAGACATCATTGCCAGTTTATCCCCTTAAAATGGTATTTAGTCAAATGTGTACTCTGTTTATCCATACTGATAGAAAAGAAGTGGTAGTTGGAATGCTTAATTTCTTCGCACAAGATTGAGGGAAAATGCAGTGATTGTGGTTGTTCATCTCAATGGAAACTTAGTACGTACGTTCAGACAGGTATTACTAGCTTATAGATCGCCCTTTTGTTTGCCCCTAGTTTGATCAAAAGTATATGAGTTCAAGCCTATAGTCCCAAGTTACTTTCATATCGTCTACAACTACATGTCACTTTTATCATTTTCCTTGTCTTATCTGCATTCTATTAGCATTATATATATGATTATCTCATCATGCTGGAAGACTAATAATCCTTAGCTATTTTATGTTGCTGTGAATGTCTTGTGAAGCTTTTCATTTCCGACAGTTTATTTTCCCACTTTCCATGTTATTTCAAATCTAATTTGGTTAATGTTATTCCGCTTGTTCAAGAGACGATGAAACTCACTGAAGGGAGGGTCCCATGCAATCAGTTCCACATCTAAGAATGGCAAATACTACTTTCCCGTTTTCACATGTTGATTATGGCCGCTCAATGATAAGTGGATGATGTATGATTTGATTTTCTGAGTGTATGTCAAACAACCAAAGTTTATGTTTTTGCAAAATAAAATAAAAAATGTTATTCCATTCTGAGAGCATTCCTCATCAGCTACATAAGCTAGCTCAATAATGTGAAATGTTTAAAATGTAGACTGTCCAATTCATTATATAGAGGTATTTATCGGATAAAACTAATACTATTAATTGTTATTATTAATTCTCCACTCTATTTGACCACTATAATTTTGTTTGCTTATGCCAATATCATAGTATACGTGCATTCTTAAGATCAATTATGCCGTAGGATGTTTTCAATTTGGTTGGACTCACGAGTTGTTTATTTGTCAACTTAATTTGTAGGCAAAGTGGATAATGGGTTTTCACAAAACTGCTTACTGGTTCTTGTGGCTCATATGGAAAGCTTTTTCCATACTTCTCACTATTTTTTTCAAATGCTAATAGATGGGCTGACAAGGGTAAACATCCTTTTACAGTATTATCTATTATTCACCTGCCCCATTTTTTAATAGATAGAGACTCAAGGTAGTGATTGCATGTGCAGCTGATATGAGTCATTCCAACTTTGACAGTGTAGTTTTTTTCCGTGAATAGTGATCCGTTTTACGTGCTAGATGCCTTTTTCTAATCTCTCATGAAGATACATTATGAAAATAGTGCTTTTAATTGTTTTCTTACTATGAACCTCATACTTTTATGCTTGCATCCATGCTATCTTCTGAGGTACCTTAATTTTCTTCATTTTCTGCTCTAACTATATATCTCACGATCCTTTAAAAGTACAGTTAAGGAAGAGTTGCAAATTTCATGACAACAAATTCACTCAGATTTATTTTCATAATAGTTTGCCACTGAGATAAAGTTTAGTTTCCATTCAGAGGTTTGTCACCAGGAAACATACATAATAGGATCATATTGGGATACACAATTCCAATAACCGTTTATTTAAATGATAACTGAATATATAGAAAAAGTACTACACAATAGTTTTCATATTAGGAATATTGCAGTCATCCTACAAACTCACATGAAAAAGCTAAGAAAATGCTCTCGAGACAATATCAATTTTCTATGTAGATGTTAATGGTTGTTCTAGCTATCAAAAGAGCTACTCATCTACTATAAAAGAGTCTCTATTAGTTTAGACAGTCATGAATACTAACTCATTATTCTTCTGATTCTCTACAGGCGGGGTTGCATGGGATACATTGGTTAACTACAGGTGACCAAGTGCGTCTTCTGACCTTACTGTTGTATTAACAGTTTAATACCGGGGTTTTATTTGTAGAAAGCTTTCTTCCCGTTATAGTTAGCTTTCTTAGGAAAGGATGACATAGCACTATGAATTTTATTAGTTGTATATATACCACGCACACACAAGTGCTCATAACATGGACCCGCGGTGTTTATAGGCAAACTATAGCGGCCTCACCATGCCTTACTAGTATGGAGAGATTATCAGGCAGGTGTGTTGGAGATTTTTCCAAGCTTTCGATTTAATTTTCACAAATCTCAAATGATGAAGGATATAACACTACAAGAATGTTTGCTAGGCTCAATAGTCGTAGGTTAGTACAATTTGTGAAATAAGCTAGAGCATTCAATACATTAACTTCCTCATGTCCAGATCTAAGATGATTATTCTCAAAATTTAAATTAATCAGACCTTGTAAGATCCTCAATTCTGTAGGCACCAACCCTGTAAAGCAATTATTTGCTAAATCAAGATATTGAAGCCCAGATATATTTGAAAAAGAAGTAGGAATTGGTCGTGTGAAATTGTTTAGACCCCCAAGGAACTCTTGGGGAATAGGAAGAGCAACACCTATATTGGGCAGAAGACACCCCTCAAGGTAGTTGCCCACAACGAGAAGAAGCGAAAGGACGAGCTATTGAAGAGAGAAAAAGGAACATTACAAGATAGCATGTTTATTACAACATTAAAATCATCGAAGAGAAGTATTTGACCTAGCTCAATTGGTATCCTTCCATTGAAACTATTCTCCGTTAGTACAAGGGACCCTAGTTCAGAAAAATTACCCATCCAAGGTAGGATATTTCCAGTAAAATGATTAGTACTTAAGTCAAAGTAAACAAGTTTTGTTAGTGAACTAAGATGGTCTGGTATGTAACCAAAAAGATTATTGTGATTCACATCAATGTAAAAAAGTTTAGATTTGCTGGAAATCTACCTTCTAAAGAATTGGAGGAAAGGATTATAGTTTTCAATTGTAATAAACGGCCAAGTTCTTCTGGAATTTCGCCACTGAAGCTGTTGTTTGTCAAGCTGAGTCCTGTAAAAAATGTTAGATTTCCTATAGAAGGTGATATGGAACCTACCAATTTTAGGTTGTCCAACTTCAACATCTTTACTCTATGATGATGCACGAGACTGCATGTAACTCCTGTCCAGTTATAGAAATGGACAGAATCATTCCACAAACTAATTACTCGGAGTAGATCTTAAGTTATCTTATCCTTGAATGCGAACAGAACCAGTCGATCAGTATCATTCGTAGACCCGGTGGTCAAGAGGGCGAAAAGTGATAAGAACACCATTGATCTATAATATAAGTTCTCCATCAGGGAATGAAATCCAATAGATCCATATTTCATACTACCCAAACTACTTAATATGAATCTCCCTGAATCATCAAATAAGAACAAGCTTATTCTTTATAAGAACAAGCTTTTCTTTTTCAAAGTTTCAGAGATCTCTAGTTAAATTTATTTTTTTTCTGTACAGCAGAAAACAAAGTATCAAAACCAACAACTTGGAAAGAAAACATATCTTTGTGTACCACTTCAAAAAGTAACAAATGAAAACTTTTAGTTTGACATAATAATATAAACACAGAACTGTTGTCATTAATATTGAAATCAAAGGTATTTAGCTTTTCATCACTGTCAGAATCCAATTAGCAATTAAGTACATAAAACAAAAGCTAAAATCACTTCAACTGAAAGGGGCTATTAATTTATAGTAATCTAGAAATGATTGAATGTCATACTTTACCAGCTAAGCTACCTAGCACCTGCAGTATTTCATTTTCTTACTTAAGTTTTCCACTTTATTTAATGAACATGATGTTTCGCTAATAAACAGAAGTCGTCAATCGGCAATTATCAGAAGACAAGAAATATAAGATTTTATAGACGTCTACTGCCTGTAACAGACCCTGAAGCTCTCTTTGCTTATATCTGGAGCTGTGTATTCAGTAACATTCTCATTCTTTGTATATTTTATGATCACCAATGGAGGTGTTTAGCTGGACATCTTATAGATTATGCTCAACTAATGCTGTAACTCCACTGTGACCTGTATCAGTGATGGTTCTTGTTTTTTTTTCAGACATGAATTTAAAACAAATCATGAAGAATGCGTTAGAACAGCCAAGCCCAAGTTAGGACCTCATATTTATGCTTATGTTTTTGCAGCTATTGATATAACCCACGGTAACATTAAAACTTTTTATGATGTTCGGACCGAGACTCCAGCTACCCTGAATAGTCTCGGTACCATTTTTTTCATGATATATGTTCTAATCTAGTGAGCTTTTTGACACACTAAGGCTAATTTTATGCTTAGATAATGTAGGGTGACATGATAATATAGGGTGACATTTTTCTTACCCAGTACAATGATTCATTATTAATTTTATGTTCCTATTCCTATAAAATGGCACTTGGAAGATATTTCCAACAAGGGATGAAAATATATCCGTACAATAACTTGACCTTAACAGCTGCCACGTGGCAATGTACAGGAGTTGGCGATGAATGGCCACTCAATACTTATTTGATTTTCCTCATTTCATTTTCTAGTTGATTTCTAAGAGGTGATACTCGGTAATGAAAACTTAAGTATGTGTGTTTGCACACCAAAACCTTACTCCAAACAAGCTAAGCGTAGATTTTTATCACTTATTGTATCCATAATGGTTGGAGTCACAACAGGCTGTTAAAGCTATACTATTTGGGGTAGTTTGGGCAGTACCGTTCTTTTTTAATACATTGTTTGGCTGTTGTAGATATTTTAATAGAATCTTGGTAGTTGATTAAGCTAATGCATGCACATTTTGCTTACACTTGGTTCATTTGTACTGCAGAAAATTTCATGACTGGTAATCAGGTAGTCTTTGATCGTGAGAAACTAGTATTAGGTTGGAAGAAGTCTAATTGTGAGTAATGTTGTCTTTATCCTCTATGTTAATTTAATTATTGAAACATTTCTAATCTTTACATAGATCATTAAGCGACTTAGATTTGTTGAGTGTTCTATATACATTCTCCTATACATTCTCCTAGACTCTTCGTGTTCTAATAATTGATGATTGGAGATGATGTATAGTGAATGAGTTCTGTATTCTTTCATTCTACAGATGATAGTAATTAAGCCTCTACTACAATAAGCACTACACCATCTAAGGTCATACCTCCTGCCACTGCCATGCCATTGGAGAAGCCACAAAAGAGACTGAGAATGTTTTCCATCCTTTAGCTGGCACTTCATGTTTGAACCTTCTCCGCTACACGCTTTTTTTATTATGTTCCGTTTTGCTTTAGCCATTGTCTGACTGTAATATAGATTCTAAAGTTACTTCTACAGCCTTAAGTTTATTTTATGTATCATGTTTTAATTATATAGAAACATCCTTATAATTTATCTCATTTTCTGTATATTTTTAAAATAAATTTTTTATTAGTATTTATTATATGCTTTTGCTTGGAATTTAGTAGCGGTGAAAACATGCTTTTGCCACGGATTCTGTAGTGGTGAAAGTAGGCTTTTGTCATAGATTCTGTAGTGGTGAAAGCAGACTTTTGCCACGGATTCTGTAGTGGTTAAAGTAGGCTTTTGCCACGGATAATATAGTGGTGAAGGCAGGCTTTTGCAATGGATGTTGTAGTGGTTAAAGTAGGCTTTTGCCACGGATTTTTCAGTTGCAAAAAATAACTTTTTTCCACGGTATAAATAGTGCGAAAGCTTTAGCCACCCCATCTACGCCCACGACCCTATCCACGGTAAAAACAGTGGTAAAAGCCTTTTTGCCATAGATTTTTCAGTGGCTAATACCCTTTATTCTTATAGTGGTGAGACCAGCCATGTCAAATACCTTTATTACAATCCACTGGTCATAATGCTTAAAGTAGGATAGGACTACTTACACATGCTTCTTGTCGATACAGGAAGTGCAGCGGGTGTATTATTCAAAAGAGTAATTGATGTTCTAGGCCTCAAGGATTCGGTTAAAGCTTCGACAACAACTATCACAGGGTTCAACGGTTCCAAAGAATCAGCCTTGGGTGAAATCACACTACCTGTTCAAGTAGGACCAGAAGCCACCTTCATCAAATTCATTGTCATCGATGCCGAATCAAAAAATTTAGGTATCTTAGGAAGGAGTTGGCTCCATTCTATTAAGGCAGTACCATCGATATATCATCTGGCTTTACATTTCCCAATAGATCATGGTGTTTATAAAAACAAAAGGAGTCGAGTTGTAGCACGAATGTGCAAAAATACCACCACAAACTCCGACACAATAAAAACTTTTTAATACATAGAAATTACAGAAGGAGTCACCTCTAATGTTCGAGGAACACGATACTAAAGTAGTAACAAATACCTTTATTGGCTCAAAACTATCATCAGAAGAGAGAAAAACTATGATGCAACTCTTAAAGAAAAATGTAGATATCTTCGTATGGTCTTTCCAAGAGATATCGGGCATCAATCCATCAATTGCATGCCACAAGCTCAACCTCCTTCTAGACAATAAGGCCATCGTACAGAGGCATCATAATTTAGCCCTCCATCGTCAAGAAGCAGTCAACAAAGAGATAGATAAACTACTTCGCGTCGGGTTCATTCGATAAGCCAAATATCCTAAGTGGGTCTCGAATATCGTGGTTATCCCAAAGAAGAACATAAAAATCAAAATTTGCATAGATTTTACATAACCAAACAAATTTACACCAAAAGATAACTTTCCCCTTCCTCTGATTCCTTATCTCCTTAACTCCGCAGTAGGGCACAAACTTCTTTCGATGATAGATGCAGCTTCAGAATATAATCAAGTTCCTCTTGCCAAAAAGGACCAAGAGAAGATAGCATTTATTACGGAAAGAGGTCTCTACTATTATACAGTTATGCCTTTTGGATTAAAAAATATATGAGCCACTTACCAGCGACTCGTCACTCAAATATTTAAAGATCACTTAGGCAAAATTATGGAGGTATATATCGACGATATGATCTGCAAGTACTTAAAATGAGAGGATCATTGCGGTAATCTACAAATAATCTTTGACATCCATCGTGCTTACCGAATGAAACTAAACTCAAAAAAATGCCAATTTTGTGTTACATCTGGGAAGTTTCTAGGACATCAGGTTAGTAAGAGGGGCATAGAAATAAATCTGGAACAAATCAAAGCACTCATGGAAATGCCATCACCACGAACCAAAAAAGATATGCAAAAGTTTGCTCGTAAGATTGTAGCTCTTCACAAGTTCATCTCATAGTCATCTGATCGATGCAAACTCCTTTACCTCCTTCTTCGTGGGAATTTAGCTCCAACGTCCAAGAAGCAACCCAAAGAAATAATTTAGACCCCAGACTATGAATTGGCATTCCAAGATCTCAAAAGATGCTTGAGGCGTCCTCCCATAATGAGTACCCCTATTGATGGTAAAATACTGAGAATATACCTATCGACAACAGAAGACTCAATCAGTTCCATTCTTATTCGAGAAGATGGAGAAGTGAAAAAACCAATCTACTTCATCAGTAAAACTCTCATGCCTGCGAAAAAAAGATATACAACAACCAAAAAGCAGGTACTAGCCTTGATTTACAGTTCTCAAAAACTTTGACCGTATTTCTAAGCACATCCAATCAAAGCCATTACCAAATTCCCCCTTAAATTAGTACTTTTGAAAAAGGAGAAATCCTGAAGAGTACAATAATGGTCTGTTTTCTTCGGAGAATATGATATCTCCTTTAAACCACAAATATATATCAAAGGAGAAGCAGTAGCTAATTTCCTTACAAACTTTCCTGTCGAAGACCCTGAATGGGAAGAACTCAAAGAAGTACTCGCCGATGACTCAATTGCAGAACCAGACTCGTGGTCCAAAAGTATAGGATGGAGACTCTTGATAAGCGCATAATTATGACATTTTTAATATACCCGAACATGTATTTTAGTCGTCCATTATATTTAATTTTGGGTACTTATGTGTGTTTATTTGATTATATCTATTGGAGATGGATATTTAAAACCAAGCTCTAAAAGTCAAGTAAAAGTATCTCTAACAGTTCATATCATAAAAAGTTAAAGACACAATATATTTGGTCTCAAGATTGAAGAAATATATACATAAATATTTTTAAAGAATAAAATCAAATAAAATATTGCATCCAAGATCCATGAAGATATTTTATATTGAAGATATATGCAAGAGTTTCCATGAAGAAAGATATCTACATCACTTAAAGGAATTATATACAAGAAACTTATGTGATTGGTTGTAATATTAAAAGAAATTATTGTGAAAATATTCTTTAGAATTTAATGTATAGTTTCTAAATTTGGGTTCTTTCTCCTATAAAATGGGCCCTCCCCCCATTGTAATTGGGCATTTCATATTGGAAGGTAATGGTAAATAAAGTTAATTTTCTTTTTCTTCTTCTTCTCTTTAGTTTAATTTTTATTAATGTCTTCATTAGTTGTTAATGCAATAAAGTTCGTGATGAGCAGCTAATATCCTAGTTAAGGTTAAGATGAGGCCTCTTCTTGGATGAACAATAGTTGGTATTAGTTAGGTTTTAATTAGTTTTCTCTTAGTACTTTATGATTGATAAGTTCGTACATCATATCGAAGGCTTATCCATAGCTTCGGTTTGGTGTACGATAACTTTGGATACAAACAAGTGCTACTAACCGTAGACTTGATTTGAAGATCTAAAAAGGGGAAGCACTAGATAACTCACTCATGTCTAGCCATAGTTGAGTTGATAATTCTCTAAGATACTTTTTACTGTCACTTAAAAGCATAACCACTAAATGTTTAACCATAGATTTAGTGGTTTATTTTACAACATCATATATCTCCTAACACGAACATATGATGGGGCCGTGGAGATATTAGGATCTAGTTGTATATCGATTAGTACTTTGAAAGGTAGAGGCCAAATCCGAATATTGGCTCTTTCTCATTAAGTTTTATAATTAGTTTTTATTTTTTCTTTATAGATTTATCTCTTATAAAACCATAATTCAGCCTAAAAAGTATTTATTTTCCCAAACCTCCCTGTAGATTTGATCCCACTCATTCGTGCTACAAATTAACAACTAGACTTTGAGCGGGTATTTTGCTAGAGGACCCCAAAAATCCTCTTATCAACTATTTACAGACGAATCTGTGGGACCAAGAGGATCGGGGATTGGCATAGTTCTTGTTACACTATCCAATCACCGAATTAAAAAGGCCATCAAATACAAATTTTATGCAACAAACAATGATACAGAGTACAAAGTTATCCTACATGGCCTCAAACTCTCATTGGTACTCAGAGTAGAAGAAATCGTTGTTTATGTAGATTATTTACTAGTAACCAACCACTACAACAAGACATTCAAAATATCTGGCAAGATGGTTGACTACGTTGTGCTAGTCAAAGAAAAAATGAATAAATTTTAGACAACAACAATTTCTTATCTTCCAAGGGCCGAAAACTACCATGTTGATGCACTAGCATGCATCGTCGCAATGCTTGAAGATAATGAGAAGAGAACCTTGGAAATAGAGGTACTCAAATATTCCAGTCTCGATACAAGCCATTTCATGCAAATCCAGATTACCGAAGATGAAGATCCCGAAAATTGCAAAAAGCCATTTCTTATATACTTCAACTCTAACATCCTCCCAAACAACAAGGAAAAAGCTCGGTCCCTGTTAGTAAAATGTCTGTGGTCCAAAGTCTAGGCTGGGATACTATACATAATCACCAGGGTTGGACCACTCATCGAATGTATTTCACAGCGAGAAACCCATATCGAAATCAAGGCGCTTCACGAAGGGATCTGCGCCACACACATCTCAGGTCGATCACTGGCACAAAGAACATTTACACAAGGATTATACTAGCCAAAGATGAGGCAAGATTATGAAGACTTTGTACGAAAATGCTATAAGTACCAAATCTATGCTCAAGACATCAAAATCCTAACCCTCGATTTACATGTCAGTAATGTCCTATAGATATTCAAAAGGTAGGCAATCGACACCATTGGTCTATTCCATCCAGCATCGGGCAACAGAAGGATTGTTCTTCTAGCCACAGACTTCTTCACCAAATGGGTCAAAGTTCTATCTCGTTGCAATACCGGTGAAAGCGAAGTAATCAAGTTCCTCTAGGAACACATCATCACTCGATTTGGTTGTCCGCAAATGATACTATCCGAAAATGGCAAACAATTCATCAGTAGAAAAGTCCTCAAGTTCCTCCACAAATACAAGATCCAATTGACAACTTCGATACCCTATTACCCAATAGAAAATGGTCAAGCGAAAGCTATAAACAAAAGCAACAAGTTAGGGATACGCAAACGCCTCGATAAAAAGATAAGAAAATGGATGAAGGAGCTACTCAACATTTTGCGGGCATACAAAACAACTCCATGAGCATCTACATGATGCACACCATTTATGATGGCTTTCGGTACCGTATTTGTCATCCCTTCAGACCTCGATCTCCCAACCACAAGAAGAAAAGTTACTGATAAAGAAAATAAACTTGGACTTATATATAATCTCAATTTGATCAAAGAAACTAGAGATCAAGCAATCACAAACTTGGGGCGATACCACGAGACTCTATAAAAAGCATACAACAAGAAAGTAAGAAAATGAGGATTTGACATCGGCGACCATGCACTTCGACGAATTCAAGACATTACTCGACCTAAAAACTCTAGAAAATTATCAAAAATTTGGGAAGAACCTTATATCGTCAGTGACAAGACCAACAATGATACCTACTAGTTGATGATTGTGAATGAAGTACAACTCAAGTTTCTATGGAACACAACCCATCTGAAGATGTTCTACCGATAGAAGTTGTCATCATTTTTTACTCTCTAATAAAGGAATTTTTTTCTCCCACATTATTATGTCATCTTTTCTACATACTCTCTATAGACACAACTTATAAGTATTTGTCCAAATGAGATCTCATATCTTCGATAAACAAGTATTCAATTACAGGACAAACTGCTTGCTAATCGTTACTACTTTGACAATTACATAACCTGCTTGTCTTTTCAATCACACCAGATATCCCATCAAAGAAAAACATCTAGCCATATTTCTCAAACAATAAAGCCATCACATGTCTATCCTATCTATCTCTACAGATCAAATTACAAGAAGCATAGATCTAACACACATCTATAAGATAGTATGTCATACTATCAATCATATCGAATCAAACACTTAGCATATTTTCTTCAACATCCTATTCATCATTACCGATTGCTTAACAATATATATCAACTATCTTATTTCCTTCGATAGCGATTATTTTAAAAAAAAAAGTGAAGTTATCATTCAAATCAAAAATATTCTTCGGTCCCATAGACCACTTTTACAAAAAGTGCAAATTAAACAAATTACTTTATAAACTCTTCTAAAGGATGAGGTGCATGAATATCCTTTATAGGTACACTAGAAGTAAGGTCGTCCAGCACTTCTTCTGGAATAGTACCTACGAACAGAGCAGGTGCAGGTACCTCAGACACTTCATCCTCAGCATCAGAATCAGAAAAAAAAAATTACCTCAGTAGTAATAGCCAATCCTTTGTTAAAATCCTTTCTATTCTTTATCTCATGAAATTCCCCAGATAAATTGGTCTTCATACGCTTGAGAGAGTCAATATTGATTCGATCAGCTTCTGCTTTAACTTCATCCAGGACCTTGGCATGCTCCACCTCCATCGACCTATGGGCAAATAAGATCTGCTCCTGAACATCTTCTTCAAAATTGGTCTTCTAAAGGGCCAATGCCTTCTCTTTCTCCCCAGTCAGGTCAGACCTTATCTACTCGACCTCTTTCCTTTTCTCTATCTCCCAAGCCTTCTTTGCCTCACGAATGGCTACCTCCTTCACCTTCGCAGCTCCCATTTTTAGCTTCTCTAGCTTTGCCTCCAAGCTTTCTTTCTCTTGAGCTAGCTCATCTTTCTCCTTAATAAGCTCTTTCTCGATGTTTTTGCAAGCAAGGAGTTGATTTTCCAAATTCCCAGAACCAAGAATACGAGGCTTCCCTTCCAGTAGCAATATTTTGATCTGCATAATAGTCATAATGTAAGTTCTCGATTGAGGAACAAATTCCCTTAGTCGAAGCAAAGCATTAAAATTTCTAACCTTATTCATTGTTTTGTGCCCTTCGATAAAGAAAGTCGACAGACTCTCTACTCTAACTAAGCAATCGAAGAACTCATCCTTAAGAGTAGTTGCCCCAGTAGTATAGGACTTAATAGTTTGTTGGGCCTCAGCATCAGAATCTTTAAGCTTCATAACACCCTTGGCCTTCACCTTGCTGGGATAACTTTTCTTTCCAACAACAGCCTTCTGAGGCACTAAGAAACCCCGATTCAACTACCCCAGCCTTCTGTTGAACCACCTTCTTTGATGGTTATGCAGGGGGAGTATGAGGGTTGACACCTCTCTTTTTCTTCTTGGCAAAGGTCTCACTCAGCAGGGCCTCTCTCTCTGCCACAGAAGAATCAGCGGTGTACCCACTGAGAGTAGGATTTTCAAGTGGGATACTAACATTAGCAGCCTGTTTGTTCTTTGTAGACATCTTTCTATCGATAAGGGGGATATCCGAACCTTTAGCTCGAGATCTTTTGATACTCGCCTCTTGGAATAAACCTTTGACCTTCTTTTGATCAGTAACGAAAAAGTCGAGTCGATCGAAGTAGCTGGTATTTATGTGGTACAACATCTCATGGACCTTTGAATTTCTTTCGACCTCCTTCAGACCTGCACGAAGACAAAACAAAAGGCAATTAACACAAGCGCTAAAATAGTAAGCAAGTCAAAAATTCGACAAACATGTTACCTAGAGACATACCTAGATGGAAGCATTTCCTTTTTAGAGGCTCCCCTGGATTTTTATGGTCGAATTCATAATTCCCAAATACAAGAAGGCAATCAGCAAAGTATTCCCCCCCCCTGTAGACACCATCTCATAAAACAGAGGCCTCTTCAAAAACCTTGCTAAGTACCTATAACCCAACTTCTGCGGATTATGTTTAAGTGTGTAGTACGCACAAAGATCATTAACACTTATCAAATCTTCCCCCCTCTCCCTTAATCGACCATTTATCACCCCCCATAACCCTAAAAAGATTATACACGCTCGGATTGAACTGCTCAAGGGCAACATCAAAGAAATTCAAAAAAATTATCTAATCAGCTCGAAGAGGAAGCTTTAACACCTTCGTAATCTATTTTCGATGCACAAGTATATTGTTCACTGGGACATCTTGATCAGTCATTTCCCAATGGTATACTTCCAACCTATTTTTTTTTTGGGTACCATACTTTGACTTGAAGTTCAGTATCTCATTAGTCTCTGGAGCCTCCCCGTAGTACTTCATATCTTCATTTTCCATAACTTCTGCCTCCTATCCTTCCCCACCCCCACCATCATACCCTTTTCGATCACTTGTTTGTGACTCATGATCCACATCGGTGTCTGTCCCCTCCCCATCCGACACCTCAATTAGTTAAGCCTCAAAATCCGAATGATTCCTATTGGAAACATCCACACTATTTTTCCCCACCCTATATCTACCACCCAATTCCTAGGCGTAAGTGGTTACATCAATTACAAATGGTTCTACGTCAACAAGGTTATCAAAAATTCCCTCTCTATCCGCATCATGACAGCTAGTATTTTGGACTGGGTCAGCCATTTTTTAACCTGAAAATCATATCCCTTTCTTACACTAGTAACGTATCATACTTTATACATTAATCTATGCTCATATGATAATATAAATATGGTTGTCGAGTATTACTCTCCAACCACTCATCCTCACTATTACTATCATTCTTTCGACATCATTACGTCAGTTATCGACACAACTTTCCTATCAATTTGCTTTAAGTTATAACTTCGATATCTTATAATATCGAGAACTACGTACTTTTTATACTACTTTTTATCGAAGTTATACAGGATTCATAGAGCTTCTCAAAGGCGCTTCGTCTACCATCCTGATTCCCACAAAAAAAATAGTCGAATCCAAAATATTTGATTTTGCGTCCTCTCCAGCGCAAAATCCGGCACTAATCAAGAACACCATCTCCATAACTCCTACGACTCCCACGAGACATAATCTTACTGGAAATAGCCCCAAATCTCACCGTAGTACCAACGGTTCCCAAATCTCTTCATCTTTCCACCTCACCCTAAATCAATGCCAAATCCCACATCCAAAACACCCCAGTATCACCATGATCCCTTCACCACCAACAAACATCCAGTTTCCTCTCCCAACCACCCAAACAATAGAAAAACCCTAAAAGTTATTTTCTGTCAAATTCTCCCCACATCATCATCCTTACTCAAATTACTCCACCAACTAGTTCATACATATCTAAGCTAAAATGGGTGTATGCGAAATCATCATTACAAGCAATTACAATCAAAACAAAAAAAATCAAAAAAGAAACATACCGACCTTGGATTCGTGCACTTTCCAAATCTCTCTTATTTACGAGCTTAGCTTTTTCAATAAGATCAACAATCTCCTCAGTACTGATGGTGGATAGAGAAATAAGAGAGTAACCATACGACTCAGAGCTCAAAAAAAAATTAGAATTTGTAAAGTGTGAACAGTCGTCAACCTTGGCGGTATTTATAGGCCCCACATGACTGTTCATCGCACCCCTTTGTGACTATTTGATTAACCGAGCATAACGCCTAGCCTGTCTCTTCTCGAAGTTTTTAACCATTCGCCTCTTGAGAGCTAACAAGCCTTTGCACTGCTCCTCTAGGCCATCCATGTACCCCTCTATCTCCTCTGTTCTATCCATCTTTACCAAGGTAACTCTTATGTTAATAAAAAGTGATTGTACCTTCAATTCCTTATACCTCAAAACATCGCCTCCAGGAGCACACCTAGCCATTGTTCTAAAAACACCAAAAATACATATTGCCTTTTTTATTCACCTTCTATTCTCATGGGACAGTTGTAACCACAATTCTAAATTTAGAAAATACTTGACAATACAACTACCCACACATCGAGAAAAAATCACAATTCAATAATCAAATAACCTTTTAATTAATTATTAAGTACATTACATCGCATGATCACATATAGTTACACTTAAACCAAGAAACATGGTTCATTTGACCACATGGGATCAACAATCCTCCTATAGCAAGTATATCCTCTTGCTGAATTTCATCCTCTGCAATGAGCCTTAAGAGCTAACAACGATGATCAGCTTCCCGAACTTCATCTGCATAGATATCATGCCAAAACAATTGTTCATTCTCAACCTCGACCTGTTCTGGAGACATACCAGCAATATTCAGTACCCCTATATCAGGTAACTCATCGGCCACCGACACACGCCCAATGTACCTTTCCTCCACTTCAGCTATCTAATAGCCTAACGACCTTCCTCTGTATCTTTCTGACGGCGTCAACGAGTCCTCATCATTTGCATGCACACTTATGCCAATCTCCAAACAAGACTTGTCTGTATAGAAGATCTTGAAGATCTTAACAAACATATCTCCTCGCCCTATGATCATGCTGCAGATCAGGGAATCTTACTCTCTAAATTCTTTTGGGACAACTCATCCTGCTGATATTTTTAATGCAGAACACGGGTAATTTGAGCAGCCAAACATGTTCGAGAAGACATAAATTTTCAAAATATAAATTTCAAAAAACTATCGTAATTAAAGCTACACCTACACCTTACAACCAGGTCAATGCAAAATTAGAAAGGTGAATACAACAATTTATTCTACACAACACTGATTACAAAATCATTCATTTTTTTACTACAACTAGTTACACCCAAGGTACCTAACGGCGCAGCTTTCACAGTTACCCTAAGAAGCGCATCTTCCTCCTTCACCAATGCAATAGCACAGTTCCATAGACTCCCCACACGCTCCGGACCCTTCAGAATTATGGAATACAACTAAGAATGGTAGTAATAATCCTCTTCAGCCGCCTTTGCCTCTACCTCGCTCATCCCCTTATAGTTCGGCTCCAGCGGTACCAGCGTCCAACCAAACATGCACAGTTTGCCAAAATACTATTTAAGCAACTCCCAATACTTTTTATGCATACAGTTGCGAAATGCCTCCTTACGGAGCTAAGCCATCGTCTTCACCAAAGGGAGCAAATGACATCCTCAAGCACACACAAGGAGTATTAATACGATCAACTCCAATGATTCATAACTCTTAGAAGAGTCAAATACAGCAATTACTATCTATTGGAACTCTGACAACCCGATAAACCAAGCTCCTAGGGAACCGCTCTAGGGTACTACACATATCTCAATTCGAGAACCTTATTTTATATTCACACAGTTTTTGTCTCGATGCAACAACAAGTAATTGTATCAAGAATGGGGCGATTGTAGTAGCATATTCCCCAGATTCGATAAATGAAAGCCAGTAGAACTTAGTTGGAAGTATATGATCATTCGAGAAGATATTATGGTAGCATACTCCTCAGATTCGACAAGGAGAAGCTAGCAAAACCAAGTCAAAGATATTCTATAATTCGAAAAGATGTCACATCTGCAACTACTGATCTCGACCCACTATAGTAGCCATTACGTTAGGTCAAATAGAGTCGCTACAAGAAGATCCGCGAAGCTTGCCCACTGCCCACCAAAATAGGAAACCATTTATTTTATAACTGCGTGTACCCATTATAAATAGAGGCAGAGCATATGTTAATCGGATCAGAGAATCAACTATTCTTCTATCATTCACATCCCTATTATCCATAAGCAATTATAATAACTAGCACATATTGGATTTCATTAGTGAATTCTCCTTGAGGTCATGCTTTTTCTCATGTTTTACTGAGTTTCCACATAAAATCTAGTGTCTCTTAGTACCAAATTGTAATCCCCTTACAAAAGTATTAGCGAGGTTTACCACCCTAAAAACACGCCATTACAAAAGTGTCACCTCAAAAGATTGAACTCGACAAAAGCTGTTAGGCTTATAATTTTTGTCAATCCGATCTTACGAAGTTTTCTGTTGGTTGTTTTGATTTTGGACTGTTTGTAAAGTTTTATGTGGAAAAATTGAATATTTTTGAAAAGAATGATTATTTGTAAGCTAAATTTTGATTATGTGAATAATTAATGTAGAACTTGTAAGTTTTTAGGACGTAGAGTAAATGAGGACGACTGTAGACAGTCTGCAGAGGGCATTGAATCGAGCTAGAAATGCTTTGAGTCACGCTCATCAGGTAATAGCTCGATTTGAATATCAAATAAGGTATCATAAATATCTGTCAGATAAGCATTGGCAAGAGTTTTGGAATATCCAGTTTTAAGTTTACTAAGGCAAAAATGGAGAGGAATGAAATGCTTAGGAAAGAGTAGGATAGGTTTAAGACGCTCAAAAAAGCGTTGAAAGAAATCCTCTTGAAAGATGAGTATGAGAAGTCGTTGCTAAGCTTAGCATTTTATTTCGAGGTAGAAGTTTATAGTGAAAGAAGCTTAAAGGGCGCGTATATATATACATATATTAGAAAAGAGGGTTGTGGTACCTGATCTAGCTTGATTTCAATCTTTGGCGATTGCAACAAGAAATTGCCATAGTGCAAAGCAAGGGTTTTTTAATCGAAATCTAGATATTAATCTTCCATTTTGAAAAAATATCAATCGGAGATTAATCGATAAAAATTGGAGATTATGATTTACTTTTCCTTCATTTTTGCTTGAATTAAGCACAAAATTAATCGCATTTAGTCGAGTTTAATCGTATTTAATCGTAATTAATTGTAGGTTAATGAAAAATAATAAATTGTTAATATATGCATAACCATTTAAAAAATAATAAAATTAATAGACTTAAAATATCCATATTATGATTAAAATTATTTGTTATACAAGTTAAAAAGTTAATAATAATTATAGTGACTTCCTTGTTCTTGGATATTTGCTCTCCTGATCTTCAATATGAGCAACATACTAAGCCCACGTCACGTTTTTCCTCTCGTATTTATCTCTATATTGACGTATTTATTCCTTGTACACTACATGCATAATGTATTAAAGAATTTCGAGTGGTGGACAACCCAATACTTATATATTTCCTTACGGCCTTTCAAATGTTATAGGGTTATAAGCATCATATGCCTGCTCGGGCAGATACTCATACCCCTGATGGTATGCATAACCACACCCATAACCATAGTAGGATGTTGGGGCATATGGGTCTGAAGATCCAAATAGAGATTCTTGTGAGTCATATGCTCCGTCGTAGCTTTGGTAAAAGTGGTATGACCCATAACATACAATTTCAAAAATTATCTTTATTTTTGCTTAAGGCCTTATGATCCAACAATAGATTTAATCTTGATTAACCTCATTTGAATCTCGATTTAATCCAGATTAATTGGAATTAAATAGGATTTTGCAGCATCTAGATAAGATTTGGCTAAAATATTCAGAGTGGGTTAATCTTGAGACTAAAGCAAGATTAATCTGGATTAAAATCCTTAATTGTTCGGAGATTTTTTCAGGAAATTTATATTTTCTTTAAGTAAAAGTTCGAAGGGATTATACTTGAATTAATCGGGTCAAAAATATATATTTTTGGGATTAATCAGGATTTATCCTAGATTCATCCATATTATAAAAATAAATAATAAAAAAATAATAAAAAAACCTTGGTGCAGAGGCAAAAGAATGTTTAGCTCAGGCAGGCGTATCTATAATCTATAGGACTTAGTGATATGGCCTATGTATATTTAGATTTTTGAACCTGTCTTTGATCTTTTTGTAGGGTCAAAAATCGATAAGAATATTGTTTTTTAAAATAAACAAAGAACATAAACGCATACGAATTGATTTAGAGAACGAGTTGAAAATTGCTCAAGACACTTTAAACCACTGTACCGAATAGAATGTTCAGCTCGTAACGCAAGCTGCATAGGAGATATCGTTAAAAAAGGAGGAAGAGAAACAAAAAATATATAGAAGTATCAAAAAAATAGACTCGTGAGCGGCTATATAGATCGAATGAGCATATGAGGAATTTTTTATATCCTAAACCAGAAGAAAAAAAATCTACGAAAGACCCGCACGAGCTACATGTGGAAGTAGTCATTGCCTTTTATGGCAGTGAATTGAACAGAGTCAAGAACAAATTTTGAAAGTATGTCACTGACTGTGACAAGGACTATGATTTGAAGAATGCGAATGATGAAAATCTTTGGTTTGTAAATGAGAAGGAAGCAATTGTTCGTGCTGAGGATCCATTTCATGTAGCTATAGAAGATTTTTTTCCAATGACGACGAGGTCGGGGGTCTAGTACCGCACTCCCATCGAGCACGGTGTGAAGAAGATATTGTAAGATTTCGTTCACCAGGGGTTACTACTTTCAGCCATGTGGGTAGCTCATCAAGAATTGGGAAAAAAAGTAGTATTTTCAGCAGGCAACGGAAAGGGATTGAAAGTGAAATTATAACATGCCTAGATCATTTTGTTAAGGATACTACGTTCACTGTGTGTTGCAATATAGTAGACGAAGTAACCTATCTAATTCCTAAAAAAATTTGATATTAAATTAGATGTTCGAAATTGTATTAGATGTGTATTGTTTACTTCCAGCTTATGAATAAATATTAGAAATTATGAATAGATGTGTACGTCGACCAAACATAAGTATTTCATTAATGTAAGAAACAACGTACATAGAAATGGAGAATGATTCTTGCTTTTGGGATGTAAATAAACACATCAAAGTATAAAATAAGTTTATTGGTAGTATGTTTTTAACCTTCTCGTATTCCAAGGGTTTGGAACTCGCACTCCTTATGTGATTAAGTCGTATAATCTGAGGTTACTCTTAACGACCACAATGAAGGGTCATTCCCAGTTTTCCACAACTTTCTCGGCATTCAATTCCTTCCTGTGTTTGGGTATTTCATATAGAACGAGATCTTGAATGTCGAATTCCCTGTTGCGAACTCTTTTGTTATAGGATTTGACCAATGCCTAATGATATCTTCCAAGATTTTCTATTGCTTGGTCTCACATTTTGTCGATCCAATTCATATTGCATGCTAACTAAAATTTATTTTCCTCATCCGTCATTTTATGATCACGTATGGGGTGATGATATTCGGTCGGGATAACTGCTTCAGTTCCATAAGCTAAAAGGAAAGGGGTACACCCTGTAGATACTTGTAGGGTTGTTCGATACGCCTGAAGTACGTATGGTAATTCTTAAATCTAATCTCTTTTCTTGTCGTTCAAGCATTTTTTTTATCCCATCGATTATCATCTTATTAGTGATCTTTCCCTAACCGTTACCATGTGGGTAATAAGAGTTTGAAGAAGAGTAAATGATGTTATGTTTATTAAGGAATTTGGCCACCTTTTTGACAATGAACTATAGCCCATTATCAATTTGGATAAGGTATGGACAGCAGAACCTGGTAATAATATTCTCCCATATAAACTTGATGACCTCCTCTTCCCGTATTCGACATAAAGGGTCTACCTGTACCCATTTGGTAAAGTAATCAGTTGCCACCAAAAGATGCCTTCTTTTCCCGGGAGTGTTTTGTAATTCTTCTACTAAGTCAAAAGCCCATCTTTTAAAGGGCCAATATACTTTGCTCGTGTGAAGATCCAGAGCTGGAGCTCAAATTTTATGTCCATGTCTTTGGCAGGTATCGTATTTTTTTGCATATTCTTCAGTTTGTGTTCTTATTTTTGGCCAAAAAAACTCCTTGGGTGATAGCTCGATTTGCCAAGGATCGACCAATGGAGTGTAATCCACATGTTCCTTTATGTAATTCCTGTAATAAGTCTTTGGCATCTTTTTTGGACAGACACTTCAAATAAGGTCCCGTGACTAATCTTTTGCAAAGCTTGTTGATGATAACAACATATTGTTTTGCATTGTCAATCAGTCTTCTTCTTTCGTTGACGTCCTCTAGGAGTTCACATTTACAATCGTTCTAGGGACCAATATATTTCAAAAAAGTCAACCTCCAATCATCTTCTCTGGGCTCATCATCCCCATTGTTAATGACATTCGAACTGAAAATAATAATATTGGGGGTAGATACGACTTTAATTTTTAAATATTGAACCTCCGTGCCAAGAATTTCTGCCAGATACACAAGGGAGTTTGTATGTCAATTTTCTCCCTAAGATAAATACTCAATCGTGGTTTTCTTAAATTTGTTCATTCTGTCGGCCACTAGAAAAGTGTACTTCACCATCTTTCTATTTTTCTAATATCATTCTGTGTAATGGTTTACGATCAATAGAGAGTTGGTATATATAGAGAGTTTAGGTACTCTGAGCTCTAATGCCATGATTAATCCATGGATTAACTCCTCGTACTTTATTTCACTATTTTTTGCCTCAAAATTGAGTCGAATCAATTTCTCAATCCTATCATTCGAGGATGTGATGAGAACAATCCCAATTCCTCATCATGTTGGCCAAGCGGATCCGTTGGTCAAACGGTGCTACCCTTTTTTTATTCACAGTCGGTCTTTTCTTCAAACTGTTCTTTAACTATGTTAGGATCGTGTTCTTCCCAATCTGGGTCTTCGACTGGGAAATCCTCTAGAAAATCAGCTAATGTCTGACCCTTTTCCAAAAGTCTTTGTTTGAAGCGTATATCGTGCTCACCCAACCTAACTGACCATTATTGCACTCGTCTAAAAAAAATTCTTCAATAAGACCTCCCAAAGGTGATAATCCGTCATTACCCAAATCGAATGAAAAATATTGATTTAGCTTTTATGAGGTGTAAACGAGGTAAGGATTAGCTTTTCAATTTTAGTGTACCGTGACTCTGCCGATGTAAGAGTACTACTGATAAAATATGCAAGTTTTAAAGTTTTCCCATCAAGTCGAATGAATACCAAACTAAGTGAGTTTTCTATAACGGCAAGGTATACTATAAGTTCTTCCTTTTCTATGGTACTCATGATGGGAGGTTTTCCTAAATAATTTTTGAAGTCTTGGAATACTACTTCGCACTCATTATTTTATTCGATTTCAGGATCCTTCTTATTCTTTCCTCTTCGTATCCCTTCGCGTAGTAGGTTGAATAACCATCTACACTGATCTAATAATTTTAATACAAATCTATTGATCGCTGTTATTTTTCCAGCCAACTTTTGTACATCTTTCTTGGTTTTTGGTGATGACCTTGGTAAGAGAGTTCGACTACGATCAAAGTCAGCTTCAATTCCCTTTTTGCTGATTAAATGCCGCAAAAAATTTCCTGATTGGACCCCGAACTGGAATTTATCAAGGTTAAGCTTCATTTTGTAAGACCTAAGGATTTTAAAAACTGTGTGAAGATCGATAAGGTGATCTCCTTTATTAAGGATTTTGCATAGTATGTCATCAATGAATACTTTAATTATTTTCCTTATGTGATCTTTGAGCATCTGGGTTATCAATCTTTGATAAGTTGCTCCAGCATTCGTAAGTCCGAAAGGTATGACTTTATAACAGTATAATCTTTATTTTGTAAGGAATGTTGTTTTCTCTTTATCATCGGGCAGGAGTAGAATCTGATTGTAACTTGATACGACATCCTTCATGGAAAGAAGTTTGTGGCCGACTGTCGAATCCAACAAATGATTAATTATGGGAAGGGGAAAACTGTCTTTCAAAGTATGCTTATTTGAGTCGGTGAAATCCACAAAAACTTTGATTTTGCAGCTTTTTTTCAGAACTGCTACTATGTTTAAAATCCAGTCCGGGTAATTTTCTTTCCTGATAAATCCAATCTCAATGAGCTTATTGATCTCTCTGTTTACTTCATCTCAAAGTCTGGGTGCTAACGTCCTATATTTTTGTTTAACCGCCATAACCTTCTCTTTTAAACACAGCCTATGACAGGCCAAAGTAGGATCTACTCCTAGCATTTCTCAAAATGTCCAAGCGAAGACATCTCTATTTCTTTTCAAGAATTTGATAAGTACTTCTCGCTCGATTGAAGGTAAATAAGTTCCTACAAACGTACCTCAATCAGTTTCATTGATCTCGATGTACTCTGTGATTTCCACAGTTGATAGTTGGTCTTCTGTAGTTCTAGCTTTATGTAATTGTTATGCTTCGAACTCCTCAGAAGGATTTGTCACAATAGTTACAGTATTTTTGCACGCTCGAGCTAGTTTCTGGTTACCCTTGACTTCGTAGATCTTCCTATTCTAATCAAACTGTAACGCCAAATTATGAGTAGAGGGAATGGTTTTTATATTATGCAGTCAACATCTTCCCATTATCCCTAAATAACTTGACTTTGTATTTACGATATAAAATGCCACATCGACTGTCGTCGGGCCTGTTGTGATTGGAAATACAATTTTCCCCACTCGTACTTTTTTAGATCTATTAAAGCCACTAATATCCATATTACTGGCCTCGACTCAATTTCTTAGACCCATCTGCTCAATTGTGCTCTGAAAAAGTACTTCAATAGCACTTTCGATATCCACCATCATCGTGTGCATTACAAAGTTTTTCATTTTCAACATGATAACTAGATAGTCATGGTAAAGGAATTTGACATGGCTGACATCACTATCTTCGAAGGAGATCCCAGCTCTCCCGTTACTAGACTCTGGAAGCAAACGAGCTTCCTTTTCTACCATAGACAGGTTGTGGCATTGAATGAGTTAGTGTCTTTTGAATCTGACTGATCTATTTACCTTGTATGTCTTAATAAAGTGACTGAGGCGAAGATGATAGAGGTATTTCTCTACAGTCTATTCTTCGATCTGGATAACTTTATTATCTTTTTTGTAGCTCCCGTTCTTATAAGTTTTCACGTCGACAATATACTCGTGCATTCTTCCATCTTTTAGTATATATTCCATGAGTCTCTGTAGAGCATAGCATCGCTTCGTATCGTGATGTCTGACATTGTGGTATTTGCAGTATGGTTTTCCTTCGATTGGCTCGGGGGGTTGTGCATTTCTAAAAAACTTTTCCTTCTAAAGCGTAAGATAGATGCCAACTAATTTGGCAATCAATCTTGGAAGACAAGGCTTTAGAATGTTGTTTTTTTTTCGAGGTCTGTCGCCTTTGGACTTAACTCATATTTTATCACCTCCGGTATCTATAGTATGTTCAAATTCTCGTTCTGTGTTTTGCCATTTAGTTGCAAGGATAGTTTTTACAAGTTTTTGTTTCTCAGACATCATTCTTTCGAGATCGATATAATTATTTACATTTTTAGCCATTTCTTCCAGAGTAGCTGGTTTGTTCAAGATGAGGTGCTCATTTGCTCTATACTAAATAAGGAGATCATTTGTAAAGGTTGAAACCGTGATTTCTAGTCGAGATTGTCCGTTATTCTGGCTAGATCCTAAAATTTCTTGGTAAACACTTTGAGCTTCTCTCCTAGCATTTGTTTAAGATTGATGAGGGTGTAAAAATTCTCATCCTTATCCAGGTTGTGCGAATAGTTCTTGGCAAAGAGTTCACGCAACTGGTCAAAAGAATGGATCGATCCTTCGTCCAGTGAGTGAAACCAGCGTAGGGGCTCGCCCTGGAGGCTAGTGGTGAATAAACGACATAAAATGTGGTTTGATGTCGAATCTTAGAATTACTGCACGTGCTCAACAGGATCTATCCCTTTATACTTTTGAATCTTTGGTATATGAAAGCTTGGCATCACATCGTTGTCTAGCAATTCTTGCGCAATCGGATTTTTCTATAATTTGTTAATGATGTTTTTGCTTGCGCGTTTTTGGGCCTCCAATAATTCTTTGATACGCTTGTCCATATGCTCTTGAATTACAAATTGTCAGGTTGTGACTGTTTGGCGTTGAAGATGCATCTCCCTGGGATTATAATATCCACTTCCCTCGCTAAGCCGTTCCCGTACGGAAATTTGGGCCTTTTCCTTAGTATGTCCTCTACTTGTCTGAAGTCAGCCGGATCTTTATCGACCTCTTGTTGAACAGCAGGTACCGAAAAAAAATTGAGTCCCTGTGGATTTTGGTCTAGTTAAATATTAGCTTCGTGGCTAATACCTCTGTAAGGTCCCAATCTGTCACGAACTGAAATTCTTGACGTAGTCGGTTGTATTTCTTTGTTCTTCTGTGTTGCTCCCTGTTGCCCCAGTAGAATTTTGAGAGCATTTTGTACTTCCGCCAATTGTTGCTCTAAAACTGTTCTTCTTTTTATTTCGGAGTTAAGCGTAGCTCGCAACTCTACTAGTGGATTTGCTCCCGCGCATGTTCCTTCTGTTTGTAATACCGGGGGTATTGGACTGGAATTCGGTTTTTTTCTAACCCGACTAGTATCTGTCGTACTTGAGAATTGTGGCTGATTCTGTCGATTCCCACAGACGGTGCCAAATGTAAGAGCCTAAATTCAGAGCTTGAACTTATTTTCTCACACCAAAGATGAGCAGAATACTAGACATTAAATAAGTAGCCACAAATGAACACAAAATCTCGTGTAAAAACCTTTAAATAGGTAAAAACTACGACTTCTCTTGAGGATTTAGAAACAATGATGGTATTGATTGAGTGACTACTTATGATAGCGAATATTTTAGGTGATGTTGCTTAGAAATTCTAAATAGGAAAAAATTGTCCATAATTTGTTCTTTCTTGTTCTTATTTATAAGTCTCATATTATAATCGTTTAATGACCACTATCTTTTTTTAATAATGGACGTTACAAAGCAATTTTGATGAGTTTTTGTAACGGTTGTATAATGGCATGAATAATTCATATTTCTTGTAACGACTTTTAATAAGTCACCACTGTAGCATGTCTTCTTGTGATTGTCAGGTCGAGTTACTACTTAAAAGGTCGTTTTGATACATGAAATCGAGATCGTGAGTAGGTCCTTACATATGTGAGTAGGTCCTTACATATGTGGGCGTCACCTCTTATATATGTGGGCTCCCAAGCTCGATGAATCAAACTAGGACATTGCTTAATGCAAGCTTTAACACATTGGCATCATAGGGGAAGTCTGAGGAGTCTTCACAGAAGGGCCGTATTGTGGATGACTCTGACACACATACTATCATTCTTCTGATACCATATTAAAACTGGAGGTTCCTCACAAAACAATTGACAATGAGCAGAGTAGCCCCCAAGATAGACGAGGTTTTAATGAATCCCATCAAGCCCGGCCCATTAGTGCAAGGAATCCAACGGTCCAGCCCATTGAAACATACTTCTGGAGAGTTTTTCTTTGTAATCGAAATCGCCATTGTTTCTAACTTGAACAATACACTTGATCACCATGGCCATGGCAGCTCAAGAATCCGAGAAGATTTACACTGACGTCCTCTTAGAAGCTAGAGAGTCCTGTTACAAGGTACCCTCTCTCTCTCTCTCTCTCTCTCTCTCTCTCTCTCTCTCTAACGTTTGTTTCTGTGATTTGGGGTTGCTCTAATTAGGCTCGAGATGCATTCTACTCTTGCATTGAGAAGGAATCAAACAAGAAACCCACCGAAATCGCCACCGTGGGACTCCTCTACCCTGCTGATTGCAACAAGTCCAGAGCCGAATTCGTGAAACAATGCAGACCCACATGGGTAATAATCTCTCAATTTAGTGTTTCAATTAAAGTGGTTGTTTAATTTTCTCTAATTTTACGATTTTTGATTCTGGGTATTTTTTTATTTGAGTTCTAGGTGAAGCATTTTGATAGGCAATACTGCGCGAAGAAGAGGATTCAGAGGCTTTTGGATAGCGACGATGAACCGAGGAGAGGTCCAATGGCACTCCCACAGCCTTACACTTTCAAACCATGATCAACAATGGAGATATACATTTGGTAAAGCATGTATGGTTTAGTTTACTTGTTCTTGTGTTTTGAAGTTTTTGGATAATTGGGGTCTTTGAGGCATGTGCAGTTGTAGTTGAAAACTTTAGTATAAGTGTTCTTACTATGTAGATCTATTAAATAAAATCCCAAGTCTATACTCTTACAAGTTACATCTAATAGTACCCATTCGGTTTTTGTGCATGCATTGCTTATCGTTTCATGTTTAGCATAGTGGAAATATGTTTGAAACCATGTTCAGGGGTTACTTTTATCAGTTTATGGAAGATATATTATCCATTAAGATGCAACGTATTCAACACCATAATTGGTGCATTAAGTTAATTTTGTGTACTTTGTTATGGAAATAGACTTGTAAGGAGATCCTTGATGTGGTTGTTAATAAGGAGATATTGGCATTTGCTTGGTTCGTTAAAAATGAAGGAAAAGATAATTTAACTTGGATTTAAAAAACTATGTGAAAAAATTGAGTTGTGAAGACTTAAATCTGGATTGAAGAGTATTCAAATACTTCCTCATGTGAAAAGTAAAAACGACTATTTAACTTGGTCGAGTGGTAAAGTATGTGAGTTCACAGACCTGGGTTTAATCTGCTGCCAGCTTAAATTACTGGCCTCTTTATAAAACAAGCTTACCCAGTGGCACTTTAACATTACAGAATATCATGGCTTCATGATTTAATAGGAAAATTCTAGATAAAAATGGAGTTATGGTGTAGGATATGTTAATAGGTCAAACAGTTGAAGGTGATTGATGATTATCCTTTTAGATATTTTAATAGAGATATTCGAACATCTTTAGCAGTTGTGGGCTACATTTGAGTGACAGGACTAAACTTCTAGCCATCTAAATGGTCAGAGGAAGCAGTTGTAAGCTAAATGTTTTAAAGGGATGCAGAGCATGTCACTTGGCACGCCTCTCATATAGAGGCTCCAATTCACATGGCGTTTCCCATCATTAGCAGGATTAAGCAGCCACTCTCTTTTATCTCTAGATATCTGATAAGGAAATCCAGAAATGAATCTTGCCAGATTAGCCTTCTGATCTTGATCATCAAATTTCGTTAGTTTATAGCTACTTAGTGTTTTGTGGTGATGGGGTTGTTGAGGAGAGTAAAATTGGTGGAGGTGTTGGATTATAAGAGAAAACCAAGTGGGGAGAAAAAAAATGAGCGAAGGAAAGTAAAAGCTTCGGGTCTCTTCAATCAGATTATGCAGAAGCTAGAGAGACATTGATAATGTGTGTTTGTTGTAATGAGCTTTCAGAAGGAGGGACTGTTGGAGAAAAAGTTTTTCCTAGCGTTTGCTTTTAAAAATACAGGGACAATTAACAAGGGTAGGCACACCATGTGAGATGGCACCTTGCGACGGAGTGAACGACACATTAAATCCCTCAAGCCTGATAATGTACAGTTAAAGTTGTTTACACCTGAAGATACAGGGACAATTAACAAGGGTAGGCACACCATGTGAGATGGCACCTTGCGACGGAGTGAACGACACATTAAATCCCTCAAGCCTGATAATGTACAGTTAAAGTTGTTTACACCTGAAGATTGTCATAATACCAACAGGAATATAAGGAGAAGCCTGTATTTTTTTTTTATCAATAGTGAAAAAGAGGAAATATCAGTGTAACGCCTGGTGAATCAATCAGTCAATCCCACTTGCAACGGAGGGAAGATTCACATATTGTTGCATCGACCCCACAAACATTGGTCAAAAGGTACTTTTCCGCTATAACCCCCGAGAAACCAAACTCTGAGTACTATTTGAAATCATGCTTATACACCTAATACTGACCACTATCCACAAGAATATTCTGAAGTCTTAGTAAGAGGAGGAAGGTTATGGATTTACAAGGGGTGAGATATCACATTTTTGAGGAACCCTAGATGTTGTTGGTGCAAAAGATCGTAGACAAGGGAGTTCCAGTGTATTGTAGATTGGCTGATGATGCTATGTGAATTGCTATAAGCATGTAAGTATAAGGCTGACTCCTCAGAAAAAAGTGTAAGGCTGACAGAACAACAAAAACAGTTTCCTAAGTATGATATGAGTTCCATCTAACAGAGAGAGTATGATATGAACCCCATCTGACAGAGAGAAGTGCATCGTAATCTCTCTTTTGAAGGTATATCAAGGATGCGGTTCTGACTTCTGAGTTCGTATTTTTATGTTTTACTCAGGTCGTTGCTATGGAAATTGGGTTCTATCAGAACAAGTAGATTGGGTTGAAGTCCAAGTCAGATGTGATTCTCAACTATCTTCAAAGACTTCAAAATGCACCAAAGTTGTGCTATTTTCCATATTTTGAGTCCCATTTGGAATCAAGTAAGCTAGGCTAATTGTATGTATGTTGATGATATGTCCAAAACATACAATATGCAGAGAATCCAGGGAAAAAAATGAACCAAGAAAACCCGGATTACTGTAAATTTTGATTGTGAAAATCTGGGGAAAATTTTATTTTACTAAGAGAATCTTTATAAATATAAATTTGGACCAAAAGAATCTAGAGATAGAAAGGTGGACTGAGGAATTCGTGAGGAGAGAGGTAAGTGTGTATTTCTTCTTTGTTGGATCGATGCCACAACGATCCTTTGAGCAATCATTTTCCCATACATTGATCCCATCTGACAGGGATGTAGGGTGCATCTTAATTGCTAAATTCATGGTAAATTGGAGTTCAATTTCTTTATTGGTACATTTTTGTCACTCATGTTGTTGCTATGGAGATACAGTTCTTTCAGAAAGTGGTATGAGTTCATAAGTTAAATTCTCAGCTCAGTTGCTTCCTTCATTAGCAATCAGGTAGCAATTATAGTCTAATTGTTCCCAGATTTTTGAATATGCCTAAACCGTGGAATCTATGTTTCATGAGTTCGTTAACCTGGCAAGATATTGCTATATTATCTATGATAACGTTTTGGATCCAACTGTGCCTTTCCGTACTACTCTTTGTCCAGTCTCCCATTTCACCACTATCACGAATTTTACTTATGCTGTAAACGACTCTTTTGTAGAAATATACTTGTAATAATAAGAGACAACAATTACGTGGAGTCATATGAATAAATAGAGGGTATTCTACATCCTCAGTAGAGGATTTTAATGTAGTATGATAAGAGAAAGCACCCGTTAAGACGCAGGGGGTTAATATCATTTGTCTAATTGTTTTCTACTATCTGACTTTACTTTACAGTTGTCTTTTGGCAGGTGTGACGCTCACATCCCAAACTTGATCTGGTCAAGGTCAATGTTGACTATGAAGTTATGTCTTGTCTTTTAGTGATGACCGTCAAGGTCGATCATTGTGCCGTACTCTTTTGTCTTCTAGTGGCAGGCTTCTAGGTCTGGGTCGACCTAAGTAAGTCTAAGGTCGACAAGATCAAGAAGGCTGCTACAATGCTCATCTTGGTTGATGATACGAGTTGAAATAAGAGGGTAACTGGTAGACTAAGATGTTCTAAAAACTGCATAATAACATTTTTCGCAATAAAAGGATGACCGTTCTACAAATTGGAAGCTTAACGCTAAAAGATTTCCATTGCTCAAATTTCCAAAGAACTCAAAGCTTGCTCAAATATTAACTTCCAACTGATAACTAAACCAAATTGTGAACATTGAAATAATACAGTTTACATCTCTTCACAAATATGATATTGATAATCATAAAAGTGTTTTGATATCACTGGCTATATTCCTTGCATCCGCTGCAGCTCCATACAACCCCTTTCTTGCCAATCCCACACAATAGAGCCCATTTTGACCCTTCCAATGGTTGGGAAAACTAGTCGGTTTAGGCATTCCGTCTTCGTTGAGAAGGTACTCATCTCCCTGTACATTTAAATTTTATGAATCTCTTCTAGCAAATAAAATAAAAAAAATGAAGTCTCCTATGGAAATAAACAAAAGAAGAAATTTACCTTGAGCCACATGCTTGTTGATCTCTTAAATCCAGTTGCAAAGATTATAACGTCAAACGGAAGCGATTTCCCATTTGAAAACTCTATCTCCTCACCCCTTATGCTTGTTATGGATGGCAAGACCTTTTCACGCCAACAAATTTGTAAACTCAATATCTAAACAGATGACAATAATATTTGTAGCAGAAAATACCGTCAAAAATATATATGTACCCTATATCCAAAATATTCCCGACTAATCCTGTAGGCATGTGAGAACCCCGCCAACCTCAGCTTCTTGAGGTATGGTCCCCTCTCGTTGGTTTTAATTTTATTTTAAACAATGGCAATAATATAGTAAACATGATTTCCAACAGGGCATTTAACAATTCCTCAATGTCCATTCTACACTGTCTCTAATGGACGCATTAGTCCCTTTCATTAAGATAGTGACAATACTCCTTACGTTAGTTATTTTGTATTTTGTATTTTGTATTTTGTTTTTTTGTTACGTCAACCCATAACTCGACATATTGTATGCGCAATGACCCAGTTCTATATTTTTTCCAAGTTTGGTTGGTTGGCATGTGAAAACCAATTTATATATTTTTTCGCTAATGAAAAGACACGCAAAACATAAACAAAAAAACGGTGCACCCCTGCAAGGAAGAAGAAAAAAATTAACTCTAGTAAGTACCTGAATCTCTCCAGACTTGATCTTTCGAGTTGTTCCAACATCGACAATCGGATATTTACCGTACTTAACTTTCATAAAGAAAGGTCCTTCCTTAGGCCTATTTATTCCATACTTAGCCATATCACCATAAAACAACTTGCTAAGCATCGCAACAAATCCATCGACAACGTTAAGCGAGAAGTACTTAAGCAAAACAAGCCCTGCGTACACCATCGCCCTGCTTAGAATATGTACCTGCAACAAGATCCAACAACCCAATAAAACACTAATAATAATAATAACCATGCATGTTAGGTTATGATCCTTGCACCCTAAGATAAGGCTTCTAGGGATCTACCATTTTGATGAAATACAAAGCAATATTCATTTCAGACCAACCATATGAATTAACATAACTAATCTAAAAAGTTTTAGGTCAATTACCGGGCTACGGACAACAATTGATGTCTTGACACCGGAGTTGGATAGGTCGAGAGCGATTTCCATCCCAGAGTTGCCACTCCCAACAACTAAAACATTCTGACTTTTGTAGATCTCCCCAGATTTGTATTCGGTGGAATGAATAACCTCCCCTCTAAAACTACTTAGGCCATCGACTGGAGCTATATAAACGTCACTAGTTTCTCCGGTCGCTACCACAAGAAACCTTGAAAAGTACTCTTCAGTTTCATCCGTGCTCGCGTTCTTAACTTTAACACACCATTGCTTATCATCTTCCTTAATCATTGCAGACTCGACCCTTCGATTGTATAACGGGTTGACCTTAAACTTCGACACATATTCATCCAAATATTGGAGGAACTGTTTACGGGGAACGTAGGTAGGTGTGTCACTGGGAAATGACATATAAGGAAGCTCACAGAATTGTTTTGGTAAGTGGAGGTGAAGACGATTGTAAGACTTCTTGTTCCACAACGAACCGGAACAATCTTCTCTTTCGAGAACTATGTTTGAGATTGAGAGCTTGTTTAAACATGCAGATGTTGCTAGCCCAGAAGGACCAGCACCTACTATAATTACCATTGCTTCCTTCATGTTTGATATGTTATGAAGATGAAGATGAAGATGAAGAAGTCTTATATATGTATTATGTAATGCAACTTGCATACAATAAGGTATATTTGACATGTGTCTGTTTTAACCCATCTAATTAACCTTGGTTAATCTATATTAAAATCTCTAAAAAAAAATTAATTATGAAGAAATATTTAATTATTTTAATTTACAGATTTAAAGTTTCCTATTTTCATTACGATAATTAGAGATGATATAAAAGGAAAATCCCACAAGATCTTCTTCGAGCAGGTTGGTATCGCTAAGTTAGCCATCCAAATCCTTTAAAATCTCATTTTTCAAGATCGCTATCATTCAATTTGCACTCCTATTCATGCAATTTATCGCCAACTGTGACGAGGAGCTACATGTCAGTACGCCTACTATAACAGCCTAATTTCGGATCTCGAACTTAGTATCTCACACCAAATATGATCAGAACGTTAGTAACAACAAATAATCACCAACACACAAGAATATAGCGTGGAAACCCTTGAATAGGTAAAAACCACGACCTCTCTTGAAAATTTATAAATAGTGATGTTATTGATTGAGTGACTATCTATTACAACCAATGTTCTAGATAGTTTTTAGTATAGACTTTGTAGGTAGCAAAATCTCCCCTTAATCTCTCCTTCTTTGGTTTTATTTATAGATCTTATATTATGACCGTTTTATGACCATTATTTTCTTTAATGACGAATGTTACAACATTGTTTTGATGAGTCTTCATAATGTCTGTATAACGGTTTGGCTCTTCTTTCTGTAACGGCTTCTTTAATGACGTCGTGTCGAGTTGTTTATAAGGAGGTCGATATCACAACTTCTATGAGGCCAAGGGTAGGAATAAGTCCTTACAATTGCCCCCTCTCAACCAAGAGCACGAGTAGTCTTGGCTGAGAAATCTCATCTCTAATACACTAAATGTGCTAGAATTATTTCCAATGTTTATTCTCTAATACTTGTTTTGACTTTACTAGCATTTTAGATATCCAAGGTGTATTGATGGCATTCCTTTTGACAATTGGAATTTGCATCATAAATTTTTGATGCTATAAATATTACCTTCTCTAAGAACCCTTTGCTTACGAATTCATCATTTCTACATCACGGTAAAGACAAGATCTCAGACTCGCGATGAGAAGTTTGTTGTACGCGTGCAGGCTAAGTTTGAAGAGCTTCAAACTCGCTACTTTGGGCAGTAATCGTTGGCAGACCACACTTCCATACCTGTAAAATCGACGTACCATCAGGGGATGTCTGAGGAGGAAGTAGAATTTGTTGGTGAAGAATTTTTCTGGATCTGTCAATTTTACTATGTTTTGTTGTTGGAAGAGGAGCGTAGGGATAGTCTGCATAACTTAGCAGAAGATACTGTAAAGTTTGAAGAGAAAGGTGCTACTGTGAACGTGGAAGAGGCCCGTTCTTGTGGTTGTATCGGTTATAAATAGGCTTTTTTTGAAAAAACTTATTTGTAATCTTTATGCTTTGGAATAAATACGTCATTTCAATTCCTTTTTGTTGTGCAAGTTGTTTTTCTGTTTTCTGCATTTGAAGTATGCCGACCTTTTATGCATAATTGCATTCGAATTGTTATATCCGAACTGTATAGGATTGCCTCGAACTGTATGGGTAAGAGTTACCTGTGCTCGAATTTATAGAAGTTTGGCTCGAACTATTTAAGGAATAGTGGCCAGAGACTTGGTCAAATATTCTCCTTCTTATTATGGTAAGTATATGCTGACCTAGTCAAATATTCTTCCCCTTTTTGTGCAGACCTGGTCATATATTATTCCTTTTTTGACGGTAAATATACGTTAATATCAGTACATATTTGTATGCATGTGCTAGAACTGGTAATGAAGATAATCTATTTCCAAATAAAATCTAACTCAGAATACGCATTCCCAAAAATTTGTTTCCTGGAAGATATTGATGAAAAAATCTTCTTCTTGGCTATATAAGTGACTTGGTCTTTAGGTACATTTCATGTTGCTCTTCTTTGCAACACTTTTCGTTTTGCAGCTTATAATTTGTCATGGTAAGGACACGCTCTCAACGTGTGCAACATGTAATGGAAGGTAAGTTAGTCATCAAGGTGGTTGAACTACGTGAGCGGTACTTTCGTCTGTTGCCCTATGACGTTGTTATGTCGGAGTGGTCGTTGCAGTTGGAGGGGTTAAATGATGAAGAGACAAGTATAGAACTGGACCGCCACTTCTTGTGTGATGTTTTTTGTACTCTTATTCTTGATACCGCAGTTCAAGAAACTGTTGTTCGAGAGATCGCGCTAGAGAAACTTGTCGAAGAGGATGAAAGAGCAGTAGGTGGGGAAATAATTCCATGTGGCAAGTCGAATCACCCTGGCTGTTTTAAATGTAACTATCTTTAAATGTATGCACGAATGTTACCAACTCAATTTTAATGAATAAAGGACTTTTTGCCAAAACTATAATTGTCAATTGCATTTTTAGTTTAGATAAGTACTTGTTTTAGCTTCAAACTGTCTTGTATAAATGATACTTGATTCTTGTCGCTTATAGGAGCATGAAATATGGGTGACAGCTATTTTTTCTACCAACAGCTGTTGAATATTTCAAATTTGATATTGTTACTATTTATAGTGATAAGGGTCTGGGGTAGTATGAATTGATTGAGGAAAAGAATAGTGAGTAGCCGTGCAAGGTATATTGAACTCATCCTTTCTTGGGAAGGGGTGGATTTAATTAATGGCTGACATGAGAAACAGTCATGGTAACAAAACTCGTTACCCAAAAAGTAATGATAAAGCTGGGCGGCGAAAGGATGTTTCTGTATATAAGGCAGGGGTGACCGACACGTATATGAGGGAGCCGTCATTTTAAAAAGTGAGGGAGAGTATAAAAACTCATCTATCTCTTCCCCATAAGATTTCTACAGTTCTAGAGAAAAAAATTTATGGTGAACGGTGTGTTAAGAGAGAGAAGGCATCTAAATTCTGAGGGTTTCCTACCATTATTGACAAAAAAAATCTTGCGGTGCTACAGCTGTTCTTGAAAGTAAATACAAGCGGAGGATTTCTTCAAAAATTGATGGTAAAGCAGAGGATTGTGAGTCTTCTAGCACAGGTTAGTGTGATTTCTTGACTCTGTATTTTATTTTTGCAAATATAATTTTATATTTTGGAATTTTTTGGATTTTAATGAGAGTTGGGATTTTGGGAGAAATTTGGGAACTTTTGTTCCCCAATTGATATGTTGAATGAAATAATTTTGTATTGCTGAAAATTGTTGAGTAGATTAGTATAGATTTGGGGGTATGAACTCCCAATTTTATTTGCAATCTTGCTTGTGTCCTGTAACTGTTTGTGGGAGAAAAGGGAAGTCTGAACATTTCCTTTAAAGTTTAAAATAAGGGAAAGTTTGTTGCAGGGGTAACTGGGTAATTTTAAAAAAAATCTATGGAATTTTGCTATCTGTGCTGTAGATTTTTGACCAATCGGTGAGAATGGGTCATAGAGATAAATTTAACAAATACCATTTTCTTTAAATTGTAGGTCGGGAATGCGTACTAAAAATTTAAGTTCTAGGAGTAAGTTTGTAGTGTCAACAAGTTTGGAAGAAACATCGTCACTTGGTAGAGAGGGCAATTGTGATAGTATGGAGGAGGTTATAGATAGTAAGGAAGTAGTAATAGGTGTGGCAGAAAACGTGCCCATTCAGGCCGATCATAGAGTAGTTGAGGACACAGAAAGAGAGATTAGAGTGGATGGCGTAGAATTTTGTATATACCCAGAAGGGGTAGGAGGATCCAGGATGGTATGACGATAATGTATTACAGTAGATCTGTGGAGGTAAGCCCAAGTGATAGTGTTTTATGCTATACTAACCAATTACCGTATGGTCTTTCAGTTCCTTTGACCTACTTCCAAAAAGGAGTCATGAATCTGTTATACTACTGCCCAGTTCTGCTGATTGGGAATGTATATGAGATGATGAGGATCTATGAGACTTTGAATGATAGATGAAGAGTGAATGGTGTGGCGAAGCAGTTTGTCGTTGTTGATGTGATGAAGTATTATAAGATGAAGTACATGAAGGCCAGTAGGATTTATTACCTATATAATGATTCATCGAGACTAAAGTTTTTTTATTTTGATTCTGTTGGTCGACCATGGAACGACCATCTTGTGTTGATTAGGGGAAAATGTATACAAGTCCCAGATGAACCAACGCTCGAGCTACAATTTAAATATTTTAATCCGAGTAAGTGTCCCTTGTTATCTTAAGTAAATGTCTTGACTTATTCAGGCTCTTTATTACTTTTTATATTTGCCTTTTTTAGGTCCCCAAGCCGTTACTACATCTGACAAGTCAAGATTTATTGACCGTGAATCGAACAGAACGAGCTAAAAAAAGTTCTTGGTTATTTGAATATTCGGAGGGACAAAAAAGTAAACTCAGAGATTCCCAAAATCTAACGTGTTAACCAGAGACGAGCTATGGCTGGTTGAGGGGAGACTATTAACAAAAAAAGTTTTTTTGGGAACACTAGGGATTTCGGCCTCCTACCTTTACCTGACTTTGCGGATATCCCTCCACCTGAGACGTCAGGTGGTGTTCAAAAATTTTGTAGGTTGGGGAAATCGAATCAGGAGCTTTCACGATCCACTACAGAGGTTCCCCGAGTAACTGAAGTTATTGCCTCATCAGCTTGGGTTATCTCTAAGGTTGGGGTACAAAAAAAAATAGTTGGTGATATGGCCGCCTAGGAGAAGGATGAGTCCATGCTGACAAGACAAAAACACAATAAGGTCAAAGGAAGTGACCAAACTCGGTCTGACGTGGTGACAAAACTCAGAGCTATGGAGAATCGCTGCTTTCGTCTTGCGGAGAATGAGGAGATTTACCAAGAGCAGGTTGCCCAGGTACAAATTTACTATGACCTTATTTTTAATTTGATTTTATTTAGTATGACTAAACCTAAATTGAATGGTGTGCTGCAACTGTCTATGCTGGTAAAGGGTTCTTCATAATTTATTCTCAAGAGGAACAAAGAACATTTGTGTAATGTCCCGGATTTTCGGGTTATATTTTTTTTTAGTATTATTTTTATTATTCCTTCACGTTAAATTCCACACGTATATTCCGCATATATTCCGCATATACTCCTTCATCCATTATGCATCCATTTATTCCTTTTGGCAAGTTTTGTCCATTAGATTCCTTTTATGCAGTTTCGGTGGTTTGGTGGTTATTCGGAGGAGGAGGTGGCATTGTAGCCTTGGGAACCCCTAGATGGGTTGGTGATGATGTTTAATTGTTGTGTTTGTGGTTTGGTGTGGTTCCGGTGAGCCGTTGGAATTGCCGATAGGTTTTAGGAGTTTTTTCGGACAAAGATTTATTTTCGGGGGTTTAGGCATTTTGGTGGCCGTGAGGTGGTGGAGGTGGTGTTTATACCTTGGGAAACCTTTGTTGGGTTTGTAGTAGTGTTTGTGTGGTGGTGTTGGTGGCTTGGTGTGATTCCGGGGTGTCCGGGTTGGCCGTTAGGTTTTTTGGAATCTTTATTTTCTTATCAAACCAGTTCTGTTCGAACAAGACTTTGTCTGTTCGAAAAAAATCCTTCCTGAAACAGTTAGATTTGTCCCTGAGTTGCTCTGTTCAAACAAGACCTTCTTTGTTCGAACAGGATTTTTCCTCTGTTCGAACAAGACCTTTTCTGTTCGAATAGGATTCATCTGTGAATAGTATTTTCTGCGCTGAACCATTTTATCCGAACAAGATAGTTCCTGTTCGAATAGCTTTTGTTTTTTGTTCGAACAACTTATTTTCTATTTGAACAGAGGCGTGTTTTATATATATCCTTTCTTTTCCTCCCTTCCTCTCTCTTCACTCCAAACTCATTCTCTATCTCTCCTCTTCCCTAACTATTCCCCTCTCCTCCTTACTCTTGATCCAATCTTCCCCATCGCTCTCGAATTCTTCGCCGAGCTTCGCCGAGATCTTCACTCCTATCCTTGGTGAGTTATTCTCGATTCCCTTTTCGTCAATTTCTCTCGATTCGGCGTAGGGTTTAATTTCTAGGGTTTGTGATGGTCGGTTGATATTGGGTTTTGTGATTGGGGTGATTGTTAAGTTGAGGAGTGGTGATTATTATAGGTGTTGGATTATTGAGCTGTGGCTTAGGGTTTGCGATTGTCGCAGGTATTGGGTTTGATTGTGGGTTGCAATTGTTGGAGGAATTGGGTGTTCGGAGGTGGTGTTTGATTGGGTTTATCGTCGGTGTGAGGCGATGAGGTGTGATTGATTCTTGACCGGCGGCAGCAATTTCGTGGGTCGATTTAGGGTTTGTGACTTGGGGTTTGCGGCGTTTGCGATTATCACAGGTATTGGGTTTGGTTGTTGGTTGCGATTATTGGGTGTATTGTTGATTTACGGTGTTGTGATAGTTGCAGGTGTTGGGTTTTACGGTGGTGGTGCTTTTTGGGTTGTTGCGATGGCTGCGGTGTTGCGGTTGTGTTGTTTTGTGATTCGGGTGGCATGTCCGCGAGATGCTGTCGTTGGAGCTTCGGGTTGCTTGCTCGGATTGATTCTACTGGAGCATTGCATCGGGTTACAGGCGAGTTTTATCTTCTTGAATAACTAGATTATTATGCTGATTCGTGAGTTATAGAAATGCATAGTTTAGCATATTATATCTGTGATTAGGTTAGTATTTGGGTTAATTTCTTAGGACACTTTACTGGTTATCCGCTTAGCATTACCTTAGACGAGAGTATTTAAGGGTTTGATAAGTTAGTAAAACCTGCAATAATGTGAGTTTAGTTACTAGATAGAACCTGTAGGTTATGATTAACCAGAGGAGGTTATTCTCTGTTGTCGTCGATGTGACGATGACTCCTGAGATTCCTCTTAGACCGATTTCATTGAGGGTGGTTTTTACGGATCCTTTCTTCATTGAGGTTGAGAATAAAGGCATTTCTCAGTATATTGCGATGCCTCAGCGTCGTTATATATATATATATATATATATATATATATATATATATATATATATATATTTGAGTATGGTATTGTTGGCTAGTTATTAGGGTGTCTAGCTTGTTTCAGGGAACTAGTAACTAGGTTTGGCGATTAATGGGGATGTATGGACGGCTGTGGTTTAGCCGCCATTTCTCTGAGATAGTGTAGTTCAGAGACTATAGTTCTCACCTTATAGTATAGCACCTTGGCTAGTTTAGGTTGCTGAACTTGGTTCTAGGGCAGTCTTGGGGCAACATAGCTTCAGCATGACATGGTCTTCGATTCGGAGTTCATCATCTTTCCTGCCGTTGTTTGACTAGTCTTAGGACTAGTCTAGGTGTACTCTGCGTTCTCAAGGCCTGTCCTTGAACACTGTCATTGTGATTGGTGGTTGTTTGGAATGTTAGAGTCCATGTGGGAGTGTGGTATCTCCTGGACTGTTAGTTGCTGGTGGTGAGCAGACGGCTTGTCTGTGGTGGTTGGTTGTAGATGTTAAACTTCTGATAGTTTTCCTTAGGATTGTTTGCCTATCATGTTGTGACACTTATTGTTCTCATGATTCTTAAAGCTAATAGAGCTTACCTATAAGCCTTCTTTCTCCGGGATGAGGCTGTTAGGGCTGTGTCCCTTCCGTCATCTAGGAGGCAGCGAGACAGCATGGCTCAGTGAGGTACACGGCTGAGCCAGGTAGTTTATGAAGTTGTACGTCACCCGAGATGTTGGAATGCGGCTGAAACCTCCTGTTGAATCCAATTCCTGTACATCCGTGCTGGTGACTTATGTACATGATTCTGAGGATTGTGATACGGTTTGATTTTGGGGATTGTTGGCTACTTGTTGCATACTTGTAGCTCACCCCATGAGTGCTAGTCTGTGTTGACAGCTAGAGTACTGTAGTACTTGGTGGTAATCTTATTGCTTTAGGGAATCTTAGAAATTGATGTTGTTTAGATGTCGTGACGGTTAAGTTGTTATTTCATCAAGGTTTAGATGGTGCAACTGAGTCACAGGTGGGCATATGTGTTAGTTTTGGTTGCCACGCTCTGAGGCAGGTGGTTATCCTGTGTGTACTGTCGGGTTGACGGTAGTTGTGTTTCAGTCTTTAGGATTTTTGCTCTCATTAATAGATAATATATTCTCTGCTTATCTTACTTCGATTGGATACATAAATAACTCCGCATCAACTGACCCTCGAGAGGTTCAAGGATTCCTCAATCGGGTTAAAATAGAAGGTGGGTCCAGAATGGATACTACCTAGTCACCTATTCAGGAGTGTGGGATGGTATGAGACAGTATTTGCAATCCGGTACAGGGCTTATCCTGGTGGTTGAAATGCCTCGGAATGTATATATAGTTCAGACGTTGGCTCCGTGGGATTTGATAGATTGATGTAATATCATCATAGTTTGGTCGAGCTAGTGCAGCACATCGTACCCTTGTATCCAACTATATCCGGTAAGGTAAATCTTTTTTCAGCGGTTGTCAGCCCACTTTAGTCTTGGGGGCTATCCCTTTGGGTTGACATCGCTAAATCATTTTGCATCATCATCAAACATATCATTGCATCTCTGCATACTTCCAATTCATCGGTTTTTCTAATAGAAATCATTAACCCTTTCTGTATTTTGTTTAATTTAGAATCTTCTGCACTTGGGATAATCATAAGATTATCTCATTCCATCATATCATCATCATAACATATCATTGCATTGGGATAATTATGGGATTATCCTAGTTCCTCATATTCTCCTCCACTTATTAGATTCCTCTTCCTTCTGCATAATCCTCTCCTCTCTGCATCTATTCCTTCCTCTTCTATGTCTAATTTAATTTATTAGGCTGATTGGTCTGGTTGGTTGCTGTGAGCTTTAGGCTGGTATCTGGCTGTGGGCGATCTCGTTTAGCTTGTGATAGCTTCGGGATTATGCCTGGCTGGGGTTTGGATAACCCGGTTGGATTGTAGTTGGCCGAGGGTTGTTTACCTTCGTGTGTGATTGTATTTATAAGGTAGGTAAGTCACTTATGGCGTTGAGGGCCACGGTAGTGATTAGAGTGTTGTTAGTAGTCCTTGGGACTAGAGTGTAGTTATAGTCTTAACACTCCTTTGCTCGAGATGTGTATGTATAATTATAGTATAGTTATACATAATCATTAGACTAGTTATGTACCTATTAGATACCTATTAGGCATTCTATATGTATTTAGATATATATATTGTTTATTGTAGATATTATTATATCTTATTATCATTAAATTATCCTGCTCATTAGTTAGTATAATCGTTTAGCTATTCTTGGGAGTTAGTGAGCTCGTTGTTTGCTCACTCTCGCATCCCCCTTTCAGTGGAAGGTTGTTTCAGGTTTTAGTTACTGCTGTGGTGATCTTTGGGGAGCTGAGCTGGAGGCTCATTCTCCAGTTATTGCAGTTGGGCTTGCTGCGTAAAGGTTTATAGAATCTTACGTTTAGATTCTGCTATCTTAGTCTTCCGTTGTTTCTGCCTTTCCTTTTTGCTCTGTTGTAATACTATTGTGAATGACTGGGCCATAATTTATCGACGGCTCAGTTGTTCGTGGGGCAAATCTTTAGATTCCCTGATCTGCACATCCTCGAATCTCAGTAATTGGTCTAGCTACCAATTACTGGATTTTGGGGCATGACAATTTGGAACTCACCCGAAAGGTCGAGGCTCAAATGGAAGAAAATATGCAGTTGAAAACTTAGTTGAGTGATTTAACTACTGAGTTCAAGAGAGAAATGGAAAGGGCAGTGGAGGCTGCTAAATTATTCGTTAGGCTGGAGTTCTAAACGCAGTTGGCAGAGCGTCAAAAAATAATGAAGAAAGCGATGGAGACGATCAAGGTTGGGCGAGAACGATATCTCTCTCAGGCTAGCAAGCAAGTTTGAAGATATTATCTTTTCGACTAACGTTAAAGATGAGCAGGTTGAGGAGGATCGGTCAGATGATGATTCTACTCCAGTAGATGCGGCGAACGTACCCCCTCCCCATAATACTGACACATCTCGAGATGTTGCTGCTGGAGTAAAGTCACCCCAAGAGGTAGAACCTATCAAAGGCTGTTAGGCCTATCTTGCTATGTTTTTGCTACTATTTCTTACTATAGGGATTTCATGTTTGAATTTTGATCTGTCATGTGAATGTAATTGAATATTTATGGAAATTGAAGGTTTTTGATAAACATAATTAATTTTGGCATATGAGTTTGAATTGTGTAAATAATATAAAATGTGTACTCTGTATAGAACGTAGAGAAGTTGAGGCAAACTGTTAACGATCTGCAAAAACTATTGGCTAGAGCTAGAAACTCCGTTAGTCGCACTCAGTAGGTATTAAATAAAACTGAATATGAGAGAATGCATTTTAAATCTGTATTAGAGAAGAATTTAAGTGAATTATATAAACTTCAGGGTAAATATGCAAAAATGAAAATATAAAGGGATGAGTCCAGGAGAAAAGAGGATGAAAGGTATAAATTGGTAGGAAAAATGTCCTTTTATAGAAAAAGGTGTAAGGCTAAGTATCAAAGGTCATTGCTATCTTTGACACTGTATTTTGAGGCCATGGTGGATAATGAGCGAGGTTTAAAGGATACTTATATACACATTTTATAAGAAAGGGGTGTGATACCAAATCCAGCTCAAGTGTAATCTTTGGCGCAAGAAGCAAGAAATCGTTATAGTGAAGAAACCAAAAAGTGTTTTGCTCGAACTGGTGTATCTGAAATATATAAAACGTAATGATATGGGGTTGTGTAGGTCTGAATCAACGTCTTCGGTCTTGTATAGAGTCGGAGGGAGACGAGGATCATGTTCTTCAATGTAAATAAAGAACATAATATGATACAAGCCAATTTAGAGAATGAGTTGAACAAATCTCGAAAATGTTAAATCAATGTACCAAGAAAAACGTTCGGCTTGCAGCTCGAGTGATAGAGGAGATATCGCAGAGAAATAAAGTAGAAGAAAAATTAAAGGCCTTAGGCGAGAAGGAATGAGGTACAGCCGGTTGATTGACGTGAAGTGGTACGGTATGCCCATAAGACATGAGGAAGCTCTCATACACAGTTTCCTTTTTTATGTGAGTGAAGCCTCTTCTTGAGTCTATTCACGATGGTTTGTTGGTAATTTCGGCTTGGCCATTGCCTTGAGGGTAGTAGGTGTTGGATGGTGAGTGGATGATATTGTGTTTGTTGAGGAAAACTGTGACTTTTTCTCTAACGAATTGTGGCCCATTATCGATACAAATTAACTAGGGGCATCCAAACCGAGTAATGATGTGTTCCCAGATAAAAATATGGCATCTTCTTCTCTAGTTCGACAAAGTAGAACTGCTTCTACCCATTTTGTAAAATAATCTGTAGCTTGGAGTAGGTATCGGCGGTTACCTGGAGAATTAGGAAATTCACCGATAAGATCGAGCGCCCATCTTTTGAATATAAAAAACACCATACTTGCATGTAGTTCGAGCGCTGGGGCGCGTATCATTTGTTCATGTCATTGACATGTATCACATTTGCATAAGTACTCTTCTGTTTGCTTGCATATGCCTAGCCATAATACTCCTTGTGTAATTGCTCTGTGTACGAGTAATTGACCTGCAGCATGGGAGCCACAAGTTCCTTCATGAAAATCTTTGAGCATCTCGTCTGCTTTCTTTCTGGAGAGGCACTTGAAGTAAGTCCCTATGACTGAATGGCGATATAAAAAACTGTTTTAATTTGTGTAGTGCTTTGAGTTGTTGATCAGCTGTTGACACCCCTTTGGATTTGTTGGAAGGGGTCATTTGCATTCGTTGACAGTACCAAGGTAGGCAAGGAAGGGCTTTCGCCAATCGTCGACTTCCCCTTTATCGCCCCCAGTGTTAATCGTGCATACAGAAATGCGATCAATACTAGGGGTTGATACTATCTCGATCTGGTGATATCAAACTTCTATTCCCAAGACCCCAGTTAGATAAGCCAAGGAATCGGCGTGTCTGTTTTTACCTCGAGGAAGATAATCGAGAGTTGCTTGTACAAACTTGCTCATTCTACCTGCAGCGAGGGCTGCATATTCGATCATCTTTCCATTTTTCTTGTATTGCTTAGAGTAATGGTGGATGATGAGTAGTGAATATGTGAAGACTGAGAGTTTTGGGATGCCGAGCTCAAGTGCGAGGTCGAGTCCATGAATAAGAGCTTCATATTTGGTGATATTGTTGGAGGCTTCAAAATCGAAATAGATTAATTTCTCAATTCTGTCGTTGGAAGGGGTAATCAATACGATTCAAATTCCTTACCCTACAGGTCCTGCTGATCCACCTGTAAGAAGTCTCCACCCTTTTTTGTAATCCATTCAGCTCGCTCATAAAATGCTTTGGTAGGCGGATATTCTGAAATTTCTTTTGCAAGGTTAGGATCGTGTTCCTCCCACTCAGGATCTTCCACTGGAAAATCTGTGAGAAAATCGGCAACGGCCTAACCCTTTTCGAAATGACGTTGTTCGAACTTGATATCATGTTCTCCCAAACTAACTGACCATTGTTGCACTCTCCTTGATTTTTCTTACTTGGACAAAACCTCCCAAAGTGGGTAGTTCATCATGATTTTAACTGAATGAGCTTGGAAGTAGTGTTTAAGTTTATGTGAGATGTAAACAATAGTAAGAAGTTTTTCAATTTTAGAATTCCACATTTCTGCTAGAGTGAGGGTTTACAGATAAAGTAGACTGGCTTCTTAATTTTTCCTTCAAGTCGAATGAGAACCAAGCTGATATAAGTATATGTAACTGCCAGGTAGATGATAAGTTCCTCATTATCTACTGGGTTGTTCATTATAGGAAACTTCCCCAAGTAGGTTGTGAGATCCTGAAAAGTTGCTTCGTATTCTAATGTCCATTGGATCTTTGTACTTGGCTAAACAATTCCACGTTTGGTACAACCGAAGAGTAGTAGAAACAGCCAACGACAATGATCTAAAGATTTTGAAATGAATTGGTTGATAGTGGCAATCTTGCCGACAAATATTTGTACGTCTTTTATCGTCTTTGGAAATGGCATGTTGAGGAGAGCCCGAATTTAATCTGGATCAGCCTCAATCTATTTATTGTTGATGAGATGGCCGAGAAATTAGCCTGAATGAACTCTGAATTGAGACTTATCATGATTGAGTTGCATCCTGTAAGATCGAAGAATGTTGAATATTGTGTCGAGATCTACAATATGGTCGACTGACTGTATGCTCCTGTACAAGAGATCATCAATGAAGACTTCCCCATTTTTCGTGAGATGTACTTTGAACATAGTAGTCATCAACTGTTGATAAGTTGCGTCAGCGATTTTAAGTCTGAAGGGCATGACTATGAAGAAATAAAGTCCTCTTTCAGCAATGAACGTGGTTTTTTTTTTATCTTCTTCCAAGAGTGGAATTTGATTGTATCCAGAAGCAGCGTCCATCATAGATAATAGTTCGTAACCTGCTGTGGAATCAAGGATTTGATAAATGTTGGGAAGAGGAAAACTTTCATTCGAAGTGTATTTGTTTAGATCTGTGAAATCAATACAAACTCGGACTTTTCCATTCTTCTTGGCAACAGCGACGATGCTGGATATCCAATTTGGATACCTGGCTTCTCGAATGAATCCCACTTTGAACAATTTCTTAATCTCTATGTTAACTTCACCTCGAAGGCGAGGTGATAGTCGTCGCTGCTTCTGTTTGACTATAGTGGGGTTAATGTTGATGGCCAATTTGTGACATGCCATGGCCGGATTGACCCCAGACATCTCTTCAAAAGTTTACACAAAAATGTCTTGATTTAGTTATAAGAACTGAATGAGAACATCATTATCATGCTAAACAATCTTGGTACCGATAAAAATACATCTGCAAGGTCCATCAATGTTGACGTATTTTGTAGGCTCTTCTGTTGAAGGCTGATCATCAAGGTGATCAGTTTTCTATAATTGTTATGCAACATATTTGTCTGAGGTATCTAGAATTGCTGAGATGGTATTTTTATAAGCTCGAGAAATCTTTTAACTACCTTTGATTTCATAGATACCATCATTGTCTTTAAAGCAAAATGCTTGATGATAGGTGGAAGCGGTTGCTTCCATGTTGTGAATCCAGAAGCGGCCCATAATCCCAAGATAACGTTGAAGGTGGTTGGTCCTGCGGTAATAGGTAAGATGATCTTGCCTACTCAGTCTTCTTTAGAACCATTGAATCCATTGATATCGGTATCGCTCGGGATAACTTGATCGGCCAATCCCATTTGGTCGATTATGCTCTGAAAGATAATCTCAATACCACTTCCAGTATCGATTATCATTGTGTGTATGACCAATTTCTTCATCTTGAGCATTATAACTAATGCATCGTGATGTGGAAATTTTACATGATTAATGTCATAATCTTCGAATGAGATCCCAAGTCGGCGATTACTCGACTTAGGCAGAAGCTTGGCTTCTTTATCTTGAGGTATGAGATCACAATATTCTGACAGTCTCTTGCGCTTGAATTGGTAAGAGTTGGTGATCTGATGGATTTTGATCATGTTGTTGTGGTACATATGGTAGAGATGTTTCTCCACAGCTTAATCTTCAACCTGGACTACTTTAAGTTATTTCTTATAGCCCATCCTTGTATGATTCCAGGTCGATAATGTATTTGGACATCCATCCCTCCTTGAAAATGAATTCCAGCAACCTCTGTAAAGTATATTAGTTTCCAGTAGAATGATGGTTTACCTTGTGATGCATACAGTACGGGCGGCTCCCGATTTGTTCCAATGGTTGAGAGGGACGGTATAGCTTATCATTTGTGAGGATTGGAAAAATTATGGAGATTCGAACATTCATCCTTGGGAGGACCGGTTTGGGCAGTGAACCACCTTTCTTGAGATTTGTAGTAGCCTACTCACAGCCTTCTATCCCAGTCAAACACTCGAAGGCTACTTCGAAGCCTACTCAAATATCTCGAAACCCATCCAATACTTAAACAAGTCTCCTAAAGATCACCCGAAGACGAAGCCTCGACTCTGAACAAGCCTCAGAGAAGAACTTCACTTCAACATCAAAAACACTTTGACCATATATATAGATGGTCGAAGTGTGACAAGACGGACAACCAGCTCACTAGACAGGATAGCGGAGTTGTTGGTCCTTGCAGCTACAGTGACAGAACATAGTGGCAGACCCTGCATTTCCAGTTTCAACACCAACTCCAGGATATCCATTCGATATCCAGAGGATACCCAGATTGTACACTTGTAATCTGGCCTAACCTTGGTGACTCAACTCATCCTATATTCTATAAATAGGAGAGATAGGGAACTAAAGAGGGGTTAGAAAATCACTCCCCAGACCCCATACAGTTTACCTTTGATCTCCTTGTATAACCCAGTACTCGAACCTTCGACCACTCGACAGAAATAAAAACACTCTTAAAAATCTTCATCAGAGGTCGTGGAGAGTCACAGTACATGCCTCCACGCAAACATATTGTCCATTAATTTTTCGCATTCTAGGATATATACTTGAATTCCTTTGTTTGAAGATTAAACCCCATGGTGTAAGAGCCAACTTCCCCTCTGTAAGAAGTTAGTCCCTTACAGGGTTGCCAATGTTTCCCTTGGAACGCTTTTGATCGCCCTGATCCTCCTTTGGTTCAGTATTTCGATTTATGGATAGACCTTTCATGGTTAGGACAGATTTTGTAGAATTATGCCTTTTGGAAATCATCCTTTCCAGGTCGACATAACCATTGACCATGGTGATAATATCTTCCAAGGTCGCAGGTTTGTTGAGGAAAAGGTGTTATTTGGCCTTGCAGTCGAGCTGGAGTACATTGGTGAAAGCAGTAACAGTTATTTTCTTATCGAGGTTGTCTACTTTACGTGCGAGCTCCAAAAACTTTTTTACGAAAACCTTGAGCTTCTCTCTGTATGACTGTTTAAGACTAATAAGAGAATATAAATTCTCCTCTTTATCTCTATTGTGAGCATACGTCTTGATGAATTATATTTACAGCTAATTGAATGTGTGTATGGAAGCTTCAGGTAAAGAGTGGAACCACCGGAGCGGTACTTCGTGTAGACTTGTTACGAACAAACAGCAGAGGATGTGGTTGAGATTGGAGTACAACCCCAATGAATCACGCCATTTTTTAATGTACTCCTCTGGATCGGTTCCCTTGTATTTGCAAATTTTCAGAGTATGGAAACCTTTCGGTATTTCCATATCGAATAGTTTTGTGGCAATTGGACTCCCCTGTAACTTGGTAAGGTCGTCTGTACTGCCCAGAACTTGTGCTTTGATCAACTCCCTGATGCACTGATCTATATGCTCTAGTATGACATATTGACGTGTCAGTTGAGTGGCTTGACGAAGAGGTTGTGGATTGTGAGTACCGGTACCTTCACTCATACGATCACATGCCGGAATTTAAGGTTGAGGTCGTTGTTCTTCCTCCTAATGTTTAGAAAATTGGTGATCCCGACTGATTTTAGATTAACTTCACCACCCAAATGAATGGAAGGTTGATGTTTGTGCTGAACATTTCTAGAAATAGCTTTGGCGGTGGCTCCTTGAGGTCCCAACCTTTCCCGCGTAGACACCCGGGAGGTTTTTGGCAATTGATCACGATCCCTTATTTGAGGAGTTTGTTTAGTGTCCTGCAGAGCTTGTAAGGCAATTTGCATGGTTGTCATCTGGTCTACATATCGTTTAACACTGTCAAACGAGCTTGTCGCTCGGCTTCGAGCTTCTTCTCACAGAGCTATTGATCAAGAGTTAACTGACGTTCAAGCTCATTGCGCTTCTCTATTTCGGCGTAGAAAGTCACCTGTAGCTCTGAAAGTTGTTCCGGCTCAACTGAAGGATCGAGCTGGATTCTGGTTGTTGGTCATTTGGAAGTGACCATGATTGAAATTTGTAGTAGTATAAATGTATGTCTTAGGATATCCTAGAAATGTCTTCTTTCCCAGATATGGTGCCAAATGTAATAGCCTAATTCTGCAAGCTCGAAATGGTCGGAATTAGCTCTTACACCAATGTTAATGTGATAAAAATTAATATAAAATAAGAAATGACACAGGTGATTTAGCGTAGAAAACCTTTAAATAGGAAAAAAAACCACGACCTCGAGTTGAAGGTTTTTGTAATGCTGACTTTTATTACTTAAGGCTAATATCTTATTACAAGTGATCTCTCGAACAAGAAATACTTGATCTTACAAATAAGAAGTTTGGTATTTTGAGAATCAATAAAATATAGTTTTCTTGGTGATTTCTCGTATCTTTTTCTGGTTCCCATCTCTTCTGAAACTTTTTCTTTATATAGACCTTCTCCGCAGTTCTTTATCGTGCTGAAGCACATTCTCCGAATAATATGATAAGTGGCAGTAGACTGAGCAATTATTGAGTTCCTGAGAGACAGGTATCTTTATCTTGTTCATGTTTTTCTGTTGAGCTTGACCCACGTTCTTCATCAGTTTGTGGCGTATGTGTCAATGTTAATTGTTTATGTCACATGTAGAATGCGTGAGTCTGATATGAAGGCAATTCGAACTAGAAATATCACGAATTAGGTTAGATCGAGGGATAGGCCCCTACAGATGTAACTGTTTATGCTTGATCATGTCTTTCAGAGTTGTAGGTTTGTTCAAAATGTGGTATTCCTTTGCTCGACTCTCTATGTGTAGAACAATTGTGAAGGCTAAAAATGTAATTTTTTGGTTGAGGCTATCAACCCTTCTTGCCAAATCTAGGAATTTTTTGGTGAACGTCTCATGCTTTTCCCTAGACATTTTTTTGAGGCTGATCAAGGAGTAAAGGTTCTCTTCTTTGTTTCTGTTATACAAAAATTTCTTAACAAAAATCTCGCACAACTGTTCAAAAGTATGAACTGAGCATTCCTCTAATGAATGGAACCATTGTAGAGGTTCGCCCTGGAGACTGGTAGGCAAAAGTCAGCACAAAATATGATTTGACGTAGAATATAAACCAAAAGATTCTTGGAACTCTTGAACGTGTTCAACGGGATCTGTCCCTTTGTATTTTTAAATTTTTGGCATGAGAAAATTGGCCGGCACTTCACTGTCTAACAGATCTTGCGCGATCGGGCTCTTCTATAGTCTATTAAAGATATTCTTGTCTGCGTGTGTTTGGGATTCAAATAACTCTTTAATGCATTTGTCCATGTATTCCTGAGTAATGAACTATCGAATCGTAATTACGTAACGTTGGAGACGTCTCTCTCTGGGATTGTGATCTCCACTTCCTACACTGAGCCTTTTGCGTATGGGAACCCGAGATCTTCCTCTTTGTAATTTTTCTACTTGTCTGAGGTCAGTGAGGGTTTTATCTAATTCTTGAGCAATAGTAGGTATCAGTATGATTTCGGGTCCTCGCTGATTATGATTAGTTCAAATATCAGCTCCCATGCTAACACCTCTTGATGGTTCTAATCTGTCGCGAGCGGAAATTCTTGATGTAGCCGGATGTGCCTCTTTGTTCTTCTGTATATGTTGTCCTTGCAAAACTTTTAATGATTATCATACTTCTATCAGTTGTTGTTCCAGAATAGTTTGCCTTTCTATCTCGAAATTCAGAGTGGCACGCAATTCTGCCATTTAATTTGCTCCTGTGACAACTCCTTCCGTCTGTCCAACTAGGGGATTTTGACTTGGGCTCGGCATTTTGCAACGATGAAAAAATATCTGTTACCCTCGAGAATTGTGGCTAATTGCCACGATTTCCATAGATGATGCCAAATACAAGAGCTTAATTTCATATCTCAAACTTAGTATCTCACACCAAATATGATAGAACATTAGTAACAACAAATAATCACCACGACCTCTCTTGAGGATTTAGAAATAGTGATATTATTAATTGAGAGACTATCTATTACAACCAGTGTTCTGGATATTTTTTAGTATATACTTTGTAGGTAGCAAAATCTCCCCTTAATCTTTCCTTCTTTGGTCTTATTTATAGGCTATTATGACCATTATCTTCTTTAATGACGAATGTTACAACATTATTTTGATGAGTCTTCATAATGTCTGTATAACGGTCTGGTTCTTATTTCTGTAATGGCTTCTTTAATGACGTCGTGTGTTTGTGGATTCGAACTGCTTATACAGAGGTCAATATCACAACTTCTATGAGGTCAAGGGGGAGAATAAGTCCTTACACATACTGAGTGGATGTTGTGTTTTTTTTTTTTATTAATTTTTTTTATCAAAAAATAAAGTTGTGCGCCTCCTGAGTGGGGCAATATTGCTGGTACGCCCTTAGTAGATGGGGGTTGTTAAGAATTGAGGTAGCTACTCTCTCTTCCCTTACAAAAATGATACGCGGAAATCGCGAACCAAGTAGTAAATCAACAAGAACAATATAAAAGGACACGAAGAATTTTTCCTGAGGAGGGAAGTGGAAAACCCTTGCGGATGAAAAGCCACTCTCCACGAACAATTCACTATGATATCAAATAGGTTACAATGATCTCTCAAGCTTTTCAAGCTTTAATGGAGTCTCTTCAAACCCTAGCCTCTCTAAGATTAAACTCGCCAAAAGATATGTTAACATAATAACATAAATCCCCTTTATATAGTAGGGAACATAAAACACAAATGGAACGGATCTCAAGGAAAAAACATAACATCTACGGCAAACCTACGCCAAGATCGTTCGAACGATTCCAAGCTCGTTCGAACGACTTTGCAATAGTTGGTCTCCAACCCTAGAAACATAACATCTCGTTTGAACGACATCCAAGCTCGTTCAAACGAGATTGACTCTTGGGCCAAAATTCCAGTGAGTACAAAAAAGTTCGTTCGAACGACTTCTATTTTCGTTCGAACGACTTCAACAATTTCCTAATCTTCGATAATCCTTCTCTTTGAGTTCATACCCAACAGGGGTTTGGTTCCAATTTTCATAAAAGTCACAACCTTCCGTCCGTTACAGAGGGTTGACAAATCCAGACTCGTTTTTCTTATCGCTACATGTCAGATAAATTTGTCATTTTGAAAAAATAGGATAGCAAATGAAAAAGCAAGTTAAAATATAGGGTCTACAAGTCATTGTTTAAATTAAAAGGTACTAAATGTAATATTTTGCGCATTTTAGGCCTTGTGCAGAAATTCTCACAAAAATTTTCCTTAATTATATCAGTGGAGAACGGAGAAAGGAGACGGTGATGTAAATTGATATTTTTAATTCTCTAAATCACTAGTTTCTCTAAATCCTTTAATTATGAAGTGCGTTTTGCAACCATCACCACACCACAGTGACGGTAATACTAGTTAACACCTACCAGTAACATTTATAAAGCAATTCATTATTTTAATTTTCACTTGTAAAATTTATTGCCGGCGATCATAAGATGAATTTAATAAGAGCATCAAAAAAAAAATGATTCAATCATGAATGATAAAATAATTTTAATAGTCCCCATCTTGAACTTATATTAAACTATAGAGAAATTTTTAATACACCCCATTCTTTATTTATCTCAACCTCGCCCCAAATGTATTTCTCTAGGTGAATTAGTTCACCCCCTCTTTTTTCAAATACAAATTAAGTTAAGATTTTTTTAAAATAAATAGGCCACCCGCTCCTGTTCTTTTAACATTTGTTTTTCTTTTTAGAGTTTGTAAGCCTTCAAGTAAGTATCGAGGACCGGAACCCCCGTTGCACCGAAATTGTCCCTAAGTTATATAAAATTGAAAATGTTTATTTTGTTCTTCTCTCATTACTAGGCCAGAGTAGAGAAACTCGTTAGGTTTAACCGAGAAATTAAGGTCGTAGGAATTAGAGAAGGGGTGAGTTTTTAGATTAAAAAATAATTATGTTTTTATTTTGGGGGCATATTTGTCTTTAAATTTATAAAGGTATAATGAACTTTAAAATAATAGGATGGTGTGAGCTTTTAAAGTTTCGGGTATATTTAAAATTGCTCTAAACATAATAGCATCTCCAGCAGTTGAGTATGGGTTCTGACAAAAGGCCCACACGTCAGAACCCACCCAACCCAACTCAAACTCGATTTTTCCAGCACTTGGCTGACATTTTTTTTTTCTAAAATCAAAACACTGCCGCTAGTTCTGTTGAACAAAACAACTCAAACTCAACTCCCTCCCCACATTATTACCACCTCTTTCTCTCTCTCAATTTCGCCTAAAACCATGAAAAAAATTACCAATATTTTCAAAATCAAATGGATATGCCAGAGGGAGACCCACACCCCAGTACATTCCTTGGGTTTAGAGGGACAAGAAATCTAGAACAAGCCGTAACTTAGTCAAGGTCCGGAAGGAAAAAAAATGGGGTTCTATTTGAAGAGATAGAAAAAAAATCAAGGCCTACCACACCCAACCCAAGATGAAGTTCCATACATGCGGTGTATTACCGCGCAGTAATCAAAACACCGCCACTTGTTCTGATCTCCCACAACGGCTAGTTCATCTTCCCTTTATCCTTTTATACTTCTCTCTTCTCTCTGTTTATTCATCCTTCACCATCAAGACCATTCTCTCTGTATATGCGACGGTAATAGCCGTTATGCACCAAAATGCAATGAACCTAGTAATACATGATAAAACTATGAGTCATTGCGGGAGCGTCATGGGCCGTAAGGATAAGAGAAAGAAGCGAGAGCACAAATTGGGGAATTATAACAGTATAGGGACTACTTCAACACGGAGTGCACATATACGCCGGAAGAATTTTGACAACGTTTTCGTATGAGCAGACAAATGTTTATGCGCATATTCGAAGCAGTAGTTGCACATGACGATTGTAGTAGCCTACTCGTTGCCTCCTAAAACCAGTTGAATACTCGAAGGCTATATCAAAGCTTAATAAGAGAGTAGAAGTCCAGCAAGGTAATATCAAAATCCATAAAGCCTTCCAAGACTAACTGAACACTCGAAGACCACAGTAAGCTAGTTGAAGCCAAAGACAAAGACAGTCGATCAATACCAATTCCAGATAGGCTTCAACCATAGTAGTATATGGTCGAAGGCAGACACACCTGAGAGCCAGCTCACTAGACAGAATAGTAGAAACAAGCCACCAAGCAGCTATTGTGTCAGAACTGACTTATCGTATAGGATGGCTGCCCCAAGGGGTATATATGTAATCTGATCTCACATGGTGACTTACCCCTTTTCTATCTCCTATAAATAGAAAAGAGGAAACACTGTGAGAGTGTTAGAAAAACTCTGCCTAAAACCCTCCTAGCATTACCTTCAAGTACCTTATAACCTTCTCCTAACTCGAACTGTCGACTAGGTCAATATTTATACAATCTTATATTCAAGTCCTCACTAGAGGTCACGGAGAACCCCAATTCCTTGACTCCACGCAAGTATGTTAATGCAGTATTCTAGTTTATTATTGTCCTATATATTTGCTAAAGCCCCTAGTCGAGGGTAATCTTCAAGGTATAAGAGCAAGGTTTCCCCTCTACGAAATCATGCCCTTATATTTGGCACCATCTATGTTATACCCACCTTTTCCAATCCCCTTTTCATTCCCCTTGTAGCCATACTCAATGGCACCCACCCATCATTCAACCTCTACCATTGTCAGAAACTCTACCGATGGAATTGCCACCCAACTCGCCCTCATTAGCCAAAAATTCACTCAAGCCGAGGAGCATCATACCAACCAGTTACAAATAGAATGTGAAGACAAACGACAAGAACTCGGGGCGGAACGGCAGTACCGTCTAGACGATAATGACCGACAAGATCAAGTACTGGATGAACTGCGCAATCCAGTTCGTGAACTTCAACATGATTACACCTTAGACGCTCCTACGCGTTCTCGAGTACCTGCCCCCTCGCGCATCTCAACCTGCACACGACTCGGCCTCTCCCCCGAATCAAGGTCCCTGTGGCCCACCTTGGCGCCGAGGGTGCCCCTACTGCCTTACCTATCAGATCAATCCATCTTGGTATCCCCATTATGGGGGATTCATCCGACTCTACCCTTCACACTTCTCGATACCCCACACGACGCCCTACTAGGGAGCGCCTCGGAGAATGCAGTACTGAACACGCTCCTAACCCACGGACTTACCACCCTGGCCCCCGGCGTTCTCCCCCTTCACCTATTACCTAATACAGTAGGAAATCGACCAAAAGATTCATGCCGCCATTTGCATCAGTGCGAGCTTAACCCCGAACTCGTGGAGTCGATTAAAGAACCCTATTTGCCCGAAGCTCCTCGTTGTCGTGGTGCCTCCAAATTTCTATATACCAAAAATTCACAAATACCGCAATACCGACCCCCAATCTCATGCCCTCGAGTTTCAGAATGCTCTCAGTTTGTATTCAACAGTTAATCATATCTTGTGTCACATGTTTCCTATCAATCTTACTAACAGCCCTCTTAAATGGTACCACAGCCTCACTAATGGAACCATTTGAAGCTTTGAACAACTTTTAAACCTTTTCATCACCCATTTCGCCTTCAATAAAGTTTGTGACGTCCGTGTCGACGCCCTTTTCAACTTCCGCAAATCACCCACTGAGACGCTTGAAAACTTCACAAAGTGTTTCCTCGATGAATCGTACAAAGTCAAAAACCTCAATTGCGTGAACGTTGTCCGCGCCTACTCCAACACCCTGCCTGACCACAACCGCGTTAAGGAGTATATTATCCTCCAGAAACGACAAACCCTCGAGGAGATGCTATCCAAGTTTAATGGATACATCGACCTCAAACGCCTCCGTGAATCTAATTGCCAGGGACATGCCTCGACCACCAGCTACAACAAACCTCACCCTTTGAATACACCCATGGTCGCGCCCACTTCTCAGGATACCGACAATCATAAATGCCCCCACTTCGATGCTCAATCTTCTGAACCTCACAAAAAATGTTCGATACCCGTTCTCCCCAAACTCACTGCTCCCATCAGTACCCTTCTCACCCTTATCCAAGTTGATCCTATCTGGCACACCCCCTTCCCCATCGAGGTTAGAAAGGATGAGCCTTACTGCCAAAACCACAAATGCAATTTCCACCCCACAAATAAGTACTGGACTTTGTAACGTTCACTTGAGATGATTCTTAAAGCCGGTCGACTACACCAATATGTTGCTGACCTCCCGGGCTATCTGGATGGGTCATACCTCAAGCCCCAACCCGCTCCAAATACCAACTGCGTCGAGGTACATATCTTTCAACTCTACATAATCGAAGTCAATAACATCGACAGCGGCCATACCAGAAGCAAACGTAGACGTGTCGAAGAATGTTGTAAGCTTACCAATTAACAGAAACTCCCCATCCTTCTACCCGAATCTAGCCACCGCCCCCGACCCGAAGGTATATCCTTCATCGATTACGACACCTCACATGTCTGATTCTCCCATTCAGACCCCTTGGTCATTTGATTAAGGTCGAGCACCTCATCCTCCATATGATGCTCATCGATACCGACAGCGCAGCAGACATACTCTTCCTCCAAACTGTTTACGCCATACAAAAAACATATCTCATTACACCAGCCAACGTCAAACTCAAAAGTTTCAACGGCGCTATCGAAGTCGTTGTCGGCCGCCTTAGCCTCCCTGTCGCCACAGGTCTAGTTACCCTCCAAACCAGCTTTCTTATCATCGATAAGAAGTCTGAATATCTAGGTATTATCGGGCATGATTAGCTCCATGCCATGAAAGCCATACCTTGTGCCTACCATCAGATATTGTGTTTCACTACCCCATGTGGCACGTGGAACATAAAAGGCTCCCAGTGCTTAAGCCACTCAGGCGAACATTCAGAAATAAACCTTACCAGGAAATTTGCTAAACCATAGTAATCAATGCATCTCTTTCTCCCCACTACCTCGACCCCTTCTACTACCCCTATCAAACCCACAGTTTATGCCGAACTCGACGGCCATGGTCGAGATATATTCACTGGCAGTTTTTTGGACGTCGCCAAAAGCAGCGAACTCATTATGTTTGTTTGAGCCAACAAAGATTTCTTCGCCTGGACATTCCAAGAGATGCCCGGCATTGACCCCACCCTGACATGCAATCGACTTGACCTCATCCCCAAATCTACGGTTGTCAAACATAAGAAATAAACTTTGGCCCTGAAGATTCGAGAAGCAGTGAACCTCGAGGTGGAAAAACTCTTAGCCGTCAGGTTTATCAGAGAAATCAAGTATGCTAACTGGATCTCGAATATTGTTGTTGTCCCCAAGAACAATGGCAAGATCCAAATCTGTGTTGGCTTTACCGAACTCAACAAACACATGCTGAAGGACAGCTTTCCTCTTCCAATCATTTTAGTACGTCTGGATGCTACTGCAGGCCATGAACGATTGTCTATGATAGACGCAGCTTTGGGTTATAATCAGGTACCCCTTCTCCCTAAGGATCAACTTAAAACTTCGTTTATCATAGAATAAGGGCTTTAGTATTTTCATGTGATCCCCTTCGACCTCAAAAATATGGGTGCCACTTACCAGCGTCTTGTTACCACTGTGTTCAAACCTCTGCTTGGCAAGTCGATTGAAGTTTACATTGACGACATGTTGTGTAAGAGTCCCCAAAAACAAACCTATATACAAGACCTAACTTACATCTTTTCGATACTTCGATCATACAGCATGAAATTAAACCCAGACAAGTGCCAATTTGGCGTATCCTTCAGAAAGTTCTTGGGTCACCTCATTAGCAATGAGGCATTGAGATCAACCCTACACAAATTTGAGCCCTCATTGATATGCCCTCTCCCCGAACCAAGAAAGATATCCAAAAGGTCATTGGCAGAATATCTGCCCTGAACTGCTTTATCTCCAAATCCTCTGACCGTTGTGTTTGGCTATTCTTCTTCTTACACAACCAAGGTGTTCACAAAGCCAAAAAAAGACCTCCAAAATAAATTGGACACCCGAATGCGAGCAAGCTTTTCTTAAACTCAAAACCTACCTTGGCCAACCACCTGTCATAAGTACCCCAATCGAAGGTGAAGTACTTACCTTATATCATGCGGTCACTGAGACTTTTATTAGCTTGGTCCTTATCATAATCAAAGCAGGTATCGAGAAACTCGTCTATTTCATTAGTAAGACTCTAACTCTGGCAAAAACACGCTATACCAAACTCGAACAACTGCTCCTTACTCTTTTCTACACTTCTCAAAAGCTCAAACCTTACTTCCAAGCACACCACATACGTGTTATCACCAGCTACCCACTTCGAAAAATCCTCAGCAAGAAAGATAACTCCAGACGGGTGCAATAGTGGTCCGTCTACCTCGTTGAACATGATATCACTTTCAAAAAATAGGTCTCTCAAAAGGGACAGACGGTCGCCATTTTTCTAACTGACTTCTCAGTTAAAGACATCGATTGGGAAGAACACAAAGATTATTTTCCCGAAGATCAGCCCGAACAGAATAACCCTTGGAACCCCAACACGGGCTGGCATCTCTTTATAGAGATCTGCAGGACCAAACAGTTCTAGGATAGGTATCATCCTGGTCACACCTTCCAACGACCGAATCGAAAAGGCCATCAAAATATATTTCGAATGTACCAATAATAAGGCAGAATACAAAGTTTTGATACATAGTCCCGATCTCTCTCTCGAACTTGGTGTCCTTAAACTAGCCATATTTATTGATTCCCAGCTTGTTCAGCAATAGTACACCGACAAAAACTAGGTGTAGTGGCGTGTTTTCCAGAAGAAGAATCTTCGCCAATACTATTTGTAAGGAAAATACAATAAAAGGCTAAACAAATAAGATTTAACATGGAAAACTCAGTAAAAGCTAAGAAAAACCATGACCTCGAAGAGGATTTTGATATAAAATCTAGTATGTTGTTAGTTATTACAAGTTTTTGGAGTGATAGTAGGGCTAGGAAATAAAGATAGTTAAGTTGGGGATTGCGGGGTACTGAGTAATCTATTATTTGCTTGTATTTATAGTAGATATAGGCAATTTACAAAAAGAAAGAAACAATCTCCTATTCTGGGGGTAGTGGGCAAACTTTGCAGATCTCTAATAGCTCTTTCTTGACCAGGCACAACGGCTACTTTTAGTAGGTCGAGGACTTGTGGTATCTTCTTGAATGTTATCTGTCTTCGATCATGTATGATTGTCTTCGATTATACTATGTTGGCATATTTTTTTCGAATATGGGGAACATGATACTACAATAGCCCCATTCTTGACATAAGTACTTGTAGTTGTGTTGAGAAGAAATTAAAAGCTGAAGAGGTTGCCGAATGTTATCACGAGTCATAAGATTGTCATTTTTGAGGTCAAGGTGAACTGTATCTGGTCATATCTTTCCCGAGGAGCAATTAATACGGTACAATGGAATTGGCGGATTCAAGTTGGGTATAAATAGAGGGTCTCAAGGAGGATATTATGGTGGTGGATTATAAGGATGTTGCCCCAAGTGTGACATAATGAGTCGCCTAAGGATGAAGGCGTTGAACAATCTGAGGTAAAGTTTTGTCCCAAACCAGTCATTTGCAATTATTCGATTGATCTTGTTATGGTATGGAGGGTGGGGGGAGGTAGAGAATGTTTGCATGCATCAGATTTGTGGGCTGCATTGCATAGTGTTGAAGGTGTTGAAGTGTATCAAATTGGGAGAGAAGGGGTCATTGTTCATAGTGAAGACGATGATGTGAAGGTTGGATGGGCGTCCGGGATCTTATCGAACGAAGGAGGCTTCTTGTAATTTTTTATTGCTGCTCATCTGCAGAGGTAGCTCTGATTAGAAGTTCCCTGACTTGAGATTCATTGAGTTTCTTAGGATATCGTTGCCCCTATTTCCAGAGCTAATGCCAGATTTTGGTGAAAAGATACAATAATGTCAGATCCTGATAAAAATAAGTACAGAGCAATTAGTCCTTCAAGCCGAATATAAAGATAGTATTGTAGTTTGATGTAATGTAATCGAAGGAGATAGTTGTCGAATGTAATATGTAACTGTTTGTCCAAGAAATAAAGTTATTTACTTAAATTTTTGCTTGGGTATTTTTTTTTTGTCGAATATATGATCCAGGAGGATCTGAGTTTTTTAAACTTTTTAAGAAGTTTATACACCCATTTGAATTTGAATAGAGTCTTCACCTATTCGAATAGATTTTTTGTCCATTCGAATAAACTTTAGTTTATTCCAACATAAACAATTATGATCGAACAGAGGCGCGATTCAGCCTTTTTTCTTTAGGTGGTGATTGTATTTTAAAGGGGTGCTTTGCCTCAAGTTGTGTTTGATTTATAATTTTGAGTTCCCTCTATATAAAAGAAACTTAGGTTATTTTCTAGGGTAGGTTTTTTATGTTAGATATAGAGAGAGTTCTGAGAGAGGCCTAGGGTTTTGGAGTGAGTCATTGTAATCTACTTCTTTTCTTTTAAGCAATTATGCTTTATTTTTCTCAATTTTTGTGTTCTTCGTGTTTCTACTAACTAAAAGCTTCTTAATCATATTTTGGATTAAGTGGTATCAGTTTTCCAGTTTTGATTCTCGGGGGGTTGATTGTGGTTTATGTTCTATACACGTGACCATCTCAAGCAAACGAATGAGAAGCTAGTGAGTCTGTTGAAGATCCATCGCAAACCTAATTTGAAGAAGAAGGACAATTTAGAAATGGGCGATCCCAACGAGAGACTCACAGTTTTGGAAACGGCAGTTTTAGCCCTAACTTTTATGGTAGGGGAGTTAGTGGAGCAGTTGCGTCTCACGAACCTCGCTAAGGCTTCTACTTCGGTGAAACGGTGAGACCGTTCAAAGAAAAAAAGGGTTATGGAGGTGGATGGTGACGAGGAATTTCTGGCTTTTGATGATTCTAGTGCTGCCGAATCCGACGAGGAGCGATCGTTATTAGTAAGTCCATGAATCTTTTGCGTAATCCTCGTATTGGTTTTAAGATTAAAATTCCGGTATTCAACGGTTTGATCGATGCTAAGATATTGGATAATTGGTTGGATAGGTTAGGGACCTATTTTTCAGTTTACAAATACTCTAATGCTCAACAAATATGCTTTGTTACGTTGAAATTCGCAAGTCATACACTCACATGGTAAAAATATTATCGGAAACGCCACGATGTAGGAGATTTGGGTTGGAAGGAATTCAAGGTTTTAGTGCGAAAGCAGTTTTCTCTGATTGGGTATGAGTAAGAGAGATGATATAATTGGCATAATTTACGCCAACAGTTTGAGTAATCCGTAAAGGAGTACACTACGGCATTTCATAACCAAGCTTTGGTTTTGGAAATTGATATGAACGAGTATAAGGTGTTCATGAAGTACACGGGGGGTTTGTCGGAGTTCATTAGGAGAGAGTTGAAGCTCTTTACTGTGGCCAATATCGAGGACGTTACCGTAAAGGCAATTTCCATTGAAGACAAGTACTTGAAGAGTGACAAAGAAGATGGCAAGATCAAGTCGGGGTACAAGTCTAGTTGGAAAAGCGAGCATAAGGGAGATGCCAAAGGAGAGGGGTCTTCATCCAAGGAATTTCATTACAATCATTATAAGGCGAGTGGGCATCTTTCCGATTATTGTTGGAAACTTCACCCATAACTTAGGCCGAAGAAGGAGAAGCACAATAAAGAGAAATATGCACTAGCCGCTGAGGTTGTTGATCTTTCGGGTTTAGATAAACTGAATCCTAAGCTTACACTTATGTTTCAGGGAACTTTGGCTGTCGAGGAAGAGCATCGGGAAAAGTTCTTTTATGTCAGTATTCAGGTAAAGAAAAGTTTGGTCAAGGCCATTATGGATCTGGGTAGTCATAAAATTTTAATTTCTGAGACGTTAGTGAAAAAAATGGGTTTAACGACTACAGCTCACCCTAAGCCGTATGGTTTGGGATGATTTCAGAAATATGCGGAGGTGATAGTCATGAAGCAGTATACATTCAAGTTTGAGATTTCTGAGAAGTTTATTGACAAGGTGATATGTGAGGTAGTTCATTTGTATGTGTGTCAGGTCATCTTGGGTAGCCCTTATCTTTAAGACCGAGATACGATTCATTACCGTAGATCTCGTAAGTATCTTCTTGTAAAGGAGGGAAAGGAGCTCCATATCAATGCTTATCAGGAGCATGTCACTACGTCAAATTTAGTAACGGCGACTCAGGTGAAGTGGTTGGTTAATGTGAGCGAGAAGTTTGTGTTATTGGTGCGACCAGTTTAGGAGAGTACGTCGGCTCGAGTGTTGTCTCCTATGACAGCAGTTTTTAGGCAACAAATCGATTTGGGGAAGTTACAAAAGGAGGTTGTGATACATACTAATCATAAACCATTTTAGTTTTTAGCTACACAGTCCAAGCAACAGATAGCTTGCCAGATGAAGGGGAGGTCGTATCTCTATCAATTTCCCTTGATTATACAGTATAAGAAGGGAGAGGATAAAAAATTGGCTGATTGGTTATCTCGACCACCATTACCAACTATTTCCGCTATGTTGGCTTCTATGCAGATAAAACCTTTTGTTGCGTCGAGATATGTTGCATGATATAATGATCCTAAGGGGCATAGTATATTTTGCCGAAAGTTACTTCCAGGGAAGACATGTGGTGGTTTTGAGTCGTTCCGAGTTGGGAAGAAGGGTCTACTACCTCGAATGTCAAAGTGGTATAGCAGGGTAATGGGCAGAGCCCCATTCCCACCTTTCCAGTTCTAGCTAGAGTAGAAGCTCAAGGCTCCTAAATCCTAAAGGGGGGAGCCATGATCCAGGAGGATCTGAGTTTTTTTGACTTTTTAAAAAGTTTTATTCGAACAGACTAAAAATCTGTTCGAATACACCCTTTTGAATTCGAATAGAGTCTTCTCCAATTCGAATAGATTTCTGCCTGATGTGTTTTTATACGAATAGATTTTTTGTCTATTCGAATATACTATAGTTTATTCGAACAGAAACAATTTTGTTCGAACAGATAAGCGATTCAGTCTTTTTCCTTTAGGCGGTGATTATATTTTTGAGGGGTGCTTTGCATCATGATGCGTTTGATTTGTAATTTCGAGTTCCCTCTATATAAAGGGAACTTAGGTTATTTTCTAGGGTAGGTTTTTTATATTAGATCTCAAGAGAGTTCTGAGAGGAGTGATTCATTGTAATCTACTTTGTTTCTTTTAAGCAATTAAGCATTATTTTTCCCAATTTTGGTGTTCTTCGTGTTTCTCTACTAACTAAAAGCTTCCCAATCGTATTGTAGATTAATATATGTTTTTTTTTGTCGAATAAAAATGTGAGTAAAGTGATTGTTCGATGGTTAAAATAGCTCAAAGTATAGTTGACTGAGTGGGTCCATGAACGGATTTCGAGGTTGATTGATTTGACTATTGGAAATGTAAAGTTCCAAGGTAAAATAAATGTTCTTTGTGTTGACTTGGACCATGGTGGGCTATAAATATCCATTATTTTTGTAAAGGTGAGAGTTGTGTGTTTAAGAAATGGTGAAGACGAGATCTTAGGTGCGTAACGAAGTGTACAGTCGTGTTCAAGCGAAGTATTGGGAATTATATATTCGGTACATCGGCTTTCAAAATGCCAATATTCACTTGAAAGATCCTGGAGAACCGAACTATGAAGGTATGAGCGAGGCAGAGGTGAAGGATGCTGAAGAGGAGTTCCAGTTTCGATGCCAGTTACAATATTGGAGTCTTCCAGAATGTGTAAGTTATATGTGGACTTGCGCGAAGATGCTGATTTGGAAAGAAGATGATGTTGCAATTAGGAGTTTATAATTGTAAGTTGTAGGAGAAGTATATGTAATGGTCGAATTGTAGTTGAAATGAAATGAGAATAAAATTTGATGTCAGAATGATGATGTCGATATTTTATTTTTATGAAATTGTTTATCGAATAAATTTTGACTTGATAAAATTGTGGAATATAACAAGAAGTTGTTCAATGAGTGTGAAGTCGAGGAATTTTGAAAATAGATCAGAGTTACAATTGTTTTGCCATAGATATAGGGATTTGGAATGAGTTTTAAAATGTGTGGAGGTAGTGAGAGATTTAAATATGGCGAGGAGTTATCATGTAGGTGAAATTTTAAAGTACAAGGAAGATGATGTACATCGCTTATGTGACAAGATAGCTTGTGTTTTGTTGAGTAAGAATGTGTCAGAAGAAATTTTTCGAGATATGTAAGGATTAGAGCAGCAATGTAGGGATCTGTTGATTTTAAGAAGACAGATAGTCAAAGACTTTGATAAAAGACGAGTAAGGCGTTATGTTCAAGCTCTCGAACGGTCGCGAAGCGGTGCGATGAAAAGTCGCATGGGGTCTATAAATAGTTCGGAGGTGGGCGATTGTTCACATTTTGCAAACTCTGAAAAAATTCTCTCAAGCGTGAATTACTTGTTTTCGTATTTGGATTTTCTAGAAGCAATTGAGAAGGAGGAAATTAGTGTTCTTATTGCAAGAGTAAAGCAGACGAAGGAGAGGGATACAGAAGCAGCGCGCCAACAAGGTTAGTATTTTGTAATGTTTTATGTTGTTTCGTGATTGAATGATTACAAAAATCTTTAGAGATAGGTATTATTAAAGTAGTTATAAAATGAATTTGAAGGAGTGTAGATGGATTGGGTGGTAGGGAAGATTGAACTGTGTTAGGGTTTGATTAGAAAATCGTGATTGTGGTCGCTGTATGTTGATTTGTTGGCTGCAATGGAGTGGAGTCGTAATGGTAAATAAAGGGATTGGGGTGCGAGAGATTTGCAAAATTGGTGGTGAGGGGTGGAGAGAGTATGGTTGGTGACGTGGTGAGGACGGCGCAACAGTTGGGTTTTGACGGGATTGTTGGGGATTTTATTGATGAAGGAGTTTTGATATGGCCGGAATTTGTGCCAGAGAAAATGATATCCGTATTTTAAATGAGAGTGGTTTTGGCTGGAAACAGGTGAAGCATCTTCGAGAACTAGCAAGATTCCTGAAATTCGACCAAAATTTAAATTAATAAAGTTATCGATGTTATAACCAAAAGAAATAACTTGAATTTCATCGAGAACTGAATGCAGTAAGATGTAGCTGTAAGTAACGATAGTAGATCAAATGTTAGTTATATGAGAATGATGTGTTGGAGAGTAATCTCGACAACTATATGAATATGAGCATATAAACCTATGAACATATATATGTATCAGATATGATAGATACTAATTGTGGTAAAAATATAGGATCTGATTTACAGGTTCTTAAAAATGGTTGAACCAAATCAAATCGATGATAAAGATATATGCGCGAACCTTGAAGACGTAGAACCCCTGATGATTGATGTAAGTACCTATGCAAAATAGTTGGGAGGTAGATATAGGGTGGGGTTGAGTAGTGCAGACATAGCTAGTGTGGACCAGTATAGGGTGGCACCTAGGATTGTCGAAGTGTCTGAAGAGGAGGCTACCAAAACAGACATGGATCATGAGCCACAGGTGAGTGATCGGGAAGGTAGCGGGGGTGGTGAGGAAGATGTGGAGGACGGTGAGGAAGCCTGTTACGGAGAGGGTCCAGAGGCTAAAGAAATTTTGAGGTTCAAGAAGAAGTACGGTATTCCGGAAGATATTAGGTTAGAGGAGTACCCGTATGATATGATTGACCAGGAAATACCCTTAGGTGGGATTCTAGTCATCGAGAACAAATTAAGAAAGGGTTGAAGCTTCCCCTTGGAGCTGACCAGAAAAAGTTGATGAACTTTTATGATGTGGCACCTGGTCAGTTTAATCTAAATGCATACGACCAATTTAGGGTATGTGAGGCAATAAATGGTCGACTGAAGGAAAGGGGGGAGGAATTTATCAAAATCGATGACTTATGTGTATACTAAACGCTCAAAATGAACCCGAAGAAACTAGGTAATCGCTACTTGGCGAGGTTCCTTAAAAGACCGTTATTTTATGACATGGTGTCAACAGGCGGGCGATATAGCGATGAACGTCTACTCATGTTTGGGAACTATGAGTTTGACAAGAAGGAATCTGGGGAGCCCTTAAATATAAAAACATTTCACTTAGGTTTGTGGTTAGGTAACTTAATTATCGATGTTCTAAGTGTTGAATGTTATATGAACTGTTGTAACTGCATTGTGTTTATTTACAGCTTTGACGGAGGTCGACAAGAAGACTAAAGTGAATAATGAACTGTACAAAATAAGTAAGGGATTCTTTGGTAGGATCGACAATCTGGTTATTGACAAAGATCATATGAGCACCCTATTTCAAGAGGCCGGGCTAAAGAGGTTGAGGGAAAAAGGTGTTAAAGACCCTGTCATCGACGGTAAGACATCGGCGAAGAAGAAGAGGGTTACAGAGGCTAGTCTGCCATTGGTAAACCCTTATTTGGTTTAGTACACGACTGACACGGAGATAGACGTGATGTTTGGAGAAAGTTTAAGAAATAATAAGATGAAGAGAGTAGCGAGCCAAGTTATGGATCCTTTACTTCCTCATAAGAGGAATACTTGACGATCAACAACATAAAAGGAGGCGAAGATCATGAATTCAGTAGATGTGCTAGATGGGCGTCCGCCATGGGGTATGATAAGTGTATACCCGAAGAAAAAAAAGAGTGGTGAGACGTCAAAGAATAAGTTTGTCGAAGAGTCTAAGACTGAAGTCCAGAGGATGATGGACTCTTATATGTCTGGGACGGATATGTTGAAGGTGGAATTGGATGAATGTTCGGTGGGGAATGAGAGCTTGATTACGATTCTCAGCGAGGGTCAGCGAAACATGTCAAAGGTGAGAAATTTTACTGCTTTGCTTCGATTAAAGAAATTTGTAGGTCACTTGAATACTCAATTTATAAATGTATACGAGATCAAGAAGCTACTGACGGAAGCCAAAGATTGTATTGTGAGCAGTAGTGATCTAGCAAATCAAGTTCTGGCATATAACAATATAAAGAAAGATTTGACGAGGGAGAAAGAAGCTCTGATTGAGGAGAAGAAAGGGCTGAATGCAAACCTGAATACCTACAAGCTGGAAGCATGAAAGGCGAGTGAGGTTGCCCTTCGTGAAGTGAAGAAAAAGTTAAAGAAGGAAAAAGATGATGCTTTTGCGCTGCTGAGAACAAACTTTGAGAAGAATATAGGGGAGAAAATTACCGATGCATGGAGGGCGATGAAGCTAGAACACGGTAAGATTTTGGATAAGGTCAGGGCCCAGTTGGAAGGGGAAAAGTTAGAGAGATGTAGACAAATGAGGGCCCACTTTTCTGGGCTGTATGAGGAGTTGGAGGTGAGGAAGGATTATTACAAGGGTTTGGTTAAATCTGGCGGTATTGTATTCGAAAATTCAGATGCAGATGACACTGTTCTGGAGATTCCCAAAGGTTCTAGTAGGACAGAAGTCGTCGAGGATTTTGTGATGATGGACACTGATAGACTGCGTTCTGGGGAGTTAGCAGAAGTGTTCGCTCTGGAAGGCGTTATGAAGGTGGAGGAAGTAATCTCTCATCCTATAGGGTAGAAGAATTTGTGAATCAGTATTTATTTTTTTGAGAATTGATGTAAAAATGGTTGACGGGATCGATACAATTTTAATTATTCGATATTTTGAATGATGATTATTTGTTTTTGAAGGATAATTTGTGTAAATCTTGATGCATTGATTTAGTAAATTATGCTAAGTGGTATATTCGACTGAATAATATTGTCGAATGTATTGAAATCGTAGCATATAAGTAAGGAACGTTGGTTGGCATGATAAGTAATCGATTGCCATAAAATGACAAGTATTGTGAAAGATTACCAGATTTGTATCCTCAGTGGGATATCTGGATTTAGATTTGATAAGAACTAATCAAGTGATTGTTCGATAAGTAAAGGATATGAAATAGAATTATCTTGTAATTGGATAGTGTTCGCGTAAACTTAAGTGATAGTCTGGATACATACCTATAAAGTATGAATCGAGAATAATAGAGGATCATACAGATGGTTGATTATCTGATGCATACTTATCAAGTATGGATCGAGATCAAGTCACGTTAGTAACGATTGATTGTCTGATGCATACTTATAAAGTATGGATCGAGATCAAGTCAAAATAGTAAAGATGATTGACTGTCTGATGCATACTTGTTAATTATGGATCAAGATCAAGTCAAAATAGTAAAGATGATTGACTGTTTGATGCATACTTGTTAAGTATGGATCGAGATCGAGTCAAAATAGTAAAGATGATTGACTGTCTGGTGCATAGTTGTTAAGTATGGATCAAGATAAAGTCAAAATAGTAAATATGATTGATTGTCTGATGCATACGTGTTAAGTATGGATCAAGATCAAGTCAAAATAGTAAAGATGATTGATTGTCTGGTGCATACCTGTTAAGTATGGATCGAGATCAAGTCAAAATTATAATGAGTTAAGTGATAGTAAAGATTGTTTATTTGAATCTATGAAAATGGTTACAGTGTTTTTCTGTAAAATAGTTTTAGTTGAGCAGTATTCCATGGATATTCGAGTTGGATTTCGTTTTCAATCATCAGCCAGTAAGGGCCACTATCTATTTTGTCGTTGACAATGTATGGCCACTCCCAGTTTTTTGATAATTTTCCTAAATTTTTAGGCCTAGTATTATCTTGAATTCGTCGAAGGATGAGGTCTCCAATACTAAATTTTCGTTTTTGAACTTTTTTGTTGTAAACTTTTTTCAATGTGCCATGGTATCGTCCCAAGTTTGTAATAACTTTGTCTCAGGTTTCATCAATCCAGTTGAGGTTGCAGAAGAGACCAAGCTCATTATCTTTATCTGGGATTTTCCTTCGGTTACTTTGTAGGTCGAGGTTTGAAGGTATTACTGCTTCAGTACCGAAGGCCATCATGAACGGAGTGTAACCTGTTGAGACCTAATGAGTGGTTTGGTATGCCCAAAGAACACTGAGTAGTTCGTCGACCCACCTGCCTTTCTCATCATCGAGACGCTTGCATAGACCTAATTTGATGCTTTTGTTAATGGCTTCAGCTTGTCCGTTTCCTTAAGGGTTGTGGATAGCTGGATTTTGTATTTATGGAGGAAAGCAAAGACTTTTGTGCTAATAAATTGTTTGCCTTTGTCGGAGCGTATCATTTGTGAGCATCCAAACCTGGTGATTATGTGCTCCTAAAGGAACTTGATGCCTTCATTTTCATCAGTATGGCATAAAAGAACTACTTCGACCCATTTTGTGAAGTAATCAGTGGCGACTAGAACGAACCTTCATTTTCCCGATGCTGGATGGAAAGGTCCAATGATGTTGATTCCCCATCGTTTGAACGGCCAGAAGATATTGCTAATATGCAAGTCGAGGGCTGGACTTTTGATGTCTTGAGTGTAGATTTGGCATTTGTAGCATTTACGCACAAAATCTTCGCAATCTTGTCTCATCTAGGGCCAGTATAGTCCTTGTGTGAATGCCCACTGGGCTAATGATCTTCCTAAAATATGTGTGCCACATATACCTCCGTGAAGTTCTTTGATTTTTATCTGAGCTTGTTTTTTAGAGATGCATTCGATAAGTGGTCCTCCTCCAGTGAGACGATATAAGACTTTACCTTGAACTGTGAATCTGGGGAACTTGGCCAAAAGTGAACGGGCTTCTTCCTTGTTACTTAGGAAGATGTTGGAGTTGAGGTAGGCATAAAATAGTCTTCTCCAGTCTTCAGGGTCTTCATCTTTAGCAATGGTGATCTGCAGTGTTGATAGTATATCGAGGCTGGAATGCTCAATGACTTTGATTTTTAAAAATCTTTTCTCACTGTCCCCCAACATGGCAGCGATGTAAGCTAATGCGTCGGCATGCCGATTTTCTTGCCGAGGTAAGTAAGATATCGATACGTGCTTGAATTTGTTTATCTTTTCTTCGACCAGGGCTGCATAATCAACTATTTTTCCCATTGTGCGGAATGTCATGTTGTAATGATTTGCCACGAGTAAAGAATTGATGTAGACTGCCAATTCTTTCATTCCGAGTGTGAGTACGAGATCTAGACCGTGTAGGATTCTTTTATATTCGGTCTCAATATTGGTGGCATAGAAGTTTAGCTTTATAGCTTTCCCGATGCGATGATTGGATGGTGTAACGAGGACGGTGCCAATCCATGATCCGCGTGGTCCAGCTGATCCGTCTGTAAAAAGTCACCAACCCGAGTTTTTGGACCATGCGCCTGGTTCTGCAATTGAGTCATCTGTGAAGATTTCTTCAAGTTCATCCCAATCATGGTCTTCGACTAAAAAGTCTGCCAAAAAGCCAGCTACTGCTTGTCCCTTGATAGATATCTGGGGCTCAAAGAAGATGTCGTATTCGCAAAAGAAAGCAGATCATTGCTGAATTCTTTGAGATTTGTCTTTCTTTGAGAATACCAATTTGAGGGGATACTTGGTGATGATTTTAATGTGATGAGCTTGAAAGTATGGATGAAGTTTTTGAGAGTTGTAGACCAAGGCGAGTAGTTATTTTTCTGTTGTTGTGTATCTATTTTTAGCAGGCATGACTGTCTCGCTGATGAAGTAGATTAGTTTTTCTACTAATTCATCTTCTTGAATAAGGACGTAACTAATAGAATATTCAGTTGTGGATAAGTGGATAAGTACATCGTTAGTGTTTCGTCATCAACTAGAGTACTCATGATAGGAGAACGCCCCCAAGTATTATTTAAGATTTAGTTGTGGATAAGTACATCGTTAGTGTTTCACCATCAACTAGAGTACTCATGATATGAGAACGCCCCCAAGTATTGTTTAAGATTCTGGAAGGCTAACTGACAGTCAGGAGTCCAAATGATCTCCTTGTGTTGTTTCCTGGAAAGTGCAATGGGATTGCCACGAAGAAGGAGGTAAAGGAGATTGCATCGATCAGATGACTTGGAGATGAATCTGTGACGAACGGCGATCTTGCCTAGAAATTTTTGGACATCTTTCTTAATTTGCAGATATGGCATTGCGATAAGTATTTTGATTTGTACAGGATCAATTTCGTTTCCTCTTTTGCTGACCAGGTATCCCAGAAATTTGCCAGATGCGGCTCCGAATTGGTATTTCTCTGGATTGAGTTTCATCTGGTATTTGCGAAAGATATCAAAGATGGTTTGGAGGTGACTGGAATGATCTTCGTGCTTCAAGATTTTGCAGATCATATCGTTGATGTAGACTTCCATGATTGTTCCAAAGTAATTTTTAAACATTTTTGTAACAAGCCTTTGATAAGTAGTTCTTACATTTTTTTAACCCAAAAGGCATCACTGTGTAATAGTAGAGGCTTATTTCAGTAATGAAGGTTGTCTTTTCTTGATCAGCTTCGGCAAATGGAACCTGATTGTAGTCGGAGGTTGTATCCATCATGGAAAGAAGTTCGTGCCCTGTGACAGAGTCGAGGAGTTACGGAATCGGTGGTAGCAAAAAACTATCCTTAGATGTAATCTTGTTGGGTTTTGTGAAGTTAATACAAACCCTAATCTTTTCATTTTTCTTTGGGACTGCTACGATGTTAGAAACCCATTTCTGATACTTGGCTTCACGAATAAATCCTACCAGAAGGAGTTTATCAATTTCTTCGTTCACTGCATCGTGGAGGCGCGGAGCTAGGTTTCATCGTTTCTGTATAACTTATGACAGTTTTACTGTCTGGAAGGAAGTTGAGTTGGTAGCACGCGATTTATGGATCAATACCATGCATTTCTTGAAAAGTCCATACAAAAATTTTGATGTTTATCTTAAGTAGCTGGATCATGGCTTCTTTTTCGTCGGTGGATAGTTTGGAGCCGATGAAGGTGTAACGCCCTAGACCATCGAGTTCAATGGATTCAACTATTTTGGTGTCATGCTACTCGAATGTGGTGAGTGTTTCCTGCTGTAGTTGTTATGCTTTGAGAAGTTTTGTTAAATGTGTATTGGTGGTGGTATTCTCGCACATACGTGCAACCGCTTGGCTACCTTTGATTTCATAGATTTTGTGATATGTCAGAAATCTTAATGCCAAATGATATGTAGAAGGTACTGCTTTGATCGAATGCAACCAACTTCGTCCTAAAATGCCCAAATATTTGGACTCAGCATTAATGACAAGGAATTTTGCGAATGCTATTTTTGATCCTGCCTGAACTGGCAAAGTAATTTCTCCTGTGGCCGATTCTTTCAAACCGTTGAAGTCGGTGATTGTTGTTTTCAAAGCTTTCACAGAGTCTGTAAGACCTAGGACTTCAATTGCCCTTAAGAACAATGCATCTGTTGCGCTTCCTGTATCGACGAAAAATGTATGCAGGAAGTCCTGTCCGACGTTGAGCATAATAACGAGAGAGTCATCGTGAGGGTATTTTACGTGGCTGGTATCACAGTCCTCGAAGGTGATATGGTATGGATGCTTTGATTTACTCAAGCTTGGAAGAAGTTTTGTTAATTTATCTAAGGAGGTCATTTTGCAACAGGATGTTATCTGGTCGTCTTGTTTCTTTTTCTTTCCTTTTTCAATTTCAATCATATACAGGTAGCGAGCCTACCCTCGGCCTTGATTCTGTTCAACATCTTTGTTCTTTGTCTCATCCTTGAGGAACTTTTGGATATCGAGGACATAATTATGAAGCCTTCCTGCTAAGAGGATGCGATGAAAGATTCGAATGAGAGAGTAATAGTTGTCAATTTCGTGACAATGCACATTGTGATACTGACATGAAGGATTGTTGGGGAGATCGTGTATTATTTGTGGTGCTCGATAATACTTATCTCCCTTTATCGTTGGTAATATAGTGGAGAGAGTCATTGTTATTGGGGGTAAAATTGGGACAGGCCTGTCGGGCCTTCCATCCTTTCTGTTGGGCCTCTTGTTATTGTCAACGTTTCAGTCCCATTGTTTAGGTGCGTCAGTAGTGGTCGAATTTTGGGGTGGAGATGAGGTTGTAAGTCAAGAATGGATGGCAGAGGACCTTTTCACTTTATCCTTCTCGGATTGTTCTAGCTCGATGTAGTTATTAACTACATCAATCATTTTATGTCACTATTCTGTCTTGTGCAGAGTAAGCTCTTCTCGAACCTTAAAGTCGATGTGTAGAGCGGAGGTGAAGGCTGGAATGACAATTTTGGGATCTGAGTTCCTAATTTTCTGAGTTTCCTACAAGAAGCGCTTGTAAAAGCTTGCTAAGGTTTCTTTCGAGCCCTGCTCGAAGAAAAATAAGGAATCCACAGTAATCTCTCACTCCTTAGCGTAAGCATAATTCGACTCGAATAAACGTTGCAACTGGCTGAATGTCGTGATGGAGCCTTCTTGGATCATATGGAACCATCTGAGAGGTTCTTCTTTCAGGCTCATATTGAATAGCCTGTAAAGTATGTGGTCGAGTTTGGAGTATAATCCCACTGTGGCTTTAAAATGTCGTATATGGGTAAGTGGGTTAGTGAGTCCTGCATATTAAATGAACTTCGGCATGTAGAAATTTTCTGGGATAGGCATAACTTCGAGATGAAGGGAGATGGGGCTTGTCTCGATTCTATCAAGCACAGATCTTCGGCCTAGGATATTAGAGTTTATGGCCTAGATTATATTGTTTAGGTCATCCAAGGTGACGAACTGCTGTGGAGGAATTAATAAGGTTGCAACTTGAGGAATAAAATCTCTTTGTCCTTCTGGTCCCAATCGATCCCTGATTGGTCTTCTTTCTGGTGGTGGGGGAGTTTGATGACCCGTACGTCGACTTCCTTGAGTTGTCGATGCCGAGGATGTCAAACAAAAATGTCGAGAAGACCTGTCTCGATTTCTGGAACTGGATCGAAAAATTATAACCCGTCTTCTCTTGGTTGATCATCACGCTAAGTTGTTCTTGACTGATGATCGCTTCGAGCAAGTAGAAGTGATGTTTGTCGACCAATAAGTCAATCATGGAATCTCCTTAATCTCTCTATTTCCTTTGGATGTGTTCGAATCTGCTGGTTCAAGGCTTTCCTACGTTCGTCTCTCTCCACCTGAAGAGCTTGAGAATGAATGCGTTGATCTTCCAATCCTTTGGCATTTTCTGATTCCATTTATTTTTGAAGGTCGATCACTGCACTGTGCAGGTCTACTGTTTCTGGTATCAGATCGATCTCGTGGTCTCTTATAGTGCTGGAATAGCTTCAAAGATTCATGTTTCTCATCGAAAGGTTTTTAGATCAGTGGTGGTAAAGAAAAGTATGGTAATTCTCACAAACGGCACAAATTGTAGTGGTGTGTTTTCCGAAAAGATAATCTTTGCCAATACTATTCGAAAGGAAAATGTAATAAAAGGTTAAACAAATAAGATTTTACGTGGAAAACTCAGTAAAAGCTGAGAAAAACCATGACCTCGGGGAGGATTTTGATGTAAAATCCAGTATGTTGTTAGTTATTACAAGTTGTTGGAGTGATAGTAGTGTTAGAAAGTAAAGATAGTAAAGTTACAGATTGCGGGGTCCTCAATAATCTATTATCTGCCTATATTTATAGTCTATACAGACAGTTTACAAATAGAAATAAACAGTCTCCTATTCCGGAGGTAGTAGGCAAACTTTGCAGATCTCTAATAGCTCTTTCTTAACCAAGCACAACGACTACTTTTAGTAGGTCAAGGATTTGTGGTATTTTCTCGAATGTTATCTGTCTTCGATCATGTATGACTGTCTTCGACTACACTGTGCTGGCTTACTCTTGTCGAATCTAGGGAATATGATACTACACCAGGCAAATGGTCGCATGGCTCAGTATGCAGTACTCGTCTGCTAGTGCATGGATTGTTTTACTGAAAAATCATCGATTACACATTACCCTCGAGGCGAAAGCAGGCATGCCGACGCCCTCGCATACATCGCAGCCATGCTAGGCCAGTCCAAATCTTGAACCCTTAATATCAAAGTACTCAAATGCCCAAGTATCGACCAGATGGAGGCCAACTCCATCAATACTCGGGGCGAGAGTCTTGATCCTGACGACTGGCATACCCCTTTCCTAGCATACTTCAACATTTTTACCTTACTAAAGGACCCAAAAGCCAAACGTTCATTACTGAAAAGCTGGCGACGGTATACCATTCTCAAAGGTGGTCTACACCGCAAATCCTCAAATGGTGTACACCTCCATTAAATTTCCCAACGCGAAGCCGCCCCCATACTTACTGAACTCCACGAAGGCAATTACGGTTCCCACACCGCTGGTCGATCCATAGCTCTCTGAGAAATCACCCAGGGTTTATTCTTGCCCAATATGAAGAAGCAAGCCAAAGAATATGTGAAGTACTCTGAAAAATGCCAATGTCACGCCCATAATATTCTAAACCCCTCACAAGAACTCCATTGTAGCCAAGTTGCTTGGCCATTCAAGCGCTAGGCCATTGATCTAGTGGGCCCTTTTCCCAAAGCTTCGGGCATCATAGAACATATCTTAGTCGCCACAGATTATTTCACTAAATGGGTCGAAGCCGTGCCTTTATATCAAACCAGGGAAGAAGAAGTCACCAAGTTCCTCTAGGAAAATATTATTACACGTTTCGATTGTCCACATATGATTCGATGTGACAACGGTCTACAGTTCGTAGGGAACAAAGTCTACAATTTTCTCAAAAAGTATAACATTATCCTTTCCCCCTCAACCCCTTATTGACCACAGGGAAATGGTCAGGTCAAAGCAATCATTAAAACTATAGTCGATAGTCTTAAAAAATGTGTGGACGAGAAGAATGGTCGGTGGGTTCAAGAATTACAACATGTACTCTAGGCCTACCATACTACACCACGAAAGGTGACGGGTTATACTCTTTTCCTCTTGGCCTATGGTACCGAAGCTATTTTGCCCACTCAGTTCAAAGTGCCAACATGCGACCCTAATCGTCCCGATGAAGATAATGAGTTCGAACTTGGATGCAATATGTTATGGATCAATGAAACCACAGACCAAGCCATAGCTAACCTTAGACGTTATCAGATTTCTCTCTAGAAGTCATACAACAAAAGGGTTCAACCATGAAGCTTCAATATCGAAGATTTATTACTTCGACGGGTCACACCCTCTTCAAAACCTCGCAATGCCGGCAAGTTAGCCGAATCCTGGGAAGGACCTTATGTCGTGTATGATAAAACTGACAAAAGATCCTATTACCTAATGACAAAATCTGAGGAGCCCCTACCCAATCCTTGGACTACAATGCAGTTAGTGTCATACAACAGGCTGCGGCCACCACCCCTCACAGCTGATGTAACCACAGTATAATCAATAAATATATTTTTCTCATTTGAGCTTCATCTAATATCTCCAGTGAACTTCTTGAGTTGGTCAAACCTAAGTATCATGTCAACCCTTCGACCTGATTGATACTTAGGGGCGACCTCAAAGTTTTTCAAGGTTTCAATTCAAGTACTCCCGAGTGGCAGAATGGTCAACAGAACGGACACTCAGGGATGCATTGGGGTCAAGCACATTATGCTTCGCTTAGGATCATACCCGCGGATAGGAATACCCGGAGGCGACCTTCGAAGTCTAGTGAACTTCTTGAGTTGGTCAAACCTAAGTATCATGTCAACCCTTAGACCCGACTGATACTTGGGGGTGACCTCGAAGTTTTTCCAAGTTCCAATTTGAGCACTCCCATGTGACAAGAATGGTTAATAGGCTGGACACTCGGGGATGCATTGGGGTCGGCCACATTATGCTTCGATCAGGATTGAACCCGTAGATAGAAGTACCTGGGGACGATCTCGAAGTCCTGTGCACTTCTTGCTTTGATTCATTGCCAACCTGCAGTTTTCAACATTTTCCAGTCTACATATCAAATATACTAGCAAGTTCATTCGAGTACACAAATATACCAGTACATATCAAATTGTTCAAATCCAAAATCAAGTACAATCTCAACATACATTATAAACCAGAATAGTTTATTACAGACAACAAAAGCCTGAAAAGTTTTCTTCTCAAAATAACCTACTCACGCACAATCACATGCATCCTCTACAGGTTCAGCTACCCCTTCTCTAGCAAGATTTTCTTCTACATTCCCACCACCAACACCTTTTCCCACAAGGCCCACTCTAGCATCTCTGACCACAGGGTCTACTTTTATCCCCTCTATGGTTATAACATCTTTGACAGAGGGTTCCTCTGTTGGAGGGTACAGTTCGAGGGTGTCTGGATCATATCCCAACCCATCCACGAATGTCTTCAGGGTTGTGGTCACATCACACTCCAGGTCGTACTTTGCCTAAAAATGTGCATGATTATTTCGTAACTGCTCCTCCTGACTGGAAACCTTCACCCCAAGTACTCCAACCTTTGTCTCGCATTGTTCGATCATTGCTTGCATCTCCCTCGCCGTATCAGCTCAAATGCGCAATTATTCTCGTTATAATACTCCGATTCGGGTCTCCAGCGATATAATGGTCCCCTTTGTGAGCTCACCCTCGTCTCCTTTAGCCTCTCACTCGTCGCCTTTTGTGCCCTAGTAAAGGAAATCATCCAAGCATAAATCTGCACGAATCATCAATACCTCGGCTACTTAGCAATCCTCGAAACATATATTCACTTTCAAACATAAAAATAAACTTACCTGCCGCTAAACCAATTCAGCATGCCGCCCTGCTTCCTCTGGGTTCGTAGCGCAAAGATTTATCATCGATTATGCAGTTACCTGCACATCCTCCTCCTTTTCGGCTAAGAGCCGCCTTGCTTTGGCCGATTCATCTCTTTCGACCATCTACTCATGACTCCTCTCTCGACCAGTTGTTGACATTGCCGACGGATACGCATTATACACTATAGAAGAAGAGGATTGACATTAGCTTGATATATTTGAGTATCAATTTTTAATCTCTTACTGCACTATTACATACCCACGCACACCCATCGGCCGTACTATGACCGAATACTCGAGTACTATATCTTTTATTCCCCAAATTCACATCACTCGGCATTTACTCTCTGCCAAACTTCCCAACCTCTTCTATTACGCCCCACCCCAGTTACGCCTTTCCCGACGTCTCAGCAAAACACTTATCCCCTCACCCACCCAAGATCCACACACACACACACAAAAAGATGAAATCTCTATCAGGCAATCAAAGGCATACCTGTTTGATAACGTTGAACGTATCGAAGTTGAAATCCAAACAATGGCATCTCATGCTTATTTCTCTGCAATTACTTCAACAGCTACAATGGTGGTCTTCTCTCTTGCCTGTGCCTCTCTCTAGTTTGAGTGGAAGCAGTGTTGGTATTTCTCTTTTTTTTTCTCCCCTCTTTAAATAACAGGCCCCAAAACCGACTCGGTTTCCCCAACCATCATCATTACCACTACCCCCACTCCTCCCATTTTCTCCTATTTTCATGCATTATGAGTATTTACCAGACTGTCCCTAGTTATACACACGTGCGTGCATTCCACATTTTCCCCAAACAAAGTATTTCCCTTATTCTCTCGAACCCTCGATTCCATCTCAAAACCAGCGACTATACTTGGTCATGCCTTCGATAATTCTCTTCCTTCGATACCAGATTCCTGATACCCAATCCGAGCCTGCCACATCAACTTCACTCAACCCACATGTGGCCTCCACCCCATTCCCAAGGAAATATAATTATGGCCTGCTTCGGTACACTGCCCCATGAACAGTATCACATCTAATACATCTGCCATTCAGGCTGTCAGTCTCTACAATCGAAGCCACGCATACCCTCGTTCTCTGAGCCATCTTATAAGCTCAACCATATTCGCACCCTCGACCACATTTTAACCGAAGTCTCAAATATTATCACAGAATTTTATCATCTTATCTTCTATCTTACTGAAGTCACAATTTTTTTTACTATTCTTATTTGTTTTTATATCGAAGCTTAACCGTGCCTACATTATCATCGACCTAAGATCTCTATTATCAATACTCTTTACCCTACATTGGTATACTTCGATAAAACAAAACATCTGTTTCATTCAGACAACAAAGGCGGAAATACCACAACACATATTATAAATCTCCTCATTTAATCCCTTCCTACAATAAGACAAAAAAAAAAAAAAAAAAAAACCTCCCCTATTTACATACAGGGCAGTTCTTCCAATACCACATACAAGCTTTGGCAATATCTTTGACTTCCACCAGTCGCTCTGCCAGGTGCCACAACATATAGGACCGTTGAGTCACGCTCGGGAAACAAAATTGTAATACTCTCTACCAGTAAACGAACGGCTTCCCGCAGATCATGTCTCCTTCGTCCAGCTCCACCACATCCGGCATTGGTGCCCCCAAGTCTCAGTCCTAAAAATATCTTTGCCTCATAACCATAGTCTTGACATTCACTCATTTTTGCTTCTCCTCCATTTTCCGTTGATAACATGTATTCGGAGTGGATTCTACTACTTTACTCAACAGGGAGGATGATGAACAGTAATTGAGCACAATTTCCCCCTAACAAGCCCTATTTATACCTTGTTTATGGACCATTAATTACCTCCTTAATCACTATCATCATCATTAATGACCTTCGAACTCCTCATATTTATACCAGTCAACTTTTCAATTTCCCATGCCTAATAGTTTTTTCTCACCACGGACCGTCTACAATAATCTTTGAGTCACTAGCTGAGAGGGGGCAAATGTAGTAGCCTACTCGCTGCCTCCTAAGACTAGTCGAATACTCGAAGGCTACATCAAAGCTTAGTAAGAGACTAGAAGTCCAGCAAGGTAACATCAAAATCCATGAAGCCTTCTAAGACTAACTGAATACTCGAAGGCCACAGCAAGCTAGTCAAAGCCAAAGACAAAGATAGTCGGTCAATACCAATTTCAAAGAGGCTTCGACCATAGCAGTACATGGTCGAAGACTGACACACCTGACAGCCAGCTCACCAGACAGAATAGTGGAAACAAGTTGCCAGACAGCAACAGTGTCAGAACCGACTTATCGTACAGAACAACTACCCCAAGGGGTATACATATAATCTGAGCTCACATAGTGACTCGTCCCTTTTTTATCTCCTATAAATAGAAAAGAGGAAACACTATGAGGGGGTTAGAAAAACTCTGCCTAAAACCCTCCTAACATTACCTTCGAGTACCCTGTAACCTTTTCCTAACTCGAACTGTCGACTAAGTCAATATTTATACAATCTTCTATTCAAATCCTCGCTAGAGGTCGTGGAGAACCCCAATTCCTGAACTCCACGCCAAGTATGTTAGCGCAGTAATCTAGTTTATTATTATCTTTTATATTTGCTAAAACCCCTAGTCGAGGGTAACCTTCAAGGTGTAAGAGCAAGGTTTCCCCTCTACAAAATCATGCCCCTACAACGATTACTTTGTCCAAAATCCCAACAACGTAAAAACTATATGGCTTTCACCGTACCAAAAGATAATCGCGGCACTACCTTTCCTAAGCTACGATATCGCGACAGATCTTTTTAGCGAATATTTGAGAATAGGAGAAAGCACAACCTTGTTAAGTATGGAAAGGCTTTGTGTTGCGATTATAGAAATTTTTGGCGAGGAATATCTTCGAGCACCAAACGCGACCGACATGAGCGATTGGAGAGTCACAGGGTTTTCCCGGCATGTTAAGAAGCCTTGATTGCATGCATTGGATATAGAAAAATTATCCTTTAGCTTGGCAAGGTCAATTTACTGGTCATTACCCCAAAGCAATTATGATTTTTGAAGCGGTAGCTTCATACGACCTTTGGCTTTGGCTTTTTTTTTTTGGTTACCAGGGGTTAACAATGATATCAATGTCCTGCAATAATCACATCTTTTCACAGACCTCGCCGATGGTAATGTTCTGCCTTGCAATTATACAATTGCCAAAAAAGTTTATGATATGGGTTATTACCCAGCGGATGACATATACCCCAAATGGGGAACACTTGACCAAACCATATCCAATCTGGTTACAGCGAAACAAAAATTATTTGCTCAACAACAAGAAAATTGTCGAAAAGATGGGGTTTGGAATTTTATAATCACGGTTCAATATTGTCAAAAATCCGGTTAAATTGTGAAAACCTGAAGTTTTAAACAATGTCATGAAGGTGTGTGTGATAATGCACAATATGATCGTCGAAGAGGAACGGGATTCATTCCTATCATACTTAGGCTTCGATCCGAACAATCCCTCAACTATCCAAGGCGAACCGTTTGTACGCGAACGCGGAACAATAGAAGCTTTTATAATAAAAATGAACTGAATTCGAAGTCGATAACTACACTTTGATCTAAAGGATGATCTAATCGAGCATTTATGGGTCGTAAAGGGAAATCTTCGTTCCTAGTATTATAATCAAGTATTATCTGAGTGTTCTTAATGTAATTTAATGTTTCTTATCGTACAAGCGTATTGAACAAGTTTTTGATATTGTATTAATCTTGTATTTGTTTTAACGCAATATTTTTTGAAATAAACATTTCTTTAAAAGATTACATTCTTCAATAGCAAAGTACATTCTTCAAATGAATATATTATTGGAAAGAAAACTTCTCTCTTCAGCAAAGTTAAATTACATTTAATAACCTGAACCGGTACTTGGTCCACCATTCTTGTTCAGACGTTCAATGACCTCAGCTTGCCTTTGTTGATAGTATTGTAATACATGTCCAGAAAGATTACTCAGGTCTTTATCCAAGATTTTGCGATCTTCCCTTGCTTGTTCTAATTCTATTTTGGCTTGCCATTGTTGATTTGCTTCCGCTCTTCTTCTTTCATTTTCTTGTTTCGCTCATCTCTTTTTCAACTTCATCTCTGTAAGCATTATTTGGATACTACTACCAGATGTAATAATATCATCCAAGGCCTTGTTTCTTGCAAGGTTTTTTCTAAAGAGTTTTTGGCTGATGGGACTCGCTCCACCCTCATACAATGAACTATTTAATTCAGAATTTTGGGGAGCGGATTGAGGTGTATGTGGGTCGTCAGGATCCTCTGATAGGTTGTTTGATCCGATCGAGTTCCCCGGAGAAGAATTGTGCGATGTTTTCCTGGATACATTTCTAGGTACATTCCCCGCATGGTTTAACCATCATCCTTTAGGTTGGCCCATCGTAGTTCTCGTGCCAAAAATCTTATACGCTTCACGGTGTTTGAAATCATTGTCGTCATTCATACCTTGATAGATCTTATGTACATCATTTTCCTACAATTCGCAAAATTACTAAATACAAATAAATAACCTGTATATCCAAGAAAAATAAACGAAATTGAGTTAAAGCTTCTATTGAAGTTCAGCATCATCCGTCTCGTCCGGATCGTAGATTGTGCTAAGTAGATTCACCATACTTTCAGAAACTCAGCATCCGTCCAATGAAGCTTTTATAATGATATTGGCGTCAACTTTGAGAAAGCTTTTGTAATGAGTTAAAGCTTTTATAACGCCAGCTATCCAGTATTTGTCCAATGAAGTTCAGCATCATCCGTCTCGTCCAAAAACTCAACATCATCCGGCACTTGCACTTTTTGTCTTTGTTTTGTGGGTACTATTTTCTTTCTTTCTTCCTTTTCTTTTTTCTTTCTCGGACGCCACCGCTTCAACAGGTATTGGCGCATTTGCATGACTTTGATTGTGCTAAGTAGATTCACCATTGAGTAGGTAGTTTTAAAAGTAATTTGGAGGTTGAAAACCTTAAGGTTGAATGACCAGATAGTGTTGATAGTACGGGCTAAATGTTTGTCGAAGGTATCCCCTTACGACATGGTAAACGAATGTGGGGTATGTGATTGGAATTGAAATTAGTTGTGGTAGAGGTATGGAGTGAATTGTGATTATGGGTATTGAGAGAATGGTGTTGAAGGTGAGTTCTGGGAGGATGGGGTCGACGGTGTTGAGTTATTACTACTTCTACCGGAGTTCGTCATTCCCACACTGCTAGAGGTTCTCTTCTCTTCCTGGAAATTGGGTTAGAGGAGAGAAGAAGTAGCCAAGAGAGAGTTCGGCTAACCATAATGGATAAGAGGCGGTAATCAGAACACCGCGCGGTATTTAAAAGTACGTCAAACTCTCTTTTTTTGAGTGGGAGGAGCTCACACCCAGTTGGGTTCTGACAACGCCACATTATTAAACCCAAACCCATTATTTAGTTGTTGGAAGGCGTTTGGGTTTGGGTTTGGGTTTAGGTTTAGGTTTAGGTTTAGGCTGACAAAATAAACCCAAACCCGCTGGAGATACTCTAACTAGATATAGATAACAGTCTTCATCATTGCCGACAAAATCATTGCCGACAAAAACTTGATAGCTAATACGTACTCACATAATAAATGTATAGAAACTGTCCCAGCTCAATTGCCTTGTGCTTCCAGCTGCCTAGAAATTAAAACTGAGAGCAACTTTAGGCAAACCTTTCAGGGAACTGTAGTATAAACAACCAATTAAAAAGGAAGTACACCAGTCACATGGGAGAAATGTGGCAACCAGTCCCATTTTGTTTGGCAATTAGAAATGATGTGCCTTAACTTTACCCTTAAAAGTGTTTCAAGAAAAAGAAGATCAAAAGTTCATCGTATTTGAATCGTGTGCCTCTGAAGTTTGAGAAACACATTATCTACCAACTACCAATAGCTTAAGTGGTTAGGTACTTTCTGTTCTTGTGGTGAGGGTGTGTAAAACCATTGGGAGGTCAACGGTTCGATTCTCACCTCCGTATGGACTTTTGAGGCCCGTCAGCCTTGTGTTGGCTTGCCCGGTTTGTGTGGTTTGCAGGTATTGCACAAACCCTAGGGGATCCGGATTTGTCTAGTCGGGAATTTACGGGTCCACAGTAGCCCGGATTCGTCTAGCATAAAAAATAATAAATAATAATTGAGAAACACATTATCTTCTCACCTATTCGAACTAAACTTGGTACATTAAACATAGTACGGCTTCTTCAGACAATGTGTTAAAGCTTGCACCAAGCAAGGTCCTCGGATGGTTGTTCTAGTCTACCCCGTCGTTGCTCAGATATTGAGAAAAATAACAAGCCATCAAGTTGAGATTGATTGTAATGGAGGGTATTATGTTCATCACGGCAAAAAAAAACCCAAGACAGTCTATCCTCAAAGAAATAGGAGAATTTTTGTCTAGCTCGTTAAGTGAGCCATAACCCTCGTTTTAGATTCAGGTGGCATTTTTCAAAAAGGTATGAATCACTAGTGGGCAGTACTATTCCAATCTACAAGGATTGAATTGAAGGAAGCATATACTGTTTTAGAATGCTGTAGAAGTGGTAATGCATAGTGGATTGTAGAAAGCAAACAAACCACAACTTAACAAGGTTCCACTTGGTCACAGAATAAACCATATTACAAAGCGAAACACACCACATAATATTACAAGTTTCGACCAGGTCAGAGACACCAGTCACAGCATTCAGAAAAAGCTGTAGGAGCCCGTGAGAGCCCAAGAACAATTAATCAGAATAACAACCAACAATAACCATTATCTGCTATAACAAAAATAAGGGGCCAAAAAGTGACGAACCAAAACACAACATATCTCAAAATGTAAGACATATACACCATACCAGCACAAATTGTTCTTTACCCGCCTACACACTTCAATGTGAAGTCTTTTTCTACAAGAAAAGTTGTTGCTACATCAACAAACTACTGCTACAAAGACATCTTTCTACCATCCAAGAGACCCCCATTCCCTAAACTTTACTTGCTACAATTCACTGAGACGGGTCCTAACCCCCATCCCTAAACACTACTTGCTACAGTCCAAGAGACGAGTCCTAACACCCATGCCTAACTCATGATTCACCAACTTTGGTATTTAACTCCAACGTCACAAATCATGGGTAAGCCACAAGTACCATATACTGATATACATGGCCCTCTGCTGGACTAAAATATGCAAAAAGAAGGAAGAACAAGAAGAAAAGCAACCACATGTGATCATATGTACCTGAGGACAACAGAGAAACAACTTCCATACTCCCACAAAGATGGGCCCTTCTCAACCTTTCTTCCAAGTCACCTCTCACTTTCTCCGACGCTTCGCACCCTTTGTCTCACACTCTTCGGCGGACTTTGCTGAAGCCGGATCCCCGCTTTCATCTTCCTTTGGTATTGCAGTTTTGCCTTTAGCAGCAACAGGAGTTTCATTAACACTAGATTTATTGCCACTTTTCAGAACTTCACTCTTTGAAGTCTTGGGTGTAACGTCTTTAGATGCACTACCAGATTTTGGAGTACTACCCTTGGATTTAGAAGTGGTTTTGGGTGTACTATCCTTGGACTTAGTACCGGTGATCGACGTCATGTCTTTCAGGCTACCTCCACTTTTAGTTGTTTCATCTTTTGACTTAGTGGCACTATCATCTTTGGATTTGTTGCTGCTACCTATCTCCGCATCTTTGACATTACCAACAGATTTTGCCGCGCTTTTAGATTTAGTGGCAGAATTTCCTTTCCCTCTGCCATAGCAATTCAAGAAACTAGCTCTAAGCACCAATAAACCTTTCCCCCACAAAAAAAAAACACACAATAAAACATCACGCCAAATATTATATGTGAAATGTTCTTTACCTTTTGGATGAAGCGGGTGTTTTTGTTTGCTTAGCTGCAGAATCTGGATCTCTCTTCAATTTCTTCTTCTGGGACCTGGTCAGAACGGTTCCGCCAAAACGATTAAAAATGACAAACAAGTTTTGATATATATTATATAATCACTTCTACTCTCTTTTTTCCCAAGTAAATAAATCTGATAGATTTGCACTAGATGTATGCTAGTCTGTTGCTGGTCTCAGATCAAACCAAAAGCCATGTCCATGTTACATAGCCTTCTAATCACAAGCTCAACTCATATGGACAAAAAAAGACTTTGACACATAAATTAGCTTCACATTCTATTTCTTTATTCTTTTTGAGGGGTGTTTCTGTTTAATATCAACTAGTGTATTTTATCCTCCGTATTCAAGAGTTAGTAACAGACAACCATGGTCTGATATTAGTATTACATTGCAACTTAGATAAATATTTTCTTCTATATTTCAATTATCATTGTTTTGATCTATGTCAAAAAGAGAACTTGAAGAATTAATATATACTTTTCAACATAAGCTAACAATTACACTCACATTTCAGCAGAGGGATCATCGGGATGTTGGCTCACATGTCCCTGTTAGCAAAGCGTATCAGCACAACGACGGGCAGACCAACCAAAGAAACGAAAACATAGTATACAAGTAAGGAGTGTTTAGTAACCTCTTCTGACATACGCTCTCCAGAAACAAAGTCCCAAACCTCGTGTTTAAGATCCAATATTTCTTCTTCTTCATCATCATATATAACCTGCAGGTACAGTAAATATAGTCTATTTGAGATGTACTACAAAAAAAAAATGAAAATGAATAAAGGCTACTATAATATTTTTGCATCAGCAAGTTCACCTTATGTTTCTTCTCATTAGGATGAAATGAATCAATAGTGCCATTATAATACCTGCAAAACATGATAAACCACACAACAAGGGACTACTAAGCACAACGATGAATTCCCACATAACTGCATAAGAGATCAATTTCGAATAAGGTGTACTTACTTCTTATCGTCTGGCCAATATACTTTTATATATGACCCAAGAAGATTCTCACCAAACTCCTTTACAGACTCAGGATGGGTCTGAAATGAGATTAAGACATAAGAGCAGAAAAACAAGAAAGTTACAACCGGAAAATACTAAGGAAGCTGATTTCAGTAATAATGTAAACAACAAGAAAAAGTCTATGACTTGGCTCCTCTTCCTCCTGACCTTTCAATTTAATCGTGGTACAAAACTGGCCCAGTTAACAGACTCTACAAGTTCTAAATTCTGAAAATGTGTCCAGTTCAAGGTAATTGAACATGGATGAAGTATTAAACTATACAGTATCTCAATAACTATGTCCACTGAAACTACATTTTAGCAAAAAGTTGGAGCCGTTGTCAATGAAATGAAGTGGTTTTACTTGTACATATTTGACAGGAATCGTGGTCATATCCACGACCACGAGTAGGTCGTGTAGCAGGTTGACAGATCATGCCTCGTGGGTGAACGAGCCAGCGAGTCGTTAGAATGAGTTAGAAGAAAATCGAGCCAAAAGTTTTGTTGCCGATTCTAGGCAAAAATTGGGAAGTCGTTCGAACAACTTATGGGTCCGTTCGAACGACTATCGCGACTACTTCTAAATTTAGGTCGTCTATTTTCATTTTATAGAGATGTTAGGAGCTCCTTTGGAGTTAGTTCTCTTGTTTTTAGTTTTTTTAGTTTACTTTAGAGTGTGATTTAGCTTTTGCAACAACGTAGTTTTTAACAAATTGGTACCAAAGCTTACAGATCTCTGTACACTAACTACAATGATCTTTGCAACCGCGATGTTAAGCCAAGGAGATTTAGAAGGAATATGGGACGAATTCGGGTGGAAAGATTGTGAAGTAGAAGATTACATGGAACATTGAATACAACAAAGATGAGATAAGGACGAAGACATTCTTCTATGGAGAGAAGCCAATGAAGTATGGATTCTAAATCACCATGGAACGCAAATATTTTTTTGTTTAAAAAAAAATCTGGCAAGGGAGGCGTTAGAGATGCTTGAGAACTCTAGTGAGATTGAAGCAAGAATTGTGACGGAGGATTCAAAGAAATTCGATGGAGGCTTGAAGATAAAATACCACAAAGAGACGATGGAGAGAGAGGTTCACCGTGCGATTAGTAGTAGGTGGGAAAGATGAAGACATGTCGAAGAGTTTTCGATCGATGTACGACGAAGAGGTTGCGACATTGATGTGAGAGTTTCACATGATCAACGATTTCTAATTGTCAAAAAGCCCAACCAAAGAAGGCCAACCCAAACCAAACCATTGTCAAGAATTCGAAAAACGATCGGAAGGGAATTGATTACATCGCTAATGACGAAGCAAGGATCATCGGTTACTAAGGAGACCGGAATCCATGAGAGAGAGGTCCCCATCGCCACTGAGGTCCGCGGAAGACGCGAAATTGAGGACGAAACGAACCAAGGATTTTTGGGAGAAGACGTTGTGACGACCTACCGAACGCCGGCCAAATCCACCCGAGCGTTTTGAGTTCTGTCCGAATGTATTTGTTCTTTATACCCTAATATAGCTGCACGCCAAGTTTCGTCGCAATCAGATCCAGTTAAGGGGGCGAAAAGGTCCAGTACGCTTCGTCTCATGTTTTAACGTTTCCTTTTGGAAATTGACTATTCACTTAGTAGCTATATTAAGGAGGAACCTTGGTCCAATCCTCCCCATGACTAAAAGAACTTTAATGCTTGGTCATCAAGGACCCCGGCTCATGGACTATCTACAAGGGATAGTTATGAGTTCTCCTAGGCCTAGGAAAGACTAGGGGACATTGCCTCGCAATGCGGGTCGGTTTTCCAAAGAGGGCTTCATATGGCGCCACTATGCCCCGCGGGCTATCCGAGACGCACCGCCCCTTACAGATGGACAATATAAATAGTCCAGGCTCGTCGCCCCTTGAGATATGAGTCCCTTATGTGGAAACCGGCATATTGAGCTACCCTGATCCGCTACAGGACAGGTGTGCTTTCCGTACCTCGCGCGTGTCACGAGAGATTACGCTGTAGGGATTATTGAAGGAACCTTCAGCGTTGTTGCCTATACCGAATACATATTCGATGACCCCTCACGAGTATCCAGGATTATCCGGATGTCGCTCTAGCATCCGTGGGTTGTATGCCACTGGCGCGCCGCGCCCGTGAAGATGGCTGGTACACGCCGACCGCGCGTCCGTGTACGCCGCACGGTCCCTTATTCCGCTGCACTCCGGGAACTGTAGAGGCGGTCCCGGGCTGGGCCGTGACAGACGTGGACATAACACAGGGGGGTATGACATGTTGGGAATGACATGGCATGCCACGGCATGGGGCAGGTACGAGTAAGGGCGTCGGGCAGGCTGTGCAGGGCACGGGGAAGAGTGATGTGCACATATTAGGGCATGCCGAAACACGGGGACGGTGGCAACAGGTACTGGTGGGGGCATGCCTTTGAGTGGCACGGGCATGCCACTGCAACAACTTACAAAACCAAAAGATTCAGATCATGATAGCATCGAGAGAAGGGGGTCGTGGACCCACAAACTCGACGCGCGCATGCCACGGGAACCCTTGGGCGTCGACCCGACGCTAACCGGGGGTTGCCATAGCCGACTAGAGGCAAGCACATATCAAGCGGAAGGATCGCGGGTTCCAACCGGGCCGACGACAAACATGGTTAATAAAAATTCGACGAAGAAGTCGGAGAAGAGAACAAAATAGTGGAAGATTGCTCAAAAAGCGAGTGAGGAGAGGGCAATTAGTTTTGGCGATATGTATGGACATATTTGGGAACCAGGAGGAAGTAATTTCTCACATCCGGGTGTACCAAACATAGTTCTGTATGTTGACCCTTATTGGATAGAATTTATAGTTCGTTATTTCGACTTTATGGATACGTTTTGACAAGAGATAGAGGCTCGTTCAAGTATAGAGGTAAATAGATTTTTGGAGAATCTGAATAATGTTACCAACAAGATTTTTGCAAAGTATTTTATTCTGCATGCAAAGTTATTGGGTACGACAAGTACCGTGGACAGATTCACAATCATCTTATTCTCGAAGGTACCACTTTCGAGTTCAAGATCGTGTTTTGTTATGCAACCATAATTAATCAGTACGGAAAGTATCGTAGAAGAATTTGCAGTTGTCGTATGGTCAAGGTTCCTCCTTGTCTTCAAAATTCGTGAACGAATTTTTCTCACAGATTTTCTCGCCTTAGACGGGGAAAGTTGATAGGAATCATGGTCGTATCCACAACCATGAGTAGCAGGTTGACAGATTATGCCTCGTGGGTGACCAAGTCGTTCGGACGAGCCAGGGAGCCGTTCGAACGAGTTAGAAGAAAGTCAAGCCAAAAGTTTTGTTGTCGATTCTAGGCAAAAATTGGGAAGCTGTTCGAACGCCTTATGGGTCCGTTCGAACGAGTATTGCAACTACTGAATTTAGGTCGTCTATTTTCTTTTTATAGAGATGTTAGGAGCTCTTTTGGAGTTGGTTCTCTTGTTTTAAGTTGGAGGTAAAACTCTAGAAACCCTAGAATTGCAATTAAGAAATTTAGTTTATTTTAGAGTGTGATTTAGCTTCCGCAACAACGTAGTTTTTAACAATATTGTTTCCACTATTTGATTGAGATAGCTAATTAGCCACATATAGAATATAAACTATAGTTGATGCAGAAGGTGGCAAAATTTCTCAAGAAACAGAATCCAGTTAACGTACAGATTTCATTCAAGATAGAATATTACCCCAAAAAGGTCAAAATTCTAGGAAATGCAGTATTACATCTTCCTACTCAATGTCTAGGTTGTGTTTCAGCAGAATTGCAAAGTTATTCCAGACCAACAAAGGACATCAAAAGATTTGTCAATCTGAATAAAGCTTTTTGAGTTCCCATTCTACCCTATCGTATCTCTTACATAACCATTCCTCTCTCTCTAGTTCTTTTTACCGCACATGCCACCACTGCACATATTCTCTCTCTCACATTCCCTCTCTGTTTCACACCTCTTCTCCTACCAAACTACTCTGGTACACCACAACTAATGTGTTTATCCTTGAATAGCAGATTTAACAATATGAATAATTTTAGCCGCCAATTGCATTTTTTTCAAATCATTTTTGTTAAGAAATCAATACAGTTAACATTATACATATAAATTAATAGGGGGGGGGGGGGGGGGGGGAACCTGTCTTCGCCACATGGTGATACTAACTTTTCTGACAGTAAACTAAACACCTATTAATTCTTACAAACTTTGTAGAGTCTGAAGATATGTATTCGGAGTTAGTTTCGGCATATTTTGCTCAAACGTAAAATTTATTTAATCCTTCTACTCTGAGAGAGAGTTGGTAATAGTGCAAAACCACGAGAAACTCATTGAAAGTAAGAGACCAACTTGAGATAAGTAACATCAAACTTAACTTATTGATATTGACAAATAAGTGTAGCAATCTTAAGTATATGTCAACCAAATTAAAAAGGTGACAAAAATGCATACCCCTTCCTTCACTGCAGCACCTTTCCTTTTAGAGGTTTTGGTGGGAGCTTTATCAGAATGTTTTTGAATTTTGTTTGCTGTTTTTGAGACAGGCGCTGGAGTGGAAATTAGTTCCTGTACCAAATTTTACAGTGACTGAAATATAGAGAGTGCTAAGAAAAGCAAAAATGCAAAATAATAATGCATAGATTATACTAGAGATATCACCTTATCGCTCGACTCTTCAGCTATACCCTCTTCGCAGATAGCTTTTCCTTTAGCTTTATTTGTTTTAGCTCCCTGCTTTTTAGCTGATGACTCGTTCTCTTTTGCACCAGCCGTGTTATCGGACCGCTTTGATACTTTTGCCTCAGTATCACTTGCACTGGCAGATTCCTTTTTAGAGTTGACATCAGCAGAAGACATCGTTCTACTCTCAGCACCCTTCACTGCTTTCTTATGTGAACGCTTCGCAGGTTTCTTTTCTTTTCCAATATTGCCTTCAGATTCCTTAATTTCTGACTCACTTATTACCCCAGAATCTTTATTTGAGATACGAACAGCAGAAGGGGGAGTTTTACTCACAGTGACTTTGATTGATTTATGTGAACGTTTATGAGTTTTGTCTTCAATTCCATCCTTCGTACCAGATTCTATTGCTTCTGATTCATTAAGCCCATCCGATTCTTTTTTCGAGAAAGTATTCGAAGAAGGTGGTGTTTTATCCTCATACCCCTCAACTGTTACTTTACTTGATGGCGGAGCTTCTTCCACAGTTGGATCAACATCCTGGTTCGTGCTACTTTTCTTATTTCCACTCTTTCGGCCCCTTTTCAGACGAGATGAGTCACTAGGTGTCGGTGAAGCAATTGGAGAGGAAATGTCTGCTGGCTTTTCATTTCCATGTCCTGAAGGCACGATGGCCTCGTCGACGGGTGGATCCACAGTTTTATTAGCACTATCAAACATAGACTTGGCAGAGGCCTCAGCTAAGCGGACTGCGTTAGGCTTACGACCCCTTTTTTTCTTGGTTGCTTCAACTGGCTTAGTTTCTACTCTGATGGAAGAGTGTACATTATCATGTTCTGCTTCAACAGACTGAGTAATATCATGAGAAACTTCCAATTTCTTTTGTGAGGACTCCAAATGTATCACAGAGTCGGCATTCTCGGTTTGAGCAGTACCATTGCTCATCAAGAACTTTGGTGACTCCTTGGCAACAGGATCATCCTTTGTGACTTCTTCTTCCAATGGCTCTACCACCTATTCACAAATAATATTTTCACACAATTCTTTCCAAGAATAACGAAATAGAAAATATACTGCTACACCTAAAAACAGTTGAATCATATGAAATACCTGTGGTGGCTCATCAGCACTATCCTTTTCTGTTGTGTCCCTATCATCGGCCTGAATCATGCCAATTTATTTATTCAGTAGCACATTACTATGTTCAAATACAAAAGACACATGACATAATTAGTCATTCAGAAGCAGTGAATAAAAGTAACACCCAAAGATGGATCAGGTGTCAGGATTGCTAGTTTCTATGTTTTTTCACTTGGTTAAGTTGGATGATTGTGATTTGGGATTGGATCTCATCTATGATTGAGATTTTTTTCCCCTGGAGAGACAGAAATTTCTTACAAAACTAGGTGACATGAGATGAACCTAGAAGTATGGGAGTATAAGAGCTAAACCGCGGTCAAGATTTGGGAAAGCAACGCCTCTATCAAATACTGTCCTCCCTTGAATTTGCTATAATAGCCAGAGGAAAGCTGAAATGCAGAGGATGCTGATATATATTGAACTGAAATGGTAAAACCTGATTTATCTTGATAAACCAAATATTTAAGGATGACGATGTTGACGATGATTTAAGTGGTTTCGAGAAAGATTAACCTGGTTTTCCTAGAGATTTTTTTTTACTAAAAATCACTACACTCCCCTTCAGAGTACCAATTTCTTAACAGTCTTTACGGGACATATCAAAGTTTTTTATAAGAAAAAAATGAGTATTGTGCCTCGCTTTTAGTGAGGCTTACATCTCACACTGCCTTCCACCTCGCTGGGCAATCACAATCTCCGCCTTTTAGAACCATGTTCTCAACACATATAAAGTTAACAGTTAGATTTTTACAAATTTTAGCAAATAACATTTATAATGTTATTAGAGGTTAAATTTGATTTTCATATTTTAGCAAATACTGTAATAAGTGATTCCCAATGTTACGCCATACTAGTGAACTTAAAATTCCTTTCTTAGTAAATACAAATCTCAAGTCAACTATGAATATACAAAAGCTTTAACAAAGGAAAGGAAATTTAAAACCGGGGAGGCACACCTGATGTTCTTTAGACACATTGGCATCATTGTGTTCGATGGTATCAGATGTCTCTTGGCATATCACAGTGACAATATTAGAGTAATCATTTAGAGATAAGCCTGATTTCACTGCTTGCATCATGTACGGCTTAAGCTTCTTTGCACATTTCCTAAGTACAGTCTCCCCCAACCTTTTTGCAATAGGCAGAACATCCTGAAACAATCACAAAAGAATCATGAATACACGAATAGAGAAAGAGTAATGAGCCAAAAAGTTGTTAGAAAAATTTGCCTTACAGCTTAGCCATTGACATAAGACACTAGGTTGTACATTTTTTCATTTAACACGGTGACAAACATAAAAATTTATTGTTGTGAAATGGATTAAGTCATTGTACTTTATGGTTTTCTATGGTTAAATAATGTGCAGGCCGGCTAATAGCATAGAAATGGATTTATCTCACAGAAAAGGTACCTGACTTCCATTTTTCACGCTATATAAGACGCAAGAAAGAAGCTCTGGCGAAATATCTTCACTTTCCTCAAGCACCATGGTCATGATCATCTCCATAGATGCAAAAACGTTAGGTTTATGAGCATCCCTGAAAGTTGAGCAACACACATCAATATAAATACATAACAAAAAGACGTCAATTCAATTAAAAAAAGAAATACAAATTTGAATAAAAAGGGACTAGGTAGTAAAAAGCATAATTACTAGCTGATTATGCGCAGAGGAAACTTAGGGCATGAGTCCAGCCCCTTTCCTCAACTCTTTATCTAGTCTCAGGTGTGACTAGAGATGCATACTTCTGCAACTTGTGCCAACTACACCTCACAAAAAATGTTAAAGAGAATGAGATTATGAGACCTCCATAAAAGACACAAGCCTTAGCTTCCCCTTTGGCTTCAATCCCTCTCTTCTCAGGTAAGCTTTCAATTTTAACTATATTGACAACGAAGGAAAGAAAAGGACAAGTGTCACCCACACCTCACACCTGACAATCCGTAAATGATGCATCCTTTCAGGTGAATCACCCTACCCCTTGCTAAGATCCAAATACTACTTCCTAAATTGCCACATATTGCTCTTAGAAATTCCAACTTGATGCAAACAACCATGTATGGCCATATGATCACTTGTAACCAGAACCTACATTTGCACTTCAAAGGTTTATGTTAGTCTATTACAATTAAAAGTACTGCTTCGAAATGCAAACAGCTTTCTTCTGCCCTGTGTGAAAAGTAAAATTACTAAATAATACTAAAAGGGTGAAGTTGCTTATCCTAGAGCAAGTATAAATGAGGATTAGATCTAAGTTTGATAAGGGTTTTATTTCTAGTCAGTAATCATTTGTAATTTATGAGCATTAGTGAATATTTCAATATTACTTCTTCTTTTTTACTTTTTTAGCCCACCTTAGGTGACCTAGGTGCTCACCTCAGTTCCTTTCCTGCTTAATTTGTTTCAAGCAAAATGGCCTAGAGGCCGCTTTCACCTCCGATATCGGAGGATACGACCAAAAATGGCTGCTGTCAGATTATGAAGCAACAACTGATCAAACGACTCACCACTCCTCGCGCCAGGCAACGAGGTTGTTGCCCCTCTGTTCATATAAGAAATCCACGACTATTCTTTCTAGCAACCCAATTTTCAAATGTGAAGGTTCTATCAATAAAACCTGTCAATCCAAATAACCATATTTCCAATGGAGCGTTGAGAAACGAAAATAACGGTATTTGCGACAATAAAACATTAAGAAACATACAGACTCGGCATACACTCTCTTTCTCAAATCTTTCCTAGTAATCTGAATGGGATGACGAACAAGTGACCCAGATATCCCTTATAACCGAAAAAACTGTTGCCCTGGGTGTAATCATAGATGCAAAATATCATACTAACTCAACAAGAGTTAAGCCCTGTTGTAAAAGCAAACTGCTCTTGTCCCTCCTCTCTGGAATATGCTTCATCTTCAAATAAGCTAAGTTTTTCATTTCTCAATTTTGTTACTATTTCCTGTATCTTATATTTTTCTTTAATTAATTCAGTAGTCTTGATTCAAATCAACCGATATGGTAAAGTAAACTTTTCATCAATTGACTAGATTTAGTATTCGTGACCCTATTTATTCATAATTTAATTTAGTCATTCAGTAATGCCAATCAGTTTAATTTATTCATATTTTCCTTACGTGAGACAGTGAATTAATTAAGTTGATTAAGGAAATGAATCAAATGCATTTATTGATATTCATAATTTAAATTTAGTCATTCAGTAAAGCCGTCCATTTAATCAGACCGGCCGATAGGAAGGTCTTTTTTTCCTTCAACTTGGTTCCGAAATGTCATTCAATCGGGAGTGTCTGATTGAAGCTGTTTGCCATTCCTAGAATACCCTTTTGTTTATTTCTATTTACATTTAGTGTTTCTAGCACAAACCACAAATAAGCAATAAAATCTTTCCCTTTTCGTCACTTTTTAATTCAAAGAAAACTTCAAATTGGGTTGTGGGTTGCCTTCAAAACCAAGAGCTTTCTCTTTTATAAGTTGGAACTTAACCTGTTACTTTGGAGATTTTTGGCTGTGGTGTTTGTTGAAATAAAGGTTGTTTAACAGATTTAGAATGTGAAAAAAATAAGAGAAGAAGAGAATGTAAATAATCAAAAGTAGGAATTGGTAATGAGGAGATGATTGTTTCTACTTGCCTCATACGAAACCCATATGTGAGTTGAGTGAATTCCAGATAGTGAAATGATTTAAAATAATTTGATCCATTAGTTATAGTTAATACAAATTTTACCAAATTCCAGGAAGAACTGCATGGTTGGACTTACCGAAATATGGAATACTAATTTATTCATATTTTCCTTTCACGTAACTCAGTGACTTAATTAGTTGATCAAGAAAAGGAATCTATTGCATTTATTGATAGACTCAGTACTGATACAGTAAAGTAATGTTTTTCATCAATTGACTAAATTTAGTATTCGTGACCTTATTTATTCATAATTTAATTTTCCATTTAGTAAAGCCATCCATTTAATTTATTGATAAACTCGGCAAAGCCATCAACTGATATAGTAAAGTAAAATTTCCATAAACTGTCTAAATTTAGTATTCGTGACCTTATTTATTCATAATATAATTTAGTCATTTAGTAAAGCCGTCCATTTAATTTATATTTCCCTTTTATGCGTGTCAGTGACATAATTAAGTTGATTAAGGAAATGAATCAAATGCATTTATCGATAGACTCAGTGGAGTCTGTTTTATTTGCTCCCTCCCTCTCTCAACTCCCTGAATTCTCTCAGCATCCCTAATTTCTGTCATTTCTCGGATCTCCTATATATATCTAACCTCCAGCATTTCAATTGCATCACTGAAATCAATGAATTCAAATAAAAGGAAACAAATTAATTAAGAGAACTCTGTAGAAACACGGTTTAATGTGGTTAAGTAGGTTGGAGTTTCTACTTTTGGTTTCAATTAATAAAGATAAAGCCTTAATAATGGAGAAATTGAGGAGGTGTTGGAAATTTATGTGCAAAACTCATTTATTGCGAAAAGCGTCCTTCCAAAAATAAATTACAAGATTTCATTGGTTCGACTTTAATATATCCAATATTTACAACATTCTAATCCGTGCAGAAAACAAACTTTTTCACTCCTTAGAAAAGAAAATAAAGTATCTGGAACACAAATATAATTCTAAATTTCTTACCTTATGGTGAACAAGAAGTGTTGGAACATCTCAAGGATCAATTTATCACATTCCAGATCAAGCATCACAACACATGACCGAACCTTTGCCACTGTTTCGAGAATTGAAATTCTCTTAGAGTATAGTCGACTATCCGTATCAAACAACTCCTCAAATGCCGCAACAATCAATTGAAATATAATCTGAGAGCAACAAAGCAGTAATTAAAGAACAGATAGGCTTATGCAAATACAACATCCAAAGAATACATGAGCTTCTCCTGAAAAGCAATTAAACTTCAAGTTACATAATTCAAGAATGACATAGCAGTACCTTCATTTGTTCATCATTATAAGGAGCATCAGGAGCTGTTATCCTCGTGATCTCACTGATGCAAGCTGCCACAGCAACTTTGACACCCATATTGGAATGCCTCAAAAGTTTATCGGCAATGAGTGCTTTCATAGATGGCGTAAGTGCTTCTCTTAATGCTTTTGGTGGTGATTGTTCCACCCTAGCTAAAATCATCTCCACTTGCTATGTGGACATAGGACAAAAACATATAAATCATTATCTGAAGATAACTTAAATCTGGGAAGCATGTTAATAATCCGGAAGTAGGAAACCAAAAAAATAAAACATGATTGGAATTAGTAATGATACTAAATTCTAAATTTAGCATTGAATGCTTGAGTTAAAATAGAAGGCGGAACAATAGGAGTGTTGCAAAGAATGAAGTAATGGAAAAGTACAACTAATAAAGCAAATAAATCCATTAAATAGTTTAGCACAAAAAAATGTTCATACAAGGATTCACACAAAAGTTTACACAGTAGCTTGCAAAAGTAAATGTAAGCTCCATAGTCGTTATTTTAGCAAAACCGCTAAAAACTAAAATCCAGATGATTTTTCCAGAAGTACTGACAGAGTTTTTGGGTATATCTACTGTAAGTGACAATCCTACTGTTCCATGTGAGAGACAGATGGGTAATCCATTGACCTGTTTAATGTCCGTTTGGAACGAGTATGTTCCGAGTTTGAAGAAAAACTCGACTGTGAACAAACGGAGGAGAAGAGAAGAAGGATCAAATTAAGTCAGCATCTTAGGCGCTAAAGTATGTTTAGAATCAGATCGAGCAGTTGCACCCTATCCTTGTTGATTTTTTTCATGGAGTCAACAGTTTCATTAGGATCGAATCTCAGTCATTGAAGTGCTTATTTGTTGTTTGGCAATGAGTGAGCCATCTGGCTCAGATATGCCGTATACATAGGCTCGGAATTCATGTAAAGTCGACATGGAAGGTATTATTTAACTATGAAAGCAGAGAAGACTTCTCTCACATCTTTAATAATTAAACTCGTAGTGTCAAAATAGGGACCAATTGTAGAAGCTCAACACAAGAAGGTACTAACATCGTTTTTGTTCATTGGACGACGACATAATCTAAATTTAAAAAATCAGCATGAAAGCAAATTTGATTTCACTGCTCTACTTGAAACATATTGCTAACATTCTAATACAAGTGTTAAAATTCCTTAAACTGTAATTTTGTTTCAATGCCTCAACAGACCGTAATCAGGATACAAGGATCTTCATAAATATCTAGTTTGGCTTTGGTCTTTCTTGATCTCGAATTTTATTATGAATGGATCATAACATCTATCTTCAATCTAAATTATTGTCTAGAATTGTGCCTCAGTCATAATTAATTGCTTTATTGGCGTAGATCCTGATAAGAAAAGTCATCTCAATCTGTATCATCAATGTTGCAATGAATGCCTTTGAGTAGACTGCCATTTATCTCGGAACATTATTGTGTTTTGTAAGTATCACGAAAAGCAACTCCTGTCGTACGTGGACATGGATGAAAAATATGTGTTTGTGAGGGAAAAGAATAGTTTTGACACGCATTAATCTGACCCACGTTTCAAGAATCATTTAGTAGGCAATACTAATGATGATTGAAGGAAATATCTCCTCACCAACATGATATCCCCAAAATTAAGATAATCTTCGTAAATTATTTAGGTCATTTCATCATCATAACATATACCTTATGGTATCAAATAAAATACCCAGCACAAAACCGGTATAATCTTTACGTACTTCTACTCCTTTTTCAAAGTTGATTGAAAAAAATGATGGAATGACTTGTTAGCTTTTGAGAATGATCATAGTAACGAGTTTTTATGCACAAAGACAAATTTTCTTAAATCATCTTATGTGCCCGAGTGCAGTATCTATCATGTGTGCCTCAAAGTACATTTCCCCTATATTCATTTGTGTGTGTGTCTCAATGTGTACATAACATGTGTGAATCGCGGGATCATATAAACACCCTTTTGAGCATCTCATCTAGATGCTCAAAAGGTTCAAACTTTAAGGACCTGACCTCATTTACAGTCAATTACAGAGTTATATTAACAAATAGAAGTAATAAATCCAAACTAACAAAAGGGGCAACATAAAATCAGTCAATAACTATCTAAATGTACTCAAATTCCCCGAAATGCAGCTCGGATATCTTTTTGTCAAATAATACTTAATGCACCCCTAGGGTTAACTAATTTTGTCAACGTTCACCAAAACATAGAAATTAACGCAGATCACTTAAACACGTAAAAACAAAAATTACCAACTACTCAAGCATGCAAATCAAAATCCACAATCAAATCAAAACCCTAAAAAAACTCAAACCCTAACAAATCAAAATCAAGAGGGTAAAAGACTTACATCGAGCTGATCCAGAAGCTCTTCGACCCCCGATGGAGGACTCTGAAGCTTGGTTCCAGCTACAACGAGCTGTTTCTCGAGCTCCTTCTCCGCCATTTCTTCCTGCATGTACGATCGAGTCCCAACAAAGCACAGATCTTCGCCGAAACCCTAAATCTATCATCATCAAAACAACACAAACATGAGAGAGGAAAAAAAAAGTGAAATCTAGGGTTTGAAATAGAGATTGGAAATCGATAATTGGGGGTACCTGTTTTCGCAGAAAAGATCACTTTTTCCCCCAAATTTCTCTCTCTCTCTCTCTCTCTCTCTCTGTGAGAAAAGAAAAAAAAACTTTTTTTTTCTAAGATTTGCTCTCTCTGTGTGTCGCTCGCTGGGTCGGCGCTGTAAAAATGAGTAAAGAAAGATTGGGCTAGGAGTGGTTTTAAATAGGAAAGAGACACTAAATATGGACATCTAGGTTTGCTTGTGTGGTTGCGCAACTAGGGTTATGTATGACATTGTGTGTACCCAACCCGGATATAGCTAGCATTTGTCTTCTTTTTTCTTCATTTTGATGAGTGACTAGAGAGTGCCCAAAAAGGAGTATCCACTAGTCTGCCCATTTTTCTTTCTTTTTTTAAACTTTTTTCTTATGAGATTTTATAAGTATGAAAGTTATTCATTCATTCATGGTATGTGTGAGGTTTTCAATAGGAAAGTTGAAAAAATTGTAGTTGTTTTGGATGACAAATGCGAGTTCTAATGACTGTACGTTGACCAGATAAATGGGTGGCAATCTTTCTTTTTTGAGAATTTAGGTGTGAGGCTCTTGTACTCTAATAAGAATTTTGAACGGGTTTAAAAAAGGGAATTGCATTGTTTGAGAGTAATTACCGTTCCAGTAATGCATAGTAACGATGTGAGCAGGCTTTTGGCAATCTGTTTGATGTTTTCTTTGGGGATAAGGGGCGATTGAAGAGAGAGAATACGAGGTAAACTGTGGTAATCGAAGAAGAATAATAAATAACAGGTGGTTGGGCATAAAAGATGATAAGAAAATTTAGTGGATGGAGAAATAAGAAAAATGAGACAAAACTTGGCAGCTGTTAAAATACTCGTTTTGCCAAGTATACGGTAAAAGCTTATTTTGATTGTTTCATAACAGCCTAAAAGTAAACTATGAGAGGTGCATGATGACTGGACTTGACATGCATAAAGATATTAATGGACAACTTTGCTCATAATGATTTAAAGTAATGCTTGTATGGAACTGTTGGATCTGATTAAAACGTTAATCACATTACTTAAGAGTAATTGTCCTTCTAAGTTTGCATATAAGAACATCAGTGAAAATAGTAGTGGCAAGGGCTAGTTTTGTAGTGTTTGAGGGATTTGTTTGAAATAGAATAGACAATTAATGTGATAAGAAAGGTGGAAGAAAGGAAACTAGAATAAGACAAATAATTACGAGACTATCAATTTTTTTTATGAAATAGTTATACAAAATTTTCAACCAAATGTTCATAAAAAAAACTTTCATCACGAATTTGACAAAAACCTTAAAGCTTACTATGGCAGTGCATGCATGTTCAAATTAGGCATGTAGAGCATATGAAAATCTTTATTTTGTACTTATGATATAATTTTTTGAGCGAATGGAAAAAAAATAAAAAAAAATTATTAAGTTAAAAGGGAAAATGAGATAATCTTTGAATAACAACATTTCCAAAGCTGAACATCCATAAGGAGGAAAACAATTTTGATAGTAGTAGAGGATATTCCTAAACATTTTGGGGGGATTTTGTTTGGAGAATAAGACTACCATAAGATAAAAGAAGAAATAGGAATAAGAAGTAATTGTGGTGATCAGAGCAGAATAATGGAGTTAATAGTAGCGTATGGAATCGAATAAATGAAGTAGAAAAAGGAAACGAGACAAATTTTCTTTTCGATGTGACATTTATTTTACACCGAATTTTCCAGCCAAGTGTGCGGAGAAAAAATCCATTCATTCATTTCACAAAAGCCTTAATGAAATATCAAAAATTATATGTTTTATTAGGTTTCACTCACTAATGACTAATAATTTTGAGTTTTAGTTGAGAGTGTTAAACGTGGACGATTTAGATTATAAGATTACACATGAACGGTTTAAATCTCTAGCTCGCACCAACTCATGGGGGGGGGGGGGGGGGGGGGCTAGGGGGTGCCCGACAACCCCATTTTTTTTATTTTTTTTTTCTTTCAGATTTCCCTCTTATGTATACCCACATCAAAAAATATATATATATAGTAACAACTTGTAGATTTTCATCCAAGCTGAAGCCCACAAGACAAGAGTTGAAGGCTTAAATCCCAGCTCCACAACAAAGTAACACCCCGATTCTTTGGCTCCTAATATTCCTCTCTTCATTATCATCACTCTTTCTTTATCAAATAAATACCTCCTAGCTCCTGATAATCCTCACTTCATTATCATCACTCTCTCTTCATAAAACACAAACCTTCGACCTTCACCGCTCCAATTTTAGAAGAAACAAATTTTTGGTGTTGGGATAGTGGTTTGGGACCACCTCTTGGAGAAAGATACGAGAGAGTGGTCACAAGTTCGAAACCCAACACCGGAGGGTCATCCGCCATGATTTATCGTGATATAAAATGGAGTATGCGGCTTATGGAGGTACCGTGGTGAACCCCGGGAGACTAGTTTGGAGAATGGTGAAATATAACGAACCCGACAAACTTCCGAACATAAAAAAAAAAACTAACTCTCACATTTCACGCTGCTCCAAGAGCCGAAACAATATCCCTATTATGGAGAAAAGTACACTCATTGGCATCCCTCTTTTCACTACATTGACCCTTGCTGAAGATGTTTTAAGAGTCATGGTACATTTGCAGTATTACTGACGTGAATACATAGGTCAAATCAAACTGAGACTCCATTAATGACTCTAAACTCTATTATTAATAATTTCAAATAACAAATAACCATAAAACCTCATAAATCTATAACTTGAATAACCCAATAACCACCAATAAACTAAAGACCTAGGGGATGGATTTTATAAAGAGAATCTCAATCCCATTAACATTAAGGTTCTTAAAAATAGGAGACCATTTCTAGAAGTTAACTCACTAACCCATTACATCATTAGCTGAAATAATAAAAATAAATAAAACATAGAGAGAGTAGCATCGACTAAGCGACTAGAGAGAGACGACATCTCTCTAATTATATGTACGAGGTCGTGAGAACCATGATACATCAACTCATCTCGACTTTGAAAAATTCGTCCGTGAATTTTAAAGCTGGAGTAAGTAGCCACTAGCATAGAACATTAGGCTAAACATCCTCATACGTAGAATCATTTTACAAACTCTGAATTCGTTCACGGTACTTACCGTAGTTTTGGGTTGTACCCTTGCGCGGGGGTACGATGTTATCAACATCCCTACGTCGAATGATGTAAAGAAACGGAATTACCCGTCTATTATAAAGAGCCAAAAATTCCTCCCATATTGGATCGACATACGGGGGACGGTTATAGGCCAAACTGATGTATATTGTCTTTACCTTGTCGAATTGCCTATCTTCTAACCCAAAATGTTGAAGCCTCTCCGTGTTAAAATCCCCTTATTTTTTTGCATATCGATGTCGAGGACCGATATGGCGTCCTCTGCCTTTTGTCGGTGCATGCGGAAGGTGGGCACCCAAATGTCCTCAAGGACTGCCCCCATTGTTGTATACCATTTCCTGGATCCAAGTCTAATAAGTACTTATGAGGACATTGACTGCAGGCCCAAACTTGATTTTGTTTAAACTAGACACCGTGTTATCGCTACTTTGGGATACTTTAGTGATCCCTCCTTACTCAAGAACACAACCTTGAGATACTCGTCTATAATTAAATAACCGAGTTGATAATGTATCCTTGGGAACATTAATGATATGATAACCCCTCCCCCATATACCGCCCGTTTCATCTTAAGATATGCAGGCAGCACAATTTCTACCTCGAATCTCGCTACAAATTTTGTTGTTGTACGTTGTTTTTGTGTAGTTGAGTCCAGGTTAACCCTCATAGCCCCTCCTTTTATAACCAAAGGATCTGCCTCGAAATTTACCAACAGTGTATGATTTGGTGCACCCAGGACCACGCTTGTTCCCTGTAGAACCTTCTCTCTCACTACCCTTACGCAACCCAGGGTATTCCCCTTTGATATTTCAGAGGAATCTACTACCACTGCTACTAAGGAGAATACCGGACCAACGGTAATGTTTAAAGAAAAATTGTGGGAATCCCGGTATCGATAGTTGTTTTTGTTTTTAATTTTGGCCACTTTTGTGGGGACCGAATGGAATCCATCGGCCTAGTCTCGACAATAACACATCTGCCTCTGCCCCAACCCATCACCGGTGTCTTATACGTGCCTTTATGTGCCTTTTGCATAAACCCATTGCCGTCTCCCCTTCCCCGATCCATCATTGGTTTGAAACCGTGTCTTTTAGGGCGTTTAACATATACCCATCAACTCCCCCCCCCCCCTTCCGATAGAGAGAGGCGCTTCTAGCCTCAACGGAGTCGAATCGAGGGTTTGGTTTTCATCGTCAGAACGACCCTACATATGATTTTCCTGTTACAGCGATAATATTTTGCGATTTTGCGATGAGGGTTTACGAATCTCTGGTAAGATTACAACCCCAAATCCCTCGTTTCCATAATCTTCTTCCTCGTCGTAGTAGCCTTGTAGGCGATTGGCTTCTTGTTCGACCCAATTGTCTCCCTCCTCTTCTTCTCCCCAATCTTGTTCTTTGTCTTAGTCAGATTTGAACTCGTACCCCATGATCAACAGTTAGTTAAAACCTCGGCTTTGGTTCCACATATGACGTGAATATGTATGTCAAATCAAATTGAGACTCCATTAATAATTCTAAACTCCTTTTATTATTAATGACTTCAATAACAAATAACCCCATAACCATATAACTTAAATAACCCAATAGCCACCAAGATCTCAATTTTTTTTTGTCCCCGGTAGACAAATTTTAGATAATATTATCCTTACTCAGGAAATTCTTAACACTCTTAAAAAAAAAAAAACTTTCGGTTGTATGGCCATCAAGCTTGAACTTAGCAAAGCTTTTGACAGAGTTGAATGGACTTTTCTAATTGATACCCTCAAAGCCATAGGTTATTGCAATAAGTGGTGTAACTAGATTCATCAGTGCATATCCATTACTGTTATCTTCTTTAACTTGAACGACCCCTTATGGGTTTCTTAACTTAGGAAGAGGTAGTAGGCAAGGTGATCCATTATCTCCCTTATTTATATCATTTGTTATGAAGTCATTTATCATCTCCTTATCAAGCAAGAGGTTAGTGAGAACATTCATGATATTAAGACTAGCTGAACGAGTACGCCTATCTCCCACCTCCTTTTTGCAGATGATAGTTTTGTCTTCTATCGTGCTAACCTGGATGAAGCGAGTGGTCTCAAGGATGTTCTTGACAAATTCAAAAGATTTTATAGTCAAGAAATTAAACTTGATAAGTCGTGCCTCATGTTTAGCAAGAATGTACTCTCTACAAGCACCATAAAATGATTCATAAACTCTTATGTATCAAGAAGCATATGACAAGTGAGAAGTACCTCGGTGTCCCCCTCGTTTTTAGTAGGGCCAGGTCTTTGAATTTCAATGACATCATCTCACGAGTTTCCAGCGCGGGATTGAAGGCTGGAAAGCAAAATTCTTGTCACAAGCAGGGAAGCTCACTCTTATTAAAGTTGTTAACTCAACAATCCCATCTTACCTTATGTCTGCTTTCCCTTTTCTTGTTAACATGTGCAAAAAGCTCGATAGCCTAAATGCGAGATTTCTATAGGGCATAAATGAAGAAGGGAAGAACAAAACGCATCTCATAAGTTGGAAAAAGTTTTTTACACCCAAGAAGAAAAGTGGTATGAGTACTAGAATCTCTTGTCTCCATAACCAAGCTTTAATTTCTTGCCAAGTTATTTTGGAGAATCATAAAAGAACCAAATAAGTTATGGGATAACTTTATGATAAGAAAGTACTCCCCCAAAGAATCCCCTATGACGGTAAGCTGGCCCAGTGATTCTTGGATCTAGAAAGGTATTTTAAGAGCCCGTAACAACATTTTTCCCCATCTTTGCTAGTACGTTGGCATAGGTGAAAACATTTATTTTTTGCTAGAGCCCTGTATCCCTACCCTTCAATTTGGTAGACCTATCGGTCTGGTACCCAAAGAAATAACTATTACTAAAGTGGTTGACCTTATATATCCCATATCTTGTTCTTGGAAGGCTGACCTCATTTCCACCATCTTCCCAAATTGTATTGTAGAAGAGATCTACAAAATCCCTCTAAGTAATCATTAGAAAAAAGACATCCTTCGATAGAGGGAAGAAAAAAAATGTTATTCTCACGGTCAAATCTATTTATAAAACCACTTCTGCCCCAAATTTGCCTCGTAGTGTATAGACTTTACAAAAGCGATTCAAAAAGGCTTGGGAAACTATATGAAAGATTCAAGCTCCTTTCAGAGTCCAATATTTTATATGGAGAGCAATGCACGAAAGATTACCCACAAACCTCAAACTTTAGCACGGAGAAGACCTTGGAAATTCTATTTGTCTAAGATGCGGAGTTGAAGAGGAATCCACAACTCATGCTCTCTTTTTCTGTAAGAACCTTAAAAACAACTGTTATGATTTCGGCCACTCTTTAAACACTGATTATTGGACTTATATTGACTCTCTGCAAAAGCTTCTTGTTGCCTTGGCTCATGACTTTTGCTATGGGCATGATACCATTGCTTGTTGAAGCAGCATCAGTACTGTCATGTTTTCTATATAGAATTCCATACATTATATGATATTCAGAAATACAAAGACTATTTCCTTATAAATTTTGTCTAAAACCATTAGCTACATTGTCACTAATCAACTTCCAATCATCTCCCATCTCCCATCTCCCATCTCCCATCAACCAAAGATCTTTGGATCTTTCCCGGTTGTGTGGGAGAAGACTAGTGTATTATTACAGTCGATGCTTCTTAGTCCAAAAACCAAAACTCTAATGGAATATGTTATGTTATATATATGGTTTACTAATTTTGAAGTTATTGTTGTAGGTCACGATACTATGCAAGCTGTCGATGCTGAAGAAGCAGAGTGAGTCTATAGCCATTTTTAGAGGCTTGAGAGTTGGAGTTAAAAAAAAAATTATCTTATTAACTGCCAACGGATTGTCAGAGCCTTCACAACAAAAAACATTTACCTTTCTTGGTGAGCTCTTGGCTACAGAGATCATGCACATTTTATCCACTTTTGAAGATTTTAGTTTAGCATATATTCGTAGATTTTACCCATGTCTTGTAATATGCCTACTACGACGGTTAACCTTCTAAACTTTGTAGCTTCTGTTTAATTAATATATCTTTATTTACAAATAAAAAATAAAAAATACTAAAGACCTAATGAATGACTTTTATAAAGAGAAGCCTTAATCCCAGTAACATTAAGGTTCCTAAAAATAAGAGACCATCTCGGTCGTAACAACCGCGATACATCAATTACAATTTCAGTTTGGCACCCTCTTGGGATCACCATGTCAATGGTCATTGCAGTTCAAACCAAGCAGCAAAATAAGGTTTCACAAACTAGGATAGTGAAATAAGAGCAGCGACCTCCATAGGAGTCGATTGCTAAGAGACAGATAATAGAGGATTTACCATAATAATCTTTACGCTTTATTTCAGGTAGAATAGCTAAATATATCCATACAGGGAAATATGATCATATGCCTTTAAATACAAAATAACAAACGAATCAACCCATAGTATAGGAAGGGGTAGGCAGATTGATAACAGTAGTCTTAATTTTCGTCATCATCTCGATACTGTTGGTGACTCCTTGAGACCCAATTCCACTGTCCCGAAGTCCCTGTCACAATAAAAATGAAGTCTCAGTGATTTTCTCAGGAAGGCAAACTGGGTTAAGAACGGCCCCAGGACCCCAATGACTATAGAGTTACAATCTAGAGACAACTTTCTGTACATCATCCCCATTAAGTTTGGATAACGAAAAGAAAATGTAAATCAATGTACGCAGTTATTGGAATAGATGTACCTGAAAAGGAAAATGGTCTGGCCCACGAGCTGGTGCCGAATTGATTTGAACCGTTCCCGTCTCCATCGCATCACTGATCAGCATTGCCTTGTCGATATCTCTCGTGAAGACGCAGCCCTGTGGTTAGCTCATATGTTAGCTTAGGATAGGGAAGACAAATGACGTCTCAAATTTACATAAAATATTGAAAACTATAGAATAAATATAGTTCATACCTGAAGCCCAAAGTTGCTGGCATTGCAGTGGTGAATTCCTTCCTCAACAGAGTTGATTCTGATAACTGGCAAAACTGGACCAAAAGGCTCCTCCCATGCAATCCTCATATCAGGTCGAACATTATCTAACAACAAAGGCCATATGAGATTACCTTCCCTTTTGTACTCTTGGCAAAATGTTGCTCCTTTTTGCTTGGCATCTTTCACCAACCCTTCTATGAAGTTTGCAGATGATTCTGAAACGACAGGGGTGATATCGCAGTCATCTTCAGGAGGCCCAACACTCAACTTCGCTACTTTGGCATTCACTTTCTCTACGAGAGCATCAGTTATAGACTCCATTGCTAGAACTACTTTTACAGCCGTGCATCTTTGACCACTGTATATATTAGAAGACATAAGCAGTTCATTTACCTCACCAAAATGGTTGTAACAAAGTTCATCAAAAGAAAATACACATTTATTTATTTTTGATTTGGGCAGTTTTTACCAACTAGGATAGGAATTTGAATTGTTGAATAAGTTACTAAATACACTAGCATTGTTTGTCTTTGGTGGTAAACATTTTTCAGTGTTTTTAAGGTCTATACGATCATGGCATGTCCCAGCATTCATTTTATTTCCTTTTACTGTCTACAATTTCAGTTCAGACGTTCCTTATATATTTTCTTAAACAGTTATAGTCATACATTTGGGAAACAACTGGAATCCGGCTAAATTTGGAAAATTTTGAGAAAACCCGAGAAACAAAATATCTAGAATGAGGGGTAGGAACATTTCATTTAAGAAAATAACATGGAAGATAAATGGCATATTCAAGTAAATTAGCATCTAAACTGCAACCTAAGGAAACATAGAAAGATTTTCGTGTTTAGACCAAGCAGATATGAGAAGTGAATAACTGCTCATATATATAAACCAAAGAGGTGCATGGTCTATAGAAAAAAACAAAACAAAAAAACAACGTGTTTAGATTATTGCTTCATTATGTAATTATCTATTTGGACAAAATAGAGGATCAACTGGCGATCAATTTAGCCTTGCGGTAATTTAAGAGAATAGCTGAATTGAGTATGTGTGGATAGTAAAGCTGAATAGATGAAAAAAATTGGTTACCTGTAGGAGAATCCACCTTTAACGATGTTGGCTGTAACCAAGTCTAAATCCGCATCTTCAAGAACAATGCAAGCATCTTTTCCTCCCAGTTCCATTTGAAGAGGAATCATCCCCGCTTTCTTTGAGATTGCAATTCCTGTGTCACCACCAGTGAAGCTGTACCATCCACGCAAAGGATGTTCATGAGAAAAAAAAAGCTGATTACTAGCTCTCAAATGAGAACCTTTTTATGAGGAAAATAAGTTATTTGCATATTAATTAATTTCCATGCTGATTAATTTTAGAGAAGGAAATTTCCATGCTGATTAATTTTTTGAAGCTTGAAATACTCGGTCTAGTTATATGTTTAACCCCTTTTTAGATTTGCCTCACAAGGTTAGAGCTACTTTTATTTGGTAAAAATCTGGGATGGTTAATATGAGAGAGAGAGTTATTGGCTCGGGTTTCTATCCCCCCTCTTATACTTTTTATTTTCACGATAAATTCTTGTCTTACTGATAGACGTAGAAATACGTAGGATTAATACGCCTAAAAGTATCGTTTTGTTAATCCCGATTTATTATTTTCTAATGTTAGTAGCATTTTCTTATTTTCAGGCACTTATCACTGTTGGAGCTAATAACTATAAAAAATTTGAATAGAAGGTACAAAGAGCGAAAAAGACATCGAATAGAAGGTACAAAGAGCTGAAGCATCTCCAACAGTATCTCAGGTACAAGGAAGATGTCTACATTCAATGTACTTGTAGATTTACTCCATGGAATAAAGATGATGAAGGACTCTACAAGGATTAGCATGCGATAGGATTTATCTTTACTTAAGGATATAGTTTCAGAATTGTAAACAAGTCTCTCCTATCTCCTATAAATAGAAGAACAATTTTATGTATTTTTCACATCTCAATCTCAGGAAGGAATAAAGCTTGCGTTTTTCAGTATCTCTCCCTTTTATTTTATGCGTTTAATTTAAGCTGTGATCAACACCATTAATTGAGAGCTAGTCTCCTTAGCTTAGGCTAAGATTGAACCTCTAGTGAAGTGAGCTTAATTGATGTTAATAGTAGTTTAGATCTATAATTAATCTTTAATTCTCTGATTTGTAATTACGAAAAGTTGATCTAGCCATGACAACTCTAAGTTACTACGGATATGAGGAAAATGTCGAATTAGCCATATTCGGTTGTTTTCACACTCAAAGAGAATTCTAGATCACTATAGTTAATACTCTCCACATAGCCATGAAAATGAGTTTATAAACCCTACATCCGTTTGTCTATGAACAACAAATTTCTTAACTAGGGTTTTAGCCACAAACCCGAGATCTTAGACCCGGATAGACCTAGCCATGGCTATTTCGTGCGGATAGATACTACCGTTTTCATATCGTTTTAGTAAACTAAGTCGAAGGTGATCCAAAGCCTAGGTTCTTTTCCTTATAATCGTACCGAAAGTTAGTAATTTAGATTCATGTTATAGTCTAAAACCTTTTTATCAAAATTAGTTTAGATTCGTTTATTTGTTAATTAGGAAATTATATTTTTAATACGTTTACTCCTCGTGGATTCGACCCCCGCTTACCCTTATTATATTACGACACCCGTAGTTTTGAGCGGGGTATTTAAAGACCGAGTTAATCTCGCATCACTTACCTACCAAAAACGTATTAATGAATCGAAGATGAGTGAAAGATCGACACCTTATACAGTTCACGCCGGGATGCATTGTGAGAAAGTCTCCAATTTCAGAACCTTTACCAGTGACACAGCTTATAAGACCCTTGGGAAAACCAGCTAAGTGAAAGCAGTGCACCATGTGGAGTGCAGCTACAGCACCCTGTCAAAGGTCATAGATGAAATTAGTGGGGGAAATATCTACGTAAAAAGTAATAAAGCCAAGCAATAGACAACAATCATATGATTCATATCTCAAAACATGAGGAGAACAAATATCCTAAGAAACAACTCCGCAATGATTTTCCCCATCTAATAAAGTTTACGGAAAAATGGTTGTCCTAATTTCTATAATGTTGCAGGAAGGGAAGAATAACCGAATCAGCAGATGAACTACATGAAGAAATAAAGAAACGTAGAGAAAAGCGGAAGCCCTAAGCACAATTAACGAGCAATAAATTTACTATGTTCATCCATAGACTGAAAGGCATTCACAATAAAAATACATTGGAGCTTAAAGGTTTTTTAAGCAACTCATGCAGCAAAAACACTGTCCGATCCTGGATACTCTCAAAATGCCAAATAGACTCTAAGGCTGTTTTTGGCTCGTGGAGGAAAATAAAAACGGTTTCAAATGCAGTGGCGTTTCCGTAGAAATAGTAAATCATGGATTTTCAATTGTATGATTGGCTAGGGAAAAATAAGGATAACATATAAAATATATAATAAACACTAACTTTGTCCCGGAAAATAGGGCATTCTCCCTTCTATACCACACTCACTTTTGTCAGAAATTCCTCCCTAGATTCTCTTTATCAAAATCCTCTCCTTAGATATTCACTCCCTGATATTTTCCCTCAAGATTCTCTCAGTTTAAGATTTCTCATTCAAAGTTTTGTTTTCTCTAGAATCCTTCAGTCAAAATTTTCCATTTCTGGATTCAATTTCCATCTAGATTTTTTTAGTTCCTAGTCTCTAATATTTCTTTCTCAAGATTCTTTTGATCCAAAAGTTGTCTTTCTAAACCATGAGCTAATGGTAGACCTGACATAATGAGGAATATTTGAAATGGTGCGGACAAAAACACGAATCTTTGTTTCCGAAAATCTTTGCTTCTACTGAAGAGCCAGTTGACTAAAAGATGAAAGCCACAAACTGCAGGTATCGATAGTAAGCATGATCCTTATGTCTTGAATGAAAACAGTTCTATCTAGAGCCATCTATTTTATTATTTTGCTTCCAACAGAGGATCAACAGCTGGGCTTAATCACTATAGCTAGACTTGAAATTACCTGAGTGGGAGGTTTGAGCACGATAGAGTTCCCAGCAATCAGTGCAGGACCGATTTTTGAGACGGCTAGATTTACAGGATAGTTGAAGGGTGGAATTGCCAAAACTACTCCAAGTGGAATCTGCAGTTAAACCATGTTTACAAACTATTTTCAAAATATACTACATAAAAAGTGAACAAAATAACTCTAAGAACTCCTATTTTCTAATTAAATTATTTCATGGAAACACAGTTCATGCTATATAATATCCAAAATATTTACAAAATTCTCATATGTTGGAAAAAGAAAAAGCTAGCGAATTCCTATCATATTTATTTGAGTCATCATCGTCATCTGTACCTTAACTCATTTAAGAAAGCTAGCAAATTTTTATCATTGCAGATATACAATATCCGCAAAATCCAAGTACAGTTTGTCATTTCCTCAAGACTTTAAAAAATATATATTCAGATAATCACTTGTTAAATTACGATCATTATGTCAAACTACTGTACTTAATTTTATTCTCAATGACTAGTTTGTCAAGAAATTAAGTGCAGTTCATGTCAACTCAAGAATGGCAACAATATGTAAAAAATATCACCTTCGAGACAAGGCAGTATTTGCTTCTCTCATTTCCAGGAAAGCTATCAGATGTAAGGAACTTCCCTTCTCCCAGTATCCTAACCCCTTCTTCGGCAGTGTAAGAAATAAGATCCCCAGACCTGACAACCTTCACACGATCACAAGGCAAGCAAATTGCTAAATCTATATTAGCAATTTGGCATAAAACGGAACATGTGTACATGTAAAAAATATATATATTTTCTAGATTTGGAAAACTTGTGTGGTTGATGGGCTAAAAAAGTCCCGAGTAGTTAAGTTTTTCAAGAGTTTGACCTCCATAAACTTTCTTCATGGACTAGATTGTCATATTGAACATCGATCATAATTTGCAAAAATATTTAGGGAACGCCAATTATATTTAAATTCCTCGTGGACTTGAATATGTATAAGCAAAATAATTCAATATTTTCTCGATTTAGAAAACTTTTGTGGTTGATGGGCTAAAAAAGTCCCGAGTAGTTAAGTTTTTCAGAGTTTGACCTCCATAATCTTTCTTCATGCACTAAATTTGCATATTGAACAACGAACGAAATCATAGAATAATTAAGTCAACGCCAATTGTACTCAAATTCTCCATGGACTAAAATGGAACATGAATACAACCAAAAAAATTCAATATTTTCTCGATTTGGAAAACTTTTGTGGTTGATGGGTTAAAATAGTCCCAGAGTAGTTAAGTTTTTCAAGAATTTGACCATTCCATAATAATTCTTTGTGGACTAAATTTGCCTATCGAACACCGTTCATAATTCTCAAAATAATTTTGTCAACGCCAATTGTACTGAAATTCAGCGAATTTTAAACCCCCATAAGATTACCTCACTAACTGCATCCTTAGCTGGTTTCGCAATTTCTTTCACGAGACATTTCGCAATGGGTGCCTTGTGCTCTTTCAGGATTGCCGCTGCCTTGTGTAACAACTCCGCTCGCTTCCATAATGGAGTTTTAGCCCAAAGTTTCTGAGCAATCTTAGCAGTGTCCATAACTTTATTAACTTCTTCCTGTGTACAAGCTACTCCATAGCCAACAACAAATTCATACACTAGTTCATAACATTGAGGTAGCTCGAGCAAAATAACGAGTCGTATTCATCCCGAAATATTTCACTCCAAAGGTTGAAAAATTCCCCAAGAGGGAACAAAATCTTTTTATAAAAAACTACCATGGGCATGCAATAAAAAATCAAGAGAATTGCTTAATGAAAATTTCATGAGCGGGTCAAGTAAAACATATGAGTTCAAAACAACCCAAAGGTGAAAAAAAAAATACCATAAACTAATCTCTTACAAAAATAATACAGTCTAGCAAATTAGCAAAATAAGAATTACTCAAATTAAATAGTAAATTTCAATATGGATATGACAAAGTCACCACCGAAGTAAATTTCACTTGATACCCACTAAACAAACAACAAAAACTACCAATGGGTCTGTTAAATCAAGCAAAACAAACTCAAAAACTAACATTTTTTTTAGAAGGTTTTTTACTTTGGCCCCCAGTACAAACTAAATATTAGCCTTTAGACCTCGACTTCGTCAAATATTCATTTTTGGACCCTAAATTACCTTTGACTGCAAGTCAACTTGGGTTGACCCAGTCTTTTTTAGTTGTTTCCCTCTTTTGCCGCTCACCTGTGTATCATGTTTTTAAGAGAAAAAAAAAACAAAAAACATAAAACCAAATGAGTTTTTTTTTTAATCTTCTCACATATCCACTTCACCACATGAGGGAATTAACAATTATTTACTTTTTTTATTTTTTTATTTATGTGATGCACGTAAGGGGCAAAAGTTGCAGGCAAAGGCAATTTGGCTGAAATGAAAATGTGGGGAAGTTGGCTAATTTTCCTTTTCTAGTGGGGGCCAAAGTCTAAATTTCTGCTTCTTTTTTTTACCAAAAACAAACTCAAACTATGACAAATAAACTTATGATTAACCAATCACCTTCTACTTTGTAAACACCAACTAAGCAAACAACAAAAACTAGTAAAGGGTATATAAAATGAAGCAAAACAAACTCAAATTAACACAAATGAAACTGAGATTAATCACTATATCACCTTGCACTTTGAAATGAGTTTTCCTAGTGGTGGGGTTGATAATTGGCACAGATTTCCCAGAAGAAGACTTCTTCCACTCTCCTTCAGAGTAATACTTGAACACTTCCCCATCAAAGATATCTGCAAACACCCCATTTCCCGCCATCTTCACCACAACAACAACAGAGGTTTAGAGATAGAGAGAAACAGAGGTTTGATGAATTTATAAGGAGAAGGTGAACCATGCCTCTCTAGTGAGCCAAGTGGTTATAAATATGCCAGCTCATCTTTTGGATTTTACTATTTGAACCCTTAGGGAGTAACTAACTGGAATCTTCTTTCATTGACAGTTGAGATTCCAATGGGTATAAATTTAACCGACCCGCAATAAGCGAGTTTGAGAAATGGTGGTTGTGTACAAGAAGAGTAGACGGAAGAGTAGGTGACCAATGAGAAACGGATAATTTACATTTGAAATTTCGACCCTCGGTTTTGTCTGTGAGCTTAATTCAGGCTAACACTTGGTACACCATAAATCTTGATCTGGTGATTCCGCAATTGTTCCAGCGTTTACTTTTCTGGTGATTTAATCGAACTTGACTTTACTTACATGTTAGAAATTGACTTTACATGTAACCTTCTTCTAAAAGTTTGCCATGATCATATGGGAATTCCAAATGTGGTATCTTTCTTTTATAGTTTTTATGGGCGTTATAATGACCTAAGGATCCTTTTCCCAGTGTTTGGTTATAATCAATAACTGCCAACAAAGAACCATTACAGCAAACAAAATGTTGGAAACTTTTTTCACTAAAATCCCGATGAAAAATTGTCCCCAAACGACTTATTTACATTATACATTGAATTGCGTATCCGACTTAAGGGAAAATATGCCATTTTCGCAGTGTGAACCATGCGACAATATAGTTAACAATAACAACACCACTTGAAATAGATAAGTGGAAAGTACATCAGGGAAAAAAATAGAATACCCATGACAAGAAGAAGAAAAAGATGGCAAATGAGTAAATAACTAGCTGTTGCAGGTTATTGGTGTAATTGTTAGTTATTACTTGCAAACTAGTGTTTATTTATTTTTCTAAGTCAATGTTTCATAAAACAATTGCATCCCTAGATTTTGCACTTCATACATACTGAATTTTTTTAAAAATATTATCAAGATATTCACCCTTCGTCGTACAATAAAACAAACTCAGGGCATCCACAATGGACTAAAATTAAATTAATATATAGGCGACATGTACATTGTACACAGTGCAACAGTTGATTAAGTTTGGGATTGATTTTTAATTTAAACACACTGTTTAGTCACTAAAACTTCATCCTAAATCCATTCGTACTCAGATAAAGAAGCATATAACGAGCATATATTCTTACAAAAAATGGCATATACCATTCTTATAATATTGGAGGACGCTTATTCCTTGGATACAAATGTTTGAGGAGAATTAGGCAAGGTGATGTCAGGGATCCAAAAGTAGACTGCCACATCTCAACAAATGTGCGTCGTTTTCCCCCCAACATCACTACCAAAGCCAAAACTTTCTCAGGTAACAAATTCATCGGCATCAACAGGCATCAACAGAACATTGAAGATAACACGACTGGTTGGAGATGAGAGCTTAGAGGGATGGAAGAAATGTTTGATCTAAACTCAAGGCATTAGATCTGTATTAATCACCAATTCTGATAGAGCCAATACTTGGGTAAGAGCCTATAGAGATGAATGTGGGGACAGCCAAGCCTTACTTTCAGACATGAGTATAATGTATACAGTTGGTAACAATTTGGCTCACATTCTGATTTACAATGCACCATACTCTTAGCCACATCCTTCCCAACTCTGACAACAACGGATAAGCATTTACATCGCCAGATATCAGACACGAGATAAGCGATTTCAGTACTCATCCACTACTACAACAAAAAGGACAGCATGCAGAGCAGGATAAGATAGAGGAACATTGGCCAGATAACAGGTTAAGAGAAATGCGAAACTTGCACAGACTAAAAGATAGGCAGAGAAGAAAGAAAATGATTGGGCTCGTATAGTTTCTACCAGAACATAATGAAATGGATGCGGTAATACGACAAAAATGTCATCTCATAATATCATCTAATAATGAGAGAGCACTCTCAACAATAATTCTGCTTACAGTAAAATACTAGAAACAGCCGATCTACGGAAGGATTCAAACTCAATAATACCAAAAATTAAGACATTTCTTGTGTGGCTTCAGTTAGGGTAAGAATTATCTTAGTGCGACTTCACGTACTCCTGGACAATGTGAAGGCCTTCAGATTCTTCTCCAAAATCCTACGCATATGAAAAAAAAAGGAAAGAATTTTATTGTCTGATTACTAATGTGGGAACAACATAGTAATGAAATCAATTTAAGAAAGATGTTTTACCCTCACAACCACACATGAACATCCAGTCACTTTCCTAGCTTTTCCCTCAGAATCAATCTTGCAGAGCTGCAAGGCCAAATGCACAATAAATTTCTTGAATAAAAGTGTGCAACAAAGAGTACAGTAGTAGTAACAAATATAAATTTGCAAAGACTATAATATTATTTTCTACTCAACACAAGGTAAAAAAGTATACATGAATGCATGTCTACAATTGTGAAGACATATTGTGCTGTTGTGATGCACGAGAAATAAAATGATCAACTCCAATGGATTATAATGTGAAATTTCTGTGACATAGAAATTAAATATCAGATCCCAAGACCCAAAGGAAAACTTCGTCGTTTGAAGCACGCAATACAGCAAAGCAAACGTCATCCGGCTGAAAAACTACTTAGTTAGCACTTAGCAATTAAAGACAGATAGCTCAAAGTAAGCATTATTAATTATCTACAACAACAAGATAAAAGAAATAAAGGAAACGGGGTTCTAGTAATATAACAGAAACAAGAGGATTAAAATTGGTGTTGTACATACCCCAGCCCACTCGCCAAGAGTTTTAGCAGCTGGAACCGCAATCAAGCTAACATTGTGGTCAGCACAAAGAGCTTTGACAAGTTTGACATAGTCTGGCTGATCGCAATCCTCTGCAATTACACAAAGCTGGGCGGCATGCTTCTCAATGACCTTGGCACCTTCATGAAGCCCACGAGCAAGTCCATCGTGGACAAGAGCTTTCTTCAACACAAGCTGTAGAGCAGTCATAATGTCCATAGGCTCACCTAATGTGGGAGCCGCAGTTTCAACTGCTACAGCAACAACCTCGTCACTGCAATATAGTAAATAATAAATAAAGTATTCGGATACAAATTTTCAACTATTATCAAAGATTAGAAAACAAGCAAAATACATTAGTATCTAAATAATAATAAAAACAGCTAAAGGACTCTGTTACAGAACGCTTTGAAAGGAACCTCTGAATTTATGGCCCAAGTCTGGCTGACGTCAAATAACCCTTGCTCGAAACCTTTCATCGGATTATTTTTTTGTGGTGCGACAATAAACAATCAACTTCATTGTCCAGATTGTATCACTTTAATTTAACCTATTGCCAATTCCTAAGTTTATGATGTAAAGGACGACTACTTACCCGTGCTAAAAATTTATCAGATCTCTTAGTTCTTTAGTAGCCTTGAGATATTGATTATAAGGGGTGACTGGAAAAGCATTGAGGTAAAAATGGCCAAAATCTATACGAGAATAAATTTTGATAACTTAATGTACCAGTTTAAGAATTTATATGGGAAACTGACCATTATATATACATGATTGACATAAGCCCCATCTACTTACAACAGGGTGATTTGTTTTGATGGTTTTTATAAATAAACGCATTGATTAACGTTGTCCAATAGTGCCTCAATGCAGTCAGCAAATTGATATAGATGTGGTGCGGCCGAGGATAGATCACTTAAAAAAAATACCCCAGCTAATTTGAGTTTCAGTACTTCAGTATACCACTAAAGGGTCCATCAATCACCTATGCTCGTCCTAAACGAACAAATACAACTTTTCACAAATAACCCAAACTACATTTTATCAACGTCTCTTATTTTCTGCAACACTGATTGTAATCAACCCCTCTGCCTAAAACCTACATTCCCCTTCTCACCAACAACACATCTTTTGTTTTATTTCACAACTTCTAAATGTGACTAACCCCTAACTTGCAAAACTACTTGTACACCAAAGTATTGAATCCTCAAATTACACCTAAATCATTTACAATGAAAACATAGATCTATTCTACTAAAACAGAGACTAATTCTTAAACCAACAAATACCCAATGCTGCAAAGTGCAGAGATTACATACCCAGACATGTTTTCGTTGAATGTTTGATGTGAAAGCTCTGCTTTGAATGTTAGATTGCAGGGAGATATAGAGATGATGTACCTGTGTTTTGAGTGAGGTTGGCGGCAGTTCAATTCGCTTAAAAATAAGAAACCCTAATTCTTGGTTTCGAATTGGAGGTGGTCGAATTGTACGTGTACAGCCTAACTATCGAGAGACTTAGTATCCAGCCATCGAACTTCCTCGAGATTTGTGATTTAATACAACAATGCCGATTATGTGTATCTCCAAAATTAAATGAGATGGGAGGCCTACTCGCTTCAATAGCAATTCCAATAGTGGTGAAATGCGGGGCATGCATTTACACCACCTCGAAATCCTGCTACATACGGAATGGAAATGTTACTCCGACTTCCATCTTCATTATGTTATAGCGGTATCCATATCTATATTTGTGGCCGTTTTGAAAATAAGTATGAGGGCTTTTTAAAAATTATGAAACTTTATGTTTTGTAGTATGAAATCAACAATTCAAAATCATTTTTAAATTTTTTATCTCTCTCCAGTTTTTTTTCTTCTAATTCTGATTGTTGAATCTAACACCTAAATGTTAAAGCTGAAACGTAAAAAATCTTGTTTGTTTTGTTTCTAAATTTGAAGTCCGAACTATGTGAAAACTGTCAAATTGTCAAAATTATCGAGTTCTATATTTTTTCTCGTACATGTTACTTCATAATCGCATTTAAAATTCAAGTAAACATATTTCAGCTAATTTTCATTTCTTCTTCCTCTTAGATATAATGTCTTTATAACCGAGGAATTGAACAAGAACAAAGCTATTATTACCCAAAAAATAACCTATGATTTTATACCAATTCATCATTCAACATTAAATTCGTCAACAACCTCTGAAAATAGAACAAACACTTTAATAATTAAATCAATATATTATATCCTTCTTCGATGCTATAGATTGATTTTTTTTACTATATAATATGAATACATTTATGTTAGAGATTAGTAAAGTTTAGCTCATCCATGAAATATCGTAATTGGTGGAACCCAAGATTTAAACCCAACTACTTTCAAATGAAAATACAAATAAAAATCACATATATATTGAGCTTGGAACCCATAATGGGCCACTGTAATTTGAGAATCTTCATGGGGGTTACTAATACTAATTTTATCAAAACCTATATTTATAAGCGATCGTTTCAAGTTATAAATTGATTCAAGCCCTAATTGTTCTCATCCTTGTTCTAGTTTTCTAAAGAATTAGGGGTTGTTTGGATACTAAATTTTTTGGGTCAGCCAAGGATAAACCTATCTGGCCTATCCTGGATATGTATAAACCTGAACCAATTTAGTTTAATATCATGTTTGGTAATTTTTACCGGTTATCCTAGTTCTGGCTTATACGTTGTTTGGATAATTATATCGTAAACCAGTTTTTATAACAATTTTTTTTTTACTTTTTCTAATAAAATACTCAAATTAAATATAATAAAAACTTTAATACATGTACTCAAAATTGTTTTAAAAAACAAACATCAATACATGCAAGTGATTATAATATTACTTATTACATTATTATTCAAAAAAAATTATGAAAACCACATTTTTTATTCGTTTTCTTCACTTTGCTCATCATTCCACATTGCATTTGCAATTTCTTGTCTCAAATGAATTGCACTTTCATGTTGTGCTATTCGAAAAGTACCACCAGTTCCGTGTATTTGCACTTGATTCTCTTCACCTTTATCTTCGCTATCATCTTCTTCTTCCATTTCACTAAATAGCCAATCATTTTTGTTTTTCCTTCTAATGTGGTTATGTATGATGCAACATGCAATAACAATCTTCATCTGTGTTTAAAATGGATAAGGATGAGCTATTCTCAATATAGCAAAGCGAGCTTTCAATATGCCAAAAATGTGTTCTATAACATTTCTGGCCAACGAGTGTCAGTGATTATATAACTCTTGGATTATCACCACCCACAAATTCGCTTAAATGATATCGAACAACACGAAATGGCACAAGAAAACCTTGTATATTTGCAAAACCTATATTGACGAGATAGTATTATATATATATATATATATATATATATATATATATATATATTTAGTATTTATTCAAATTTAATTATAGCATACTTTTACACTCAAAAGTTAATAAATAATACCTTCAGGGATTTGAAGCTTATCCTCCCTTGTCAAAGCTGACTGTAGTATACGTGAGTCTGAAGCCGAACCTTCCCAGCCTGCCAAAACATACTGAAATTGCAAATCAAATGAACATGCGGCTAAAATATTTTGTGTAATACTGTCTTTTCGATTGCGAAAAGCTCCATGGTCATCATCGTTTATAAGCGCTGGGATGTGTGTTCCATCTATTCCCCCAACGCAATCCTTATGAAAATTGCATAAATTGTCAGAGTACAAAATTCAAAAAGAAAGTTAATTTTTAATAAAATTATAACCTTAAAGTATGGAAAAATCTTAAATCATTTACGATTTCGTTCGGAGTATCAGCCTTTACAGGCTGTAAGAATTTTGGTGCAATAGAAACAACAACATCTAAAACAGTGTTAAAGTGACGACTAATAATTTCTCCAGAATGTTGATATTATTCTTGAACAATTCTATTGCGTTCGTCATAACCAATAGCATATAAGAACATTGTTACTTGCTCATCAACATCAACTCCTCTCGTATCTCGCAAAGAACCTTTTGTTCTTAAAATGTCACACAACTTTTGAAATACATACTTATTAATACGAAGGTTTTCATACATCCAAACAGGATTACCGTTTACTAACTCGACGATGTATTTTTTACCAGCTAATTTTGAATTGCGACATGGTTCCTTTGAAATATAATTCACGTAGTAATGAGAAGCTGCCATTGCAGCTGCAGTTTCAGCCAAGACAATCATATATTCTTCATCAGAATCATAGTCACCCATCATACTTTATTTCCTACATTTTTATAAATCATTAATTGTATATAATCAATAAATTAACATTCAAAAACTTAAATAACCATACAATTGGAAATAAAGAAAAATTTTTAACTTTAATAATTTATATCAAAACTAATAATAAGAGAATTTATTGCCAATTTATTATGTAATATTACATTAAAGCTGAAATGAACTAACAAATCAATGACGAAAGGTTTTATTTAAATAATAATTAATCTCATAAAAAAAATTTAGGGTTGCAATCCTAATTGTTTTTCTTAGGATTTATTTTCCACATCAACCACGTTTTTCATTTATTTTCAGCTAGGTTGAGAAACATTCTGACTTTTCTTTTATCCTCAAGAAGATCGCAAGCTTTTAAGTAATCACCCTCTAATAAACCAAAAATAGCGTCAAACACTTCAATGACATTTGGTTTCTTTTCACTCTCCGATCTTCTATTTTTTATTCCATCAACTGCGGATGCAATTGATTTCAAAGCATCAATTATGCCTTCACCAATATATATTTTTTCCTTTTTTTGCTATCTTTAGCAGCTGAAGTTGTTTCCGCCAGTTTGCATTGTTTTTTTTTTTTTTTTTTTTCTACTTCATTGCTTACAAGAAGTGAATCATCTTCCACGGCTTCATCATTTAAAGAATCTTGAAATTGAGTTATGTTGACATCACTCCACTTTCCAAACTTCAGATATGTAGCCGAACGAGCGTATTTTCCTGTTGCTATTGATTTTCCACAAATCTCATCAAGCTCATGGTAGTTCGGCATTATTTTAGTTCACATAGGTTTAGCTTCCGGATGCTCCTGCATTTTGTCGTGTATAAATTAATAGTTTATTTTAAATAATATTTTTTAAGTTCTAAGTATTATAAAGTTACACACCTTTAGATAATCATCCCAAACGTAAGTTTTAGCTGTTACCATTTATTTTTCATCATCCCATCCAAATCCACTTTGGTCCAAGAGAGCCTTCAAAATTGTGTAGATATTTCTTAACTTCTTATGTCGATTTTTCAAGACCTCCTTATCAACACTCATATTTTCATACTTGTCATTCATTTTTTTATCATTTCAACCCACGCAATCTTTGTAAATAACTTTTCATTTCTTTGCCTTGCACGTACTTGCTATAGCATGAGATTTAGGAATGAGCGATCCATTGGCGGGGTCCACTCAATTCTACCGCGAATATTGTTGGAAGTGCCAACATTTTCCATAGGTGGGTCTACAATTATGAATCAAAGTTAGATTTTAGATTACTTAAAAAAAATCATGGTTTTGGTGGTTTAGTCCATCTTCACAAGATGGATGAAAAATTTTACAGTAAAATCCATAAATCATCACTGCATGAGGAATATTGCATTAGGTATGTTATTCATTGACCTTCATATCTGAAGCCAAAGTACAGACATATATATTTTAAAATTATACAACAAGTAGGAAGAGTTCATAAACAATATTCTACTTTTCCATAATCTCAAACTAAAATACAGGCACCCGCTTTGGCGGCTTCAAGATGTTTACATTCATTCATTCAAGATGTTTATCAACAGCTACCATCTTCAAGGAGAGTCTTACGCTGCTAAACTACTTCCTTTGTCTTTATCTTCAGCAAGGCTACAATACCTGCCTAGTAGTTAGAGCGTAATCAGGGCTTTGCAATCTGGATAGGTTGTGGATTATAAAGTGGGTCAATTCCAGAGAAAGGGAGATTACATTTGCAGACACGTACTGCAAACTCAGACCTAGAAGACCTTTACTACTCCTAAGCCTAATACTATTCCTAAGCCTAATACTACTCCTAAGGTATAAGATAGTCAAATATCCATCACAACGCTAAGAAAGATCCTAAAAAAAAAGGCTACAACACACCCTTTTTAAAGCTTCAGCTTGTTATTGCGCTAGTTCCTTACCCTTCGCTAAGTCCAGAAATATCTACTCTTAAATACTAATAGCGATCCAGCTTGTTCTTGCATTTTTAGCTATTTCGCACATATACCTAACTCCGGCTTCCTGAGACTTATCTTCTCGCAGTGGTTTAGGCGCAAAAATACAAAGACAGTGCAAGTGGAGGCAATTTGGATAAGAGCTACATAAGCGAAAAAAACACTTATAAAGACTAAGACCTTCTCAAGAAAAAAAAAACTTAGACACCCAAGAAAAGGGAAGAGTGTAATATCTACTAGCAGCAAGAAGTACCAGCAACTCGATTCGATCTATCCATAGCGCCGCTCACACCTAAGCAAGAAGTAGCTCCCTTTGTCTATAGTAGCTAGGATCCTTGCTAGGCAATAGTTGGGGATCACACGTCTGAAACCAAGTTATCCTTTTATGCCATCCATTAGTGTGCTTTAGATCATTTACCTTTTTTTCTTACTGTTTTGGCTTAGATCATTCTTAGCTCTTCGCTCTGGCTCTTTTTAAAGACACAAGAAAGGTTGTCCTATTTTCCACTAACCTTTTACATTAAGTTCTTATACGTTCTCGTTTGTCCGTATCGACTCGCCTGTTATTCTAATACTGACTAAACATACTAATCCTGTTCTTATCTATAGCTTTTAGCGTTTGTATCCTAGAGTCGGTAACGTTTGTCCTCAAAACTCACCTATTTTTCTTGTACGCTACTGCCTCAACATCTATAGATAGAGCAGCTAGTTAGTCGGTCCTCCCTTGGTCAGGTCGTGGCAGGGTAAGATGTCAAGTAAGTCAGCCAATGAAGCATAAAAAAGCAAGGTTTACTATTGGGTTGACAAAAATTTTGTGCTAGGAAGGAATAAGAGGATAGGTTATTCACAGGACTAAACCACTAGCAATGAAAATAAATAGCGGCGACACATGCTTCACCAAAAGAATGCCTAGATCATCATTACACCTCTCTTTCCCTCCCACCCAGACATTTGCTCATAACCTTCACTTAACTCCACTCAAGAAAATGCATTACTGCAGCTAGTGAAAAAGGGACTAATGCTGCTAGTGAAAAAGGCAATACTGTTACTTTCTTTTTTTGAATTAGGCATTGCAGAAGAGCCTGTACTTTGATCTCTAAACTACTTTCAAAAAAAGCTCGATCTTATATAGCGTGGACCATCTTAAAGGAGAGTCTTACGGCAATCAAACTCGCTTCTGGCAGAGCTTACTACCACCACCTCCTGACCTTTATTTGTCTTTATCTTTATCTTCATTCTGGCTATATAAATGTCCTATGCCTTCTCATGTCGCCATTAATAATTTGTGCTAATAACATTATGTCAAAATTGATGTAGAACCCAAGGTTAATGTTCAACTTCGATTTTTTATTTTTTTTGAATTTTGAAGCTCAATTTCATTTCCTCGTGATATGGTGCTTACAAGAAACTGCTTCCAAGTCCTAAGAAAAATGAGACAATATTTGTCGGCGGTAAATAATATAATCAAAAGGAACATAGTAAATTCAAATAAGTGCATGTCGTATGTTAGGGATCTCTTTGATATTAGCCTGCGGGTTCAAGATATTTATCTTCGAGTTATACTAGTACTCGTTCAAAGAATAACTGGGTCAAGGTGGCTTTGGTGGTGTCTTCAAAGGGAAAATTCTCGATGGTCGGCTAGTAGTTGTGAAGGTGATGAGAGAGTCCAAAGGTGACGAGGAAGATTTTATAAATGAAGTGGCAAACATTAACAGAACTTCACATGTAAAAGTTGTGAACTTGCTAGGATTTTGCTTTAATGGGTTAAAAAGAGCGCTTATCTATGAATTCATGTCCAACGGTTCTCTTAAAAAAATCATCTACAAGAATAAACCATTAGAAACAAGTTCAAGCCTTCCATGAAAAAAGCTATATGAAATTGTGGTTGAAGTTAGTCGTGGACTTGAGTACTTGCATCGAGGATGAAACACACTAGCGTACATAAACTAAATTGGCACACTTGCGTTTCTAACTTACTTACAAAAAGGAATACAAAAGATAGGATCATAGGGGTTTGGCTCTTGGGGTTATAAGTTTCTAACTTACTTTCAAACCCCCTTAAACATTGTAGTTTAGTTATGAGAAATGTAGCAATATGCGTACGATCCACAAACAAAAAGGATAAAAATTAATGATGTCCCTAGGCTTTACAAGAAGAAAATTGAAAGGTTGGAAAATAAGGCCACATGGTATCAGCATGGGATTTAAGAGTATTGAGTCTATTGCAAGTACGGATCTCACTACAACAAATATATGCTTTTATGTCACTTAAATAACGTAATTTTTCTATGAAAAATGACATAATAAGTACAATATTTTGTTTTCTTCCTGTTAGTTGACGTATTTGGGTAGGCTACAACGTCATTTCCCAAATAATGACTTTATTTCCCAAATAATGACTTCATTTCCGTCTAATATCCCTTTAACGACACTTTTGCTAGTGACGTGAAAATATATATGATGGTATTTATGTCGTTTTTTGCTTCAATTGACGTGATTAATTTCAAATAACTCGCATTTTCACTATTGGAAAATAGTTTTTAAAGCCCTTCAGAAGAAAAAAAAACCTCTATTCTATCTCTCCCTCTCTAAGAACCCTAATTTGCTCCAGAAATCCTCTACCGGTCGAAGTGAAATCTCTTCTCCCAAATCCTTGGTTACAATTTTCTCTTTAAAATTCCTTACCTCTCTCTTTGGTTTGTAAAATGGAGTCGGCAAACATCGAAGACGACATCGACGAGAACATCAATACCCCCAAGTGGATCGATTTCTCCACTCTCGAAGACTCAGTCGACAAAAATGATGAAACTTTGTTCTTCTGCATACATGGTAATCCCCCATCACTTAATCTCAATTCTCTTTAATCCCCATCTCCCACAATCTTTGAGTTTTGAGAACTTGAGGTCGCCTTAAATTCTCCAATTGGGGAATCGTAATTGCAAGTAATGAAGCAAACCCTAATTATTTTTTCCTGCCAATTGGATCGAATTATGTTCAGTAATTCACCATGAATTTATGATTTTTGCTGTTGGTTATAGGCAAACCAGTTCACCTCATTTCTTCTATATCTCTCTCTTTCTATCTCATCTCATCCTTTTATTCTACTAGTTCAAAAGATAAGATTTTGAGACAACCCATCTTCTCATTAGGTACAATTAGTAAACCCCAACATTCACTTTCAGTGATTTAGTTCATTTTTTGACAACTGTGTTTTTATTGTAGTTTCTGGTGATTTAGTATTATGGCACTACTGCGATGATATTAGCGGAGATGTGTTGGGAATGTGGTAGCGAGGTTTATCGCAAAGGGTGGGAGTAATCAGAATGTTGGGGGTTTGAGTTATACCGGTAAGGTTTGTTGGTTTGTTGCATTGTGTGTTGGATTGTTGTTTTTATTGATTAGTTGGGATAGAGTAAAAATGCTTTCCATTATCTTCATTGAATGTGGGTAGTTTATGATTTAGATTTATTCCTAGTGTGAATTGTTTGAGGGTTTTGTCAATGTTGTTGCCATTTCTTTGTAGGTTTTTAGGGTGTTATGATCGCGTCCCAATGAATTGGGGATCGATTAAGCAGTTCGGTTTTGAATGCAAATTTCTGGATTGGCAGAGTATTCAAATGCAAAAAAGCTTGAATAAGATACCATATTAACTATTATATGATTCAATGGTAGTTTCGTGAGCTTCGTATTAATATAAGTCCTAGTTACAATTTCTCAGGGAGCACCCCACTTCATTTGGTAGCCTGAAGTGGCTCTTTTGACTGCATACGAGAATTGCTCTCATGGGGAGCATATCGGCTTCACCAAGATACATCTGGGTAAGCCCTAATTTTGATGGAGTATAATTATTTTCTCAAGCTCATACAATTTGAATGGAAGTAGTATGTCCTAGTTTGACAAATTTGAATCTTCTTTTTTTCCGTCTTCAGTCACTTAAATTGTTTTTAGATGGAGGACATGTTAGTAGGTGGAGGAGCTCTATAAGGGTTTCGATTACCACTAATATCAATCGGACTAAATCCCAAATGACTCAAAAACAAAAAGAACCTCAAGTGAGATGACTACCTCATCACTACTTCCTCATCTGATATCCCTGGAACTCAAACCATTTACATTAAGACCTTTGGATGCTCTCACAATCAGAGTGACAGTGAATACATGGTTGATCAACTTTCAGCATTTGGATTTGCATTGAGTAATAATCCTGAGGAGGCCGACCTGTGGCTGATTAACATATGTACAATATAATCTCCTAGCTAGTCTGCTATGGACACTCTAATTGTTAAATGTTAAAGTGTGAAAAAACTACTGGTGGTCGCTGGATGTGTGCCTCAAGGTAGCCGAGAATTGAAAGAGTTGGAAGGGGTCAATGTAGTTAGAGTACAACAAATTGACCGTGTTGCTGAAGTTGTTGAAGAGATTTTGAAGGGTCACGAGGTGTACCTTTGGATCGCAAGACATTACAAGACCTTACCAAGGTGAAAAAGAACAATTTTATTGAGATTCTTCTGATAAACGTTAGTTGTTTAGGTGTTTGCACTTACTGCAAGACAAAGCATGCACGTGGGTATTTGGGAAGCTATACTATTGAAAGCCTTGTGGAGCATGCTAGAAATGTTGTAGCTGAGGGAGTAAAGGAGATTTGGATAAGCAGTGAAGATACTAGAGCATATGGTTGTGATATTGGGGTGAATCTCCCTATTCTACTGAATGCTATTATTGCGGAACTTTCCTCCGATAGAAGCACAATGTTTTGAATTGGGCTAACGAATCCTCTTTTATTCTTGAGCATTTAAAAGAGATAGTTGAAGTCTTATGTCACCCTTGTGTGTATTCGCTTCTTCATGTACCAGTTCAATCAGGGAGTGAGTTCAGAACTGTGGTAGATACTTTGTATCAACTTGTTCCTGAGATGCAGATTGCTACCGCTATAATTTGTGGATTCCCTGGTGAAACGGAGGAAGATTTTGCTCAAACACTCGACCTTATTAGGGACTACAAGTTTCCTCAAGTACATATATCACAGTTCTATCCAAGACCTGGAACACCTGTTACCAGGATGAAGAAAGTCCCAAGTAATATAGTAAAGAAGTTGTGTCGACTCTGGTAGGAAAAGGCTAAGGATCAGATGTGACTCTTTACACACAGTTAACACTATTAATGGAATCTGGGAAACTCTATGGGCAACTAAAAGCATGATGAGATTCATATACAGAACATTGTTTCTTTTTGATGAATGGTGGATTGAGCATACTTTTAGAGAAGCTAATAGAGCTCTTGACCACATTGTAAAGCTTGTTCCTGCTATGGGACATTTTGACTTGGATGCTAGCTCTTTTGATGCTACTCTTGTTCAAATTTGTGATGAAGATAAAAAGGGAAAAATCTACTTCAGGCCAACAGCTGGGACGAGTAGATGAGTTTTGTTCTGGAACATATGCATGGGCAACAGGTTACATCCTCCTTCAGGCATCCATTTTTATCCTTTTTCATCCATTATCTAGGACTTAGTGAAATAGGATTTTCTGTGGGGATTGTTCAATCTGATTTCGCTGCCTCACTTAAACTAATTTTTAATGATATTTTGAAGCATAATTACTTGTGTTCAGATTTCAGTAAACATCATGTTAACAATTTCTTTCCATTCATTTTTGTCCCTCCGTCGATTTGTTTCCTTTTTCTTTTTTCTGGGGTTGAGAAAAATTGGTTTTATATATAGATTTGAATCTGGAAATCTGCCATTCTGTTTTGAGCTAAATCTGAAGATTGTAGGTTATTATGATCACAAAGAGGGAAATCGTGATACTAGGTATGATTTTTGTTTGTGCACATCCCCCTTCAAGCATCCATTTTCATCCATTTTCTGGAACTTAGTGAAATAGGATTTTTTGTGGGGATTGTTCAATCTAATATTGCTGCCTCACTTAAACTGGTTTTTAATGAGATTCTGAAGAATATTTACTTGTGTTCAGATTTCAGTAAACATCCTGTTAACATTTTCTTTCCATCCATTTTTGTCCTTCCACCCATTTTTATCCTTTCATCCATTTGCATCCTTTTTCTGGGGCTGAGGAAACTGGTTTTCTGTTTAGATTTGAATCTGGAAATATGTCATTAACATGATTATGTTTGAGTTAAACATGAAGATTGTAGGTTATTATGATCACACAGAGGGAAAGGGTGATACTAGGTCTGATTTTTACTGTACACATCAGGGTGATCCTGATTACATACCATCGCCTTGCATTTAAAATCACTGAAATCATAATAGTCAATTTTCTTAAGTAAGGCCAATTTTTCTCTTAAACAACGAAGACTTCCGTAATGTGTCAAGGAAACCAAAGTTTAAATATAAGCGAACACCTAAGACATTGGCACCCCTCTCATTGGCGCCCTCCAACACAAAGTGAATACTTATTACCTTTATTTTTGTTCATTATCTTGGCGTATGTAAAAAGTCGAAGAGTTTGCCTGCTGCTTTCTTTTGTTTGGACACCAATCGAATGGGAAGGATGCCCAAATCTTAGGCGCCTGAGATTAAAAAAATATAATTTTGTTCTGCAGCTAAAAAATTTCTTGTTGCATTTCATATTTTGAGTATTTATTTTTCTATATACCTATACCACTGCTGTAGATGATATCATAGATATTTGGCTACAACTTGCATTTTGTTCATGGGTATTTATGCTGCAAATTTACAGATTTGCAGATACACAGAGAGTAAGGCTTCAGGAAACCCCTGATGAAATTCCTGACGGTGGGACCCCATACATAGTGAGTTTATTAATGCACGACAAACTTGTTTACACCGGAAAACCTGGTGATTGAGTTGAGGTAAGGGAACATTAGAATGTTAATTATTAAATAATTTCCAATTGGCTCCTTGTTTATCTGTTTTACAAAAGAAAATGATTTTTGTATTGCTTATAGGTCACTGGGGTTTACAGAGCAATGAGTGTCAAGATTAGGATCAACACAGAGAACTGTAAAATCTTTGTTCAAGATATGCATACTATCTTATTAAATATCCTGAATTTTTTTGATGATAATGGGGTCTGCTTGATCTGATGAAGCTTATTTATAATGGCAGACTTACATCGATTGTCTACACCTAAAGAAGACTAACAAGTCTAGAATGAAGGCTGAAGATACTATTGATCATGATAATGGTTCGGGCGACAAGGATGATGACGATGTCCCCTACGATCAAGACAAGGTAAGAATAAATCTATATTTTATATTATTAAGCAACAGTGCTTACAGTATCTCCAATTACCTTGAACTTTTAAAAGCACTATCTAATTTTTGATCTAAATGTTAAAAATAACATAATAAAAATTAAAATTAAAATAAACACTTTGAGAGCCTGTATACTAGGTCTTATTTTAGTGGTTCAAGTTCTTGATTTTCTTTGTATGATGTTCAAGATGCATATTCTGAAAGAAGTCCAATAAAGATGCTTATGTTGCATTTCTATAGAAGGTGTAGTCTCGCTTTCAAGTGAGAAAGAATTTAAAGTTAATAAGCATCTCATAACCATTAATTACGAGTTCGATATATTTACATAGCTTAAATTTGTAATGTGCAGGTCTTCTACATAGTTTAAATTAGTAATGTACAGATTCTTTCCATGAGCTTATTAGTAGATTCTTGAATGAGGTAAATGCTTCAATACTAACTCGGAATATGTTTCCCTATATGTTATGGATATTTGACAACTATTAAATTAGTCTAATGTCATGCAGGTCATAATTAAGGCAAGAGGAACCGGTTTACACAATGGCAAAAATCATGATAATGGCATAAACATGATTTTTAGGATAATTGTATAGTACTATTTGATTCTAGACCAATTTGGTTTTTTTTATAATTTTAGTTTGTAACTGTGTTACTACTATTTGTCTTCATATCAAGAAGAAATTTCATACGTAATGAGAATGAGAATTTTATTCCCGTTAAGATTGTGAAATTTGGATAATGTTTATGTATGTATGTATGTACTTATTTTTTGTTTTAATTTTACATTGTAATCGGATGCAAATAACTTCGTTGTGGTGTGTGCGTGGGGGGGGGGGGGGGGGGGCTATTTTTAAAAAAAAATGCTTTAACAAAGACATCACTGAATAAGTGACGTTGTTTGTATTTGACGTCGTTCAAAAAGTGACATTATTTGTGCTTATGTCTTTTAATGTTATTTGCAAAGATGACGTTAATGCCTATCACGTGAGATATGGGTATGAAATTACGTCATTTTTTTTAAACTTTGATGTCATTTAAAAAGTGACGTGATTACTCAAGAGCTACCAAGTCGCCTTGGTCAACGTCGCTTGCAAAAGTGACGTTATTTCTATTTCACGTCACTTTATTAGTGACGTAAATACCCTTATTTGTTGTAGTGTATGTTTTACCTCAACAAATCCCATAAATTATTAACGTTGAACCAATCTAACTAAAATTTTAAATTCATAAAAGATCAACGAACCTTAAAATGAACTCGAAGAGTAGCTCATCTAGCCTTGCAAGCTGGAAACAAATACATCACCACACGCCATTAAACATAAGTCTATTTTTGAAACAACGAATTTAGAATTAGGATACATAGTTTACTCAAAAGATATTGAGAGATCGATACGCTTACAATTGGTGGGATTATTGGCTTGCTTCGAGCATTTCACCTACAACAATTTAAGATAGCTTTTAATCAGTACTTTAATCGTGAAACGAAGAGAGAGTTAGAAAAATAGATGATCAAAACTACTTCAATTCTTCACAACTTGTGCAAAAATTTATCATTGCTAAGCTGTAAGATAATAGTAGATGACATTGAAATAAGAGATGACATTGAACAATAGCTTATATCTGAGAATTTCACATGGACATTGGCTTTGGACCATTGTCAGGCATTCCCATTCCAGCAGCTAAATCTACATCCAATTGCTTATGTGGTGAAGGTCCTGCCATTATCTTCATGCACTTTTTGAGCTTTTTCGTGCGAAAATGATCTCACCATTGGGAAATATCGATCGCACTGCATACAGTAGAACTGCCCCATCCTAAAGAGATTTGTATCCATGGGCAAAGGATCCATCCCTGCTTCCACTTTAGACTCTACCTTCTTAAGCAAATCGTACTTGAAATTTATCACTGCAAGCTGTTTTGTGAGAGAGTCTTCTCTTCTTCACCTTTTTATGAGGATATTTTCCTCCTATTTCTTAAGCCCTATAAATTGAATTTGAGGGGATTTGGAGATTTCCAAAGCTTAAACCTTAGAAATTGTAGTGACAGTCTATAACACCAGATAAAAGATTTTCTTACAAAGCTATAACGAAATTCATCGCAGCTCTGTTTCTAGAGAGAGAAAATTAATGGCAGCTATGTTTTTATATATATATAGAGAGAGTTAATTCTCGAGGACAGAAAAGGAGGCATACCTGGTTTTCTTTGGAGAGTATATCTCTTTACTCGAAAAGTTGGAGAAGATAGAAAAGCTTCAAGTGACAAGTTGGAGAAGAGAGGAAACTTTTACGATTTTGAAAAAATAGTGAACCCGTTTCGTTTTAAAACGTGTTGAAGTTGTTCCCCGAAAGAACTGGTTTTCCTCAAATTTTGGAGCAGACTAATTCAAAGTAAAACTCAAAAACTTAGGTCCCATATATTACCAAACCTTGATTTTATCATCCAAAATAGTTCTGAACTAAACTATCCCAGTTTTAGAGAGTACCCAAACAGGCCCTTAAGGGTTTTGATTCAAATAATAGATAAGGGGGGGAGAGAGAGAGAATAAATATAGGAAGAAAGATGGAGATAAAACACAGGTATAATATGGTTTAAATATTTTTACTTAGGTTCTGTATCAATCCCGTCAACTTTAGCAAAAATGATTTTCATATAAGTTAGAATTTTTAACTTAACGTAAGTGAGGTGCCATTACTGCAAAAATAACTTTTTATAAATGGAAAAACAAACAAACTTATTTGACTTATTTGGTCAATTAAGTTTAAAATAATAAAAAAAACTAAAAAAACTCTTAGGGGTTGCTTGTTTTTAGCTTATTTAACTTAATTGCTTTATTTTGGTCATATTAAGTGAAATTTCACATTAAGTTGTGTTTGTTTTTTTATTTCTAAAAAACTATTTTTAGTAATGGCACCGCATTTTTCTAAACTTAAGATAAGTTAGAAAATCTAGCTTTTATGAACTCTATTCTCCTTAACTTGACGGGGTTGTTACGGCAACTTAAATGAAAACGAGTAAACCTCAATTTACCCTTGTTTTATTGGCCGTTTTTCCTCTATTCGTTTTATCTTTCTCTACGTTTCCTATCTCCTTCTCTTTCTCTCCCATTCTTACTTTATCAAAACCCTAGCTATGAAACATGGGATTGATGGATTCATGACAAATGAGCCTTTCTATTAAGATTAAAGGCAACCACAAATTAAATAGAAATTGGTGTACCATCGAAACATCATTATCACACAAGATCAAGATCGGGATCCAAGTTAAAGCAAACTATTACCATCTGAGATCGAGACTCAAGGTAAGAAACTATATGTTCAAATAAATTTATTAGAGATGGATCGTGTAATTTTATCAAGGCTCGTTAAATTATGTGAAGTACAAAATAGGGTTTATGAAAAGTTGATTGATATAAGTTGCAATTGTTCCTCTAACATAGATATAACGAGAATAATGTGAGAAAGATACAAGTTGTAGCTGGATTGCATTTACAAAATGTTGCACAGGGATGCAATAACACATAATCTCACCAAGAAAAGTGAAATACAAAAAAGAAAGAAAAAAAATAGTGTTTTGCTAAAGCCGCATCCAAAGGCTCGTACTAATTTCACAAACTACGTATAATTCTAGATTTTCAGCATTGAGTTTAACTCCTAAATGGTGATTGTTGAACCATAACTGCTTTGTACCTATATGCATTCAAAATTTGGATTTGAGAGAAGACGTCGATCATGTTTGAGTGCGGCTAACACATAACCACCAATGGCTTAGTCTTCGGTAAAATGATCCCATAACCTTCGCTCATATACATTCTCAACTCAAAGAAATATCGTTATTGCTTGTATGGCGATGCATAAATCTCAGGAAAACTTATATGGATGATGCATTTTTTAAACTATACGATAATGATAATGTCAATGGGGGACCTCCTCCTGCTAAAATGAATAACGATGCACTACATGTTGATGATGCATTTTGAGATAATGAACAAGCCTACATGTGGACCTTGCGAGAGGAGATTGTAAACGGATTATTCAAATACAAATTTGAGTTTTTTGAAATTAGATAGAATGTAAGAAATTTTGGTTTGAAGATTATTTTAATGAAAATTATTTTAATTAACTGATGTTGGAAAAAAATTACTTGAATTTAAATGCAATTATGGAAAAACATGTTCTTCAAAAAATAAAGAACGGGGTAATTTTGACAATTTGACAGTTTTCAGACATTTCAGACTTCAGATTCAGCAATAAAATAAACAATTTTTTGTATATATTTCAACTTCAACTTCAACATTCAAGCGCTAGATTCAGAAATTAGAATAAGCAATCAGAAATCAAAATAAACATAATGAAATCATAATTGAAAAAATAAACAAACGACCTCTTAGTCTCATAACAAGCATCTCAATGATAAATAAACCATATCCATAAAAATAAACATCTCAAATTATCTTAAACAAGCCTCAAAATTACGAGTATCTAGATGTCCCCAAAATGAGTGTCTGCGAATCCGCTCCCTCTAAGCAATCCCATGTGTTCTTCATATGAAGTTATCATAGCAAACTCCTAACTCGAATAACAACTTTATCTTGAGTTGTGACTGGCCTTTAGCTCACTCAATTTGTAGATTCGTTGTTCCTCTTGAGTTCTTCAACTCTTTTCATTGTATTAGAGCCTCATACAACCTTATCTTCTTTTCATATGCCCAACAACAATGTTTTCTTCTAATAATATTACTCATTGCCATCCACCCGCCCCCTAGGTGTTATCATTTGGAAGATACACTTGTCAACTCTATGGAAAGATTTTATTTTAGGATTTTAATGATAATTTAGTTATTTTCCAAAACGATAGCAAGTAGCTTTCATAGCTCAGTTGGTTAGAGCACCCGTTTAGTAAGCGGGAGGTCATGAGTTCAACTCTCATTGAAAGCATTTTATTTATCATTTTTTTCTCTCCCTCATCTCGCACAAGTGTCACTCTCCCACGTTCGTACCCTCCTCATCAAGGTTTAGGGTTTAAGCACGCACGCACTCCCTCTCCCTCCCTCCTAAATTTTTGATCCTGAGTTTGGGTTTTAGCTCCAATGGTGAAGAGAAGGAAGTAAATCTTCAAAAGGTTTGATCTTTTACTTGCTCTAACAATTACTTCAAATCTTATCACCAATCACACTCAATTACTCTATTTGTTTCACTAAATTAATTTCACACTTGGGAACGCAAAGATGTGGAGAAACGTTGTGAAACAAGCAGTTTCCATAAGGAGATTGATGAGTTATTCTTCCAATTCGGTAAAACCCAGTAATTCTGAGTTTAGGAATCTCCTAAAGTTTGAATTTTGCGGAATGGGTGTTGGCGGAAACAGTGAAATATCAATCATGAAAGAAGAATTTAGGTTACCCAAGTTGCGATTTTTTTGTGATCGAATTGGGGTTAGGGGTTTTGCCAGTGTGGCGGAGGCGTCTGTGTCGTCAACGGATACCGATGATGATGTGCCAGTGGTGGTTGAGAGTCGGGAAGTGTTTAAGAAGAAAGTGGTGAGACCGAAGGTTGTGGGAGGAATTCATGGGGGGACATACCATAAACTTAGAAGGAGACAAATAAAGATTGAGACAGAAGCGTGGGAGAATGCAGCGGAAGAGTATAATGGTTTACTTGCGGATATGTGTGAGCAAAAACTTGCGCCCAATTTGCCTTTTGTGAAGAAGTTGTTTCTCGGTTGGTTTGAACCGTTGAGGATAAAAATCGAGGAAGAACAAAAATTATGTAACCAAAAGAAGCATAAACTAAAATATTATGGTCCGTTTATTAATATGTTGCCGGCGGATAAGATGGCGGTGATTACAATGCATAAATTGATGGCGTTGTTGATGGCAAATCCAGAAGAGCAAGGTGTCAGGGTTGTTCAAGCCGTTTGTCAAATTGGCGAGGCAATCGAGAACGAGGTTGGTGAATCTTGAACTACATGCTATTTACAAAAATAGATTATTATAATTTACATTTCAATTGTTCTACGTGCTGAAGTACGCTAATCAAATGATTAACATTGCTTTTAGATTCACGCTCTTACCCCTTTCAATTACCAATTCTTTCGTACTTGATTAACCTACTTTATCATGAACAATGAGGATCAGCCGTTATAGGACGCTCCTAAGAGTCTGCCTTTGATCTCATCACTTGAAGATGGTGCTTTGCTCCTTCTTATACCTATACAAATCCAATGAAGAGGAATCAGATCACCTCCTTAATATGTAGCTCTTGGCACTTGAGCTTAACTTTCAGTGACTATCTTATTTACTTGTTCTTTCTAACCTGTAGAGTAGAATTTTGGAGAAACTTCTTCTCTGCAGGTTTATAATTCATTATTTTGTTTAAAAAAAATGTATGTTGAGTAATACGATGATGACCTAGTACCTACTTTATATAGTGAGCCAATAGCCGGTTACAGATTTTGCTATTGTTCTGCCATAATAGCTAAAGAACTACACAACCTTTTTCTCTGTCTAGACTTCATCTTAATGATATCAGTCCTAATTAGACGACCATATAATAGTCCAATTCATTGGCACAATCATCGTTATTATTATGGGCTAGGACTTTGGGAGGGGTCTATACATTAGTCGGATTAACTAGAACAATATATCGTTGTTTTGTGATCCCCGCCTTTAGACTCTGTTAGCTACTGTTCAGCAGTAGTGTCCTGAATGTAGGAGTCATTAAAAGGGTGGGTTGAACTTTTAGGACTAGTCAGAAGAGTTGGTTGAGGCTAGTGGATTATGAGACAGAAAGGGATGGGAGTTATGGAGAGGTAAAGGGGGTGGAGAGCGAGCCATAGAGAAGTTCCAGTTTACAGGTTATACAAAGTGACGGGGGTTGTGACCAGAGATTCTCTTTCCATATTTTAGGTGAAAGACGAAATGGTTTGGTTATGAAACATGCTTATTAGCTCTGCTACGAACTAGCTTTAGAGTAGGTGGCGAGGAGTATAACTAAATGTTGTGGGTCTCAGAAAAATGCCAAATGCTAGTTCACCATTTCAGAGTGGATTCAAACTTGGACATTCCAGTTTTTGTTTTTCCAAATGGCCCCTTTGGTTTAGTGGTCACATGGTCTACCCGCCTCATTCCTTTTGTCTAAGCAGCTAGTATCATATTCCCGTATGTGGTTTTGGTGTAATGCCACAGGTTTTCAATTTAATATTTATAAATAGTTTTATCTTCTCTTCCCTTGTTACTTTAAATGCCTTTTATCCTGGTAATCTTGACTCTTCTATATGCAAATAAAGTTTATAGACTGATGTATAGCCCTATTTGGTATTCATCAGGCTAAGTTACACACATTATTGGAAAGTGCAAAGAAGAAGCCAGATGGGCATACATACATTGATGAAAAAAAATATGATTCCATGGTCAAAGATCAAATGAAATTAAGGAAAAAAGTGGAAGATTTGATGAAGAAACAAAAGAGGATGGAATTGAAGAAGATTGTGAGAGAACAAGTTGATTGGAAGTCATGGGGCCAAGATGGTCAGGCCAAGGTTTGTTCTTTACTTGTAGCTACTAAAAAGTTCATATTTTCTTCTTTATTGTGTATGTAAAGTCAATATTTTGCGTATTTTTCAGATCGGGAGTCGACTAGTAGAGTTATTGATAGAAACAGCCTATGTACAGCCCCCAATTGATCAGCTGGCAGAAGGTCCACCTGATATTCGACCTGCATTTGTTCACACTCTTATAAATGTAAAAAGCGAGTCAGGGTGAGAATTAATTCTCTTAGCTGTTGAGTACTTCATCTGGTTGTGTTTAATCCCTTTTGATTTCTTTTCTTAATAGAGCGGCCAGAAGATTTGGTACTATTCTGTGTGACCCACTAGTTCGCAACGGCATGGATAAAACGGTATGTATAGTCCACTTGTGATGCGCTTGGAGTTATTAAAACTTAATTGCAATTGGAGTTTGAGTTTAGGCTTACCTCCTCCCTTCTGAATACACCTCTTAAATTTCTACTCGCAATTTACAGATATTAGTCAAACCTGAGGTACTTTGATACATTTTTTTTATCTAATGGAGATATTTCCAGTAAAAAAGATTCAGATTAAAGAATACCACTTTGATTTTGTCCGAAAGGTCATGGGATAATATGAAGTTAATAGATAGGGAGGGTTTGAATTTGTCTCATTTAAATGGACTTATGGCGCGATATAATATATGAAAGGACTTATGGTGCGAGGCATATATGATATATAAATGGGGAGTGCATGAGCACAATACTTTTGCAACTTTAAGATGAATGTAACTTCAATAACTTCTCTTTGAATTCAACCAAATCATCCACTTATGAGCGTACACTTGTACAAAAAACAATGACTCATCAAAATAAATTTTATTTTTCAACTTCAAGCAACCAACTTGAGTCTTCATCGAACTTCTGTCATTCTATTAATCACCATATTATGTAACAGTTAGAACAAATTTCAATATAAGGAGCAAAAATAATTGTTGAAGCTACAGTTATTACAACATATTTCAATGATACGAAACTCCCAAAACAGATTTCATCACAGAGAACAACTAACAATTGTTTTGAAAATACAGTTATTACAACAGATTTTCCAAACACAAAACTACAAAGTGATGCAACATTTTTTTTTTCAAGAATTCGATGTCCACATATTTGATTAGCGAGAACAACTTATTCAGTTCTCAAAACCTATAAGCTGTAAGAGAATCTAACCCCAAGCAATTCTGTTTTCATCATTGAAATGACAAATAATTCTTGAAATTAAAATTCCTGTAATCCATAACACGATAACAATTGATGTCAAATTTACTCTTAAAAGTGTTGCGAGCAGTTCTCTTGATGTCAATCAAGTGCGTTACGGACTCTCATCCTCGTTAGTGTACACCAATTGTGTAAGGATCCTTACACCTTGCAAATTGTTGCTAGTATTCTAATCGTGCATTTAACCCAAAAGTACATGACAATATTCGTCATCATTCTTGAATAAAATTTAGTTCATTTATCATATAAACCAAATTGAATGAGTATGTACGGATCAAAACTTAAATCAACAATCTAAAATCAATAAACCAAGAACATGGTGAAAATTTAAATGGTAAAATTCAGATCCATAAAAATCCATTAATGGAATATTCATAACTACATACAAAATAAAAAAAACTCTATCACTACCAACTCGCCAGGATTTGTCCTGACTTACTCGACATGGGAGTTGGCGAGGTTCTCACGTGCCCCAAGGATTAGTCGGGTAAATGGTGATATATTATAAACCCGAATCACCCTGCTTGCAAAAAAAGAAAGCCCGCTAACAGATTTGTTATGGAAGATCACCACGAATGAGAAAAAGAAAAGAAAGTTAATGATGGGATGTTCATCATGCTTAATAGAGTAAAGTTATAAAAATCACAAATTAAACGATAAGCCATCTAAGTGAGAGATAACTCAAAAAGAAAGAAAAAAAAATCTCGAGTTTGAGAGGGACACATGCTTTACCCTAGATATTGGGAACTAATGGACTAAAAGTGCCTAGATGATATTTTTTAATCCCCCATTAAGTGAAACTGCATTACATCCACCCAAGTAAAGGCTGTTTTTATATCGTATCCGAAAAAAACCTTTTTAAAAAATAAACCCAAAATTTTCCCGGAATTTCATAGCCCTTCCAATTCCTATCTCATTTTTATCGAAAGCCAATTTTTTCCTCCAAAATCGGAACAAAAATTGGAAAATCCAAATATTCAAAGAGATGAATCAAGGTGGCATGGAGGAAACACATTTGCATGAAAGTTATTTTTTACTTAAAAACAGACTCCATAGAACTATATTCAATCTAATATGTGGATAATGATTGTTTTGGTCAATGATTCGTCCTTCATAGGTGTTTTTTGTTTGTTTTTCATAGATGGAGTGAAAATTTAAAGAGAGCTTATGCGCCTTGGGCTTCATATCGTGGTTCACTAATGGCCACTAACGGCCAAGGCCATACGCATACAACTGTTCATAATATGGACCCACGGTGTGGCTGTATAGGCAGTCACTAGCGGCTATACAGTGGCTCACTAATAGCCACTAACAACCACGACTATGCGCACCAAGTGTTCGTAACATGGAGTTACGATATGCTTATATAGGCGGTCACTAACGGCCACTCCATGACTCACTAGTGTGGCCACTAACAGCCAATGTCATGCGCACAAGTGTTTGTAACATTGAACCATGGTGTGGCCGTACACCGCGACTCGCTAGTGGCCAAGGCCATGCACACACAAGTTCTCGTAACATGGACGCACGATATGGCAATATAGGCGGTCACTAGTGGACCAAAGATTCTAAACTTTTGAGAGAGAAAGTAAGAGTTGTTGCGTAAAATATATTAAGTTTATAATTTGGTTGATACTAATACCCTTACGCGATACGATATTTGACAAAAAATGTCTTTTTTCTTATTATGTTTGGATAAATCGGAACATAAAATAGAGAAAAATCGATTGACATGTATTCGGAAAAATTGAATCGAAAATTTTGGAAAAACGGAATTATAAAAGTACTTCCAATTTCTATCCAAGTCTGCCCCCCCCCCCCCCCCCAATTGGAAATTCAATATAGGTTCCAAAATAGGAAAAAATCGAATTGAAAATCGAAAAAATTGGATGATCGGAAAAAGTTGCTGCTTTACACCCAAGGATTTTATTATTATCGATCAACGTTGTTCTTTTTTCATTTATTCTGTGTTAACTTATTGACCGTCCTCACTTACATATATGTGTGTGTATGTGTTATATATGAATTTCACATAGTACTTCTTTTCTTGAATCACTAAGTTGTTTTCTATCTTTATAGGCACGACACATGGTAATTCCTTATAAGCCAATGCTGGTGCTTCCAATCAATTGGACAGGGTACGTTATTTCTATCTCAGTCATTTAAATCTCATCTTTATGTAAAGTTGTTTTCGGTCTGGGACCGTTTATCAGCACGAGAAATGGGTAGCAGAAATAAAAGCGCAAGCTGTATTATCTTTTGGCAGGTTTGACAAAGGTGCATACTTATATTTAAAAGCATAAGTGGTATTATCTTTTGGCAGGTTTGACAAAGGTGCACACTTATATTTACCATCTTATGTCATGCGCATACACGGATCAAGACACCAACGTCAAGCAATTAAAAGGGCTCCCAGAGATCAGTTAAAACCTGTTTTTAAGGTCTGTGATTTTGCTGTTGTTATTTGTAAATTTAATATTTTTTGTGTAATTTATAATTCGATATTTAATGCAATAAGCTGGTATAACACTTATTTCTATATAGTTTGGAATTACGAAAAACTGTATCTCTTTTCAAATTTTACTTGTTACCACCCAGGCCCTAAATACGCTTGGCAGTGCTAAATGGAGGGTTAATAAAAGGGTACTTGGTATCATAGATCGAATATGGGCCAGTGGAGGTCGCCTTGCTGACTTGCCGGATTGTGAAGATGTGAGTGATATATACACCCTTGAAATTTATTTGCATTTATACTTTGTTGAGATGGGATATAGTTATTTATTGTTCTCTATGGATTTTAGATTCCTCTTCCCATGGAACCTGACACAGAAGACGTAGTAGAACTCAAGAAATGGAGGTGGAAAGTTAGGACGGTTCAGAAAGAGAACATTGAGAGACGTTCACAGCGATGCGACGTAGAGCTTAAACTTTCTGTAAGAAGTTATTTTATCCATGATGTCCCATTATATCACCTGCATGTTAGTGTAATTGATGTACCCATGAATAAATTAGGGTCTTCAACAGATAATATTCAAACCAGATAGGTGTAAGTCCTATCCCAAATCCACTCTGTTCTTGTCACTTCCTATAGTAGTATCTATATCTGATTAAAAAAGCGTACAATTCATATCCGACCCAAATCCAGATGTATAGTATTAGTGGAACCCGAAAAGTCATTTGGCGTATATAACAGGATATAGAAATTAAATTGTTAATTCAAATCATATCCGAAGGAGTTAAGTTTTGAGTTTCTGGCCGGTTCTGATCGAAAAAATTCTTTCACAATTCCAGTTACTGATTGATTGATTTTTTTTTTGGATTAATAAGTCTAATAATTGACAATCGTAGGAGAAAAATGTGCTTACTTTTCATTTTTGGGAAACAGGTAGCGCGGGAAATGAAGGACGAAGCTGGCTTTTACTACCCACACAATATTGATTTTCGTGGTCGTGCATATCCCATGCACCCACATTTGAACCACCTTGGGTCGGATTTATGTCGAGGTATCCTTGAATTCGCAGAGGGGCGTCCACTTGGAAAATCCGGTTTACGGTGGTTGAAGATACATTTGGCAAATTTATATGCTGGGGGTGTGGATAAGTTACCATATGACGGTCGAATTGCGTTTGCTGAGAATCACTTGGACGATATATTTGATTCTTCGGACAGGCCACTCGAAGGTAGGCGATGGTGGCTGGGTGCAGAAGATCCGTTTCAATGCTTGTCTGTTTGCATCAATCTCACTGAAGCATTGAGAAGCTCATCACCGGAGACTACCCTCTCACACATTCCTGTGCACCAGGTATTTACCGTGCTCATCATACTGTTGCTAGGGTTCTCTTTCTCTTAAATCTTTCTTTCTTTTTGTTGGTGAAGAGATTCTATTCATCAATTGGTGAGGCCCTTAATTGTTTACTCTTCTTTACTTTTTCAACTAATAACATCAAAGATTTACGAATTTGTATCTACTATAGCTTTCAAAAATGGATTAAGAAATTGTTGACATTTTAAGAAGATTGTTTTGCTTGATTGTTCCTTTCCAGGATGGGTCATGTAACGGCTTGCAACACTACGCTGCCCTTGGAAGAGACAAAGTAAAAACCTTAACTTTTTGTTTGTTCGTTAGTTTAGTTTTACTTGTTAGGTTCTACTAATAATACCTTGTGTGTTTTAAAGTCACTCCCTCTTGTATAAATTCTTTCTTTGTTTTATTTTTATATTGGCATTGATTTTCCGTTGGATTCAGTTGGGAGCAGCTGCTGTAAATCTGATTGGCGGAGAGAAACCGACTGATGTTTACTCTCAGATAGCGGCAAGGTACTCCCTACCATTTTGCAAATGTAAAATTTTGAACTTGTGGTTTTAGAATCTACCTTGTTTAAAATCCGACTTGTGGTTTCTAATTAATGATAATGAAAATTTGATTTTTGTGAATGCCACCACTACTAATGTAAAGGATCCAAAATTAGGTTTTTTATTTTTATTTTTGATTAGAATATTAGGTTATTGCCGTTGGGTTTTCATGACGAAGTTAATCCCAATTGGCTTACTTGTGATTATGATTTTGTGTAGAAAAATAGCAGTAAAACAACACCAATAGGGGCTACTCGCCAGAATGTATCCAAATTTATATAGCATGTAGATTTACCAGATTTATTGTCGTTGGGTTTTCAGGACGAAGTCAATCCCGATTGGCTTACTTGTGATTATGATTGTGTAGAAAAATAGCAGTAAAACAACACCAATGGGGGCTACTCGCCAAAATGTATCCAGATTTATATAGCATGTAGGTTTACAAGATTCTCACGAGCCCCAGGGATAACTCGAGAAAATGGTGATATATTTATGACCCCGGATCGCCCTGGTTGCAACAAAAGAAGAATAAAATAGTAACACAAATTGTAAAATAACCTAAATCGTTATCATTAATACATTATTTATTTTAGGGTCCTGAACACCCAAAAAAATTATTTGATTTGAAAAATCATTAAAGATTGTACCTCATTTTATTTTGTAAAATCGAGAAAAACTCGTGTGTTGACGTTTTAAAGTGCCGTAAACTAATAAAAACGACTTTTTGTACAATAATAAAATATTTGAGAAGCTGATTTAGTGAATCTACAAGTTCTAATAAGGGCAGTGTTTAGCAAAAACACCATAACTCGTCATTGGATATATTTGTTTTTTGTATTATCGTGTAGATCCTACAATCTCAAAATCTCAAAATTTAAATTCCCGGAAAAAGTTAGAAAGCTGAAAACCTGGAGGAGGATGTGAAAAAAGCTGAATATGATAAACTGATTAGCGAGCAAAATTTAGGAAAACCTTGAAAATATATTTGAACATCAAAGCAAAGGTCAATTTTTTTTTTTTAGGATTTTTTGTGTATGGGTCTAAAGTCCTCTAGAATTACATTTGATACCTTCATCTTTTAAAAAATTCTAACGTCAAGTACCTAACAATTCTAAAATGTCAACTTTACCCTTTTTCTTCTTTTTTTAAAATTTCAATTTACAACCTGCTCCACAATTAACACAAATTTGAGCACCAAACATTCTCTATCAACTCGACCATGAAGAGGCAGTCTTCAATCCCTCATCTATTCTGCTTAGTGTGATAGGTTTACATCTTGGGCTGGATGGGAACAATTATTAGCATCTATACCCGAATAGCTTTTGATTAAGTTGGACTATTAGATGGTCTGATTTTGAAGTTGAGATGATAGGCCAATCCTTTATTTTCTGGAGTATGACAGAGCTTTGGGCGATGATGGCTTCATAAAGTTTCTTATTTCCTGCTTTCCAGATCCTCAAGTGATAAGAACTGGAACTATAGCTGTGATTATGGATATCCGAGACTTCATAGAAGCTTTAGAATACCACCATTTGATCCTTTATATATAGTAAGATTGAGCTAGGACTGCACACCACATTTTTTTGACATTTCTGACCAAACAAAAACATTGACATTGAGAGGCTAGATGTATATTGCATTTCTGTAAACACCATCAACTGCAACTGCAACTGCCCGGTTCATACTCCATATGAATTTCAATCTTTGTTGGAATTGTTTTCACTAAACCCACTTGAGATGGTCAGCTCTTACAAATTTAGATATAGTAAGCTCCCATGCAGTCCTAACTGAGAATAACTACATGTTTCAGGCCTCCAAACAGGTTTATCTTCACTGTTGGGCAACTTGAATCTTCTTTCTGGAAAGCTAACTTGAATCTCCCTCTACACTAATGTAGTGGGATTTTGTAATTTATCACCTACCATACCGAAAATCCTCACTAAGATCATCCCTTTTCATACCTCCAGGTGGCTTTCAAAAGAAATAATGTACTTAGTTTTGGCACATAGCGTCTGTTGGAGATCGCGATTATGATTATTATGAGTGTTTGGGAACACCGTAGTATTTTACATATGACACATCAGATAGTATGTTAGGATTAAGAGTATATGATTTGTTTCTATCATTAGGTCCTATCTATATTTAGTAGTTACCTAGTAGGAGTTGGTTTCCTACTAGGACTCTTATGGTTTCTTTATTTAAATCCCTCTTTAGGGTGATTGTAATCTCTCTTCAATATACAATAAATCTTCTTTCAATTTAACTTGGTACTAGAGCCTCTATGATCTTGAAGATAAGCAAGGCTTTTAATGCTTCTGCCGGCGGCGGCTGTTAGTGTCGCCGGATCTTCAAATCCGGTGTTTATCGTTTTTTTTTATTTTGTTCTCTTAACGTTTCTTTTTGTGATTTTTCTTTTTTCTTCTTCAATCTCTAACATGACATGATTTCGTAATTCAATATCTCTCGTTGGTATTGAAAATCTTTTTACTACGAATATGAGATTTAAGATTTAGGGTTTCTAAGTATGCGCATACTTCACCGGTGTGATTTGGTGGCAACCGCTTCTCTGCGAATCTATTATTTCTAAACAAATATGTTGCTGGTTGGTAGTCTTGTGACAATCTTTGATGATTTATGTTTCTTCAATTCTCTTGTACTAGTCCAAAATCTGAAACCCTAGTTCTTTTAATTATTTACTTTGCTGATTCGTTGCATTGTAATTACTTCATGGATCTAGAAGTAAATATGTGGGTGCTTCCTCTTTGATCATGATAATCTCTTAAATATCTTCAATCTTTGAGAATCTTTGAGGGATGCCTTGCATATTCGGCCTTATAATAGTTGATGGTGACATAAAGTTTATCGCTTTCTGTGTTTGTGAGTTTGTTTGCCACTTTTGAGGTGATATTGATTGTTCGTATATGTTAAAAACTACGTGCATGGAAGCTAAATTAATCTAAATTAAAACTAAGATCTCTCAATTGCATAAAATAAAAGGTCGAAAACCTAGCGTTTTTAGATTTACCCCAAACTCTATATCTCTCTCTAAGGCTAAGCCTTTCTCTCTCACTCAAAGCAACATAAGAAATAAACTAAGCTTATACTCTCTTTAATAGGAGAAGAGACCTAGCACAAATATAAACCCTAGCTAGGCTCTAATTAGGAGACTTCTAATTATAATGTAAATCAAATAAACTAATTAGAAAGAATTAAAATAGAGAGAGTGGTCATGCAAGACGGAGAGACGATTGCCTATGTGGGTATTGTGACGACCACGTGACTTATCAACTCTCCCCGTCTTCTGAAGAAAGAAGAAACAACTCTGAGCATAGGATAACTACAAATCCTCCCACGATACTTGCCGTACCCGTTTTGTTTGCCTCCAAATAGATAAACTATTGTTTCGCCAAAAACACCGTGCGTGACTTCATTTTAAATCCCCAAAAGCTGATTAAAATCTGGACTTGAGCAGTCTTCAAACCCTTGCAAAAATGGATCACTAAACTCTAAATTAATTACCTCTTCTGGAGACTCGTCAAAGATTGGAGGTTTATCCCAATCAAGGAATGGAGAGGAATCCTTTCCGGTAACGCTAATTGTGTGTTTTTGTATCGTTTCGTTTTCAACGAAACCTATAATTTTAGAATTGCTAAGAATTTCTTCCCCAATTTCATATGCGGATTCGTTGCTGTCGAACAAATTGTCAAAGCCCTACTCCTCAATTTCTCCGACCACCCCTCTGATTAACACAATGTTGGTCTTCTTCAGTTGGACTTCATGATGAACATAATCATCAATCGGGTGAACTTCTCGCATCAAAGTCGCGACCCTATCGTAGGACTTTGGTCGAGAACTTTTCAACACGTCTCTATCTTCCCTGCCTACAACATCAATCGCATGGGAACCCTCCTTCTCAGCTGTCTCTTTGTAGTGGTTCATCTTGAAGCATACTCCATCGAATCTTATCGAATCCTCCGTCGCAACACCCGCCTCAATCTTCTTTTCTCTTACTCTACTTCATCTTCAATGGCGTCGGCAAATCTACTGTCACCAAAACTCGCGAGGGCACGTAATTTGGCAAACATCGCCTCAAGTTGTTTAAGCATCATCTTGTTGGATGCCGTAAGCTCCTTGTTAGACTTTATAAGCAAGTTGGTAGACTCTTTTACCGTTTTTCAATTGCTCGCCTTGCGTTTGCTTCTTTGGTGTTTTCTTCCTCATTGTTCGTTGAGAGAAATAAAAATTTCACTGTAGCAATACAGAAATACTACTGTAGCAGGTACTGAAAATTACTGTAGCAGTCAGTGTAAAAACAATTCACAGAATCTTGCTAGCTCTGGTACCGAGTTGTTCAAAACTACGTGTGCGGAAGCTAAATTAATCTCAATTAAAACTAAGATCTCTTAATTGCATAAAATAAAAGATCAAAGACCTACGGTTCAAACTCTACATATCTCTCTAAGGCTAAGCTTTTCTCTCTCACTCAAACTAACATAAGAAATAAACTAAGCTTAGGCTTTCTTTTATAGGAGAAGAGATCTAACACAAATAGAAACTCTAGCTAGACTCTAATTAGGAGAAGTTTCATAATTATAATGCAAATCAAATAAACTAATTAGAAATAACTAAAATAGAGAGAGTGGTTATGCAAGGTGGAGAGACAACCACCTACGTGGGTATTGTGATGACCACGTGACTTATCAGTCTATATGGTTTGATCCAGTACTTTTCAAATATGTATTCAGTGTTTTGGATCTTGGATAATTTGTGATTTTAAAGCTTATGCTTTGATCCAGTTAGTTGCTTTTGAAGCTAGGGTTTTTAGACCCCTTTCTCTCTTTATGGTAAAAGATAACCTCTAGAGGTTTTTCTTTATTGATGAAGAGAAGCCTTTGTTGGCCTATAAGGTTGGGATTTTTATTTGATGGGCTGATATTTGTATTAGTCTCCTATCACTCCTTCATTCTCCATTGGAGATATTTATCTTTGTTTCTTTCGGTGATTTATCCTTTTCCTCGTGTGTCTTTATCTTTTTTTCTACGTCTTCGGTGATTTTTTTTAGTTGGTTTCCGTATAACCAACTAAAGTGGACTTAATTGTCTCTTCACAATTTTTTATATATTTTTGGGTTGGAAAGTTCTAAGAATCCATTTTTGGTTACTTGGAAGAGTTCCAAAATCTAATCTACTGTCTTTTTGTGGAGCTGGTTTGTTTAATCAACCATGGAACCAATGTTACTGGTCCATAGAGCCCATCGTTGGTGAGGCCTTTTTTTGTTTTAGTGAAGATTCAATTTGGTTTATTTATTGTTTGAAGTTGAGGACGAAAATTTTAAGACTCTTTGTGAGAGGGAGTATTTTGTTATTTTTCCAAGCTGGAATTATGGAGTTTATGTTTCCAACTTGAGGGGAGGTCTTTGAGAATATGGTTCTTTTGGTATGTTTGAAGTTGGTTGAAGATTCAAGTTGGTTATTTGAAGTTGAAGTTAAAAGACTATCTTTGTGAAGTCCCGATTATTCATGAAAGTGTTTGCTTATATTTGTGATGTTTTTGGTTGAAACTTTTCAAGTAGCGTCGTAACTGATTTTGGAACTCATTGAAATCCTTAGGAATAAATATTCTGTTTTACATGATACGCAAATGAACTCGTTTCTACCATCTTTCATGTACTGACACAACTTGAGAGTAAATTTGAGCTAACATTCAAATTTATATATTACCCAAGCAATATTACTGTTATCTAAAGTAGAGATCTTCTACAGAATTATCTGATCGGAAATTTAATGTTCAAAATGCAGTGTTCTTAAGATCATGCAGATGGATGCAGAGAAAGATCCTGCGACCGACCAAAATGCTACTCGTGCCAGGCTTTTAGTCAAACAGGTTAGTTTGTTGTGCCACGTTCTTCAAATTTGACTCAAGTGATATATTTGTTTAGGCCGTTGGAGTCGGTGAAATTCTGTGAAAACGTATTTTAGTAAAGACATATTCCAAGGAAATTGCAATTTTTGTATTCACTTATACTTCTTAACTTTCTAATGACTTTCTTAATTCAAATCTTAATATAACTCATATTTTTCTTCTTCTGAATCGTAGTTTTTCTTTATGCTGGATTGGTAAGGTTACTCCATAGGCCATGCTGGGAACTAAGACTTACCTTCAATGTCTGACATCCTCATGTAGGTGGACAGGAAATTGGTAAAACAAACGGTGATGACATCAGTGTACGGTGTGACTTACATTGGTGCCCGTGAACAAATCTTGAAGAGGTTGGAAGAGCGAGATGTCACCATGGATCGCCAGGAGTTGTTTGATGCAGCTTGTTATGTAGCAAAAGTACGTAAAGTAAAACTAAAAATTCTACACTCTTACTTGATGAATAACGTTTTTGCCTGTTTGCGTGGATCTTCTTTTGCTTGAGCAGATCACTTTAATTGCTATGGGGGAGATGTTCGAAGCAGCACGTAGTATAATGGGCTGGCTTGGCGACTGTGCAAAGGTGTGTTTCATCAAGTTTTTGGCATTCATTTAATGTACGCTGTTTCAGATTGGCTGTCCATGGATGGTTAGTAGGTTGTTTATAGGGGTATTTATTACCCATCTTGCTTTGTGATTAGTTCTATTTTTTTCCCCTCCTAAATGTTAGGTTTATGAGCATATTTGCTCTCTACATGTATGATATGTGGTGTGATACTTTGAATCCTTTTATGATAAAAATCACTAGCCTTATCTTTTACTGGAGAACTTATGACGCAGGTCCAAAACCCCACTGTCGGTACAACCCCGTCACAGGTTTGCCTAGTCTTTCTTATTTTCACGTTTTAGCGATGAACTCTTCACTATAGGACACTTTTAGGTTAATACTTTACGAGTTTTACTTAGCTTATTTGATTAATAAAAGTTTGTGTTTGTAGTTGAAAGAGCCTTTCTTGTGAGCGAGGTCGTAAACCATAAATTGATAAAGAGCTCGAGTTTTGGATTCGATACTTAGTTTATTGAGCCTTAAAATATATCTCGAATTTTAAATCCGAGTATATTTTACATGATAATGCACCAATGTATTACTCATTATCATTGTCTTTAATTTTGAAAATCAGTATTTCCAGAACAGCTTCTTGTGTTTTGACAGCAGTTAATTAAAACTGAGGTCTTTTGCAAATGGAAAACATTAAAGACCGGTTCTAGCTTTTCATTAGGGGTTTGGTTAAACTGCTCTGGAAGCATGAAAACTGATTTGTATTATATCTTTCTGCTCATTTTTTATAATCATATTCAGAAAGTTGATTTAAATGTGAGTATTGAACAGGTTATTGCCTGTGAAAATCATCCAGTGCAATGGATCACCCCTCTTGGGCTTCCTGTAGTGCAGCCTTACCGCAAATTCGGACCGCATCTTGTAAGAGTTTCAGGATTTTTTTCTTTCTTCGTGAAATTGTTATATTATCCATTGCCCTATGTCAATATAATTTTTTTGTTGATTCTGTAGGTAAAAACATCCCTTCAAATTTTGACCCTAGGACGGGAAACTGATAAGGTAATTTTCACTTCCTCATCGTCATGTTTATTATTTGATTGAAGCACCTTATTTATTATTAGTTTACACTCCGTTGGAGGAAAGAAGAAAGAAGAAAGAAGAAAGAAGAAAGAAAGGAGCACGCATCTGAAGTTATCTTCTGATAGGTCGTGGGGTCGTTTCCACACACGCACATCGGTCGTTTCCATGCACGTTACACGACCACTTCATATTTTAGTTGTTATGCTTTATTCTATTTAGTAATTCTTATTAAGAGTCTTATTAGGGTTTTCTATGTTGTGCTAGGTCTCTTCTATTAAAGAGAGCTTAAGCTTAGTTCATTTTCAATGTTGGTTTTTGTGAGAGAAATGCTTAGCCGTAGAGAGTTATGTAGAGTTTGGGGTAAAACTCATAAGCTCTAGGTCTCTGGCCTTCATTTTTAAGCAATTAAGTGAGTTTAATTCAAATGCGAGTTTTAGGTTAGTTTAATTGTGAATTAGATCGTTGAATCTGTGTAGTTTTTAACAAATTAGTATCAGAGCAAGGTTCGTTCTTTGGGATTTTTTTGTTATTACACCGTTTGCTACATCGATGTTAAGCCAAAAAGATTTAGAAGGATTATGGAACAAGTTCGGGTGGAAAGACTACATGGAAAATTGGATATAACAAAGATTAGAAAATGATGAAGGCGTACTTCTATGGAGAGAAGCCAATGAAGTATGGATTCCGAATTGTCATGAATCGCAAATGTTTTCATGTTTAAAAAGATATCTGACAAGGGAGGCGTTTCAGATGCTTGTGAACTCTAATGTCAAAAAAGATAGGTTTCAGACGAGTGTAGGTGTTGAAATCGATATAGAAGACTTGAAGGTTAACTACCATGATGTACTGACGGAGAGAGAGGTTCCCTGTGCGACTGATTTCGTGGGTGAGGTAGGCGAAGACGCGCTGGAGATTGAGGAGGGTGTTGTGACGGAGGATTCGATGAGATTCAATGTAGTAGGCTTGAAGATGAATTACTACAAGGAGACGACAGAGCGAGAGGGTTACCGTGTGATTGATGTTGTAGGTGGGGAAGATGAAGACGTGTTGAAAAGTTCTCGATCAAAGTCCCACGGTGGGGTCACGACCTTGATGCGAGAAGTTCACCCGATTGACGATTCCGATCATTATGAAGTACAACCGAAGAATACTAACATCACCCCAAAACCAATACCCAGAGTCCGACAAATTGAGGAGTAGGGCTGCGCCGATTTGTTTGGCTGCGACGATCAAAATTATGGGCTTGAGGAAGAAGTTATTAACGATTGTGAAATCGTGGGTTTCACCAAGATCGACAAGTTTGTCGATTCTCAAATCAAAGAGGTTTTTGACAACTCCGATCAATGGAGTTGTCGAATTAGAGTTTCAAAACATTGGGGAGTATTTTCTAGTCGTTCAGATGCTGGAAAACGACAAACCAAAGCTAGGTTTTCTGCATGATATCGAATAAGAGGGAATTACGACGTGTTTGATTCGAAACAGTGTCAATGGAGTCATTAGAACCTCCGTTCGAAGCTTTGGATAACCAAGATGTGGGGTCACCAAAACGGGGAGATACGCCACCACAGTTGCCGCAAAATACGAAGATGGAGTCGGGGAAGAGATGGGTTTCGCCCACGTGCTTGGCATAATACGAGGCACGAGGCACGAGGCAGTTCAATGGCACAACATGAGGCACACCAATAGGCATGCCATTGGGCAGTGGAGTCATATGTGACTTGCATGGCACACCTATGAGCATACCACAAAGTACACGACACGGTCGACACAAGAACATGCATGTCTTTAGTAAAACGAGGTTATACCATACATGTTACAAAGTGTAAAAAAGCTAGGAGGGGCATCCAAGGTCCAAGAGAGTATGGGGAACCCAATACGGGCTGACTTTCGCAACCACTCTCCAAAGATTGATTGGGATAAACCTCCGACCTTGATGAATCTCCAGAAGAGGTAAGTAATTCAGAGTTTAGTGATCCGTTTTTGCAAGGGTTTGAAGACTGTTCAAGTCAAGATTTTAAACAGTTTTTGGGACCTCTCGATGAAGTCAAGTACGGTAGTTTTGGCAAAACAATAGTTTCTTTATTTACAAGCAAACAAAATGGGTACGGAAAATACCTTGGAAGAATTTGCAGCTGTCGTATGCTCAGGGTTACTCCTTTTGTCTTCGAAATTCGTGGACGAATTTTTCAAAGACGGGGAGAGTTTATAGGTCATGTAGTCGTTTCCACGCACACACGTCGGGTCGTTTCCACACATGTCACACAGCCACTCCCTATTTTAGTAATTATGTTTTATTCTATTTAGTAATTCTTATTAGGAGTCTTATTAGGGTGATATTTTGTGCTAAGTCTCATCTCCTATAAAAGAGAGCCTAAGCTTAGTTTATTTTCAATGTTGGTTTTAGTGAGAGAAAGGCTTAGCTCTAGAGAGTTATTTAGAGTTTGGGGTAAAACTCATAAACCCAAGGTTTTTGACCTTTATTTTTAAGCAATTAAGTGAGTTTAATTCAAATGCGAGTTTTATGTTAGTTTAATTATGAATTAGATCGTTGCTTCCGCGTAGTTTTTAACATTATCAACTTTCAAGACTTAAACTTGGGTTCACATCTTGGTGACCCCTGCAAATACAAGCATATGTAGGGGCAATTTCTCACTCAATATGAATCTTAACGTTACAAGGCTCCTATATCATGAATTCCATCATGTTTTTCTCTTATGACTGGCATGTGCATCAGTGTGCGGGAAACTAAAAAAAAAGTAGGCACACCGTCTTTCTTCCTTTCTTCTCTTGCAAGAGAAGTGAGAAAAGTGTTATTTTTCACTTTTTGAAGTGTAGAGAGATTTCTTTGTTGTAAGATTTTAACCATGCTGCTTATTGACAATGTAGGTTATGGTTAGGCGACAAAGATCAGCTTTTCCACCAAATTTTGTTCACTCCCTAGATGGGTCCCATATGATGATGACTGCAATTGCTTGCAAGAAAGCGGGCCTAACCTTTGCAGGTTTAGCAAGTTTGTTTTTTTTCATTTTTTTTTCAACCTTATCAATCAGTTACTCATCTCATTATTCCGCGTATCTATGATTACAGGAGTTCATGATTCATATTGGACACATGCATGTGATGTTGAAGAAATGAATAGAATACTTCGGGAGAAGTTCGTTGAACTCTACGAAAGACCGATACTAGAGGATGTAAATTCTTCTAGCCAAAATCTTAAGATAATAAAAGCATTCTAATAATTTCTACCTGTTAAATACCATGCATGACTTTACAATGCTTACTAAAATTTTCATGTACTTAACTAGTTATACTTTTGTGCAGTTGTTGGGGAGCTTCCAGAAATCTTTTCCCAAAATGCATTTCCCTCCCTTGCCGAAGCGGGGGGACTTCGATTTAAAAGAAGTTTTGGAGTCACCCTATTTCTTCCACTAACACACATTTGCAGCATTCTTATAACAATTCATTATAAGTAAGATTACTCTCTCTTTCATAAATTTCGACACTATATTGAATCATGCACTATTGTAGCATATAAAAAAGCATACCAATTTTTTTGTACTCAGGTTGTGGAGAGTCGTGTGACTTTGCATGTTGACCCTTGCTTAATTGCGGGCTTGCAGCAACATGTACATACCTTCTTTCATTCAAATCTTGCAATAAGTCACGCAGGACAGCCTAACGTTTATTCTAGCTTTGTATTCTTTAACTTAATGGACGTGTGGCAGAGTTGTAAGTCGAGTATCACCTGAAAGTTGGAGAAAGTTGGACGTTGCACTGCTTATGACGATCCCGTCAGAAAATTGCTGTTCTAATTATTTCGGTAATGACGTCTTCGAGCATTAGAGAGAAGATGTTATCTACAAACACAAAATAAATAAAAAATAAAGGGGGAGAGAGAGATAACCCCCTCCTTTTTGGATCACAGTGAAGGCATAGCTTTAGTGAGTTGGATACTGGTACCAAAGACGGGAAGCTATATGTAAATACCCGAAATTAGAATGAACCGAAGAGATGCAACCATCCCGTTTTTTCCATGAAGCACTAAGCAGTCTTGCGAGTATTTCCAGGTTACTGCTGTCTTGTAATGTAAAGTATAGTCTCTGTAGCAATTATGTTACCCGTTTATAAATTTATATGAGAGTTATCAGTCTTTCTCGGCTTTAAGTTTTGTTCCGGAAGTTTGGTTTAGACGAGTTTCAGCCTTCATCAGATATTGTTTTGATACTGTCCACACTTATCCTTGACCAAAGAAATGTGTATTTTCACTTTAAAAGGGCTCGGTGTCAATTAGAATGGTGATCTACAATGTGAGCGTATTCTATCTTGGGCCAACCTCCCGGGTACAACTATCGGGCACTACTCAAGTATACTCCTGAAGTCACTCCCTGTGATACTATTCTACTCAAAAGGTCATGGTGTCTATTAAGTTACAATATACCAATAAAATAAATTAAAATACATATTAAGTTATAATATGAATCTCAGCTCAGAATTGAGTATCGTTTATGTTTTTACGTTTCAAAAAAGAATCCATTGTTTACAAAGAGATACGTAAACAAAAAGCCAACTGGAAGGGCAGTTTTCATCAGAGCATCTCCAAATTCTTTATCTATCAGTCTAGCTGACTGATACATATGCAAGAGCCGCTTGATTAGATTAAGAATATCAGAATTATACTTTGATTTAGTTATGTTTAAAAGCCAATGAAATATCATTATGCAGTTCCATTTAATCCACCTGCTTCACAGTAATAGACACTGCAGCTATTGCTTAAAGGAAAAATGACAGTGCAATGAGTTACTACGTCGAAGCGTCGGATGTTAAGGCAATTTTCATACAAAAAAACTGGACCAGTCTTGCTAAACAACGTTAGGAAACTCAATGTTCACAGGAAAAACATTAATACAGTGCTTTTACGAAAACTGACCTTTCTAAGAAAAAAGAAGAAGCTTGGTCATACATCAAAAACAGGGAGTGGCTTCCTCTAGCTGAAAATTCTGTGTAAGAATGGGCCGTTCAACAACAGCTCGGCCTCATCAACCAGAAAAAGGGAGAAAAAACGCCACACGATAGTCCAAATAATGTAATTCAGAAAAATGATGACGCGAAATTACCCCGTCTTTCTCATAAAAGAGAACTTGTCCCCCTCTCATAGGAAAAAAAGAGCTTAATTAGTTCATTGTTTCAGAAAGAACAACAATACACATTCTATAGTTAAAGAAAATATGATTTTTAGAGAAGAATTGTGAAATAATATGACAATATTTTTAAATGTTTATCATTGAGTAAAGCCTGTCAACACAGCCTTCAGGCTTAATGTCTGCTTGACCTTGCCGGTGCAAAACAAGCACAGTTCACTGAGGTACTCTATGGCACAAAGACTCATACTGAGCAACGTACCACAATTCAAACACAATATGTTATTTACTAGCTTCAGAATCTGCACAAAAGCAATTAGAATGCAATCCTTCTATCTATGTCTGGTATTTTATCTTCAATTGCTTCAAGATATAGCTGATCACTTCCTTCAATGTGGCTTTTCTCCCGTCTTTGAAATTCCACAGCTCTGGTACTGGATATCGGCCACTAGCATTGTACTCATTTATCTCCAATAATGCTGTTTTGATAGCCACATAAACCTCGCTCCCAAGCTCTTTGTCCTCCTTCAAATGCTTCAATTTTTCATCTTCTTCATCGATTATTTCCTGCAAACCAAATCAGTCAATCTCTTGATGTGTTCCTAAGTTAGCAGAAGTGAGAAATAACACATCGTCTTAATTAACTCAAGCAATAACCACGAATAATATAATTGGGAACAGATCTCAACATTTCGTTTTTCCACACATAACTGATTTTCTTTAACGAATTAAGCCCTTCCACAAAATTATGATTTTGCACGACTGCTCGTGATAGTGTTCACCAAATACCCATCATGGCCTAAAATATATTGTGGTTTACAATTGATTCTAATCCCCACAATTTCATTCTCACAATACACTATAATTATGGCAGTTAAATGGGTAAAACATCAGTTCTGAATTCCCAAGAACACTACAATAATATTTGTTTTTTGTTTTTTGTTTTTCAGATGAAAACCTTTATCACTCTACACAAAGCATTATATGTCAGTAACCAACACAGTACTACATCTATATTTAAAAAAAATGAGAGGTGGATGGTAAATACATACTTTTGATTTCCCAGCTTCAACCACTATTTTAAATGGATGCCATTCCGGATTCTTGATATGGGATTCCCACAAGGAATATGTTGCCTTAGATTTGATTAATGCTAGTTTAGGTGTGAACTTTCGCAGGTATGCATTCTGAAATGGTTTGCTATCAATCTCTCCCAATTTTTTGATTCCCAAAGTGCGGCCACCAAACATATTAGTCAAACCCTAGCAATAAAAATAAGTCCTCGGTTAGCGAGTTTTAAGTTCATACACATGAATATTATACATATAGGAATGACAAACATGCACAACATGAAATATTTAGTGATCTAAAACTACTTGGATCCAAGCTTATTTAAAATAGCCCAAAGGAAAACAAAACCCATACTTGAATTAATGCTTTGCGAGCTTTTTGTAGTTCGTCATTCATCTGCCGCTCTTTAACAGTAAGAGTTGTATTCATAGATTGCATATCACCCATTTCATCCTCTTTTTCTTCCAATTCTTCCTGCATCTCTTTCATTTTGTGCTGAACTCCATTATCATCTTTCCCTTCAATGTGATTCATCACCTTCATCTTCCCCTTCAACTGGGTGATTTCCAGTTCCAACTTCTGTTTAGCATCAAGTTCCTTCTCTAAAGTAAGTATTTTATTCAGAGCAGCCTCCTTCTCCCTCTGTATATTTGCCGACCCAAAGCAAATTAAAATTAATTAAATGAGAAAATGAAATGAAAAATGATTTCTTCAGGTAGAATACAAAGAGGAAATTGTTCATTAGCATCTTTAAAGCACAATGTTTGGCGAAAGCCTAATATTAAGTGGCACACCTTTTGCTCTTCAACCAACCTCAAAACATTCTCGTCCGCCTTTCTCTGCTCCATCGACGCCAAGTGAAGGGAATTTTTCTTGACGACGTTCTGTGAGGACAGCAGTAAATAATATCACCATTAGCATCTGCGCAGACAATCTTCAGTACAACGAAAATATTGGGTTAAACGTCTTCATAAATTGTAAAGCAGTTGCCTTAATACTAAAAGTTCCTCTCCATGAAATAATTATGAAATATTACTTGTTCAAGTAAATTTAAACTGAAAAATGAAGTCAGTATAAGCTCGCTTAATGTTACTTCTATTTATACCCTAAGTGTTAATTTAAGGACAATTATCAGGACTATGACCATAATCATATCGTAGCAAAATGTGTTTATCGCCGGTCCGCTTGCTTAAGTCCTTTTAAGTGTGGTGCATAACAAAGTTCTTGAAGGAAATTTTATTTTCTTACCTGTATACTGAAATTGAAACCCTTGCATCGTCAACAAATTCAGATTCTTGAACTCCGTCAATTGAATCTTAAAGGTAGTACTCTCTCTAAGATCTTCAAGGTAATGTGGGGTTAAGTATAAGTTGCTTAAGAGGGACCTTTTTTTTCTTGCTAATGAATGTTATCGAGAATTACTTAATAACTTAAAAGTCGAATAATTTTTCTTTAGCTGCTTGTGCATGAGAAATTGACAGTTCTCTTTCGTTGACACATATTTTTTCAAACCATATATTACATAAGCGCAAAAAATTAAATAATAAGAAAGAAATAGAGGTAATTAACTTATTTGTAGGATAACAGATAATACATTTTCAAAATAACATCATCGCAGCAAATTTCAAATAAAATTCAGAAGTTGACATAGAATGACCTTGTTCTTTTCCTCGTCGAGTATCCTTCTTTCACGTTCGGTCAGGGCTTCGTGCTTGTTCAGTTCGTTGGACCGCCTCTCAAGTTCTCTTCTCTGGTACTCTAAATTGGACTTTAGCTTTTCGTTCTCATTGAAAATCCTAAGAGTATTCTCAGCTGCCGTATGACGCAAAATCCTCATTTCTGATAAACATTCAAGGATTGTGAATACAGTGTATTAAAACTACCATTTGTGTACAAAAAATAGAGACAGTGCATATATATATTGATACACATGGATAGTGAATACCTTCATTATGGGCATGGTGTAGTGAATTCTTCTCCTGCATAACAGTATCTAACAACCTGCTTGTTTCATTATACTTGGTCTTCCAATCATCTAGATCCTTATTTCTATCACCAAGTTCGTAGGTTAAATTGGTAACAATTTGCTGTTCTTTCTTCTTAGCTTCTTGCACCACATCGGAGAGGGTCATTAACTTTCCTTTCTTGCGAAGATAATCCCCGATTTGCCCTTTTGAATTATAATCATCTGCACGTGCAACCCAACCATACATACTTGAGACTCTGTATTGTTTCCGCTCATCCCAGTCCTTTTTGCCGCGATGACGAGCTGTAAATGACTGTTCAAAAGCCACTGCATCCTTGAAACCAATCCAATCCTTGTGGAAATCGACCATAGCAAATCCACTATCTTCTTTATCGTTCCATAACATGTGAATCTCTACAGGACTAAACTTTGAGAATTCTATTTTCATTGAAGACAATTTTCGATCATTTGGCTTCACGAAAAGGTTCTCAATGATGCCCGTCCATGGCCAAACATACAGCTCTTCTTCCTCAGGGGGTTTGATAACAGGCTCTACCACAACTATTGCGAGTTTATTAGCTGAAACATCAGTCATCTCATTCTCCAAATACTTTGAAAGAGCAAGGTGATTCGCTTTATCTTTTGTTTTTCTGTTTGAGGTACCTTTACTTGCACCAGTTGCATGTTGAAGGAGATCTTTAAAACGATAATCCTGTTTCTTCCTCCCCGGACAAAAGGGGCATCTATATGTCCCATTTGGATTCTTCCATTTGAACTTACCCGACTTCAATTCTTCATATATTTTTTCCGCGTTATCAGGGATATCAGAATCACTCATTTCTGAATCACCTGAACTTTGATCCGTGAAGTCTGGAGTAACATAAACATGAGAAAGACCCAATTATGTAAGCATCAAATAATACTTTATCAAACATTAAGAATGTCCACAATACTACTCAATCTCGAGTTCCGCTTTAACAACAACAATCAAACAATAAAATGGTACATAGTAATCACATCATGGTTAAAAGACAAATGGTTTCCATGGTATTTAACATTTCTTCTGGTTTCCATAGTAAACACCCCATCTACATAAACATATAATGCATCATATCACACTACTCATCAAGCGCACCGTAGGGAGTGTCTTACAATAGGCTTTGTTTAAAACTAAATATGTCACAAAAATAAGTGTACATCCGTCCGTCATCTTTTTCATCATCACCTCTCTCTCTCTCTCCCAAACCAAACTCTCTCTCTGTGAAATCACTCATCTCTGGGTCGTTTGAAATCCACCATTTCATGGTTTACTAGTACATCTCAACAACAACACAAAGTTTCTCCCAATTTCACCTAATCTAATCATATTTCCTCCAATTTCCTCAATCATCAAAAACCTCGAGTAAAGTATTACAATTCGCAGTAAAAAAGTGAAATAGTAGATGATTAGAAACTAACACTACACATAGTCAGATAGAATCGTTGAACAACGAAGAATGAGAGAGAGAATCAACACATGCACTTCGGCATTTCATCAAATAACTCATATACATGTACAACCATGAAGAGTATGTCTCTGTGAGTGTGTGAAAGAGAGAGAGAGAGAGAGATGTACCTTCATCCATGGCTGTTTTGTTCTCAGAGAAAAAGATCTACAGTGGCGAGTTTTTGGCACACTTGTTGTTTTTCTTCCTCTCCGTATTTCAATTTTTATATTTTATTTTTTTATCCAAACGGTTTTATACTGTCTTCAACTCCAAGAAAAATAGCAAAACCTTTCATGCACATATCATGAAACTTTTAGGATATTTCTGGATTAGAGTCTTAACATTTGGTGCGTTTGATTACTTCATATAGTCGAGGCACCGGCATAACGGGCTCATGTAAAATAGGATGCACGGTTGAAGACACAAAACTTCTAACACAGTAGGTGATTTTGGCCCAAAGTTTTGTTTCATGATACATCATACATGACATCTCCATGGGTGCCCATTTTCATTTTATGATAGGTCTTCCAATGCTAATTTTACGAATAGGTAAACTAATAGATCCTGCCAAAAATAAAACAACTTACTGAACACTAACCTCTTGACTGATAAAAAAAATAAAGTACCTGGACCATAATAATCAGACTACCATGTCTAAACGAATGCAGAAACAACTATTCAATAATGAATAGATGTAACCCTTGAACATTTTAAGTTATATCAGTTTCTATGTACAGAGCCATGTCTACATTGAGTTCTAATAATCGGACTACCATGTCTACTAAAAATTCCAGGCATCTAAAAAGAGCACGTAGTGATGTTTCAGTTTACAGTGGTTCAGAAAGGAGTTCCAAATAGAGCAGATCTTGGCCAAGACGCACTTACTTACATGTCTTTTTATTTTATTTTCCAAATGATGATATAATCTGAAAAAAATAAATCCGGCAAGACTGAGCTTTGACCATGGTAATATTTTGAACAGAAAAATCCTTCAACATTACTGATAAAATCGCTCTTAGTCTAGAGACATAATAAAAATAGTATCAAAACCCCTTTACTCTAGGCAAATGATATAATTCGAAAACACGACAGGTCTATAATAAAAGGGTAACATATGGCTTTACAAACGACATAAGAGCATCCACAAAAGCTAGGTACACCCTGACGTGGCAAGGTGGATTTTCAAATCCACCCTCTTCACCTTCCAACAGCTAGGTCGCAAATCCACGTGGCAAAGTATTTTCCTCCCTGAGGGTGGAGAATCTACCCTCAGGATGGATTTTTGGTGGATTAATGCCGCGCCCTTCCGAACCGCGCGTAGCCTATGAGTCAATAAGATGTTGGCACTTGTCAAGTTTCCAGTGACTTCCATGCAGCACAGTTCTGAATTGCGCGTATATACAACGGCTTAGATTAAAACACGTGGACGGCTTAGATTTAAACCAAAGCAAACGGCTAGTTATTGACGCGCAATCTTGCATGAAATAAGTGCACTGGTTCCCCTGTATTTCTTGGTTTTTCGCTGATCAAACTTGGACAACAAGATGCTCAACGGCTATAAACGGCTAGTTTGTTCTCTATCTATAAAACCCATTCATCTTCTACTCTCTTAATCTTCTACAATCAACTCATTCATCTTTTATCCCAAAACTCAACTTTCTTCCTTTGTTATCATTTTCGCCGAATCATGTTTGACAAAATCCAGGTTGACCTACTAATGTCTAACCCATCACTCTCATCTTTGGAGTCATCGTCTTCATCATCGTCCGAAAGCGAAGAGCTCTTCCGACGTCAAATTGAGATGATGCACGAGTATAACAAGATTATAATTGAGATAGGAGAAGCAGAAGAAAAATAGTAAGAGGCGATATCATCACGGAGGCGGGGATGTAGTAAAAGGGGAATGATTGACAAGCGGAAAACCCGTGATCATAAATTGGGGGAGTTTAACCTTAATCGGGATTACTTCGGTGACAACCCAAGATTCAAAAATATCCCAATTCGTCGTCGATTCCGTATGAGCGAAGGTATGTATCAACGTATGTATGATCAAATACTTTCTTCGAACCCCTATTTTATTCAAAGAGAAAATGCCGCTAAGACGATGGGCTTATCCTCACACCAAAAGATAACGTGCGCACTTCGCATGTTATGTTACGGTACGAGCGCAGACGCCCAAGAAGAATACCTTCGGATTGGAGAGTCTACAAGTATTTTGTGCTTGAAAGAATTTTGTAAAACTATTATAACACAATTCAAAGTTCAATACCTTAGATCTCCCAATGAAGACGATACATTACACTTGTTAGAAGTGAATGGACCGCGAGGCTTCCCGGGGATGTTAGGTAGTTTAGATTGTATGCATTGGAAATGAAAGAATTGTCCTACCGGGTGGGCAGGACAATATACCAGGTATAAGGAAATCTCGACGATGATTTTAGAAGTGGATGCATCGTAAGATCTTTGGATATGACACACATTCTTTGGGGTGCCCAGTTCTAACAACGACGTGAACGTCTTGCATCAATGGTGGTTTTTCAACAACTTGTCTAATGGAGTTGCGCGCCATATAATTATAATATAGAGACGGTACCGCACACTATGGGTTATTACTTAGCGGATGAAGTCTATCCAAAATGGTAAACACTTGTTCAAACCATAAGAAATCCGTCCAACGATGCCGAAAGACATTTTTTAAAGATACAAGAAGCATGCCGGAAAGACGTAGAGCGTGCTTTTGGGGTATTACAAGCTAGGTTTCAAATATTGGCACACGGTGCGCGATTTTGGAAACCTAGTGATCTAGGAAATGTTATGTACGCATGTATAATCCTGCACAATATGATCGTCGAAGATGAACGTCATACTTACATCTGACAAATGGACATTGATCCCGAGTTTAGAAAATCCGTGAATACTTGGATGAATGACTAAAATCTAAGACACCATATCAACACTATGGCAGAGTACATCCAGAAGGTTCATGAAATTAGAAATGAAGGTGCCCATTTCCAATTACGAGATGAACTTGTCACGCATTTGTAGAATCGAAAAGGGGCAGAGTAATGTAGTCTTCATCATTGTTTTTTTATTTTCTAAAGTAATGTATTTTGTTTCCATTGAGTTTTATGTTGAAGTTGTTATGTATTTTGTTTCTAAGTCTTCATCATTGTAACACTTTAAAAAAACTTGGTTTACTGCTTCTTCCTTTTGATTTTGTACCAATTTCTTCTATTTTATTGATTTGGTAGAGATAAAGAGAAGAAGAAAATCTCAGGTCCTGTAAGAAAGAAGTAAGAAGCAGAGTACATTATGGCAGAGTACATCCAGAAGGTTCAAATGCGAATTAGATTAATAACAATTACATATAACTTAAGAACTACTATTAACGCTAAGGATTACATTAATCTTCATCACTTGAAAGGTCGTTATCACTTGGACACTGCTTCTTCAAATATTTTTTAATTTGCTTCTTCATCCAACGCCTTTGTGCCGGTAGTACGTAGGTTACTTGGGTCCGTTGTTATCACCTTTGCCATATGCGCATCTTCGACAACTTTTTTTCGAGTTAGCTCCGCTTCACGTCTCCTTTGAATCTCAGCCTCTCTAGCCAACTTTAGTTCCTCTCGTGATCTAGCTCTAGTTTCCTTTTCCTCTTTCTTTTGCTCGTCTCTCTCATTCCATGCCTTCATCATGTTGGTCGTTGTCTCAAGCATCTTCTTCCCCCAATAACCTATACCTGACTTTGCCGCTTCTTTTGCCATATATTTTTTTTGGCCATTCGGTCGTACATCCCCACAAGAATATAGTGCTACATCCACGTCGATAGAATCATCAAAAATTATGATATTTAGAGTGTCAGATGTAGGTGTTTCAGGATCGGTATTGGTGGAGTTACCCGGGCTATCGTTAAAATTTGACTTTCTAGCGACGTTGCGGTCAGATTGCCCGATGTGATGAATTTGTGACCATTTTGGGCAAGTTTCCAAAACTTTGTACGTTTCCCCAAGTGTAAATGGTTTGTGTTGTAGTTGTGCGAATGTATCGTATGCCATACGTTCCTAGAAATCAAGTTAGAAAATTCTTTAGAGTATAATTCACCTTTGAACATTAATGAAATGAGAAAAATAAATAAAATACTTACGAAGTCAGCCATTCCAATACCGGTAAAATGTCAGCTCTCAAGGTCTTGAATGATGCCTGTAAAAATCGAACATTTCTTATTGAGCCGCCCCTTATACGGACAATTGACACCGTTGTACGATCGTCATATCGATTGGTCAACATGAAAGGAGTTGAATTGATCACGCACCTTGAACCAAAATGTAGCGGCTTTTTGGTTATTCGTCATAGCGAGATTTTTAGACACTTGGGACCAAGCGCGTGCAAGATTCACAAAGTCATCGGACGGCCAATTTTTTGAGTTCTTATATATTTCTTTGTCGTCATCAACTTCATCCTTAACTACAATAGGTGTCGATGTTATCTTTCTTTTAGACTTTGTCTTCCCACGCGTATTACTTCTCGTGAGAACCAGATTGAGTTCCTCAGCCTCACCTACATCCTCAACTATAATAGGTGTCGATGCCGTCTTTCTTGTAGACTTTGCCTTCCTGCATATATTACTTCTCGTGAGAATCGAATTGAGTTCCTTGGTGATGACCGAAGAGACAACCGGAGATCCAACCGGCGATGTATTAAGATTTAAATTATTTAAACCCCATGTACCTTGCATCAACTTGCTACTCGAACTTCCACCAGCGAAACTGGTTTGAGATGAATAATATGGATTCCCCGGTTGAAGGTATGAGACCGTATACCCATTAAATTGAGGGTAATATCCTTGGTTTAGGAAATGTGGGTAATATCCATGGGTTTGAAATTAAAATTGATTGTCGGGTACCGGGAATAGTTGGCAAACATATCTTAGATCTTGGGAAGTGTTAGGCATTTGCGACGGATCACTCATTCCAAATTGAGTAGGAAATACGTTTTCTTGTTGGTTTATATTTGAGGATTTAGAGTAGTTTTGAGAATTAGATTGGGAGCTTGAGGAAGACATAGTGTCTATGTTTGTAAGGTAAGGAGGGAGGAGAGTGTAGAAGATTAGAAAGGAAGAAAGTGTAGGAGATGGATGACATTTATAGTTGAAAAAAACTAGCCGTTAATATGGCCGTTAACAAGTGTCAAAAACAAAAACTAGCCGTTAATATGGCCGTTGAGTAACTTGGACAATAAGTTTCTTAAAAAAAAACTAACCGTTAATATGGCCGTTGAGTAACTTGGACAATAAGTTTCCAAAAAAAAATCTTTACAAAAACAAGATTAATACTCAACATATTTTAAATAAAACATAGTTTAAATCAAACATAGTTTAAATCAAACATAGTTTAAACAATATTAATACTCAACATACTTTAAATAAAACATAAATCAAAGTTCTAAATAAAACATAACCTAACTGGGACGACCTCTCTTTGTTTGGCGGGTGCGTCTGCTACGTGCGAGACTCTCGTCATAGGTACATTGCATAACCAGCTCTGTCTGGTAGGAAATGAACATCTCAGCAAGTCTCTCGGACGTCTCTCAGATGACCTCGTATGCCCAGCTCAGCTCCCTCATCAACTCAGTATTGCTGTCAACTAGTTACCTCGAGACTTCATATGCCGCATACCGCATTCCTTGGGATTGATGCCACAACTCATCCATACTATATGTAGGTGGACACGGGTATGGTACCTGCATCACCGGGATCGGTATCCGTCTACGTTGATCGTTCGTTCTCGCTACATTCATGAATCATCTCATATCATGTGGATCACCGGTCGCCTGAACACCATAGTTTTATACCTGTGAAGACGTAGCTAAACTCAACGTAGGTGACAAGTATACATCGGGCCTCACTAGATCATGCCCGACGATCCAAATATTTCTCGCTCTCTTTACTAAACTGCAACCGTTCTTGGGATTTGGATGAACGGCACGCCAATATGTCATGTAATCTACGTTTAAAACAAGATAATTGTGACCATCGTAGAAGTCCACATCTTTTAGACTCTGATATAACTCTCGATCGTACCTTGGGAATTCTATAATCTTTTGAGGGGGGTCATAGGGCACAATATCATGCCCGGTCATCTAACGCATATACCGGTCTCCTAAATATCAAAGCGTACCGTGCCCGTATGGGACTGACATCAATAAAACCCTCTAGAAGCTCAGTACTGAAGCAACTCTTACCTCTGGACAGATTAATTATCTAGACCTGTGCCATGGTTGCCAATCTATGTTGGTTTTGTCCTTCCATTCTATCATATCTCTGATCACAACAAAAGAATGATGGATTTCATACCCCGTACTTGCCCTTTCATCTCTCCACGCACCCATACGAGGATAAATATGGTTAAAGTTTTGTACCTTCACTAGATACATTCCAACCCGACAGTATTCGAAGAACCAGAACTCCAACATCGCATAGAATCCGGTGATCAATTTCTTCACCTTCCCGTCCCTCAGAACTGAGACTTCATCAAGCCCTCGATACAAAGTCGCCATAATCGGCGTACCCCAGTCAAAAAGTGACGCACCAATAATATCATAGTCTGTCAAGGCTATAAGATAACCCGCCTGAAGAGATGTGCAACCATTTGAGAAGAAGAGATTACCCATCATATAACCAATAAATGCCCCCGCATACACGATATCTATTTGTGGGTCGTAATTGTTGAGACGTGGATTTAAAGGTTCTTTCCACTTTTTCAAATAGGCGAGAGCGATGTTAGCGTACCTGATGTCAGAGCTTGTGATTCTCAGGAACATCTTTTCTGCTTTCTCTAACTTGGAGTACCTCTCGTCGTATGGGAGTTCGTGGCCCTTCCCAAAAGATATGCCCGTTAGCATGATGAAGTCTAACGGTGTGTAACCCAGTTCCTCGCAAGGGAAGTAAAAGGTATGGGTGGAAGGCCACCACCATTCCACGAGAGCATGAATGAGACGGTTATCCGAGTTTCCCACCTTAATCGAGCAAAACTCATCAAAACTTATATCGTCGACCAACTTCTTCAACGTCGGGTACACGACAATCCATTGGTACCACTTCAGTATCTTATCCAATGATCTCTTACACTGTATTTTATCTCAGTTCTGATAAGAAAAATACATTAACACGTTAGACTTTCATTCAGGCATTTTATCGAACACATTGCAATATACGTTAATAATACTTAAAATTTATACAAAACTTACCGGCATTTCCTTCGATCCAGCAGAAATATGGACCCAGCCGTCTGGGATGATATCTACTCGGTTCAACTCTTCGAGCGTAAGGGAGGGATTGTTGTCCGACGTCAATTGTAACGACCAAATATTTGTTACTTCGGCGTTCTCCCTTCGTTTTACTTCTGTGTTTACGTTGCGTTTAGTTTTGGTAAAATTATACCTCGATCGTGAACTAGACTCTCCCAACATTTTTAAGCGATTAACGGCGTCGATGATGGAGGAAATAGGTTAGGTTGGGAAACTTGTGGAGAGGGTTGGGTATGCCTTGGGTAATACTTGAAATAACACTTGAGAAAGGTAAAACAAGTTTATGCCTAAAATTTGCAGCGTTATGCCGCGCGGTTCTGAACTGCGCGGCTAATTTTTTTTTTTAAATTGACGTAGCAGTTCCTTATTGGCTATAAGTGCTGCACGGTTTAGAAGTACGATGGAGAGATAGAAGGCTAAGATTAAAACACGTGGCTGGATCATGCCCGTTGGTGTTCCTGCACGGTTCTGAACTGCGTTAGGCAAATTCACCTTGGTTTTATTTTTGAACTGCTGTGGAATTCTTTAAGGTGGATTGGATTCACCCTGGTTTTGGGCAAATCCACCCACTCTATTACTGTGGATGCTCTAAACATAATATTCAACAGGTTAAAGTACGCAGTCTTTACTAATCAATACTCCCTAATGATAGATAGCAACAACTCCCAAAAATGCATGAGTAACTTCACTTTGCTACGAGTGATACGCATCAGAGGACAATAGGACATCAATCTGCATCAAAAACATTACAAATCAAATACTATAGAGTTGTGAGAAGATAGAAGGTAAAATCTGATGATTAAAATCCTAACCTTCCTTTCATGTTATCTTCCGCTAAACCTTAACTTGTTTAAGGATGTAACCAGGGGCGGAGCCACATGAGGACTAGTGTGGGGGAGGGGGCAGCTGCCCCCACTCAATTTTTTAGAAAAATGAGGTTAGTTTGGTAATTAGGCAGGTTAGAGGTAAAAAAAACAAAAAAACTACAGCTCTCCCTCTCCTCTCCTGCGATTTAGGTTTTCAAATTCTACTTGAGCTCTCTCTCCAACTTTATATTAGTGTTTGTTTGGGGTTCAGATTTATCACTTCTCCAGCTCTAACAAATCTCTACAATTGTTTCTTGACTCCATTACGATCTCTCTCTGATTCACTTCTCCGCCCCTGCTTGTTTCTCTGATTCATTGGGTACGATCTCTCTCTCATTTATGTTTTTTGTTTGGTATTCTATCAAGGCTTAAAATCTGATTGATTTGATTTTTCTTTTGTAGATTGGTGAATGATTAAGTTTTTAGTTTTAGTGATTTAAAAAAATCCCCTTAGTTCTTGGACTTGTATAAATGGTTGCAATTGGACAACTTGGACATTTATTAGAGAATGTGAAAAGTTGTTTATAGCCAATGGAATTCAGAATTTTCATTTGGTAGATCGGATTGTTTGCTATGGAGAGATGTTAACTGATTTTTTAGCGGTAGGCATTGGGGGTTTCAATGTAGGATTAGTTTTTAGCAATACTTTCGTTAATGTAGGATCGCATTAAGTCAAGTGAATTAATGCATACATTTTATAACTGTTTTCTATCCATTTTGTAGCTGTTTTATGCATTTTGTAACTGTTTGCTGTCAATTTTCTGTCCAATTTTTTTTTTGGGGGCACCGCCCCCAAACCCCCAAAAAATTCCTGCCCCTCATAATCAATAATTCTGACTCCGCCACTGGATGTAAACTAATACCCTCCTTTAATGTGCCCTTTCTCCCCTTCTTTGAAGTTCCAGAGCACGGGCATTGGAAACCCGCCACTAGCACTATTTTGATACAACTCCATTACGGCTTTGGTAACAGACTCGTATACCTCGATCCCATATTCATCCTTTAAACTTTTCAGCTTCTCATCTTCTTCATCTATTATCGCCTGCACCAACAGAATAATTAAAATGTTTAAATTATTTATTATAGTTCCTCCTTTAGATGCAGTGACAATGATTTTTTATGAGAGAAAATGCCATTCTCGAACCAAATAATTCAGTGGGAACAGTAGCACTGAATGGTGTTGTAGTTCCATCACAGAGAGCTGGGGATTTTCAGGGTATGTTTATACAAGTATCTTTATTATGTATGTAATAATTCTTTTGAATTTATCAGCTCATACAATGGAGTACTAATGTTTTTACCTAATGCCTAAAATTCATTATGCGGGTGATAATAGAGTGTAAAACCCCATAATGGCTTTTCAATAGCAATGATTCAGAAACGGGCATAAACTAGGTTTTAAAATTAAACACTTCCAAAATTTTCGACTTACGAGTATACATTACATTCCACTGTAACACAAGTATATATTGCCTTCTTGTACTAATGTCCTCCCGGCTTCAGACACCACTTTGATTGGATGCCAAACTGATTTTTGTACATATTCCTGCCACAAAGAACACAGAAAAGTAGATTCTAGTTGTGCTGCATCTGCAGATAAGAACTTCTCCTTGCATGCATTTTGAAAAGTTTTTTGATCCAGTTCTCCCATTTTTTTAATTCCAATCAATGTACGACTACCCGACATCTCAGTAAATCCCTACACTAAAAACATGTTGCAATAGAAAAGATATAAAATGGAATGATAAAAAGAAAACATATCTCAAGCTCTAATCCTGTAGTGTATAGGACAACACAATCATCTAGGATATCAAGTTCCACACCCTAAACAAACCTTAGGTAGAGGAAAACCTTATTTACCAGGTTTATAAGATTTCTAATAGTTTATTTGTTTGTATGTCACTTTGTTGTCTAGAGAATTAAACTCAAACCCTTGAATAAAGTATAAGGGCAGAATTTACAAGGTACGTTAAAATATATGTCTAAGGGACGAAATACATACTTATTAATTCTTTGCGAGCTTCATGTAACTCGTCATTTATCTGCCGATTTTGTATCACAAGAGATTGATACATTAATTGACAATCACTAATTTCTTCCTCTTTTTCTATCAATTCTCTATTCATCTCTATCATCTTTAGCTCTAGTCCCTTATCATCTTCGCTTCCCATGGGCTTTATCATCTTCAGTTTATTCATTAACCCCTGAATTTCTAGCCAAAATTTCTGCTTTGCATCAACTTCTTTATCTAACTGAACTATTTTTTTCAGAGCAATCTCTTTCTCCCTCTGCATAACCAGGCCATTAAAATATTGAAATTCCTAGACGCTTGAGACTAACCAATTTCGATTGTTTTAGGTTTAAATCGATAAGTCCTAATTCCTTTGAATTAATGGTCTACGCTTAACCTAAATCAAGTTGATTCAATTATCTAATGTCAAGCAAGTAGTTGGAAACAAAAAGACAAGGGCAAAGATTTTTAACCATATGGGAAACCTTTATTAGGAGAAAAATCCACAGGTCGCTGTCGAATCACTCGACAGCTAAACAATCTACTATTGAAAAAGAATTACAAGAGTTTGACTACTTACAGACTCGATAAACACATCCCGTGGTTACCTCTCTTCTAATCAAGCTCCTAGCAATCGATTCATCATTCTCGTAACGCCTCACCTCGGATAACGAACCAAAGCCTCAAAGCATGAATCACTCACGCTCTTAAATTCATGATTAGGGTCCTTGATCAATGATGATTGATTCAAGATTTGAGTATTTTAATTATCTCTTGAATCTCTCAAGAGTAATCTCTCCTCACTCTAAAAAATAAGCCCTCGAAAAAATTGATTTTTGAAGAAGTAAATTTTGAAAAAATGAAAGTTGTCTTTTATTAGAAAACAGAAATCACGTTCTCTGTTCGAATAGAAATAAATGTATTCGAATAAAAATTAGGCTGAGCCAATCTATTCGAATAACAAAGAAATTTATTCGAATACAAAAACAGACTGAAGCATTTTATTCGAATACAATAAAATCTATTCGAATAGAAATGTTTACAGTTCTATTCGAATAGAAAAAATTCTATTTGAATAGAAGTTCTGTTATCTTAAAAAAGACATACTTATTACCTGGGCTTGATATATAGAAACAAAGAGTTAAAAACCCACTTACCTGTTCAGTGCCAGTCCAGTTGTAGTCTCTCCACGTGCACTCACTGACGTCGGATAACCATGAGATAGTGCTGACACCAACTCTAGACGCTAAATGAAACAAACTCCAAAAATGAATGTTTCAATCTCCCCCTTTGGTTTATTTTGTGTCAAAACTAGAACTATAGGTAATAAAAAAATATATTACAAACTCGATGGACTGACTCACTCACTGAACATCCATTCATAAAAGCATATCTTTTGAAATCCCTACACACTAAACAAGATACATCACGTAACCGTTCATATTAAAATAATGAATTCAGATGACACAAAGTACTTACCTGACTTACCTGAAGAACCATCTCCCCCCTTTTTAACACAGAAGAACAAAGGGTAAACAGATAAAAAGAGAGAGAAAAGTGAAATTAAATTATATATGCCAAAATATATAACAGTTATGAAGAGTAAATATCATGGAATAGAATAATCATATAGCAAAAGCTTGATAGAGCATCTATGCAAAAAAAAAGCTGTTAATATATAACAAAGTCAGATAGAACACCGACAGAGAATATACATGCAATAAAGAGAGCAGAATAAAAAATAGTCATGGAAAAGACAATACACAGAACTAACACTCTCAAGTGCATAAGATAAACCCAAAGTCTCATACGACCTAAGACCTCTCATCTGTATTTGCGGCAGGAGGACCACTCGTTGAGCCTCAGACTATACTGCTCAATTTGTCTACAAAAGTTTGGAGTTGACCTATATCATCCCTAAAGAGCTGAAACTGAGTCTATATCTGAGTGTCTAGCCTACCAAAACGAGACTCTATATAGGTGTACATAGAAGCAAAATCATGCAGGACCAATCCAGTATAAACAGATATAGAAACATCAGGCATGGAAGTATCAGTAGGCCTAGAAGCAGAGGGCCTAGCTGCTCGCTTAGCTGCAGCAGGTACAGCCTCAGTCCCCGAGTCCTCTGCACCCTTCTCAGACTCACCCTCTGACTCAGAAGGCACCATATGCTTTATGCTTTTTTCCCAATACTGAGAATTAATCACTTCGTTCCTCTCGTTCGCCTCCTTATTCGTACGGATAACATATCCCATCCCAATCAGAAGCTGAGAAATAAACCTGCTGTATGGCAAAGCCGTGCCTGAAGATCCAGGTTAGACGTAAGAATCATCTTGTGCATAATAATATGCACCAAATCAACACTGTACCCCTGATGGTACATATATACCAAATAAAGCATAGTACCCACCAGAGCATTCTTATTCCCCAGTTGGGGAATAATGTTCCTATGAGCAATCATATGAAAGAGGCATAGTGCTATGCTCAGATTCTTACACCGAAGATATGGGCCTTTTATTTTCCATGCGACACGAAGCCCCTCCTCCATCTCCTTCTTGGAAGGAAACTCACTATGAACTGTAGGCCACTCTGAAAGTTCCTCATCTTCTTCACCTACAGGCTCACCCAGACCAAAAGCGTGCCGGATGTCATCCGACCCAATATGATACTTGAAACCATCAATGGAAACTTTGAAACTCTTGTCATCTCCCGTGCCCTGCACATCGCGGAGAGAAGCATAAAAAAGTCACACCAAGCATGGATAACACGACATCTGGGGATGAATAATCCCAGCCCAACCAAGATTAGCGAATACATTAATAACCTATGAGATTGTGGGGTATCGCTGATACAACTCCTCATCATCAAGTGATACCTCCTTCTGATAGTTTCGAAACTTAAAACCTGATCGCGAGGTAGACCAATTAGGGGGGGGGGGTTGGATGCATACCATGATTCCCCCCGTTATTGTCTCGTGAACCAGCACGAGTCCCCCCAACGCCACTAGATCCTCCTCATCCAAAAACTTGATGGGCAATATTGCTAGGACCCATCCTAGTTCCTCACTTCGTCCGACTCCATTTAGCTGTACAGCTCGAAGAGGGAATGGGGGAGGCAGCTTCAGTACGTTTCTCCCTAGCCATAACAACCAATTCTCAATGAACTCACTTAACCTGCAAGAAAAATACCACCACTTCCCCAAACCTAACAAACACAGTTAAGTAGGAGAACCCAATAAAACACACAGCCAAATCTTCATCACTGCAAACAAGTAATCACCAAACAAAACAAGCCCCAATCACTGTAAGAAGCCAAAAAACACTCCAATCTCCCAGTTCTCCACCAATGAAACCCAATACTTTCATAAAACAAGCATTCAAAACTACCCCCACAAACTAGATTCTTCAATCATAAATTGACAGTCCCAATTCCAAATCCAATTCCAAGCGACAGTTCCAATTCCAAGCACAAATTGACAGGGTCGCAATAGGAGAAACAAATTGAGCAACAAACTTGAAGGAAAGAGAGTAGAACAAGCTTACCAAGTTGGAAGATAAGTCTAATCATAAATTTAGGACAAAAACTGCTGAGATCAAACCACCAATTTAGACCGCCAAGCTTCGAACTATGAAGCCCCAAATTCAACAATGAAAACGAGGTAAGAAGCACAATGAAATTTGAGCAAGGATGTCAAACTTGTAAGGATTCGAGAGAGAGAGAGAGAGAGAGAGAGAGAGAGAGAGAGAGAAAGAGAGAGAGAGAGAGAGAGAGAGAGAGTGCTAAGTTGTATTCGAACAAAAAGAGAAAGAGTGAAAAAAAATGGATTTAAAAAAAACAAACTCTACAAAATGTATTCGAATAATAATAATAAAATATTCAAATAAAAAATAAGCTTCAGAGAAATATTCGAATATGGATATTCAAATTAAAGTTGTGCTCTTATAAAAAAACAAACTGGGGAAAAATATTCGAATAAAACAAGGAATTTATTCGAATAAAAATTGCGCTGAGGCAAAATATTCGAATATTTTTTTTTTATTCGAACATATTTTTTTTCTTAACTAGAAGCAAAAGGAAGTAAACGACAAAAAAAATCAAAACTCCCCTTGTCTACTCTACATGAGAGACTAATCACAGGCTATATGAATATCAGATAGGAAATAATTCCATAGAAAAGCCAGTCAAAATAAGTATTTACTCAGAGTGTGTGTGTGCGCAGTCAACGTAAAACAGTACCATGCATTCAACAGACCTAACAACCAGAAATAAAACACTATAAGAAAAGTTGTTTCAACTTAGGCCTCTCATTGTGGTCACTCAAAATCACTGAGAATTGACTAGCTAGCACTCTGTGTGAAATATGAATATGAATATAACGCAAAAAAATTATATTTCATCAGAAAAACGAAGCACTGTGAGCTGGAAGATCTTATGGAAAAGAAGCCCATTTGTCACGAATGGTGTCAAGTTTATACTTAGTTAGATTCCCTATTTCCAATATCCAATAATATTGACTAAGCCAAACTCAAGATCAAATAAGTCTTGAAATATGTTATAATGTAGGCACGGGTAGGAATATGATGGGTAGGTGTTTTTACTTGCATTTTGAGACTCCAGTTGCACTACTGCTTTATTTTTCTTGAAACCAAATTCACCTTCTGTTTTCCTCTTTCTTATGAAGTACACAAACAAATATACCTCATCACATCCCCTTTATTTAATTTTGATTGAGATAATAAAAAGTCATTTGGGGACTCATTGTATTCTTCTCTACATCTTCCCCCAAAAATCACGCATATTTTTCTTTTTCCTTTTTTTTTTTTAATTTTTTCACTGAAAAGTCTTAGAACAATTTGGTAAAAAAATAAAGAATTTTGGAAAAGAAATGAAAGGGCATATTTTAAGGCTCAACGGGCTGCAAGTGGATAAAACTAAGGTTATAAATAACGAAGGCCAAAAATGAGAGAAGATAAAAATGCCTATTATCATATCTTCGGTGGGGCACAATCACTTTTTAACCTCGAATAAAAATATGAAGGTTTCACTAGTATAACTTGACTTTGTTGGTACCATTTGACAATTGGGTAAGGAAATGAAACGAGATCACAAACAAGAAGATCAAAAAGAATAGTAAATGTCATAACACTTAAAGCTCATAAATAAGGCCAAATCCTCACATAATATTAGGTACGAAGTCTCTACATGTATCCTAAAGTATAATATTAATGAGTGCTTATCTATCTGAGCATGCGATAGTTAACTGCCGTGAAAGAAAGCAAATTTAAGTAAACACTATACTGAACTCTCCTAACATAAAATTAGAAAATGTATCTGACCAAGCATATATCACCGTGATAATCTAACAAAATAGTGTAAAGAGAAAGTAAGAGACATACCTAATCAATAGAGTAGACACCAATTGACCGCCTCAACTCAAACCTCATAGCATCTAATGACTTGGTGAAAAAATTGGCTAACTAACTCTCTGTAGGAACATACTCAACACTGACTATCTTGTGCTCAACAAGATCACGGATGAAATGGAAGTGAATGTCTATGTGCTTGGTTCTGGAATGTTGTTCAAGATTCTTGGAGATGTTGATCGCACTTGTATTATCATAAAACATAGACATCGTCCCCTGGACTATTCCACAGTCATGTACCATCTGTTTCATCTAAATCAATTGAGTATAATAACTACCCGCAGCAATATACTCTGCCTTTGTTGTGGATTGAGAAATACAATTCTGCTTCTTGCTTGGCCAAGCCACAAGATTATTCCCAATATAATAACATCCATCTGAAGTACTCTTCCTATCATATGCATTACCCGTCCAATCTGCATCAGAATATCCAATTACCTCGGAAGTTATGTCATGTGAGTACCATAAACCAAAATCAGAACTCCTACATACATAACGAATAATACGTTTAACAGCCTATAAATGGGATTCTTTAGGATTACCTTGATAATGAGCACAAATACATACACTAAACATAATATTAGGACGAGTAGTAGTAAGATAAAGTAAACTACCTATCATACTTCTATACATCTTTTGTTCAACATCCTTACCTGCCGTGTTCTTACTTAACTCTGTAGTGGTACTCACGGGTGTCCTGACATATTTTACAGAAGATATACCAAACTTATTCACAAGATCCATGACATACGTGGATTGAGAAATAAATATTCCTTTCTCCACTTGATGTATTTGGAGACCTAGGAAGTAAGTTAGTTCCCCAACCATGCTCATCTCAAATTTACTTTTCATTAAAGCTGCAAAAGAAGTGGTTAGTGAACTCGAAGTAGAGCCAAACATAATATCATCTACATATACCTGTGCAACGAGCATCGCACCTCCCTTCCGTTGGATAAATAGTATTTTATCAACTCCCTCTCGAACAAAACCTTTAACAAAGAGAAAATTAGAGAGCCATTCATACCATGCTCGAGGGGCCTGCTTTAAATCATAAAGGGCCTTCTTCAAGTAGAACACGTGATCGAGATGATGAGGATCCTTAAACCCTTTTGGTTGGGCCACATACACTTTTTCCTCTAAGAGGCCGTTCAGAAAAGTACTCTTCACATCTATATGATACAACTTGAAATTTTGATTGCAAGTAAGAATAAACAGTAGGCGAATAGACTCAAGCCTTGCAGTAGGAGCAAACGTTTTAGCAACATCAACAACTTTTACTTGATTGTACCCTTGAACGACCAATTGAGCTTTGTTTTGAATTACATTCCCAAGTTTGTTATATTTGTTCTTATAAACCTATTTAGTCCCAATGATATTTGTACCTGACGGACGTGGAATCAAATCCCAAACATTTTGACATCGAAACTGACGAATCTAATCTTGCATTGTATGTAGCTAATATTCATCTGAAAGAGCTTCCTTTACCGTAGTTGGTTCGATCATAAAAACATAACAAACACAGTGCACCATCTCATGGTGTTGGCTTCTAGTCTGAACCCGAGAGGTAACATCCCCGGTGATATCGGCATTTGAGTGATCCTTACGAACTTGATGCTATCCGGGTTGTGGTACACTTGGGGCGGGAGGGGGTGGTGGAGCTGAAAGTGGTGGAGTAGGTCTCGATGCAAGAATATCACTAGTTGATATTTCTGGATTTTCCGTTGTACTATCATTTTCGTTCACATCTGCGGAATCAATGGTGCAAGTATCATCCACAATCACATTACAAGACTCCATCATCACGTTGGTCCTCAAATTGTTGACTTGAAAAGCTCTACTATTTGTTAAGTAGCCCAATAAAATGCCTTTATCACTCCGAAAGTCAAATTTCCCAATATTCTCCCGATCTCTAAAGATGAAACATTTACTCCCAAAATCCCGGAAGTAGTTGACATTCGGCTTCTTTCCAAACCACAATTCATATGGCATATTTAGAGTAAGTAGACGTAGATATACTCTATTAATAGTATATCATACAATATGAATGACCTCCCTCCAAATGTATGCCGGAAGATCCTTGCTGTGAAGTAAGACTCATCCCATTTCTCGAAGAACTCTATTCTTCCTTTCTGCAATCCCATTTTGTTGTGGAGTAATTGGAGCAGAGAATTCATGCTTAATTCCATTTGAAGTACAATACTCAGGCACCCAGTATCCTTAAACTCTACTTCACGATCACTTTGAATTTTATCAATAGAGTAGTCTTTCTTATTTTGGATTCGAAGTGATATATTGCGGAATTCTTCAAAAGTATTAGACTTCTCTCTCAAAAGTGCTATCCATGTATAACGAGTGAAATCATCCACCATTACCAAAATATACCTTTTACCTCCCAAGGATGCCATTCTCATAGGACTTATTAAGTCCATGTGTATTAGCTCAAGAATCCAAGTAGTAGCAATATTGTTGGACTTCTTGTGAGAGCTCTTTATTTGCTTGCCAATTTGACAAGGACTGCACACCACGTTGCTCAATCTTCCCAACTTTGGTACTCCCCAAATTAGCTCTTTACTTGTAATCTTAGACAAATCATTGAAGTTTATATGTCCCAACCTTTGATGCTATAAGTCCACATCACTCAGTTTCGCTTTGTTATACAGTATAACTTCTTGTTGAATATCATAACAATTATTAACGATTCTAGCAGCATGCATCACACGTTGTCCTTGAGAGTTCAAAACATTACATTCACCTCTAGAAAATGTAATAGTATGATCTGTATCACATAGTTGACTGACACTAAGAAGATTTTCCTTCAGCCCCTCAACCAAGAGAACATTATCAATTGTTGGAGTACCAAGTCCTTCAGCCTTGCCCTTTCCTACCACAGGAGATGTGCTTCCATCACCAAAAGTAACATCACCTCCCTGAATATTCTATAGGTGACTCAGCTTTGACCCATCACCAGTCATATGACAGGAACACCCACTATCCATATACCATTGAACTGACTTGAACACATTCAAAGCAGTTAGTGCAACATTGTACCTTATATGAGGTGCCAAATCCATCTTTCGTACCCAAATGCTTTGAAAAGTTCTTTGACCTATAGTTTCTTGAGCAAACCATCTAGACATATTCTCACTTATCACATTATTAAAATTCACATTAGAATTATATCTATATCTATTGACAGGGCGAGCATATGGTTGATAGGGTCCAACAAATCTACAGTAAGATGCAATATGTTTCTTTCGACCACATATACTGCAATAATAAATTTGAGAGTAAGAGACCCGCTTGGGGTGATTATGAGTAGTAGATATCATGTTATTTTTGAGCACCGAAGTAGACGCAGTTGCTTTCACAAATTTTGTGATTTGAGGAGTCTTGGCATTAGGAAGAGGTTTCTCATATCCTACACCCCTTTTGTCACTATCCGTCTTTCCCATACATAATATTTTATCAATGTTCTTGGCTCAATGACAGAACTTCAAGTTTATGCTGAGATAGAACTACATCAAGCTTAGCCGAATGAAGTTCGTCCAAAGTTGATTTTATTTTCTCTTTTGCATCATTAACTTCTTTTTCTAAAAATACAACTTTGTCATGAAGGCCTTATTTCTCATTCTCAAGTACATTTATCTCGTGACTTGTACTCTCAGTTTTGCCTTGAAGTTTGCACGTAAGTGTATTAACTTGGTCTTTCAAGACTTTGCTAAGTTTATTGAGTTTCATACACTTGGCAAGAGTCTGAGCATACAAGTCCTACTGATGCGGGTCCTCAAACTCCTCAAACTCATTTTGTTCTTGATTACTGTGATTTTCATTAGAATTTTTAAGTTCAAAAGCGTCAAAGTTATTATTGCCACAGTTAAAAATCGCAAGATATGTACAATATGGTCCATTATCAACTACTTAGGGATTACTCTCATTGTTATCATGTTCATTATCAATATCATCCCAAGTAACACTGATATTCATAACTTTATGGGTTGTTCCAGATTTCTTATTAGGAAAACTATGGGCATAGTGACCAAACTTGTGACATTTGTAACATTCAACTTAACTAAGGTCAGTATCACTATTGGTCTACCGATTATAAAATTTGACCCATGAGGTCGTGGTTTATAGTTTATCGATTGCCCTTGTTTCTGAAATTGACATTTTTTCAATATTTTTTGAAATTGTTGACTAATAAGGGCAATTGATGAATCTATATCCGAACCTTCATCATCATCTGAGATATATGAGTAATCAACCTCTTTGGAACCCTTTGAAGAAGAGGAGTGAGATGAAGACTTAAAAACAACACTCTTGTTCTTCTCGAGGTTTTCCATTTTCATCTCGAGTTCAAACGTTTGCAATTTTCCAGCCAATGTATCAGGTTTTATTTTCTTAAGATCTTGTGCTTCCTCGATAGCATCACGTATGGATCTAAAGTTCTTAGGAAGTTTACGTATGGCCCAAGAATTAGGATGCTCACGTATGTATCGGGTTTTACTTTCTTTAACTGTATCATCGCCTTCATGAGTTTGAACTAGGATGTCCCAAGATTTTATAGAAGTGGTACATGCAGAGATATGTTGAAACTCACTTTGACTCACAACTATAAAGATAACATTGAGGCCTTTACAATTATAACCAACAGTATCCTTTTCTTCTTTTGTCCATTGGTTCTTAGGTTTAGGGACCTCAATAGCACTCTTTGGTGAACCTTGCATCACAGTAGGGGGTGTCCATCCATCCTCAATAACAATCCATACATCTTCTTCGATTGATTGTAAGTATGCAACCATTCAGACTTTCCAGTATGGGTAGTCTTTGCTATCATAGAGTGGAGGGTGTAAGGGTTTATTTATAATCCTCATACTCAGACCGATATTCGAGCTCACATAGTCCGTATAAACACACTGACAATCATCCAAAGATTGAAAGCAAGCAGATTATAATATAGACTTCCTCACCTACAGTTCGAGGATATTAAAGCATCTAGTAACATCGCACTGCAGAAGACACTCAGATATCCATCAACAGTTTCTATACATACGAACATCGTTAGAGATCATATCTTTATCAACAGTTCAAAGTTACAGCTAAGGTCATCAATAGATCCGATACAGATCAACAAGTATCAAGACGTTATAAAAGGCCTCATAAAGACTCATCAAATACGGATGACCCAAACGTACGTCATCAATGTAACCAACGATCATATTATAAGACCTATGAAAAGACACCTGGAGATGAGAATCCAGGACGGCGATTATCACCTAGAGAACTCTTAGAGAAAGTGATCCCGATCAAAGCTCAGAGATTCAATCTCTTTCTCTTTGTAATAGCTAGTATCTATATAAACACCATTCTTTCTAAAAATCCTCAGGAGAGGTCGTGGTTTTAACCCATTCAAGGGTTTTCCATGCTAAAACTTGTGCTGATTGCTTCCAATTCCTAATAAATATTATATATTTCAAGGGTATAAGTCACTATCTTTGTTCAATACAAAAATAAACCATTATATTTGGCACCATCTGTGGGAACGAAGCATACACTCAGCGTTCTCCGATCCAGTTTTTTCGTATTCATTTTTTGAAGGATGACAAATCAAGAAAAATCACCTAACGTCCTGCCTGACACTGCTAAAGGAGTGACGAATTTGCGAACAACTGTGCAAACAGAAGCCGAACGACGAATAGAACTAGAGAAATAGCTCGCCAGTATGCAGAACACAATTAAAGCACTTCAAGCTCAAATAACAGCAAATCTAAGACAGTAGAACGTTCTACCTGCAACCTCGAGGATATCAATCCATGATCACCTGCGAAATCAAGGCCGAAATTAAACACTTCCCCAAATTTAGCAAGAGCTAGTCCCACCTCCAGGTCACGTCAATCCACAATTACCCGCTGGAGTAATAATTAATCTGCAACAACAAGAGGAACAAAACAAAGAAAAACCTTGAATTTTGGTCTATGACCGTATGGGCGAAGTAGCAGGAGAGCATAATCCACCAGGAGGACAAACAACAAGATGAGCTATCACGTCTCGATAACATCTCACTCTGGAACAGGTGAACAAACGCATACAGGAGCTGTTAGATGCTCAAATACTCATTGGAGGAAACAACTATACTAAAGTACAGAAGATCCCGCTCGCACAAGTGTTACTGGACGAGGAAGTACCCACCAGTTTTCATACTCCAAAGATTCATAAATGCAAGGGGGAGATCCTGTGGAGCACGTCCAAGAATTTTAGGATTCTTTGGGGCTATATTCAACATCTAATCACATCCTCTGCCACCTCTTCCCGACCAGTTTAAAAGGCGAACCTCTTCGATGGTTTCACACGCTCAACGAAGGGTCTATCTTCACTTTCAAACAACTTTGCAAACTGTTTGTCAAAAACTATTCGCACAATAAAGATAAGGAGGAGAGTCTTTACTCTTTGTTCAGCCTCAACCAGGCACCAGATGAAAAATTGGAAACGTTTACCAGGAAATTTTTCAGACTAGCACGGAAAATTGACAACCTCGACAAGAAAATTGCAATCTCGGCTTTCACCAATGCACTACTTGTAGATGGATGAGTCAAGGAGCACCTGGTTCTCAATAAGCCACTGACGTTGGAGGATATAATTGAGAAGGTCAACAACTTTATCGACCTTGAGCGACTGACAACTGAGGAGTCAAAACCTCAACGCATCACCCTATCCACCAAAGATTATCCTGAAGAATGTGCTCATAACAGCAGTAAAGACTATGGGGGTGATATGAAGCGATTCACGTCCTATGACAATCGAGGACGCCAAAGACAAAGGAAACAAATTCCGTGCATACCCTAGTTAACAACTATTCTTGCGGACTTATACCCAATCCTACAAAAAGATAAATACTTTAGAAATGCCAATACTCTTCCGCCTATACCAGGAAAGCCATACTGCATTCACCACCAGATTCAACACCATGACACAGAACAGTGCTTCGAACTGAAATTTCTTCTCCAAAACATATTTGCACAAGGTCGAATGCTTGAGTATATTGTCGACGTTAAAAGTTACAAAGATGGCAGCTACAAGACTGACGCCACGATTGTCTAAGTTGACGAAACAAATGAAGTGAAACACTTGTACTTCATTGAGACTCAGACAATCAACAACTCCAACAGGTCCAAACGTAGGCGCGTTGGACAATGCCATGATCTGATAATGGTAGATAAAAAAGTTCATTTGTTGTCAGAATCCAGCAATCGACGAGTTGGGATTTCTTTCGAAGACTGTGAAATTCGTCACGTTAACTTTCTGCACCATGATGCTCTCATCATCATGTTAAAAATGTAGAACATAGTTCTACATACGATGATGGTAGATACCGGCAGCAGCATCGAACTAATTTTCCAGAGCATAATCGACCAAATGGGATTAGCAGACAAAGTCGAACCGAGTGACATCAATGTCTCTGGATTCAATGGCTCTATGGAAGAACGCGTGGGGAAAATCACACTTCCCATCACAGTCGGGCTAGTCACACTTGACATAGTTTTTATGTCATCAAGGCCAAATCCCGTTACCTAGGCATCATGGGACGACCATGGTTGTATAACATGAAAGCTATTCCCTCCACATATCATCAGGCGTTACTATTCGACTGGAAAGGAGGGATCTACAAAATCAAAGGAAGCCAGAAATTGGCTCGAGCTTGTGATAACACTATTTCCATTTAAGCAAAGCCAGCTATAACAACTCTTACATAACAATTACAACAATCAATTCCAGCAGAACCTCAGTTGCCAAGCGTCAAACCAACAGAGTACGTCGAGATCAGTGGCACGCAAAAAGGAACTCATATTGGAACTCTCTTGAGTACGGAAGAATGCTCAAATCTCATACAATTCCTCACAGAGAACAATGACGTCTTTGCACGAACATTTTATGAAATGTCAGGGATCGTTCCAGCTATAGCATGCCACAAGCTAGGGTTGAAAGATAATGCAGAACCGGTCAAACCAAAGCAACAAACTCTAGCACCAAAACTACGAGACGAAGTAAATAAAGATATCGACAAATTGATTGAGGTCGGTTTTATTCGCAAAACTATTTACCCGGACTGGATCTCGAATATTGTCGCAGTCCCAAAGATGAATGACAAAATCAGAGTCTATGTTGATTTCACGAATCTCAACCAACATACTTCGAAAGATAGCTTTCCACTTCCGATCATCAATCATCTGCTCGATTCTACAGTAAGGCATGAACTCCTCTTAATGATGGATGCTGCATCAGGCTACAATCAGATACCACTTCTTCCTGAAGATCAAGACAAGACTGCGTTCATCACTGAACAAGGTCTTTATTGCTATAAAGTCATGCCTTTCGGCCTAAAAAATGCTGGCGCTACCTATCAAAGATTGATGACACAGATGTTCAAAGACCATCTCAGTAAAATAATGGAGGTCTACATTGACGATATGCTCTCCAAAAGTCTCAAGAGAGAGGACCACCTTACAGATTTATGAGCAACTTTTGAGATTTTCCAATCTTATAAGATGCGCTTAAATCCTGATAAGTGCCAGTTCGGCGTTCAATCCAGAATTTTTTTGGGCCATCTAATAAGCAAAAGAGGGATTGAAGCTGATCCGTTAAGCATACGAGCTCTCTTAGCTATGCCTTCACCAAAGATAAAGAAGGACGCTCAGAAACTAGCTGGGAAGATCGCAACACTCAACAGATTTGTATCCAAATCATCAGACAAATGTCGACATCTATTCAATCTATTAAGACAGGGTACATCAAAAGGAAAATTAAAGAAAAACCCAAAGATCGAATGGACAGACAAATATGAAGAGGCTTTCCTCGAACTCAAACATTATTTGGCCAAACCACCAGTTATGAGCACGCCAGCAGATAGAGAAGACTCACAGTATATCTAGCTGTCATGGATACATCTCTCAGCTCCGTTCTTCTTCAACTTGAAGAAAAGACTGAGAAACCAGTCTATTTTATCAGCAACACTCTGACTCCCGCTAAAACGAGGTACACCAAAATTGAGAAGCTTCTTCTCGCTCTCGTCTATACATCCCAAAAATTAAAATAGTATTTCCAAGCTCATACTATTCGTGTTTTGACAAACTATCCACTCCGCAAAATCTTATCCAAGCGCGAAAAATCTCGACGAATTCAGCAGTGGTCAGTAACACTCGGAGAACATGAGATACATTTTGATCCACGTCACTCTGAAAAAGGTCAAACTATAGCAGATTTTCTTACAGATTTTCCAGTTGACGATCCTGATTGGGAAGATGATTTTATTGGTAAAAAAGATGAACCACTCGCAGACCAGTCAGAAGATAAATCAGACTGGGTAGCAAAGAATGGTTGGCAACTTTTGACCGATAACTCTGTCAGACTAGCCGGATCAGGAATTGGAATTGTCCTGATCACTCCTTCCAATGATCGGCTCGAAAAATCCATTCGCCTCAATTTTGAAGTATCCAATAATGAAGCAGAATATGAGGTACTAATTCATGGCTTGAACATGGCACTCACACTGGGTGTAGCAGAACTCTCTGTCTACACAGATTCATTACTAATCGTCAACCATTATACATGCATATATCAAACCAATGGGAGAATGGTCGACTATGCTGCTGCAGTGGTCGAACGAATGAACAAATTTCAGACAATTTCTATGGAGCATTTTCTTAGTAGAGAAAATAAACATTCAGATGCACTCGCTTACCTTGCTGGTGTCCTTGGATCAGAAGCTCGTTACTTAAGAATTAATGTCATTTCTAGCCCCAACATTAATGTCATCGTGTCCAACACCATTAATACTGAGGGCAGCGAGGAGGTCGAAGATGATTGGAGACAGCCTTTCATTACATACATCGAACCTCAAAATAAATTTGACGGTCCACTTCCAGAAGATCCTACAGAACGATGGAGATTAATTGACAATGCTTGAAGATACATTGTTCAGGACAATCTCTTATACAAAATTTCGGTCACTGGTCCATACCTCCTTTGTTTATTTGAAAAAGAAGCATAACAATTCTTGCACGATCTACACAAAGGCACGTGTGGATCCCATGCAGCAGGATGATCTCTTGCAAACAGAGCCTTAACTCAAGGAATGCTTTGGCCTAAGATGAAAGTACGGGCAATTGAATATGCTCGTAAGTGTGACGCTTGTCAACGACATGGATCTAAAATACGTGCTCCTACATTCGAACTACATTCAAGCCAAGTCACTTGGCCATTCAGGCGATGGGTTCTCGATCTCATAGGAGAGTTTCCTACAGTACCAGGAAAGCAAAAACATTTGTTGATCGCCACATATTACTTCACTAAATGGGCTGAAGCAGTCCCACTGTGCCAAACACGAGAAGAAGAAGTCATCAGATTTATCTGGGAGAACATTATTATTCGCTTCGGTAGACCACATCTTATCAGAATTGATAATGGACCACAGTTCGTTGGCTCCAAAATCGTGGCGTTCCTTAATGTGAGCACAACATCATCCATTCCCCATCCAACCCTTATTATCCACAAGGAAACAGACAAGCTGAGATTACTAATCAAACTATTGTGGATGACATCAAGAAGCATTTAGATGACAAAAAGGGAACTGAGTGAATGAGTTACCACATGTACTTTGGGCCTACCGAATAATTCCCAGAGCAATGACAGGCTGTACTCCATTTTTACTGGCCTACAGGACTGAATCCATCATTCCCACTCAATATCATCATCTAATACGTGATCACGAGATGACAGATGAAGAAAACGAGTTACAGATTGCTTGAATCTAAATTTGATCGAAGAAACACGTGATAAAGCCATTGTTAATCTTGGAAGATATCAGCTTGCGTTGTCCCGATCCTATAACAAGCGTGTTCGACACCGAGAATTCAAAGTTAAAGACCTCGTTCTCAGAGAAATCTCACAACATCGCAAAACACCTAATTCAGGGAAATTAGCAGACAATTGGGAAGGTCTTTTTATCATAACTGGCAAAAGTGGTTTTGGATTCTACGATTTTAGCACACATGAAGGTGTACCTATACTTAATCTGTGGAATACCCGTCGATTGAAGCTGTATCAAAGATGAACATGCTGTAATATCTGATATTATTCAATAAAGTACTTTTTCATCATCATCTTGCAGGACTACTCAATTCAAGCATTTCTGCCTATCTCCGTCTATACCAGAGAATTACTGTAACATAGCAATTCAAATATACACGTTCTCCGAGGGTCGCTTATTGAGTCAATCAATTCGATCTGGCAGAGATGCATTAAAAAGATATCCAATATTTAAGACATCTCATCACGGTCGCTTATTGATACGCTCAATTTGACCAGTAACTGAGACCTACAACATAGCTCTTCCAATATACATGCTCTCCCGGGGGTCGCTTATTGAGTCAATCAATTCGACCTAGCCGAGACACGCTATACAGCTCTTCAACATTCAATGCATCTCTTTACAGTTGCTTATTGACATGTTCAATTCGACCTATGCAAAAGAGAATACAACATCGCTCCAGTCATATATCTCTACATGGTCATTTATTGGTTCACCCAATTCGACAATTCATAGAGAGAACAAAAACAAAAACATTTGTTTACTCAACGTTTGACATTTTTTTTACAGCAAAGACATATTTACACTATGTCTAATTACAATTAACTATTCTTCACACTTCGGGCGTACAACATTTGAACTTTCCCCAGGCCCAGACGAAAGCATGGCAGGGAAAGGTATAGAAGCATCACCTACAGTAGGAGACGCATTTAGTAGTTCCGTAACTCTCGGCAGCAGATTATCTATATAAGATAGCCGTGCTAGCTACATGTCAAAGCAGCCAAGGTTGAATCATGCTCTTGCCGCAATGCCTTTACATCAGCATGCAACATAGCAATAGTACGCAATAAAGCATTATCTGCAGTCAGTAGCATAGCTTCACACAGCTCAGTCTTCACTTTGTTTAGCTCATCGTCAAGACCCTTGTATCGATCTACCAGAAACTCTTTCTCCTTCAACAATGAACCCCTATATTGCTTCGTTACCTGCACACTACATTTCATCTCCTGCTTTATACGTTACAACTTCTCACACAACTCCTTACACTCGCTATCATTATTCGCTACCTTCACCAACTGTTGTGACTCCTTATACTTCACATGGAGCTCCTCGCAAACCTCATTACCTTGCTTACACTCTAGTATCAAGGCCTATTTTGCTCGGTCAAGATCGAAGATCCGTGTGTTATACTTATTAATGGTTCAATTCAGCTCTCGATCTCTCTTGGAACATGCTTCCTCATGGGTTATGGCACGGTCACTTTTTCTCTGACAAGAGTCTCGAGCTTCACGCAAATCCTAACTTATCTTTTTCAGATGCTCTTGCATATTACGAAGTTCAACATCCTGTTTCTTTAATAGATTAACATTATCTGTCACTGCCGATTGATAATACAGTAAATTGCTCTTCTGTTTTTCAATCGTACTCGACAGATCCAAGACTTGTTGGTTCCCAGTCATGGTTTCCAATTTTTTCTTCTTTAAAGAGTCTTTCCACAACTTGGCTTCATTATGGGCAGTCAATATCTCTGCATCCTTCCTTGACAATTTTACAGTCACAACATTCAGCCGACTCTGCAGCTCCAATATATCAACCTCCAACTTCAAGTTCACCAGGGTTGTATTTTTAACCGCCAACGAACACTGCTGCAATTTTGCGGTCAGTTCTTTATTTGAAGCAGAGAGTTCGCTCTGCTCATCGACATCAGCCTAGAAGAACAAATTACAAAGGGCATACATCTATCAACAAATATTCATGCAAGCAAGACATATCATTCAACAATATTTATTACAACATCAAGCTATGATACACAAATCAGCTACATTATGCAGAGCACAATTATATGCCACAGTTTAGTTGGCTTATGATGGAACCCTACTGCTACTCACATTTACTTGTAAAGGTTTATCGAAGATTATAACCTATTGATGCCGAGTCTTAGGCTGTGTGCGAGGTTACAGATCTTCCACCTCCTCTTCCTCAGACCCTTCAGCTCGTGGTCTCGAGGTCGAAGCTCTTCTACCCTCATTACCTTTTGCAAACCACATATTTTTAACTTTATCATTCTCTACTTCAACATCTTTACCACAGCTTTAGATATAACGTCAAAATTCATTTTTTACTCTCTCAAGCTCGCCCCCATAAAATTCGATCACATTAGCTATCTGACGTTCATAGTTTATTTTAACAGCACGTTATTCCCGCTTTGGAGTAAGGTACTTCTTCAAATGCGATTGGGAGACTTGCAGATATTTTTGCGTATCTAGTAAACACACTTCTAACAACTTCACTCTCTTCTCCGAACTCTGCAATAACTTATCACATTCCACATTTTCCCTCTCCAGACACGCATTACGTTCTTTACATCGCCCCAGTTCGTCACAAGCATGCTTCAGATCATTTTCTAATTGTGTCTGGACCCTTCAATCTTCCTTCTTTATATTGAAGAAAAGGATCCTCATCATTTTTCGCCCCTGCAAAAGTCAAGCTCATCAGGCATTATACCTACACCGCCCCATATGATTGATACACCAGCCCGAGCTGAGCATCTTTTTACCTATATGCTATGACGATTACGCACTTCTTGCGCTAAGAATTTAACCTGAGTTGGATTTGGCACTACACCTCTCGCAGTTAACTATTCTAAGTAGGCCTCCTTCAAGCATCGCTCACTATCAACTTCAGCCTCAAAGTAAAGTGTCAAAGACAATAATGACCTTTGACACTCTTAACTTATCAGTCTCATCTACGAACTGCTTATCCTTAAGGGATTTTTGGAATAAGACAAACCTATCGCTCTCTTTCCGTAAAACCTCATCCCTTTCAATTTTTATCTTCCCATATCTACATTGAAGTTCGAATAGCTCCCTAAAGGTGTTATCAAAGTTAGATTTATGAAGACGTCTCTCATATTCAAGTTTATTGTGTACCTATTGAGTACGATTGATAGAATCCCTTGTTCGACTCAAGGCCTTCTCCATCTTACTCACTTTTCACCTCAAACGAACTACCTCTGACATACAAATTATTCATTCACCATCAAAACAACATATATCAATAGCAACCGCAAAAAGTTTAAGTCTTAGCAAAAATAGTTTTATCACCAATACAAAGGATAAATTCGACCAAACAAGTCACTGAACTATGTTACAACTACATAATCAAGAATTAACTCCTTTTACCTCTGTCGTATCATCAGCCACTGGAGAAGCCAGGATCTGCTCAGAAGGTCGTTCAGCCACTGGAGAGGCATCCTCTTCTGGGAAAATTATCTCACCATACTTCCCGGCAATAGCAAGATTGGCATCATCTTTCCTCAACCCCCAGAAGTAAAAGGCCTGAATCAGACTATTTCGAGCAGCCACCACACTGTCGAGAGCTTTTTTACCATCAGCTTTGAGTTCTTCCTTCAACACAGTAATCTCTGTCTCGAACTGCTTCTACTGTAAAGTTTTCTCATGCTCCAGCTGCTCCGACCATAAAGCCTTCTCCTTCTGCAATTTCTCACATAGCGCAGTTCGCTCCTTCAACTGTTTAGTCAATGATACTTTCTCTGCGTCCTGTTCAGCACGCTCTGCAGCAACTATCTTCAACACCTCCGCGGCCGACCGCCAAGCAATAAAAAACTGCACCACAAATACAGCAAAGCAGTATTATAGATCGCATCATTACTTAAACAGATATAATCATCATGCATATCTGTGATATACTAGATTGAATTTGAGTATCTAGGCGTATTGGATCACGCTTCGCCAAATTTTGCACCTCCTGCTCCACCACTTTGAGATTGACCACCTTTGAAGAAACTCGGCCATCTTTCCCGGACTCTTGTTTCTGCTTCTTCAGAGGAGGCACCACATTTACAGTAGCATCCACCACCTCAGTTTCCACCGACGTAGTCTGCGCAAGAACTGTTTGCTCCGTAAGGGGCAACAGACTTTTTCTTCCAGGTTGTTGAGTTTGGATACTCGAAGTACCCGCAGCACAGGCAGGAATCTCCATAATGTCATCATACGCAGAACCAGAAGTAGCCATAGCTCGATTCCGATGAGTTCGATACACTTTTCCAACTATAGAGTTCAGCCTCTTCTCTCTGCGGATACTTAGTTCTCCAAGAACTTTGTTCAGTTCGTTTCCTTCTCGACTAACGACGTCAAACAGACTCGACGTATCAGCAACACCTTTGGGATTAGGCTCTGCCAAATCAACAATAAACTATATTACCAGCTCGCAACAAGTTAAAAGACGAACTACTGGCAGAATGAAAACACTTACTCTCATTAAAATTCTTATATATCAGCTCGAGCGCCAGTTCCCCAGATACTTGCATTCAATTACCCCGCACCATCACAAGATGGTCGCACCAAGGTCTCCCAGAAAATTCTAAATCAAAGAATTTTGGCCTCGCCGGATCACTAAACAGGTATCCGCTCTTTCGATCTTTCATATATTTAAACTTATAGTATTTCAAGACATCGTCAGCAACGAACTGTCTCGTAATACCACCATCTCTCCATCTCTTATTAAGGGCTTCACAGACCTTCATCATCTCAAAGACATTACCATTTAATTGGCCAGGGTAGTTCTTTAGATCATTCATTACCCCCTTTTGGAAAAAGGTTAGGGGAATGCTCAACCCATATACGACCTGATTCAGGTAACAAAGGAATCCTTTCTCTACGACTTCTGTACCAGTCCCGTTGTAATAAGAGATATCTATATCATCTCCTATACCCATATTTCTCTTCCACTGATCCAGGGAAGGCACCTAATAATGCTCTATCTTACCACCTGGTCTCACCAGATCCCTAAACCACAACCCTGCATTCATCATATAATTCCCCCATTTTCAATCTAAACCTTTTTTATACTGCAAAAATTTCTTCGTTACGTCTATATTCTCAGGATACCTAAAAAATTGCCCAGTCTCAATCCCCACATGCAATCTTTCATCCTCCCCTGAATGAACAGCCAGTATATCAACAACAATGATACCACTCACCTCTACATCATCTATAGTCCTACCAGACGACGATGATTCCTCACTGGAGGATACAACCATTTTTCTACCGGGTTTTAAATTTTTGGAACGCATCTACCACATATAAGAAAAGTCTATTCAGAGTTTATAATTAAACAAGCCTTCTCCCTCAGCCTTACCCAATAAATTATTTAAACTATCAAGCAATTCATTCATGCAACTATCATCTACAATGACAAGCCACAAACAACATCAAAATGGCGGAAACAGAGTTACTAACCTATACTAGAAGAATAACAGTCATCATTTCAGGTCACCACTTTCACTTCAGAGCAAGACGACGGTTTTCCCAACAAACTCAGAGTATAACGGTGGACTACGGTCCAAGTTTGAAGATTTTCTCTCTTTAGAAATGTTTTTTTCTCTCTCTGCAGCGGATTGTGGTTTAAGAGAAGAAGAAAGACAAGCTTTTATATTATCCCTCAGTTTCTAAAATGACGGCTCTTTGGGATACATGTCAACATCATCTCTCCTAGCAGGCACATTTTTTCGTTTGCCCTCATAATAATTTTTGGAGTAACGTGTTCGGTTATTACGTCTGTCTCTCTCTTCTACCATTATTAAGGACTCACTGCCCAAGAAGATTTGTACAGATCATGTAGCACGATTACTTACATACAACAACAACTTTCTACGGCTGCACGATCCTACTACGCCTTTTATGGCATGATTCTAGTTCAAAACCCTAGTACATCTTTTACAGCTGTCACTTACCTTACTTTTGATCCAACAGAAGCAGAAAATCAGCTACAAATCCTACTCCAAATATATCGCATGCCACAATTATCGCAGATGCAGAAAAGCAATGACAAAATGACCTCAACAAACACAAATCATTTTATCATCCAACTTTACATGTAATTATAGATAGATGGAATGATTTCCCCACCAACAGCTCTCTCATCCTCTTCGGCAAGCTTATCCAGCGTAATTTCCCGAATTGCCGCCTCACATAGTTCTACATCTAGCAGAAGTTTGCAAAACACACCACATCAGAAGTTGCGACCAAGTTCCACATCAGGATCACAATTGTTCAAGTTGACTATGATGATACTCTCAGAACAAGAGCTTATATAGAGCACGAAAGATATCAGACATGACAACAATATATCTCAACAAGGCAACAAATATATAGCGCGATCTACACAATTCAGAAATATATACTTTCAAATATACTTCAACACAGCAAAAATTCAATCTACACATCTTCGACCTATTTGACAGTTGACTAGTTCAAGAATTATTAAGTGCATCCTACAAACAGTTCGTTCAAGCAAATACAAGCCAAGATAAAAAAATTCAAATTTATTCTCAAGATAAACAATTTACAAGGATAAATATTTCATTTAAGTTCGAAAGTCGAGATTACATGATCTACAGACAGCTATTTTTTCTACAACACAAAAAATAGCTAAATATACAAATAACGGTGCAACACTTAAGCAGAAGCAATGACAGGCCCAACGAAGTGAGGCAGAAGGCAAAGTTAATCCTACCACTCCTCTGTAACCCCTACCATCTCCGCAGTCGCCAAAGACGATGGACCACCTCCGCCATTACGATACCCAATCTTTAACGGGATATCGACAATACTTCACAGACGGCACCCCAACCTTCTCATCTTCTGCCGCCCGCACATCCTCTGCAAGTAGCCGCAAACAGGCCCGACGGTGAGCAACAAACAAGACTACATCGTGGAAATGCCACATCTGATGATAATCATCCTCTGCCTTCTCTACTTCTTCCCATGTCATCCCATGAAAAGTTGGAGGAACGGGGATGGGAGTTGGCAGAGAAAGACTTTTGTCCCCAAAATAGCGAGTCTGAAGAAGATTCATCTTGTTCCTCATAACTTCCTTGTAACTTTGTAGTATCGCAAGTAGTACCCAGAACTTATGCCTCGATTAACTCCTTAATTCGTTGGTCCATGTGTTCTTTTGTGACGTAATGACATGTTGGTTGAATCGCTGGACGTGCTGGCAGGGGATGATGAGTTCCCGTACCTTTACTTATGCGATCTCATACTGAAACTTGATGGAGAAGTCGCTGGTCTTCCTCCTGACGGATGGAAATCTAGCGACCTCGACTGACTTCTGATCGAACTTTTCCCCCTAAATGGATAGAGGGCTGCAGTCCGTGTAGTAGATTTCTTGAAATGGCTTTACTGGCGACTCCCCGAGGTCCCAATCTTTCCCTTGCTAAAATACGGGAGGTCTCTAGAAGTTGATTGCGACCCCTGGCTGGAGCAGCCTGCTGAGTATTTTGTAGAGCTTCGAGTATAGTCTGCATCGTCGTCACCTGATCTTTGTACCGTTTGAGTGCTGTTAAACGAGCATGTCGTTCTGCATCGAGCTTTTCTCTCGGGGCTCACGATCCTTTGTCAATTGAAGTTGAAGTTTGGCACGTTTTTCTGTCTCGACGTGGTGATTCACTCGTAACTCGGTGAGCTGTCCCGGATTCACAGAAATTTCGAGCTGGGTTTTGCGGCCTGTCGTCTGGAATGAACCATAATTAAAAATTATAGTGAAAGACTGCCTTAGGGTATTGTAGAAATGCAATCTTTCCCATAGACGGAGCAAAATATAATGGCTAAATTCCGTAAGCTCGAAATGATTAAGAATTTGCTATCACACCAATGAACCTGTAACAATATTCTAACAGAAAGTAAGAAATGGAAATAAGTGTTTTTAGCATGGAAAACCTCTGAATAGGTAAAAAACCACGACCTCGTATTGAGGATTTTTGTAAAAGTATCTTTATTACTTGAAACAGATATCTTTATTACAAGGGATCTCTAAATATAGAAATGCTTTTGATCTCGTAAATAAGAAGTTTGTATAATTTTTTTGGTCCTTGTCTCTTCTGGAACTTTTTCATTATATAGGATTTCCCCACAACTCATCATCGTGCTGGTGCACAATTTTTGAATAGTATGGCTAGTGGTGGTTGACTAAATAACTAGCGATTTTGTGGGAGACAGGTGCCTTTGACTGGATAACATTTTTCAGGTTTAGCTCGATCCACGTTCTTGAGTAGTTCGTGGGGTTGGTTGGAATGCTGACTGGAGTGTTAAGTGCTAAAAGAATGTTTGAGCCTGAGATGGAGGTAAATCGACTTCGTGAGCTCAATTTTGAGTGAGATCGAGGGATAAGTCCTTACAAGTTTCATCTAGTATTTACGAAAGATATCGAAGATGGTTTGGAGGTTGCTGGAGTGATCTTCTCGTTTCAATCTTTTGCAGATCATATCATCGATGTAGACTTCCATAATTGTGCCAAGATGATCTTTAAATATTTTAGTCGCAAGTTTTTGGTAAGTAGCTCCTGCATTCTTTAAACCAAAAGGCAATATTGTGTAATAGTAGATACCTCTTTCAGTAATGAAGGTTGTTTTTTCCTGATCTTCTTTGGCGAGTAGAACCTGGTTGTAGCTGGAGACTGCATCCATTATAGAAAAAAGTTCGTGTCCAGAGACAGAGTCGAGAAGCTGTGGAATTAGTGGTAGCGGAAAACTGTCCTTGGGTGTGAACTTATTGGGTTATGTGAAGTCAACACAAACTTTGATTTTGCCATTTTTCTTCGGTACTGCTACGATATTTGAAACCAACTTTGGATACTTAGCTTCCCAAATAAATCCAACCCTGAGGAGTTTATCAATCTCTTCGTTTACATCGTAGAGGCGGTGAGTTAAATTCTATCATTTTTGAATGATAGCTTTACTGTCTGGAAGGAGGTTAAGTCAGTTGCATGCAATTGATGGGTCAATGCCAGGCATTTCTTGGAAAGTCCAGGCAAAGATGTCGATGCTTTTCTTAAGTAGCTGGATCATGGTTTTTTTTTCTTCGGCTGATAGCTTGGAGCCGATGAAGGTTGTATGTCCTAGACCATCAAGTTCAACAGAATCAACCATTTCGGTGTCATACTGCTCGAATATGGGTGATTCCTCTTGCTATAGTTGTTATGCCTTGAGAAGTTTTGTTGTATAAAGGTTGGTTGTGGTATTTTTGCACATACATGCAACTGTTTGGCTACCTTTGATTTTGTAGATTCCATGATCTTTTAGAAAATGTAATGCTAGATGATAAGCAGAAGGTACTGCTTTGATTGAATGTAACCAATTGTGTCCCAAAATTCCCAAATATTTGGACTTATTATCAATGACAAGGAATTTTACGAATGTAGTTTCTGATTCCGCCTGAACTGGCAGAGTAATTTCTTCTATGGCTGATTCTTTCAAACCATTGAAGCCGGTGATTGTTATTGTCAAAACTTTTACGAAATCTGTGAGGCCTAGGACTTTAATTGCTCTTCTGAACAATACATCTGTTGCACCTCCGGTATCGACGAGAAGCCTATATAGGTAGTCTTGTCTGACTCTGAGCATAATGATGAGAGGGTCATCGTGAGGGTATCTTACGTGGCTGGCATCACAGTCCTCGAAGGTAATAAGGTAAGGACATTTCGATTTGCTTAAGCTTGAGAGAAGTTTTGTTGATCTATCCGAAGAGGTCATTTTACAACAGGATGTAATCTGATCGTCTTGTTTTCTCTTCTTCCCTTTTTCAATCTCGATCATATACAGGTGGTGAGCTTGCCCCTGGACCTGATTTTGTTCAACTTCTTTGTTTTTTGCTTCATTTTCAAGAAACTTTTGGATGTCGATGACATAATTATGAAGTCTTCCAGTTAATAGGATATGATAAAAGATTCATATGAGGGAGTAACAGTTCTCAGTTTCATGACTATGCACATTATGATACAGATATAGAGGTCTTTTGGGGAGATCCAGAATAGTTTGTGGTGCACGATAACACTCATTTCCTTTAATCGTTGGTAAGATAGCGGATAAAGTTGTTGTTATTGGCGGCAAAACTGGGACTGGTCTATCGGTTTTGCCATCCCTTCTTCTATTGTTATTGGTGTTTCTGTCGCGTTGCTTGGGTGCTTCAGTAGTTACCGCTCGTTGGGATGGGGTCGAAGATGTTTCTCGAGAATGAATGGCAGATGAGCTATTCATCTTATCTTTCTTTGATCGCTCCAATTTGATGTAATTGTTAACTACATCAATCATTTCCATGACTGTTCTCGGCTTGTGCAGAGTAAGCTGTTCTTGAACTTTAGAATCGATGTGTAGGGCGAAGGTGAATGCTGGAACGACCATCTTGGGGTATGAGTTCCCAATTTTCCTTATTTCATGTAAGAAACGTTTGCAAGAACTTGCCAATGTCTCTTTGACACCCTGCTCAAAGAAGAATAAGGAATCAGCAGTGATCTTCCGCTCTTTAGCATCAGCATAATTGGCTTTGAAAAGATGTCGTAACTGGCTGAACGTTGTGATAGGGGCTTCTTGGATGGTATAGAACCATCAGAGCAGTTCTTCATTTAGGCTCATGCTGAATAGCCTATACAGCATGTGGCCAAGTTTGGAATATAACCCAACTGCGGCTTTGAAGTGTCGGACATAGGTAAGCTGGTCAGCTAGGCTTGCATATTGTATAAACTTTGCCCTTCAGCATATGAATATTTTCTGGGATGGCCATATCTTTGAGATGTGGGGAGATGGGATTTGTCTCAAATCTGTCAAGCACGGATTATTGACCTGGGATCTCAGAGTTTATGGCCTGGATCCTATTGTTGAGGTTATCCAAGGTGACGAACTACTGCGGGGGAAATGGCAAGGCTGCGATCTGAGGAATAAAATCATCCTGTCCTTTTGATCCTAATCGATCCCTGATTGGTCTTCTTTTGGGTGGGGAAGTCTGATGATGCGTGCGTTGACTTCCTTGAGTTGTCGATGACGAGGATATTAAACCAAAATGTCGAGAAGCCCTGTTTAAATTTCTAGATCTGGATTGATAAATTCGTAGCTCGTCTTCTCTTAGTTGATCATCGCGTTGAATTGCTCTTGATCTATTCTCGCTTTGGGCAGGTGGAGGGGACGTTTGGCGGCCAGCGAATCGATATTGTATTCTCCTTAGTATTTCCATTTCTTTTTGATGAGTTTGACTCTGTTGATCTAAGGCTTTCCTTCGTTTCTCCCTCTCTATTTGAAGAGTTTGAGCGTAGCCACGCTGATCTTCCAGTCTTTGGGCTTTTTCTGTAGCTATTTGTTTCTAAAGCTCAAGTACCGCACCGTGCAGGTTGATTGTTCCTATTATGTGATTAATTTCCTGGTCTCTTACAGTGCTGGAATGGCTTCTCAGGTTCATCTTTGTCATCAAATGGTTCTTAAATCAATGGTGGTAAAAAAAGTGTGGTAATTCCCACAGACCGTGCCAATTGTAGTGGTGAGTTTTCTAGAAGGAGAATCTCTGCCAATACTTATTCGTAAGGAGAATGCAATAAAGACTAAATAAACAAGATTTTACGTGGAAAACTTAGTAAAAGCTAAAAAAAACCACGACCTCGGGGAGGATTTTGATGTAAAATCTAGTATATTGCTAGTTATTACAAATTTTGGAGTGATAGTAGGGTTAAGAAGTAACGATGGTAAAGTTTACAGATTCTCGATCCTTGAATCATCTATTCTCTGCCTGCATATAGTAGACATATGAAATTTTCAAAAAGAAGGAAATAGTCTCCTATTCCGGGGGGAATGGGCAAACGTCGCAGATCTCTAACAGTTTTTTTCTTGACCAGGCACAACGACTACTTTTAGTAGATCGAGGACTTGTGGTAACTTTTTGAATGTTTGCCTTTGATCATATATGGTTGTCTTTGACTACGCTTTGCTGGCTTACTCATATCGAATATGAGGAATATGCTACTAGATGAACATCATTTTACAACAAGTAAAAACAAGTCTGAAGCTAGAAGATATCGAATTACTATTGCTGACATTAGCTTCAAGACATAACATCCTACTATCCCTCATACCTAGCAATTGGAGAACATCAAGAGAGGAGCAATATTTTTTAGTATTTTTTATTGTATTATTTTTTATGTTTTTCTCCTCTCTTTGAGTGACTTCTAAGGAGGAACAACTTGTATCCTGAGTGTTGAGTGTGTAATTGAAGGAGGGTACAATTGTAATTTTTATGCAAAAGCTATATTGGAACCCACATCCGGGAAAGACCTATCTACAACACCTACTTGAGCCAGAGAGCCCGGGTATACCATCTCATTGGTTCCACCAGGGTAAACAATGAGCCCCTAAAAAGGCCGCCCTGCAGGTACTTTATTCCACCACACCCTCCTGCGAAGTGGTCAATATTTGTTCATGTACCTGATGTTTGTGCTCTTTTAAATTCCAACATTAGATAAAGGGCAAAAATAAAGTGGGATTTCATTTCCCGTGTGTGGTACTGCATGCTAGGACCCTGGGAGGTTACAACCCGGTTTAATATTTTTTTGAATGGGACATTGACTAAAAGAAACCAAGATTAAGCCATAAAATACATAGTTAATCAAAGGCTTATAGAGCTCAGACCTGGAGCACAGGAACACGCTCATTAAGACCCCTAATAGTGACTATGTTTATCTGGAGGAAGTACGTCCCTGGCATAACTAGTATAGAAAGGTGATACTAAGCGGTTTACCCCACCTTCCAACATAGATATTTCTAGGTGACTAGAACTACAAGCGAGTTATTGCTAAAGTGATAAAAAACAACTCAACGTGCGAACCAATCTACTATCAGGAATAGGAGCAACCGAACCCTGAGAATGGGTTCACAACTTGACTAGAAATAAGGCCCATCTAAAAATATTAAAGCGAGGGATTACCTCATGTAATCGATACCCGATTTACATAGAATTACCATTCAAGGTGTTCTACAATCGAAACCCACTAATTCCTATATGGGGTTATTTTCTAGATAGAGGAGGTACCTGAATTCTGGTTAACGGTTGTTGTGCTTATTTTTGTGCACCTCATTCTTATCTGATCATCATTGTGTGTACTTCTTGTAGTTTATGAAAGAATGGTTTCGAGTGCCTGAGTGTTGTCTTGAGAGGCTTAGAGAATCTGATCTGATTAATATTCTAATATACTTTGAGTTAGGCGAGTCAGCTCATCAGGAGATTCTAATATCCATTAATATTAGAGACTAAACAAACCAAAGTTGTAGGGAACTATTTCCTGTTAAGGGTGAGTTAGAAACCTATGGGTTCCACGTATCTCCATTGAGACTCGATCCAAAACCAATTTCATCACTCAATCCGTTTAGTTCCCCCCCATATATTTGAGATGGGAGATGTCCATGAAAATGAGAATAACAATGGTCTAAAACCTGTACGGATCCCACTCAAGGATCATATGTTTCCTAAAATGAAAAATCGTGCTTCATGCAATATTTTACCTCCTACCATTGGGCAATTTGAACTTAGAAATGTACTTATCAATTCATTGTCCAAATTCTCGGGAGGGGAGGATATGAACCCATATGCCCATGTACAGGATTTTGATGATTTAATGTTCCTCCAGAGGTATAGGAGTGATAACAAAATGGAGGTCATAAAACTCGTTTTATTTATATTTTCTTTACTAGGAAAGGCTAAGAGCTGGCTTCAAGCTCTACGGCTTAAATCCATCACGAGTTTTAAGATTCTTACTAAAGCCTTTTAGAAGAAGTTTTTCTCTCTTGAGAAAACTAAGACCATCCATAGAGCCCTTTTTAGGATTACCCAACTTGATGGAGAAAGCTTAAAGGATTATCTAGAGAGATATAAGGGGTTGATCCTACAATGCCCTCATCATGGTATCGACTCATGGGTCCTAACTAAAAATCTTTATGATGGATTAGATGTTAAAACCAAGAAAACTGTAAAATCCTTTTGCTTAGGGAAATTCACTGATAAGGATGATGTAGAGGGCTTGGACTTCTTAGAAGAGATGGCTAAAAAATTACAAACCTGGAGAACCATGGGAGAAAAAGATATAAAAGAAAAGGGAGGTAATGCTTTTAGAGTTGGATCATACACTTACGACAATTATACGAAAGTTAGAATCTTTGGAAATAGAAAATAACAAGATGTCCACTAGAGTACCTATTTTTCACGCCGAAATGCCGGCATGTGTTGTGTGTGATAGCCCAGAACATTATGTTCAAGACCGTCCTTTTATTCATGGAATTATGGAGGCAAAGAAGGAGTATGAAAATACTTTTTATTAAAAACCTTTTGCGCTACCCTACTACCAACCTTACAATTAAGGGAGTTCTTCAGGGAAGAGCAACTCATTTTTAAGCAATTTTAATAATTTGTATGGCAGATCTTATCATCAGGAGAGCCTTGCATGAAGACAGTCGTAGCAGCCCAATTTGAATTAATTTAATTCCTCTTACCAATCAAACCACCAACCTTCTTAGTAGAATGCTCCATATATTTCTCCTCAAAATAGGAAACCATCTTCGGAGGATGGCATCCAAGCCTTATTGCAATCAAATACCCAACTCATGCAATAATTCATTCAAATGAATCAACAATCCATGGCTAGGATAGAAACAACTGTCTCTCAATTGGCAATTGGGTTAAGTACTAGAGACAAGGGTACATTTCCTAGTCAAACTTAACCCAACCCGAAGGATCAAAGTAAGAGCTCCAATAACCGTGATCATAGGAATGCGGTTATTATACTTAGAAGTAGCAAAACTATAGGCAATAAAGTTAGGATGCCTGAGGATAAACCTTGTGTTAGTCCTAATCCTACTATGAAAGTTATAGAAGATAAGGAAGAGTCCATGAGCAAAGAAATACCAGTTACAGGGGAAGATACTGAAAATGTCTCGCCTACGGAGAAAATTGAAAATGTTCATCCTAGAGGCCCTAAGGCACATTTTCCCCACATGCTTGCTAAGAATAGAAAGAAGATTCCCGATGAAGAGGTTAAGGAAATCTTTAAAAATCTTAAGATTAGTATTCCTTTTAGAGAGGCATTGCGACGAATTCCTTCTTACGCAAAGCATGTCAAGGACTTATGCACTTTCAAGCAACGAATGAACATTTCCAAAAAGGCTTTCAACGTCCATGATAGTGATAATGTTATTCAATTAGATGCTCAAGTTCGCTCCATAATCTTAAACAAATCACCTCTGAAATACAAAGATCCTAGAATACCAATAATTTCTTGCCACATAGGGACAAATTGGATAGGGAAAGTTTTGCTTGATTTAGGTGCCAGTGTTAAACTAATTCCTTACTCGGTATTTGAGCAGTTAGGTCTAGAGGGACTCAAACCCACAAATCGAACCTTACAGCTAGCTGATAGGTCTATTCGAGTTCCTAGGGGTATTGTGATGGATGTACTTGTCCAAATTGATGACTTCTTTTATCCCGTAGACTTTGTGGTCTTTGACACAAATCTAATAGAATGCTTTCAAGATGAAATACCATTGATAATTGGCCGACCCTTCTTGGCCACTGCTAATGTGTTGATCAACTGTCGTAGTGGAGCTATGAAGTTAACTTATGGGAATAAGACTATTGATTTGAATATCTTCAATCCAACTCATACTCTGTTTGAAAATGAACTCGATGAGTACAATATACTTGGTATTGTTGTAAACCATACATTTCACATTCAAATCTTAGGGATCCATTAGAAGCTTGCCTTACATACTTTGGAGATGATTTTGATGTTGATAACCTCATCAATGAGGTCAATTCCCTATTAGATTATGTCCCTGTTTTAGATACCACTGATGTGGTTGAAATGCTAAAAGTTAAAGATCCAGTTCCCGAAGCAGAGGAAGTAACCACTAAGCTAGAGCTTAAACCTCTCCTTGAAAATCCCAAATATGTTTATCTAGGTCCTAATGAGACTCTTCCTGCCATCATAGCATCTGACCTAGAGCCTGAGAATGAAGAGAAATTAATGTGCGTATTAAAGGGAAACAAAAAAGCTCATAGATGAAGCATCTCGGATATTAAAGGTATTAGTCCTTCTGTATGCATGCATACAATCAATCTTGAGGATAATATAAAGAAGTCTCGAGAAGGGTAACGAAGGCTTAACCCGACTCTGCCCAAGGTTGTGAGAAAGGAAATTTTGAAATTGCTGGATGCTAGGATTATTTATCCCATTTCTGATAGCCTATGGGTGAACCCTATTTATGTTACTCCTAAGAAGTTAAGAATCACTATTGTGATGAATGATCACAATACTCTTATCCCCACCCGCATGACCACAAGGTGGTGAGTGTGTATAGACTATATAAATCTCAATCCGATCACTCAAAAAGACCATTTTTCCTTGCCATTCATGGACCAAATCCTTAAACGTCTTGCCGGTCATGAATATTATTATTTTCTTGATGGGTATTCTGGGTACAATCAAATACCCATCGCTCCTGAGGATCAAGAGAAAACCATTTTCACCTGTCCCTTTGGCACTTTTGCCTATCGTCACATGCCCTTTGGGTTATGCAACGCTCCTGCAGCATTTCAAAGATGTATGTTAAGCATATTCACTTATATGGCCGAGCATTTTCTTGAGGTCTTCATGGATAATTTTTTGCTCTTTAGTGATTCGTTTGATCAATGTTTCCGCCATTTATCTCTTGTTCTAGCTAGGTGTCAACAGAAACATCTTGTGTTAAAATGGGAAAAATGTTACTTCATGGTGATGAAGGGCATAGTTTTAGGACATGTCATTTCTAGAAAGGGAATTGAAGTTGATAAAGCAAAGGTAGACATCATCTCTAGCCTCTCTCCCCCATAAAATGTTAAGGATGTTCGATCATTCCTGGGGCATGTTGGATTTTATCGATGTTTTTTTCCAGAATTTAGCAAAATTTCTCGACCCCTTAGCAATTTCCTCGCCAAAGACACCACCTTCTTATTCGATGGTCCTTGTCTTGATTCTTTTGAGAATCTCATGATACATCTGAGGTCTTTACCCATTATCCAACCTCCTAATTGGAATGAACCTTTTGAGTTAACGTGTGATGCATCTGATTATGGCATTGGGGTTGTTTTGGCACAACACATTGATAATCTTTCACACGTTATCTATTATGCCAGTAAAACTCTTAATGATGCACAACTGAATTATATAACCACAAAAAAGAGCTTATGGCGATAGCATTTACTCTGGAGAAATTTCGTTCTTATCTCCTAGGTTTGAAAGTAATAGTCTATACGGATCACGCTGCTATCAATCACCATTTCTCCAAGAAGGACACCAAGCAGCGTTTGATCTGGTGGATAATGTTACTTTAGGAGTTTGATATCGAGATTCGAGATAAAAAAGGGTATCGAAAATATTGTAGCAGACCACCTTTCTTTATTGGACAATGAATCTCCAGATCAGTCGTTACCTATTCGTAAGTCATTTCCCGATGAGCAACTCATGTTTATTCACTCAATGACTTCCGCACCATGGTTTGTGGACATTGCGAATTATCTTGCCACATGGCAACTTCCTAGCTTTTAGACCAATCCCGATAAAAGTAAATTCCTTAGTAAGGTCTAATGTTTTTTTTGGGATGATCCATACTTATTTAAGTATTGCTATGATCAAATTATTTGTCGATGTGTCCAAGATTCTGAACATATCAAAATCATTGAATTTTGCCACACCCACGCTTGTGGTGATCATTTTAGTTCTAAAAAGACCTTTGCTAAAATTTTGCAATGTGGTTTTATTGGCCAAACTTATTTTGTGATGCTCACGAATTTTGCAAGGCTTGTGATAAATGCCAGAGAATGGGAACCTTGTCTCATTAAAATATGATGCCCCTAAACCCTATTTTGATTATTGAACCCTTCGACGTTTGGAGCATCGAGTTCATAGGTACATTTACACCATCTTCAGGATATACATACATCTTGTTAGCAGTTGACTATGTAACTAAGTGGGCAGAGGCCATTCCTACCAAAACCAACGATAGTTCAGTTGTTGTCAAGTTTCTTAAAGAGAACATTTTCTACCGTTATGGTACGCCGAGGACGATCATTAGTGATGGAGGGTCACATTTCAATAGTAGAATATTTGCGAACTTAATGAAAAAATATGAAGTATATTTTCAGGAGACTTTGGAGGAGAGCAGTACAACATCACCTCCTATTTACTTCCCAGGCATGTCTAGGCCATCTAACCAATTGCTGCAACAAAAAAAAAGTGAGAATGTGGGGTGGTCAATAACAAAGGGTAGACGTAACCATCCATCATTACCTAAGGAGAACGACGTTACTGGTACGAATAACCAGTTTAAAGCTCTTACAAACGTGGAGGATGATATAAAATAAATAGAATAAATAGACTCGACACCTTCTGGGGGGGAGGGCAGGATGGAATGAACACCAACTCGAATACGCAAGGGGAGAACAGAGTAGCAGACACAGATATCTCAAATGTTCCAACATATGAGGAAGTTCCTTTTATTGCAGACGCAGATATCACAACAGAACCAACAAATGAGGATATTATCCTTAAGGGAGATGCTTACTTAATGGCTATACATGAGGTCAGACACAATCTCAACCTGGCAAGTTGGGTTGATGGAATGGAACAAGAAGACCTGGTATAGCTTGGTCCAAACCAAGTACATAAAGGGGGTAAGGAATATACCATAGACCCGAGAGTGACGCGATCTACCCGTAAAAACCAATGAAAGCTATCTTCTGGAATGCCCGAGGGCTGGGGAACAAAAAAAATGACTCGCTATCTCAGGAAAATAACATCAATATTACAACCAGATATTTTGGGCATTGGTAAACCAAAGATTTTCTGCAAAGACTTTGTGCTGCTGGGGTATGATAACAAAGTCATTTCCAATGAACAAATGCAGAGAAAGGCAACTTATGGATACTATGGCTAAAAAGAACTCCTGAGCCTGATGTACTCTCTCTCTCTCAAAGCAATATATTACGGTGAACTATATGGAGAATTGCATCTCCTTTGTTCATGCAAATTGCAATAAAATTAACATTTTGAAGCTCTGGACTAACCTCTTTAATTTTGCTGCAAACAATGTGAGACCCTAGATATGCATCAGGGATTTCAACGTGGTTATTCAGCTCTCTGAGAAAAGGGGCAGAATACCACCCCCACAAACGTAGTTTTGGATTTCAACAACTTTCTGGATAGTGCTAAACTAAATGAAGCCCCTCCTCCAGACTTACTTTCACCTGGTATAATACTTAAAGTGGAAACAACAAAACTCTAGTAGTCCTAGACAGATACTTGCAGAATGCAGAATGGTAGAATAATTTTTTAGGTTGGAGAATAAAGGTGTTCCCTCGAACGCACTCCGACAGCTCACTCATTCTGGGAGATTGCTGCCAAGTACCTAAGCCTTCCAGCATCCCATTCAGATACCTACAGTCTTGGGGAGATGAACCGGAATTCGGGGAACTTGTAGCAACTAGTTTGGAGAAGCCGCTAATTGCTGCTCCCCTATTCTTGATAATGATGAACTGAGATGCCTCAAGGCCGACATCAAGAGATGGAGACAGAGCTCTGTCACCCAACAGCGTAACAAAATAAAACTAGAGACAGAGATAATGCAACTGCAAATACAATTGGAAGAAGTTATCACCAATGATCTAATCGAAAAGAGATACTTAGCCAAAACACATTTTTGTAGAATTTATCACCATTTTAACTCCAACACCATTGTATTAATCCATAACCCGTCCTTGATTCAACATTACAACCCGATCTGTCTTGGTAACTTTATTTTTAAAGTTATTACAAAAATCCTGGCTACTCGGCTATCTCTAATTGCTGATAGATGTGTTTCAAAAGACCAGAATGCTTTTATCATGAATTATAAAAACATTTATAACAACATCTGCATGGCCTCTAAAATGGCGAATGAGATGCAAATTAAGAAAAAGCACGACAATGTGGCACTCAAGTGAGACATCAATCAAGCATATAACACTATGTGTTGGACATACATCTTCACAATCTTAAACGCTTTAGGTTTGCTCCAAAATTCTGCTCTTGGATGCAAACAATTTTCAGCAGCAGTATGGTCTCCATTCTTATTAATGGTAGCCCATCAGGTTTCTTTCGGATGTCTAGAGGTCACAAGCAGGGTGACCCTCTCTCTCCAATCCTCTTTGCAATTTCGGAAGACATACTTAGCATTAACCTCCAATAGGCCAGAGAATAAGGCCGAATGTAAACCATGACATCAACAAAGCTTACGCACGGACCCACTCACCTATTCTTTGCAGATAATATTTTTCTTTTTGTGAATGGGAACAACAGATGCCTGCGACAGCTCTAGGCTATCTTAACAGACTATCAGATAGTGTCTGGGCAAGAGATAAGTATAGCCAAAATAAAGATCTCCATGAACAGTATTCCTTTCACTCATAGAAGATGTGTCTCAGAAATCTTTAGGTTCAAGGAAGACAAATTTCCTGAGACATAGTTCGGAATTCCACTCATACAAGGGAGAGTCACAAAGCAAGCCATATTGCCTCTGATCGAAAAAAATCATAAAAGGGCAAACAACTGACCTGATAGCATGATCTCCTTCCAGGGATGAGTTATACTTAGAAAGTCAATCCTGAATAGCATACCCATACATAATATGCACTCTACAAGTGGCCTCATTCGCTTATTAAAGAAGGAGATAACATTCTTAGAAACTATATATGGACTGGGGATCTAAAAAAAAGGAAAGGCGTGATGTTAAAATGAGAAAATGTATGCAAACCGATTAAAGAAGGGGGCCTCAGTGTCTGAAGTCTGGGGGAAGTAAACAATGCGATGCTTTGCAAACTTCACTGGGTCTTCAAACAGGAAATAAAAGACTGGGCAATATTTCTTAAATCAAAATTTAGTATAAAGAGTAGAGACACTATTCGATATCACAAACCATCTACTATCTGGTCTGGTATCCAAACTGGAGCTGCCCTCTCAAAACCTTACATTAGTTGGCTCATTAGAGATGGCACAAAAATTGATTTCTGGAAAGACACATGGGCTACATAAATCCCTCTCTTGGGCTATATAGAGCTGCCTAGACATATGTTGAAACACTGTAAGGCTAGGCTTAACAACTTTATCAACCCACATGGATCGCACTTTCCTAATGACATTCTACTCCACCTTCTGGCACTCAGAATAAATATTCAGCATATCCAGTATAACCCCAATAACCAGGACACTATGATCAAGAAACTAGACCTATGAGGGGCATTCTCAACCAAGAACACATTTGAAACTCTGCGTAGACAAGAAGATACGGCATGGTGGTGGAATTATGTTTGGAGTAAGGAAATTCATCCAAGATTTGGAGACTTCGCATGGCGTCTGCTGAATCATCTCCTTCTAATGGAAGACACCATTATGAAGAAAGGTATCTCTCTAGTCTCAGTTTGCCACCAATGCAACAATTCTACGAAAACTGAAAAACGTGTTCTTCTGCAATGCCTATTTGTTGTCTCTCTCTGGCAGAGAACCACCAATTACTTCTCTTATGATCCCATTATACCGATAGACACTTGGAGAACAATCTTAGAAAGAGGACAAGGGTCCAGTTCCTATATTAATGATCTCTGGGTGGCCATGGTCTTCTCCGTCTGCAACAACATCTGGTGAGCAAGGAACAACTAGAAATAAAATGGATTAAAGCTTACTCTCCATAAAATTACGCTGCACATCCTTACAAACATTACAGACACAGCTCACCTTTCTAAAAACACTATAAACAATACTATGCAGGACCTCAAGATCATAAAGGCATTAAATGTTTAGTACAGACCACGACAGGGCAGTAACATTGAGAGCTGTTGATGAGAGCTTCCAACACCAAACAAGACAAAGATCTGCTGTGATGGCTTGACATTAGGCAACCTAGGAAATGTAAGAATTGGGATTATCTGCAGAGACAACAACGATGAAGTTGTGGGAACTTATAACAAAGCCATTGGATATGCAATAAACAATATAGCTGAGATCACGACAATCATATCAGAAGTTTAGAGAGCTATTACAAAAGGGTGGCGTTACTTGTGGGTGGTATTCGATTCAGCTGCGGCCATTAAAGCCTTCACCAGTGAAAGAATTCCTTTGAATTAATGATCTAACTTTAACCTAATTCAAATTGATTCGATTATCTAGTATTTGCAGGCAATTAGAAATTAAACACAAGACCAAAGAATTTTAACCCTGTGGGAAACCTTTCTTAGGAGAAAAACCCACAGGTCGCTGCCGAATCACTCGACAGCTAAACAATCTACTATTGAAATAAAATTACAAGAATTTAATTACTTACAGACTCAATAAACACATCCCGTGGTTACCTCTCTTCTAATTGAACTCATCGCAATCAATTCTACGTTCTCACAACACCTTTCATTCTCGTAACGCCTCGCTTCAATCTCTTGTCAAAGCTTTCAATCTTGAATCTCACAAGTTCTTCAAATCATGATTTGGGTTTGTGAGTCAATGATTGATTCAAGTTTAAATTGCTAATTCTCGTTTGAATCAATCAAAGAAATTTATTCTCTCTTTAAAAATTCAAGCCCTCAAAAAATAGGTTTTGGAAGAGGTGAGTTATGAGAAAAGAAATGATGTCTTAAATAGTAAAACAGAAAACCCAACCTCTGTTCGAATAGAGACAAAGTCTATTCGGATAGAATAATTTATATTCAAATAGGATACAAATCTTATTCGAACAAATGAAGTTCTGAGGCAATTTGTTCGAATAGATAAATAGTCTATTCAAGTTTTATTCGAATATAACATATTTGAATAAAAAAATTCCCAGGTAATATATTCAAACAGAGAAATAGTCTATTCAAACAGAACAAGTTTTATTCGAACAAACATAGTTCTTAGCCTAAATGTTTGAATAGATACTAACTCTTATTCGAACAAGATCTTATTCGAATAGAATAAAAGCCTCTTCAAACAGAGACCTATTTTTATCAAAAAGACATCACTTTCTTTTTATACTCTGTAAAATACTAAAGGCTTGAAATTTAGAGCAAAGAGATATAAACCCACTTACCTGTTCAGTGTTAGTCCAGCTATAGTCGCTTTACGTGCAATCTTTAATGATGAATAACCACGAGGAAGTGTTGATACCTATTCTAGACACGGAATGAAACAAACTCCAAATATAGATATTTCAACCATCTCGCAAGAAGAGTCTCAGACCCCAACCATCCTATGGAAGAATGGCATGATGGCAAGCTAGAATACTTACAGCAAATTAAGAATCAATCCACTGACTACTACAGACTCAGAAAAGCATGATGAGATGGGTTGATATTAAATTTAGTGCTCATGTTGTTATTATTTTATGTTTTGTAACTAGACAGGGTCTCCTTCCTCCTCACTAGTGCATGTACTAGAAGGTAACAAGCAGATCCCATCCTTCTGTAATACTATTTCCATTATATATTACTAAACTTTTTGCAAAAAAAAAGTCATCTGACCTAAAAATGTTATTTTTGGCTGTGAAACTGCCTAGTTTCAACATTACTTTTCCAGCGATTGGGACATCTCCCTGAGATGTGTCATATACCGTTTGAAAGCTCGTGGGATAGGCTACCAAAAAAAATAGTCTCACCTCTATCCAATGTCAACAAAGAAATAAATTTTGGTTTGAAAATAACCCTTAATCAAGGGTAAAATACCAAAATTGATTCTTTTTAATCCGAAAAAAATAGAGAAAAATACTTCTAATCCATATTTGGATAACATAAATAATAGATTAGAGAGAAATTAAATCTAAATTCAATTTTTTTAAAATACCTCTATTGATCGTAAAAATTCACTAAAAACGCTTATTAGAATGTTCTTTCTTCTCCTCTTGATCCACTAGCTTACGTGCTGATAGCGTGTTGAGGAATTATAGAATCTAAGCTTAATAAGTATATATTAAGAGAAATTAAGAGAGAAGATGATTTCTTATTAATTGAGAATTATTTCTCTGTACGTACTACAAATAAGATAACCCTAAAACATAGGTTACCTATCCTACTTAAACTCTCCCCATAAACATTAAAGGTTTATGGGCTTGTTAGGAGTCCAGTAGGATACCCCAACCCAGTTGGGCTCTCACCTTAGGCTAGACCCAACTCCTAACAGTATAAGAATTAACAAGTTCAGAGACCCACTTAATGTCATATCTTTTGTTCAGATAGTAATGAATTTGAGAGTGTCAAGAGTAATAATCCAGTTGTCTTTCCACATACGGATACCATTACCATTCCTATGATTCTAACAGAAGTAAGGTCTAATTTTGTTTCTCACTTCTTAACAAGAAAGATATGCTTGATAGGCCTCGTAAGCCCCACGACTCTAATTAAAAGAAAGAATAGGGGGCATAAAACCTATGCTCCTGACAAGTTTTTTTTTGCAAAAAATATTATGTCATGCCCCCAAAATTGGCTTTTTAATAATCTATTAAGAACGTAAATTCTGAGGTGTAGTGACGGGCATCCTGAAGACGAACCCCCAAAAGACGTACTACAATTTAAAATAAATCGTAAATACATCAACAACACTATGAAACTATGCTGTGGAAGAATAATATAAAAAAAGATATAATAAAAAATAATACCACAAGGATGGAAAAAACTCCAAAACATACAAGTCCAGCTTGCTCCAACTACTAGTATCGCTGCTGCAATGATTCACCTAAAAAAATATATGCGCAAGACGTCAGCAAGCAACGCTCAGCAAATACAAATATCCAAGGTCATATGACATGACAGACCAAGATAATTACAGTTAAGAGACATGAAAAACCTGACAGAAGTATAGGTGAATTGTAACCAAGCTGCAAGTTCTAAGGAGACGGTCTAAGTAAAACTAAAAATCCCAATGTGATAACCTAAACTTAGATCTAACTACTACGACCTAAGAGGTATGGTAGATGTGGAAAGAGAACTAGGAAGTCAAGTATACAGGGTCACTTTTAATTCAGTGGGATCAAACACTCGTACCCTTATTTAATTAACAGAAATGTATCCCTTATTATCGAGCCAGGGATTGGCGGATTCTTTTTTTTTGAGCCAGGATTTAACGGGTAACGCACCTGATCAGGGTGTTCAAGGAGTTTCAACCTACAGGTCTAAAACCTAATTTATTTTTACTTTTAGGGATCTAAGCCCATGGGATACCCGCGAAGCATGCAACCGAGAAGTAACAGGGAAATAATTTAGGGACTTGCAACCCTTGGACACTGACTAGCAGTAATCGAGTCTTTTATTTAGGGATTCGAACCCAAGGACCGTAATAGCATAGCCCTACTATGTACAATAACTCAAAATCACCCAACGAAATGGAAATGAAGAGGTTTAAATCTAAGAAGAATCAAATGATCTGTCTGCCCCTGCCGAAGAAGCATCTGGGACTATATCAAAAGACCTACCATTCTTGCAACCAGATGATTTATCTACCCTCACTTTAATAACAAGTAAGGACTCTATCAAATGAAGTAAAGCTCCAACATCCAAAGATCTATCTGTCAATATGACTATATCGAAAGGAATTTCTAAGCGTCAGAACGAATATAAGTCACGCACTATAGAATCATGGAAAATAATTCTCTAGATAGGTTGCTAGGAAGGTTATACTAAAGAATCATCTAAGACTACTATGGAATGAACGACCGGCCCTAAAGTTAGAAAGGATATATGATCTCTTCTAATCATCCCAAATATAGACGCCTAGATTCAAATAATGATACCTTCCCAAGGTCACCATGTCCAAAAGATCTCCCAAGCTGGTAAAGTCCATACCTCCAATAAATCCTCAAGAAACTATTGTTATACGACTCTCGTCTCACTAATTATAATCTTACACGATCTATAATATAGTAATTAGAATGTCCAAGTCAAATACAACTCCAAACCAAGTCCTATCTAAGACCTAAGACAAGTCACATATTGTAAGCCCTTTATAACCCGTGTCAACTACTTGCTCTCATAGGAATACCAAATATTATCAACATGACATATTGATTTAAGATTTATACTCAAATATATATTTAAACACATGTAAAGCTCCGTAACAAATACTTTTATGCATCATCTATGTTTCTAACAATACTCATAAACTCCTCCAAATAGCATCTCAAAACCAACCTAAAGCATTCAAGCCTAGTTTATTAAGGAATGCCTAAGCCATCCACGACCTTATGGTTTATCAGTCCAAATTTTACCATCGACTTAATATGCCCTATGTCACTATCCTAATCTTAATAAGTGTTAAATCATTAACCACAATACGCGGTTAATAGAATTTCTAAGTGGCCCAGAGATGGTAAATTCTTAGTATGTAGGGAAATCCAAAATATGAAAGGAACCTACAGGTTTTTACATTAAACTCCAAGCTAACATGAAGAGCTCATACCTAACATATCCTCATATCACTATTATCACCATGGAGTAATTCCCAGATCTTCTTTCCATAAAAAAATAACAATATAAAGATGGTACAAAAATACTAAAGCTTCTAGCAAGTAACCTCTGCCACTACAAACTACAATGGTTCAACAACTATAGATGGTTTAAGAGTACTACCAACAGGTACATCTCCCTAACGGAGCTTGACGAACTTATTCTAGATTTACAGTATCACAAATAATTTCTAAAAGAATAGCCTAAGTAATGTAGCATACCATCCAAACACGAGTAATTCTTACACAAAACTTAAATCATAGTAAAGGTAAAATTGGGCTCTAACCTCTAAACGAAACCTGACGAAGTGATGGGTTCTAAGACAATCAAATTCATGCCATAACTATAACAACAATATACCACTGTAGAATATCCTCAAGATCTATCATTTACTGAATCATAATCATGATATAACAATAGATAAAAGTACTTGCCATATATAAGGATCTGGAGAGAAAAGAGAATGACCAACGCAGTCACGCTCTGACATAAAAGAACCAAATGTTCCATCATCTCCTTCTGAATTTCTGATGCAATTTTTTTTACAGATGTAACAGTGGGTTTAATACCAAGAATCAAGATGATATAAAGGCTATAAAGGCTATGATCCAATGTACTGGACTCTTCGCTTTTGGTTTCAAATTGAAGCAAGATGCTATAAAGGCTATGATCCAATGTACTAGGATGTTAGATAATAATAAAAAACGAAGTGCAACAAGCCATAAAATAATATGCACAAATGCCCACAACAACGATCTGAAAATATGGGTCACTAGAGATTATATAGGCCATAAGATTTAAGAGCCCAACTTTTTAGGGCGCATAAGGTTTAGGAGCCCAACTTTTTAGAGTGCATAAGGCTTAAGCTCCTGAGAACGAGATGTTTAAGCGCCTTAGGCCTGATGCATGAAATTCAAGTATGAAAATCAAGCTAGAGGCCCCAAGCTTGAATAATCATACACGACATAGATTATTTTAAACATTTAGGCAACTACTGGAGATGCTCTTAGTACTATCCTGTATCTCCAACGAATAAATGCAGTGTTGTTTCGAAGAAAATACCATGGTAATGAATGTCATGTTGCATGCATGTATCATGATGGAATAAATTACCGGCTGGAATCACGGTATGGGTCCGAAGTATCAAATTTTAGAATGATTGCCGAAACAGTATTTTCCAAAATCATCAGCAGAGTTTATGTAGTTGTTGTTTTCGCCTAATATTTCTAAAATTTTGCAATATTTTCTGATGGATATGGTCTGAGTCGATATTGCAGTTCTCTTTATCAGCAAAGGGTTCCGAATAAAGACAATATTGTTGGAATCTTGATATCTTGGCTCACTTATACCTTTTACTACAGTGGTTTTGTGATCGATAATGGCAAATTTGCCATGTAAGAGATATAATGGGGTTTCTCCTGGCTGGAAGATGTTCCGAACCAAACACTCAAATAAAGCAGGTCTAAGATAGTAAGTAATAATAAGATAATAAGAGCACTTCTACTGTCATGGACCAGCTGAAACACCAGCTTGGTACGTATGACACTCAAGGCACGTGCCTCAAGTATGCCTAATTATTTGTCTTCTTTCAATAGTCTTTTATTGCAATATCACATAATATCAAGGTAACATACAACTATACAAAGATTCAATGCAAACTAGCTTTCATTCATTTATCAACAATATTACAATGCTTTAATTCCAACTCGGGTGTATCGGATTCACTTCCTCTGCATAATAACTACTAAGTAAATAGCTTACAACCAAAAGGAAACATAAAAGTTGGAGACGAAGTGTACTCCTTCTTAAGGCTAACCTAATCTTTACATAAATTAACAAAACTTTTTACAGGGCTTTGTTACATCCTAGGGCCTCTATTTACAAAATATAGGCTTGATACGCCGATGCGTCACACTCTCCCCCACTTAGCTTAGAGATGTCCTCGTCGACATCTTCTTCTTCTTCTTCTTCTTCTTCCACATCTGCCTCTTCTCTTTCCTCTATCTTGTTTGGCTTCGATTTTCATGAGTCAGATCAGCAGAGGGTGATAATCTTGGTATTCTCAACTGGCTTCTACTTTTGGCAGGTCTTTCCACTTCATGGAGTACTCATAGACTTCATCATTGGTGTTCAGACCAACATAGGTCACTTTGTGGGTAAGAATACTCTTGTAACTTAGTCTGGGGTGACTTTCTAATGAAGAATTTGAGGCCTGGAGATACTTCTGGTGGGATCTTCCTTATCTTCGTGGTAAGGCTTGAGGGCACTGGCATGGTACATTGAATGGGTGAACCAAAGATGGGGTGGCAGTTAAAGCTTGTAAGAAACCTTTTCAACTATATCAATAATCGGCATCGGACCAACGTTGGGTACCAAGCCTTTATGTGATTTGTCACTTCTGTGCTGAAGGTGGGAGGTATTGATAAGAATAAGGCCTCCGACTTGAAAAGGATCTAGTCGCCTATTCTGATCTACCCATTTCTTCATTCTGGCAGATGCTTTCTCCAAGTAAGTATGAGAAATGTTAATATTTTTCTGCCATTGTTTTACAAACTGGTAGGTTCTCGGAACTTTTCCTTTGTAATAGAAGATCACAGTGTGCGGTGCGAGGGGTTGTTATCCCAATAGTATCTCAGAGGGCTCTTGTTGGTTGATAAACTCTTCTACAAATTAAAGCAAGACTGTGCTACATCTAGGATTTTGGCCCAGTTCTTCTTGTTTGCACTAACAAAGTGTCGGAGATATTCCTCCAACATTGTGTTAAAGCGTCCGGTCTGGCCATTTGATTGTGGATGGTTACTAGTTGAGAAGTTGAGAGTGGATTCCAGTAATCTGAACACTTCCTTCTAAAACTTCCCAGTTAATCTTGGATCTCTGTTGCTGACGATGTCCTATGGCACACCTCAATACTTGATAATGTACTTCACAAAGAGACGCGCAATTTTATCTGTCGGGCAAATACTGGGAGCTGGAATGAACGTCGCATACCCAGAAAATTTGTCGATGATCACGAGTATGGACCATATCCTTCAGTCTTAGGTAACCCATAAATAAAGTTCAGAGAAATGCTTTCCCAAGGTCGTGTCAGTACTGAAAGTGGTTCAAGCTGTCCAATAGGTAAGTCCCAATCAACTTTGTCCTGCTGGAAAATATGGCAAGTCCGCATATAATCTATCACTTCTTTGCGGTCCTTTGGCCAATAGTAGCCTCTGTGCAATAAGGATAGTATTTTCCGCCAACCTGGATGGCCTGCCCAAAGACTGTCATGGCACACCTTTATCAGCTCTCGTATCAGTCCTGCGAACCAAGGAACGTAAATCAGTTGTCCCTTCGTATATAGAAGACCATCTTCTACCCAGAACCATTTGGTTTTCCCCTATTTCACCAAGTTAATGATGACTTGGGTCTGAGGATCCACCGCCAACCCTTCGTAGATCCTATCTTGAAGAGTGCTGGTAATATGAGATTGAGACTGCTCGGCAGATATAGAGTTGGCCACTAGTTTAGCTTTATGGCTCAATGCATCAGGTACATTGTTCATCCTCCCTGGCTTGTGTTCGAGGTCTAAATCAAATTCTACTAGAAACTCTTACCTACGAGTCTGCTTCGATGTCAACTTCTTCTATATAAGGAAATGGCTTACTGCGCTGTTATCGGTCTTCACCATAGCCTTCATTCCTAATAAATAGTATTGCCATATGCACAATAGCTAAAAGTTTCTTCTATTGCGCTAAATACTAGCCCTCTGTATCATTAAACTTCCTGCTTTCATATGCAACCGGATGCTCATCTTGTAATAACACTCCACCGGTAGCAAAATTAGACTCATCGATATGTACTCTAAACGGCTTGGTAATATATAGCAACGCTAAGACTGAATTGCTAATCACTGCATGCTTCAGATCGTCAAATGTTGTTTGACATTTCTCGGACCATGACTGAGATAAGTCCTTCTTGAGAAGATTTGTAAGGGGTATCCCACGTTACGAATATCCTTCGATGAACCTATGGTAGTAGTTTACGAGGTCAAGAAAAGAATGAACTTCTGTAACCTCCGTAGGAGCTTTCCACTCCTTAATAGGGCACACCTTTTCCATATCCATATGGATCTGTCCTCCGCCAATAATGTGTCTAAGAAACATAACTTGTTCTTGGGCAAACGAGCATTTCTCCAACTTGACATATAGCTGATTCTATTGTAGGACTTGGAATACCAGGAGAAGATGTTCAAGGTGTTCTTCCATGTTGCGGCTATAAATTACAATATCATCCAAGTACACCACCGCAAACTTGTCAATATATTTATGAAATAGCTCATTCATAAGAGTACATAATATTGCAGGAGAGTTGGTCAGGCCGAATGGCATGACAAGAAATTCATATGCCCCATATTAAGTGGAACATGTCATCTTCGGTTCGTCCCCGATAACAATCTTGACTTGATAGTAACCCGATCTCAAATCAAGTTTAGAGAAGTACCTCGCATATATAAGCTGGTCAAATAAGTCAATAATGAGCGTATTAGATACTTGTTCTTTACCGTTATCTTGTTTAGGGCTCGATAGTCGACACATAATCGCAGACTTCCATCATATTTCTTCTAAAACAAGACCGGGGCACTATATGGCGCCTTTGAAGGGCGAATAAAGCCCGATTCCAACAATCCATAAAAATGCTTGTGAAGCTCTGCTAGTTTAGGGGGACTCATCTTATATGGTCCTTTGGCAGAAAGCTTGGCTCCAGGTACTAACTCGATCAAATGATCGATAGGCCTTCGTGGAGGTAACACCTTTGGCAGTTCCTTCGGTATCACATCCTGGAACTCAGTAAGTACCTGTAACACTTCATTCGACATTGCACTGTAATTCTGATCATCCGACTCCAACCGTAAGGTAGCAAGGTAATTCAGCTCCCATGGCTTCAACCCCTTTTCCAACTGAAGAGCTGATAATATTCTACCCTCATCTCTGTGCATGGACATCTGTATAATCGAGGGATTATCACCAAAGATCCCCAAGGAATTAACGAACGACATCGATACTGCTTTGTGGTAGCCAAGAAAGTCTATCCCCAAAATAATCTTGAAATCATCCAATGTCACTACGACAAGATTAACCTTCTCACTCCACTGCCCCATCCAAAATGGAACAAACTCGGCAATGCCATGTATCTACATTGCGGCTAAGTTGACAACTTTCATCTTGCTAGAATCATTCACCAAACGCAATCCCAAACGATTCGCTTCCTGAATGGCTATAAAGCTATAGATAACACCTGTATCAACCATCGCCAAAGTGCTCTGCCCATAATCACTGAGGTCCAAGTACATGAGTTTCTTCTTAGGTGTAGTCTTCACCAACTGAGTGGTTACTGCATTGAACAAGTAAAGATAATTCATACTAGTTTCACCGTTATCACCTCCTTGCGCGGTGCCATTGACTTGTTCTCCTTGCGACGCCAATAGGGCATTCAATGCCACCTTCTGAGGACATTGATAAGGTTTGTAATTCCCTCCGCACAGAAAATACTTCAAGTTCCCTGGACGTCCTTGGAACATGAGTTTGAACCCTTATGGGGTAAGAATTGTGGACATCCTTTGGGTTATCTTTGGGCCTTTGGGCTTTGTTATCCTTTGGGGCTGTGGCCTTTGGGCTTTGTACCTCTTCAGAGGCTTGTGGTTGCCTTCGGGCTTTTGATGCCCTTCGGGGCTTGGTTACTTTGTGGTTACAAATCCCTAAAACTGGCTTACCTTTCAAAAAAAAAAAACTCAAACAATAGCGAATCAATAAAACCTCATGATATTTTTAGTTACACAATTATTCTAGAGTATCAAATTCTCTATTAATTCAATAAAACGATAGATCCATACAAAACAGAAGCAATGTAAAGTTTCAATAATAATGTACATTCAACAAGAAAGTGGGTTAACCTTCCTAGACCATAATAATCAGTTTCGTGACCCCAAAATAGCACTAGCAACAACCCTAAAAAGATACAGGAATAACTATTAGAGAACCAACAGAAGCAAATTGGGAATATTTGCTAGGTCAATGTCTACATACTTGGCCAAAGCAAGGTGATTCGCTCTTTCTTGCGCTTTTCTAGATGAACTGTTACCTTCACCATAGGCATGTTGAATGAGGTCCTTGGTGTGATATTTTTGTTTCTTTTTCCCAAGACAAAATGGGCATCTTACTGTACTATTTGCATTCTTTACTACATACTTGCCCGCTTTCAGTTAATCTATAATACGATTGAGAAACTCTAGTTAGCAGAAAAATACGAAGTAGACTGCTCTTGTAAATCAAACCATCCTTCAAAACATACTTGCATGTCTTGCCTTGCAGGAACTTCTCGTGAATCACACTGAGCTCATTGTCATCGTCATACCCTGAAACGTACTCAGAAGGAACAATAGGCTAGATCTGCATAGCTACCAACAAAGCAGAAATAGTTGGTAATAGGGGTCGAGATAACATATCAGCCATCTTGTTGTCCACTCCTTTCTTATACTTGATCAATAAGGTAAACTGCTGAAGGTACGACATCCACTTCATATGGCGAGCCTACTGAAGCTTGGACTGCGTAGATAAGAATTGTAATGGTTTGTGATCGAAATGTACCACAACCTCCTTCCCCATTAAGTAACTCCGCCAATGCTTTACTGATTGATATAACGCGTAGAACTCCTTATCGTAGGTAGGATAGTTGCGTGCTGCTCTCGTACACATCTCAGAATGGTAAGCAACTGGCTTCCCATCCTGTAAAAAGATTTCCCCTAATGTATAGTCTGACGCATCTGTCTCGACCTCAAAAAGACGTTGCAAATTAGGCAATGCTAACACTAGTACATCCGTAATCTTTCGCTTCAGTAACAGAAAAGTCTTCTCATGGTGTTCTTCCCACACAAACCGTACCTTGGTCTTTATCAAAGAATGCAACGGTGCGGCTATTTGTGAAAAATGTCGAATAAATTTCTGTAAGTACTGACAAGAACCCATAAAACTTCTCACCTCCGTCACTATATGGGGTTGAGGCCAATTAGTAATGACAGACAATAATATAAATGTACCACTCGCATTAACCAATCTCTTCGCCTGAGTCACCGTTACCAAATTACTGGTAGTGATATGGTCCTTACACGCATTAATATGAAACTCAGTTCCATCCTTCACCAAACGATACTTGTGAGCTCGACGATAAAGGATTGCATCCCGGTCCCAAAGATAAGGGCTACCCAAGATGACTTGACACACGTCCAACGGAACCACCTCACATGTCACTTCGTCAATAAAATTCTCAGTAATCACAAACTTGAATGTACACTGCTTAGTGATCTTCAACTCTGTATCCTTCTGAATTCAACCCAAACCATACGGCTTAGGATGAGCCACAGTAGCCAAACCCATCTTCTTTACCACTGCCTCAAAAATTAAATTCTTCTGACTACCCAGATCAATAATAACCTCGACTAAGCTCTGCTTTACCTAAATACTGAAATAGAAAAGTTCTTCCCAATTTACCTTGTCGATAGCTAGAGGTTGCTTGAACATTGGAGTAAGCTTAGGATTTGGCTTATCTAAATCCAAAAGATCCGCAATCGCTGCGGCTAGTGCACGTTTCTCTTTCATGCCCTTCTCCTCTTTCGGCCGAAGCTCCGGGTGAAGTTTCCAACATCTATCTGAATTGTACCCATTAGCCTTACAATGACTACATATAGTCCCCTTGAATGAAGACCCCTCTCCTTGGACTCCCCTTTATAATCAACCTTCCAAGTAGACTTGTACCCTGAATTGTTCTTGTCATCTTTCTTGTCACTCTTCAAGTACTTGCCTTCAATGGCCATTGCTTTAACGGTAGCATCCTTGAAGAGCTTTAATTCTCTTCTAATGGACTCTAACAAACCCCCCGCATAATTCATGAACACGTCATACTCATCCACGTCAATATCCAAAACCAATGCTTGGTTATGAAACTCTGTAGTGAATTGTTATATGGATTGCCAAAACCTTTGAAGCAAATTGTGCCATTTGTACCAGCGCTCCTGTTAATACCCAATTGGATAGAATTACTTCTTCACCAAAACTTTGAATTCCTTTCAACTCAGACTTCTGACATCGTGTCATTTCCGATAGGATTTCCACCACATTAGCGACTGACTTGTGAATTTTAAAGTAGAGAAACAAATTTTTTGAGCATTTGAATATTCATCAATAAAAAAATTGGTCTCCAACCTATCTAACAAATTATCTAATTTCTCGGCATCGACGGAACCATCAAATACTGAAATCTCAATCTTAAAACTAATACGAAGATTACGCATAGGACTCATTAACTTACCAAAGCCTGGGTGCTCCTTGATGGATTCGGCATCACTAGAATCACTATCTATCCCAGCATTATTGTCGTCACCATCCACCTCCATAACCCCTTTCTTCTTCGAGCGGTCTGGCCGTTTCCCCGAAGTGGAAGCCTTCGCGAGGTTCGTGAGACGCAATTATTCAACCAACTCCCCTACAGTAGAAGTTAGGGCAGAAACTGTCATTTCCAAAGTAGTGAGTCGATCATTAGAATTGCCCATCTCCAAATCGTCTTTCTCCTTCGAATTAGGCTTGCGATGGATATTCAACGGACTCACTAGTTTCACCTTCGTTTGCTTGAGACAGTCACGTGTAGAGACCATAACTGGAAAACTGATACCACTTAATCCACAATACGATTGAGAAGTTCTAGTTAGCAGAAAAATACGAAGAGCACCCATTGGTTTGGAAAAATAGAGAATTTGATTACTTAAAATGAAGTAATTACAATAAAAATCTCTCAAATCCTAGGCTTTTCTCAAAACTCTTTTCAGATCTAACATAATCCTAGAAAATAACCTAAGTTCATTTTATATACTAGGGAACTAAAAAATCATAAAAGAACATATCTCGAGGCAAAACAACGCCTAAAAATCAAAACATCGCCAAAGTCGTTTGAACGAACTAGGGAGTCGTTCGAACGACTTTACACCTAATTGGTCTAAAATCCTAGAAAGTAGACCACTCGTTCGAGCGAAATCTCAACTCGTTCAAATGAAATATGGCTATGGGCCAAATTTCCAGTGAGGTGAACTTTGGTCGTTCGAACGAAAATATAAGTCGTTCGAACGACTTTGGGTTCCTGGGCCAAATTCCAGAGAGGTGGAATTTGGTCATTCGAACGACTTTGGCTAAAATCTAAATTACCCTAGATCCTCCTGGTCAGTTCTTGATATGGGTTTTTACGTTTTCTTGGACCTCATAGTCACTGATTTCTGATTCATTTTCTAAACTGCAATCCATCAAATCTGCAAACTCCAACTCTGAAGTGATATAAATATAATTACTAATGCAATACATGATAGAATGTTCAAAATACTCAAATAGTTGAGTCTCAAGCAAGGTTTAAAAGGGTACGTTATAACAGTGTAACGGGCAAAGGCCGTTACAGTTATAACCGTTATATGTCATAACGGTTTACATTATTTTTGGCTAGATGACAAGAAAAAAATGCTATAACGGCCGTTATTTGTCCTGTAACGGTATTATATTAAAATAGCGATTGCATTTTTGTTTTCTCTATATATAAATATTGATTTTCATTTATAACAACTGTTATAGATATTATCTTACAAATAACACCGTTATAATGGCGTTATAACACCGTTATAGACGTTATTTTTTATATTTAAAAGGATAATAAATGAAAACCCAAAGTACTTATTATTATTGAAGTTATTACTTATTACAACATTGAAACAACACACCACACTACACCGACAAATTAAAAATTATACCAAAGTATTAAACATCACACCAGGGCATTAAAAATCACATAAACATCAAATGAAAAATAATTATTCTGGAATGCGACATTGCATTCAGTGGTAAACGAAGCCGAACTGATTGGTATCAAATTCAGAGTAGTTCGAAGGTTGGTCATGCTCCAGATTGATTTGGCTAAAATTGAAATCAAAATACGCCTCAGGCAACGGCTCCATTGGTATTTGATACATAAGTGTTTGTGACCAATTTTTTGGGAAATCTGTGTCAATAATAGAAGTAAAGTACCTCCTTTGCTCATTGACCTCAGGGTCTTCAATTAATAATTCTCTTTCAAGCTCTTTTGTTCATTCTGCACGTGTTGGCAACAAATGCTCATCGTCATCTCCAGCAATCCATTCACATAATGGATCTTCCAATAAAATAATAGACACGCCTATGGGGTCTACACGATAATGTTGACGTCTATCTTCCCTTCTTCTTTAAAGTTAAACATTGTATTGAACAAAGACAAAATCATTGAGTTTCTTTAAAAGTAATCGATTTCTAATCTTTGTGTGGATCCTGTCAAAGGTACTCCAATTCCTTTCACATCCAGACGAAGTACATGTTTGACTTAAAATTCTTATTGCCAACTTTCGAAGTTGAGGCAACTCCACTTCATATGAATTCCACCAATCAACTAAGAAAATGGCTCAAAGTTTAGTTAGAAAATGAATGATAAGTAAATAACATAATCTTATGGTAAATAATTTAAGAACTCACCAGGACTTCCTTGTTGAGTTGTTATGCGTGCAGCTTCTGACTCCATACAACCTGGCTTGAAATGAAGCTTTCCTATCTGTGTCAATTAAGAAATATTATATTATATTAATTAAATGGTAATAATATGCATATATAATTTTGTGTAGTGAACTTTGAATGCCTCTAATATTACTTGTGTCTGCTCAAGTGGGGTTGATATTGTCTTCGCAATCAAATTGTTCAATGCTAAGGTCGGGTGACACATGACATTTTCATTTGAGAAAGTGGAAGGAAAGAACATGTAATATAGGTTAAGTACATAACCAGTAGCATGCAAATCTGAATGAAGTTATTCTTTCCACCTATGATCGAATATCTTATCATAAGATATTCCTCACAGGAAATGATTTTTCATACCTTAGTGGTTATTTCATATCATATCACAAGTATTGGGGGTGAACGTGCGGAATACACCCCCCCCCCCCCCCACACACACACACACAATTTGGTTTTATCTATTATCCTCATGGCATATAAATAATCAACCAAGAAACTAGAAACATAATTAACATGCACACAAAACATAATATTTACCAGAGGTTCACCCTAAGGCTACTACCCACCACCAAGTTAGAAATCTATTATGTATCCAAGTTCAATTACAAGCCCTCAAGAGATTCCAATGAACATGAAATTCTCTAATCTCATAATAACTTCACATAGATTTACAAGAGAAGAAGAAAACAAGAGATCCATCAAGAATCCAAAGATTACCTTAACAAAGACCATGTTGCATACCTTCTTCTTGAAAGCCTTCAATCTTCTCTCTTCGCTGATTTCTCATCATAGCAGCCAAGAGGTACTTCCCCTCTTACCATCAAATCCCAAGATAACACCCCCCCACCTTCTTCCTTGTAAATACTAATTCTTTATAAGGTTTATCATAGAGGCTACATCTCTTCTAAATTTCAAGTTTCTTACACAAAGGCCTTTTAACTCACACACTGTATTAGAAGATTTTGAACTCACACTCTATATTTATAGACTCTCTATTAGCTCATCACTGAAGTACGTATCATGAGACAATCCATTGCTTTAGAATAAATCTCTTTAGAACGAACTTAAGCAAAAAACCAAATAGAACATTTTTCGTTCGAACGACCTAAGTCTCATTCAAACGACTTCGACCTTTATTCGAACGACCTTGACATAAAGAGTTCACCTTTAACAGTTCGAACTGAACACCAGCTCGAATCTTCAAGCAACAGAACTAGCTCGAACTTGAACATTGAAAATCCCATTTTCAATCCGTTTTGAGCCGTAACCCAACAATAAGAAATTGTTTTCCCCAAGAATCATATAACGACATATAACGGCATATAACAATGTTATAACGGTATATAACGGTGTATAACATTCGTTAAAAATGAAGAAAAACATTTAAAATAACGTATTGTTATAAGAGATTTTTTTAGTGTAGTCTCACCTACAAACTGGATATTTGATTTTAGTCCCCAACTTATTTAAATATTCCCTTCTGGTCCCCAATTTGTCTTTGACCACAGGTCAACCACATTTGAAGTCAATTTTTGACCTGAACTTCCACAAATGCCCTCACGTGACTTTCATGAGTTTTTAAGCAACAAGTTAACCAATTTTTTTAGGTCACTTCCACGTCATCAGTCCATGTCGATAAGCCATGTAATCTTACAATAACAAAAATCACAAAACAATTAGCCTTCAGTCCCCACATATTTTCCTGTAATTAGTCTTTAGTCCCCATTTCTCCAATTTTAACTTTAATGGTGATTGATAAAATTTTACAACCCAACACCACATTAGAGCACACAATATCAGAAAATACATTCCCACATGAAGAAGAAGAAGAAGATGAGCTTGCTGTTGTGGGTCTCATCTTCTCTGCTTTCTCCTCTCTCTCCATTGTTATGATTGTTGTTGAAGAAGACCTACTAGTTCCTCCACCACTATCACAAGAAAAAAAAAGTTAAAATCAGCTCCAAAACCCCTCAACGCTTCACAAATCATCAAAGGGAGATGAACCCATTTATGGTTCCTACTTGATAAACATTCTTGATTCCTATTAAAACTCAAAAAACTACCCGAAGACAACTTGTTACTTGTAGGCAAATATCACGTGCAACTCGCGTAAGGGTAGATTAGTCACTTCATGTCAAAATTTGACTTCAAGGGAGGTTGACCTGTGGTCAGAGGCCATTTGGAGACCAAAACTGCATGTTTCAACAACTTGGGGACTAAAGGAAAATATTCAGTTTGTAGGTGGGATTACACTAAAAAAAATCCCTTGTTATAACGGCAACAACAGCCGTTATAGCATAAAATAACGGGTATTTTTTTTTAGAACGGAACTTGGGGTATAACTGAATGGGCTTAGGGCATTACCGTTATATTATTTAAAACCATGGTCTCAAGTTCTACCCTAAATGAGGGATGTGAGGAAAAAACAAACAAACTAGGATATATCACATATATTACAGGGATCCTAGTCAAAAAACTCTAAACATGTAACTAGAAGAATTGTGTATGTATGGTTATAAGAACTATGATGCTTACAAGCACGATAAAATTATATATAACTCTTGGAATCATGGTTAAAAAAAATCTGTGTGATTGCCGATAATTCTTCAGGTTGTCGATAAGATATACAACAGTAAATACCACGGGCAGATAAAGAATCATTTATCGTCAAATATCACGATATCTCAATAGATGCTCCCTCACCTCACAGGTGATTTTCATAACTTGTTTTTCTTTCATTTGAACTAATGTAATTGGGATTTCATGGATGCCCCACAAAATATAATTAAATTTCATATTCACAAATTTACAATATTCCTAGAAATCTTTTTCAAAATCATCAACTATCCAACACTTTGATTTCAAACAACTCTCATTCATTCATTCATGTGTGTGTGAGAGAGAGAGAGAGGGTTACCTTCTTCAGTCTGCAAATTCTCCATAGCTGTTCTATCAGAACAGAAGGAAGGAAAAAGTTGGGAGGTGCCACAAGTTTTATTTGTGGAGGTAGGTGAGTAAGCAAAACAAAAATGATGTCCACTTAGATATTTAGGCAATAATATTTTTTTCTTCTTCTAGTGCTGATATTTTAGTCTGTCTAGAATGTGCAAAATACTCTTATCACTATTCGATTCGCGTCCTATGCAAGGCCAATTATCTTTGTTCCCAGCGAAAAATAGTCGATGTGAAGATGTTTCACCGTTCTCTGAAAATGTCCCGTCCAACTTTTGGCATGCGCAAAACCAATCACCTCTAGACTGTATTACCATCAGTCTTAAAAACAATCATCTCTAAACTGTATTACCATATTAAAACAGTCTTAAAAACAAGTAATACAATGACAGGTTCATAAGAAAAGTACTTAATCCATAATAATCAGACTACCATGTCTCATCAAATGTGCAGGAATAACAAATCAAGAATGAATACATGTAACTCTGAAATGTCAGTTATATCACCTTACAGATCAGACAAATATTTCCATTTTACAGTGATTCCGCCTGTGCAAACTACTACTTTTATTTATAAGTAGAAAACCAAGTTAAACCGATGACCATATATTCTGATAACAGTATTGTTATGGTATGAACTCGAATCTTGTTCGAGGAAGATCATCGGAACTCGTGAGACGAGCGAGGATCGAAGATGGTTTGAAAAAAAGGTATTTTCAAAGTTCTGTTCAAATAGACTATTTGTCTGTTCGAACAGAAGAGGCAGAGGTTTGATTGTTCGAATAGACTTTTTTGTTTATTCGAACAAAAGGCAAGTCGTTCGAACGAGATTTTGTCTGTTTGAACAGACTCCTTGTCTATTCGAACAAAACACCTCATACCCACCTGATACCCGCCTGATACCTCATAACTCACTTTGTTCGAATCGGTAAGTCATTTTTAGAAGTTTGTTCTAGAGGTGTTGGTGTGTCTCGGGATCTGTACTTTGAGTCTATCTTTATGTAATGGCTTCCCATGTTTATAAAGGAGTCTTAAGTTATTTTGTTAGCCTATCTTGGTGAGTTTAATTCTAAAGAGACCTAGAATTTGAGAGACTTCATTAAAGCTTGAGAAGCTTGGAGAGATCATTGTAACCCGTTTGATTAATATAGTGGATTGTTCGGGGAGTGGTTTTTTATCCGCAAGGGTTTTCCACTTCCCTCCTCTTGGAATTCTTGTGTTGTTAATTCTTTTGTTAGGGCCTATTCCGCGAATCGTTCTTGTCAGAGAGGAGAGAGTAGCTACCTCGATTCTCAACAAGTATTTCCATCATGGGACCATCCTAGTATTTCCAATTTCCAACAGGCAGATCATTCATGTTAACAAGGCTCTTAGATAAGAGACCTAATAAAAATAGGTATCAGACACCCCCTTTACTCCAAGCAAATGCTATAATACTAGAAGATTACAGATCCATAAGAAAGGCATAATATATATGCAGCTTTAACGACAACATAAAATTCCAGCAGGTTAAATCTTACTAATCAGCACTATATCTCCCTAATGATAGTTAGCAACAACTCACAATAGATACAGGAACAACCATTCATGGACTTTTATTCAAGTTCTCTTTCGCTTAAACTTAATTTGTTTTAGAATGTAAATGATAACCTCCTTTAATGTGGCCTTTCTTTCTTCTTTGAAGTTCCAGAGCACGGGCACTGTATATCCACCGCTAGCATTGTTTTCATACAACTCCATTTTGACTTTTGTGACGGCTTCGTATACCTCGATCCCGTACTCATTCTTTAAAATTTTCAGCTTTTCATCCTCTTCATTTATTATCGCCCGCGTCTACAGACTGATTAAAATGTTTAAATCACTGTTGTTCCTCATTTAGTTGCAGCGAGCAATAACCATGAGACTTAAGAACCTAGAGAAATAACATCAGAGAGGGATTTTACATACTGATGTCTTCCCGGCTTCAGACACTACTTTGATTGGATGCCAATCTGATTTCTTTACATTTTCCTGCCACAAGGAACACAGCAAAGCAGATTCTTCTTGCCCTCTTACTGCAGATGAAAACTTTTGAATGCATTTTGAAAAGGTTTCTGATACAGCTCTCCCATTCTTTTAATTCCAATGAGCGTGCGACTACCCAATTTCTCACCCAATCCCTAGTAAAAAAAGAAGATAGTGACACTTCAATACTCAAAAGAATTTAATGTTGATAAGGAGCTACAACCCTAACAATGCAGTGTGTATGACACTACAACTATCCAGGATACCTAGATTCGCACTTCCCAAAAACCTTAAGCAGAAGAAGATTTTATCTACCACCTTTATAGGAGTTGTAATAGATTATTTATAAATGTCATCTTGCTGTCCAGAAAATTAAACTCAAACCTTAAAATAAAGCTCAAAAGCAGAATTTGCAAGGTACATTATATTATATATATATAGGTCAAAGGGACGAAATACATACTTTGATTAATTCATTGCGAGCTTCTTGTAGCTCATCAGTGATCTGCCGACAATTTACCATTAGAGTATTAATCAAAGATGACAAATAATTAATTTCTTCCTCTTTCTCTTTTAATTCTTTATCCATCTCTATCATCTTTAGCTCAAGTCCTTTGTCCTCTTCGCTTCCCATGGGCTTCATCATCTTCAGTGTATTCTTTAACCCCTGAATGTCTAACTCCAATTTCTGTTTTACATCTAAGTCTTCCTTTACTTTTTGCAGAGCAAACTCTTTCTCCTCCTGCATATTTCAGTTCAACAAAATATTACACGAAATGGTAAATAGAAGAAAAGAGTACATTCTATTAGTAAGATATAAAAATTGGTTAAGGCCTGACAAGTGACATCAAATGACAAACCTTATGTTTTTCAGTCAATCTCAAGATGTCCTCATAAGCCTTTTTTTGCTCCATGGAAGACATGTACATCAAATTATCTTTAAGAACAATCCAAGTCTGAGAGGAAAATACCAAACAATTAGCATTAAACATCTTTGTACGTCAACCAAGCCTTGCCATTTAGTTTTAAATTGAATATATCTATTAAGACAGGGATACCAACCTTTTGTGATAACAGCTTCAAGATCCAAATGTATGGATCCCAAAGAAAGTTGTTAGAAAAAGGTTAAAGAATGTCCTTGTTTGCCACATTCAAAACCTAAGCTTTACAAGGATTTTTTTTTTCCTGTGCCTTTGCACCTTTAAAAAGTTCAGTCGATTTGATAGAATCTTCCAATTATTACTCTCAAATATTCAACGGCCACAAGAAGTTTATTAAGGTAATTTTGCATGCTAATGGAGGCTATCTGATACGAACTATCTGCAGAAACAAGAGATCGTTTCGATATCAATGAGTTTTAATATAAACATACTCAATTGAAACTAAAAAAAACTCTTACTATTAAATTTAGAATACTAAAACAAAGATCTAGGATTTATAGCTTTCGTCCAAACTTTACATAACTCTAGAAACATTTTCTACTAAACCAACCTAAGAATTAAAGCTAGAGGAGCTCTCCTTGTGTAGATAAAGGATCTCATCACAATTAGAAACCTAGTACTTGTAGGAAAAGATTACTAAATAAAATAGACTTACTAAATAAAAAATAATAGTACCCACTAAAATAAGAAATTAAGATAATTTCTCAGAGAGAGATACAAGCCCAATAGAAAAGGGCATTGGAGGTCAACTAACCCATGACGGGTGGTACACATCCTAGTTCATGCCCTATCACTATCTGAACCCAGATTAGAATATTAAGCACAATTTCTGGTTATCCTATCAACATCTCCCCATAATAAGGACAAGCTCAACTAATAGGTAAACTATGTGTGGAGTTCGTTATGCTTCTAGATATTGGAAGGAGTTCGAGACAGTTTTTGATCAAATTAAATATAATACAGGTTGGATCTTGGGAAAAGGAAATCTTGATTGGTCTAGTTTTGGTAAGTTCGTACATGTGTTTGAGGTGGAGATTATTACACAAGATATAATGGCGAATTAAGTGATTAAAGAGAATGGCTGATGTTGGGACAAGCTTGAACAATTTATAACTATGGACTGGAGAGAAGTTTTGGCTCAGAGATTTATGATCACGGATAAAGAGGATAAAGCAGTTTGGGCTCCTGAACCGAAAGATAATTTCTCTATTAAAACAGCTTGGCAACTAGTTTGTAAGAAAGGCACAGAAAGGGGGATTTTCAAATGGATATGGTTCAAGTTACTCCCAACTAAAGTGCGAGTGTTTATGTGGAAAGTGAGGGCAAACACTGTAGCTGTGGACAGGAATGTTCAGAGATGTTTTGTTGCTCTAGTTTTGAGATGTAGCTATTGTGCACAACCAAGCATTGAAACAATGGATCATTTGTTTGTTACAGGGAAGATAGCCGAAGAAGTGTGATCTTATTTGTCAATGGTGCTGGGTGCACCCTTGATTGCATCTCAAAGTGTTTAGCTGAGTACTCTCTCTGGTATTCTAAAGCTTCAAATGTTACACAATTTGGTGTTTTAGTGGGATGGTTCCTGCTTTTGTATGTTGGGAGCTATGACTTGCATGAAATAAGAAGCATCATGAAGGAGTTGAAATGAAATCCGGTGTTATCATTAGGAAGGTCTCCAATTGGCTCAGGGAGAGCACGTCCAGTTTTAAACGTCACCCTCAATCAAGTTTTGCTGAGAATTTATCAATTCAGATTTTGGGTATGAGTAAATTAGAGTTTTTGTGAAGCCTCCTAAGTTTGTGAGATGGAGTTACAGATAGGGAGAGCAAAGGCAATCCTGGTAGGTGTGGTTGTGGATGTATAATTTGTGATAGTGCTGGGGTTTTTGTAAGTGGATTCTCTAATATGATTGGATATGAAACTGATATTTATACTGAAGTAATGGGAGTGGTGCTTGAGCTGTGTCTATGTAAACAAAAAGGTTTGTATCCTTTCATCATTGAACTTGACTCTAAAATTGTTGTGGACTGGAGCAATCAACTGGGGGGCAAAGTGCCATGGACGTTGGTTACTTTATGGTCAGTTAAAATTGCGGCGATAAGTTATATTTGGTTTTTATCCAGGGGGCAAGGTGGTTAAGTCCTCTCCCTGTTATGTAACTTTCTTTTTTGCATCATAAATAAAAATGGTCAACTAGAAATATTTATGAGCAAAATCTTTTGAATCTAATAGAAAAAAATAATCATAGGTGAACATTTTATAAATAATTAAGAACTTAACATATGAGTGTTTCACCTTCTTATTCATTTTCCCGGCGAATTTTATTCTTTCAACTTCATTTTGGCTTTCTTGTTTGTTCAGTTTTACGAACCACTGCTCGAGTTCTCTTCTCTGGCTCTCTAAATCAAGCGTCAACTTTTCAGTATTATGGATCACTGCTCGAAGGTCACCATTTTCTCTCTCTAGCGCCTCGACACGTCCGCGCTGAGTGGTCAGCTCAGCTAAATCTTTTTAAGTGAGCCTTGCCCATTTTTGAGGTCAGATTTGCCAATCCAGCCACATAAGTACCAAGCTAGCAAAAATGAAAAACGGAAAAAGTTAAAGTAAGAAGTAAGAGCATTAAATATCGAAAGCTTAAGCAAAATAGCCCACAATACCTTGACAAGCTCCTCGAGCGCATTCTTCAGTTCACCTTCCTTGTCTTCACTCCACGTAGTAGAGCTGACCTCAACATCATCCAGGTATATAGGGGAGAACCTTACAAACACCTCTCTCAGTGTGCCTTCCTCGATAAATCCCTTCCCAGCATCTGTTTTTCTTTTCTTAGTCAATGTCCCATTTGTATCTGTTATTAAAGACAAATGGTTGCCATGGTATTTAACATTTCTTCTGGTTTCCATAGTAAACACAACATCTAGATAAACATCGAAGTCCCAACATATAATGCATCATATCACTATCTAACAGATTTCCAAAAAAAACTTCCAAATTCACCTATATTTACCATTTTTTTTTCTTTCCAAAATCCCAAAACTCTCCCTAATTTCTTACAGTTTCCTCAACCACCCAAAAAACAACATATATCAGTCACCCACAAATTTCACCAAATACTGCATATATTAGTGACACATATAGTTAGGAACCTAAACTCATTCAACCTAACACATAACACAGTTCAATAAGAGATAGCAAAAGCATTTCATCAAACAGAGAGATGTACCTTTGGAAAGAGAGCTCAGGGATGAGTATTTTGGCATTTTTTTATTTTTTACCTCCTATTTGTGTTTTGTACTCAAGAAATAAAACAGTGCTTTGGAAAACCAAGAGGTCCTAGTATGAATTCCAAGGACAAATTGTCACCTAAAAAGCATTCATGTGTATTTGTAGCTAATTTACTATATTGTTGGGACTAGAAAATAAGGTACCCTATCATAGATTTACATTAAGAAAATTCCACAATCCAAATGATGTGGTTTAGAAAAACAATGATCTTTCTCACCAAAAAACAGTTGGAGCCTTTTTCAAGAACAACAGTACACACATTCCATAGTTTAAGAGAAATAATATGTTTAAAGGCTTATACTTATCATTCAACAAGCTACAGTCTGACCCTGCTAGTGCAGAATAAGTAATACCCATACTAAGCAACATACAATTCAAATTTTAAACACACTACTAGATGTGTTATATACGAGCTCCAAAAAAATAATCAGAATCCAAACCTCGGTTCTAAGTCCAGTACTTTATCTTCAATTGCTGATCACCTCCTTCAATGTGGCTTTCCTCCCTTCTTTGAAATTCCACAGATCTGCTACTGGATATCAAGTGTCACACCTCAACACATTCTTGTCGATCGGAAGTGAATTATTCTTGACAATGTTCTGTGAGGACGGACAGCAGTAAATGATATTTAGCATCAAGCATCTGCGCAAATTATCTACAGTAGAACTACAATAGGGTGATGTGGGTTTAAGTATAAGTTTAGAGGGATTTTTTTCTTGTTAATGGATATTATAGAGAATTAATTATTAACTTCAAACTCGGGATAATTTCTCTCTAGCCTTTTGTTCATGAGAAATTAACAGCTCCCTCTAGTTGACAAATACATATAGGCGCATTCATTTAATCATATGAGATAGAGGTTATTAACTCGAGCTCAAGTTTTGAGCGCCAAATTGTATCAGGTGCTTAAAAGTTACGTCTTCGGGGCCTGTTCGTTTTTCAAGTTGAAACACAAGTTTTTAACAAGAGGCACTGTAGAAGATGCTCTAATGCATTTTATTTGGTACTTCAAGAAGCATAGCACCCGTGGGGATGTTAGTAAGCAAAAGTTCCGCCAAAATCAAGGTAGATTTGGATTTTGGATTGACATGTAGAAACATTTGTTTCCCGAAACTATCAACCTGGTGATATTTTAACTTACTATTCCTGAAAAAATTTCAAATCTTAGCCAAGGCACGCACAACAGGACTTCTCAGGTTGATGGAGATGTCTCTTCCGACCAGATTAGCTGTTTTTATTACCTTCATCTCTTCAACTTGAATGTCTCTTTATTCTCCAAAAACTTTTATGAGCCCACCGGAAACCATTACAGATCACGCTAGTATTTCCAGTAATTCCACATTTGCTAACAACTTTCATTTATGAGCAGAAAGCCTAGCTAACACAATGACCATATATTCTGATAACAATATTTCCGTCGAGAGACCATGCAGATATTTCGAAGAGGCAGATCCTTCAACATTATTGCTAAAATTGCTTGTAAGCAAGAAACATAATAAAAATAGGTATCAATACTCCAAACAAATGCTATGATACTAAAACACTGACATGTCCATAAGAGAAGCAGGTTATAGTACAATATCTCCTTAATGACAGTTAGCAACAGCTTCCAACATATATAGGAACAACTATTCATGAACAAATAAATGCATGAGCAATTTCACTTCTGTATGAGTGATATTGATCAAAGGACGACAACCTGCAGCAAATAAATCTCAAATCAAACATATGCAGAGATGTGAGAAGATAAGAAGTAAAATCTGACGATTAAAATTCTAACCTTCTTTTCATGTTCTCTTCCGCTTAACCTTAATTTGTTTTAGGATGTAACTAATAACCTCCTTTAATATGGCCTTTCTCCCTTCTTTGAAGTTCCATAGCACAGGCACTGTATACCCACCGCTAGCATTGTTTTCATACAACTCCATTTTGGCTTTTGTGACGGCCTCGTATACCTCGATCCCGTACTCATTCTTTAAATCTTTCAGCTTTTCATCTTCTACGTCAATTATCGCCTACACCAACAGAATGATTAAAATGTTTAATTCAATTTGCTGTTGTTATCATTTAGCTGCAGTGAGCTATAATCACAAATACTCAATAATTCCTTAGGAGTGAGTGCCATTCTGGCATCAATAATTCAGTGAGAATAGTTAACACTGAGAGCTTTTGGTAAGATCCATAACAAAAAGCTAGGAATTTGCGGGCCATGTTTATAGAAGTAACTATTTCTTATGTACTTAATAATTCGTTTGAGTTTATAATCTCATAGAATGGAGTACTAATGTCCGTACCTGATAACCAAAATTCATTATGTGGGTGATAATAGAGTGTCAACTCCATGATGACTTTTCAATAACAGTGGTTTTAAAATTCCAAATAAATATTCTATTTTTCCGACCTATTAATATATACTTGACACCATACCAACACACAAGACGGCAGATCATGTGACAATAGCGTGTGTGTGTGTGTGTGCGCGCGCGCGTGTGTGTGTGTGTGAAAGAGAGAGAGAAAGAGAGATTTTCCCGTACTGATGTCTTCCCGGCTTCAGTCACCACTTTGATTGGATGCCAATCTGATCTCTTTACATTTTCCTGCCACAAGGAACACAGAAGAGCAGATTCTTCTTGTACTTTTACGGCAGTTAAGAACTTCTGCTTGCATGTATTTTGAAAAGGTTTCTGATCCAGTTCTCCCATTCTCTTAATTCCAATCTGCGTGCGACTACCCAACATCTCATCCAATTCCTAGTAACAGAAAAAGAAAGTGACACTTCAACATTCATGACAAAAACATGTTGCGATAGAATCTCTTCGACATCTCCCATTCTTTTAATTATAGTTATAACTAACGTTAAATGATGAAAAAGAACCGCATCTGCAACCCTAATACTGCAGTATATAAATCACCACAACCATCCAAGATACCTAGTTTCCCAGCCCAAAAAACTTTAAGCAGAAAAAAACTAGATATACCCCGTTTATAGGATTTGTGACATTATATTCATAAATGTCACCTTGCTGTCTGCAAATAGACAAACCTTATGAAAAACTTAAAAGCAAAATTCGCAAGGTACATTATATAAAGGTCTAAGGGACAAAATACATACATTAATTAATTCTTTGCGAGCGTCCTGTAACTCGTCAGTTATCTGCCGATCTTTTACCATAAGAGTATTATTTAGAAATGACAAATCAGTCATTTCTTCCTCTTTTTCTCCCAATTCTTTGTCCATCTCTATCATCTTTAGCTCAAGTCCCTTATCATCATCGCTTCCCATGAGCTTCATCATCTTCTGTGTATTCTTTAACCCCTGAATTTCTAACTCCAATTTCTGCTTTGCATCTAATTCTTTCTCTAACTGAACTACTTTTTGCAGAGCAATCTCTTTCTCCTTCTGCATATTCCAAGCCAACAAAATATTATAAGAAATGGTAAATAAAAAAGTAGTATGATATAAAGAATGGTCAAGACTTAACATCAAGTGGCACACCTTATGTTCTTCAGCCAACTTCAAGATGCTCTCATCAGCCTTTTTTTGCTCCATGGAAGCCATGTACAACGAATTATCTTTAAGAGCACTCTGAGAGGAAAAGAACAAACAATTGGCATCAAGCATCTTTGTACATCAACCAATATATCTATTAGGACAGGAACGACATTCTTTCATGATAACAAGTTCTAGATCAAAATGTATGGAGGTTTTAAGTTGTTAAAAAAGTTTTAGAATGACCCTGTTTCTTGCCACATTCGATAACTAAGTTTTTGGAGGATAGTATTTGTTTACCATATCTAGAAACGTTTTCACTGTGCCTAATCTTCAGACTGGATTAGAATTAGGGGTTTTGGAAAGTTCTTCGAAAATTTTGGAATTTTAATTATTATATCAATTCCAATTCGATTTTTGGGAATGCCATTTCCTTTTCGAAATCGAAAAAATCGGACACTTCAGAAAACCGACAAAAAAAACCCGAAAAAAAATATTAAAAAAATCTCACAGAAAGTAGAGAAACCAGTATAGTTAAGCAATTGATACATAAGTGTTTTACTTTATTCTTTTCCTCGATGAGTTTTCTTCTTTCAACTTCATTTTGAGCTTCATGTTTGTGCAGTTTTAGAGACCACTGCTCGAGCTCTCTTCTCTGGTTCTCTAAGTCAAGCTTCAGCTTTTCATTCTCGTGCATAATCCTATAAGTATGCTCACGTGCACTTTGCTGCATTCTTCTCATTTCTGATCAAGGCAATGACGACAAATACAATCAGCATAACAAACAATAACTAGCATGGAGAGAGAGAGAGGGGGGGACCTTCGTTGTAGTCTTGGTGCAATCTTTCCTTCTCCTCTATCACCCTATTCAGGTTTATACTTTTCTCAACATACTTGGTTTTCATATTGTTTAGATGTTCATTTTTATCATCAATTTCTTCTCTTAGGTTGCTTACAGTTTCCTGTTTTTCCTTCTTTATCGTTTGCACCAAATCAGATATGGTTGTCAAGTTTCCTTTCTTTCGGAGATAATCCCTGATTGACCCTTTGGAGTTATAATCATCCGCACGAGCCACCCATCCATACATATCTGAAGTCTTTTGTTTCCCCTCATTCCAATCCTTTTTGCCATGACGATGTGTTTCAAATGACGTCTCAAACTTCATGGCATTCCTGTAACCAGTCCAATCCTTGCTGAAATCTACTACAGCGTATCCAATATCTTCTTCATCGATCCATAACATGTGAATATCCCGAGGTTTATACCTAGAAAACTCCATTTTCAATGAAGACAACTTTTGATCATTTGGCTTCACCAAAATGTTCCGGATGATGCCCGTCCAAGGCCAAACGAACAATTCCTCTTGTTCGACAGGTTTGAGCAATGGTTCTACCACGACAATAGGTAGTTTAGAAACCGGAACATCAGATAAGTCACTTTCTAAATACTTCACCAAAGCAAGGTGGTTTGCTCTTTGTCGTGGTTTTTGTCTCGATGAACCTTTACCCGCACCGGTGGCATGTTGAAGTAGGTCTTTGAAGCGATAATCTTGCTTCTTTCTCCCAGCACAAAAAGGGCACCTAAATGTCCCGTTTGCCATTTTTACTTTATATTTGCCCCCTTTTAAATCTCCATATGGTTTCTCTATGTTATCCAGAACATCAGAGTCACTAATATCTGACTCACTGTCATCCGTCATACTAACAACCGACTCATCTTCTGGATAATAATCCATCAACTTTGCCCCAAGAAATCTGGATTTATTACAAATTTTAATCAATATGCATTATATAATTGAGTACAATAAATGGTGAAAACTAGACTAAGAGACTGAGTTTTAAAATATTTTGCTATCTTCAACATACAGAGCACAATGCTAACATTCCAAATGTGTTGGTTTTCTGAAACAACTTATATTCGTTTAACATACAATAGATTTTAATGTACAAAAGTTAGAAACTAAAACTAGGGAATTCCTAGTGTAAGGGAAGCATCGAACCCGTAATCCAATCGAATCGGTAACAAAACACTAATCATGGATGTTTTGCAAAAGGAACACTACATAGTACATACTAAGATGAAGATACATGTTCCACCGTCCAGCCCTAGGTAAAATTTCTAAAGAACCAACTACCTGTTAAGTTGATTTGAGCTAAACTTACCATACTCCCCATTCCCTAAAATAGACAAATATCCCCACACAATCCTCCACTATTTATTATCGCGATTTCGGTATTTACACTCTGCTAAAGGAGGGATGAGCATTCTAAAATTTCTAATTAATTAAAGAAGAAGAAGAAGAATATTACCTTTAAGGGAAACTTTTCAATCGACAGAAACCCCCAGAGAGAGAGAGGTGGTTGTTGCCTTGTTGGCTGGAGTTGGAGGTCCAAAGGAGACTAGTGTGTAATTAGGGAATCTCTAATTTCATGTATTATTTTGATATTCACAGGCACAAACACACTACATCCATATCAGATCAAAATCTCCAGCACCAACCAAACACAGCCTTACATTTGATTTTGATTTGATACCGGCGGGTTGAAAATTTCAATTTTCTGGGTGACATCTTCAGAAATTTAAACAGCCTGCGTGCCTGGATATCTGAATATTTCATTTTTACTTTGTCCCAGAAACTGTACAACGTTAACGTTAACGTTAATTAATTACATTTCAAATCTCTCAAGTCTTAACCAACCCAAGAAAAGAAATAGAGAAACAATTAACGATAGGTAAACATTTTGATAATTATATGTCCACACTCAATTTTGCAGATGATAGCACAATCAAATAACACAGGCAGTAAAAGAAAGATGAACATGACAGATTGAACTAAATCACAATCAGGTTGCTTGACTTCCATATTGTAAAATAGATAAGTGACTGAAAAGTAGTTTTGGTGGTAAACTATATCGCCTTCAGTTCGTAAAAATATGTAAACATCTTGTTTATGGCGATACATCCTTTAGATTGAATCTACAAAGTACAGTTTGCTCTGCTTGCATAAATAAAAAGATTTGCACTCCTTGGATCTTCAAATAGTTGTCAAATTTCCAGTAAAACGTCAGCCCAACCTTGCTTCTCTTCGAAGTACCTAAGAGACACATCAACATGAAACACAATTTTTATTTTTTTTAAGTGTAAGAAGACTAATGAAAGTTTTGAAGTGTGCCTGTTACTAAAAAGATATTATTGGTTTATAGACAATGTTGATAAAGTTTATTTAAGGAAGAGTGGAAGACAAACACATAAAGGTTTAAGAAGAAAGACAATCAGAGTAGAAATATAACTTTTGAGTATAAGAGTTGTAGATCATCAAGCTTGCACAGGAAGGTAGTTTATATGGGAATTGACGCAATGGCCTTATTGCTTTCAACTGGAATAAAAGCAGTAAAGTATCATTTGGAAATGTGGAAATATTTTAAGAGAGCGAGGGGCGGTGGCACAACGTTTCTATCAAAATTAAATCATCTGGGTAGAAAGTTGAGTAAGAGATACGGCAACACTTCAACAATGAAGGTCATGTAAATGCATTTAGACTTTAATTACAATGGAGATCATCCAGATTAAACCAGATATTTTGGGGATATGGCAATTAACACAGTTATCGTACATCAAATCCATCACTTTTTGCAAGGATTTCAAAATTGTTATGGCAGTAACTTCACAAGTTTCGGTATATTCCTAATTTTTGTTTCATAGGATTAATTTTGAAATGGGTTCTTTCATATTAATGTATTAAACTATGATATTCAAAATACCATCAAAAAGGATGAAAAGGTTGGACCAGCTTTGATTTTTTTATTTTTTCGGAATCCGGAAGTTCATCGGGCTCATCATTTTTCACCATTTTCCTAACTATTTTCTCGGGGCTCGCCACGGTACCTAGGGATGTACTCGGGTCGGATCGTCCCGGGTTAAGCCCTGGATCTGATCTGATCTGATCCGACCCGAAGGACTCAGGTCTCTACTTTTAGAACCCAAACCCAAGCCTACCGGTCCCAAAGCCCGAACCGAAACCGTCGGGCCGGGCCTGGTTTGTAGCTCGGGTTTCAATTTTCGAAGAATTCAGCCCATTTTCATCTCCTACTTCCATAATTAAAAATCAAAAATCAAAAATCAAAATCAATCTCCTCATTGTCCTTCATGTTTGCCTTCCTCTGCAAAACCATAAACACCTAATTTCATGCGAACAACAACAACAGAAATCATTGGAGGAATCATCAACAACAACATAAATCATTGGAGGTTTCAACCATCAACAACAACAGAAATCAGAGGAGCTCTCTTCATTTTGATTAGGGTTGAATCGAGGGTTTCAACCATAGGGTTTTCTTGAATCAAAGCTTTGAATAACCATAGTGGTGGGAGGGATAAAAAGAGAAGAAAAAAAAAGGAAAAAAAGAAAGAGATGATCTTCTTTGTAGCGCCCCGCTTTATTTTCCGTTATATAACTTTGTCCTAGTTAACTGTAGTAGTTTAGTAAGTTGCATTGGAGTATGTTATCATAGCTCTTTTTCCCCAAATCCTTATAAGAAACCTATTCAAACAACCACCACCGTTCTTCACCAAAATTTCTCCCGAATATCCTCCACCAAATCTCTTCTTTATTCCTCTCTTTAGAACTTCAATTCCTCTCCAAATACAACTATTCCTCAACTGTAACCTTCAAGCAGCCTAAAGTATTAGAGAGAGAGACCATCTTTATAGATTCGACATTACTGATTTTATTAGAGCTTTGAGGGCAGATTTCCTTCTCTTTTAAACCCCCCCCCCCCCCCCCCCCCCAAATTCGTCGATCAGGCAAGTATAATTATTTATGGGCATTTTATGACACATTGATATAATGTCAAGATGTAATTTGGGGTATAAGCATAATTCAATATTAAGAGTAGTCATAGAATGTAGCTGTGATGATTCAATTCCTTCATAATTGTTATTTACAAGTTACAATCTATTGTACTCCTATATCTTTTATGATATACATAACTAAGCATATTTAATACTTAGGTGTTGTAGGAAATGGGAGTTATGGAGCATCTCCTTTTAAGCTTGAATTATTGGAGGAAGTTAGATTAAGCTTTCCAGGATTTAGGTAGCAACTGCATCTCCACTAGATGAACTTATTGTACTCAGTAGCAACAATTTATACTTGGTACATAGTTTCCTTAACTAATATCCCTTCCAGGTTAAGATATTGGTAGACAGGGAGTAGTTGATAATCATAACATTAGCATTCAGAGTAAGATAGTTCATCTAAATCGTTCGAGTTAGTGTATATTATATACACCCTATTAAGTGGTTAAGCCTCGTTATTGTTCATACATCTAGTATGGATCGTCAATAGGGAATAATTTAGTGATGCCTTTAATCTTAAGTTTGTCATGGGAGAATACTTTCATATATGGCTTAACTTAGCTACTATTATAGGACTTCAAGTGATATAACCCTTAATAAATTAAGGTAGAAAGATCATTGGTAGTCAGAGTATAAAATTAGCGATTGAGACCCCACTCCTATATATGTGAGGGTAAAAAGGTCATTGAGCATAAGATCGCCAATCATATGATATAGTCTCATTGTCTATAGAGCAAGGACAGATAGATCATTTTGATTGAGTGTCGGTCTCTTAAATCATTCATGCATAGGATAACTTAGAGTAGTGTACACAGTAGGGCTATGATGTCAGGGTCCTTGGGTTCGATTCCCTAAACAAAAGATTCGGTGACTGTTTATCAGTGTTCCAGGGTTGCAAGCCCCTAAAACTCTTCCCCAGTTACATATCGGCTTTGATATTCTTTGTGAATACTTCCCGTGGGCATAAATCCCTAAAAGTGAAAATAAATTAGGCTTTAGACCTGTAGGTTAAAACTCTTTGACCACCTTGATCCAGTGATTTCCCCATTAATTCCTGGCTCACTAAAAAGGAATCCGTCAATCCCTGGCTCGACAATAAGGGATACACTTCTGTTGAGGACAAAAAGGTGCGAGAGTGTGGTCCCACTGAATTAAAAGTGACCTTGTGTACATCGTCTGTTAGTTAACCCCCACACTTAATAATACTCTATAACTACTTTATAATACCGGTTGGCGCCGACGCTTAAAATATTAATAATACCTCATATCCTCAGTAAGCATTGCATCATTTACACACACACATATATATATATATATAATATTATATCACACTAGTACTTTTGTATAATATATCGGTCTATCATGTTCAGTGACCGGTAATAATTGTGCTTGTTTGACGCCCTGTGCGCTATATTTTTACAGGAGGTCGAGCACAGTAGGATTTTTCTTAGTGAGGCTTGGTTGATTATTTTCGGGATTCTTTGGAGTTCTTTGGATCGCTGAGCTGTCGTAGGGTATTTATGATCTTTTTATTTCATATTTTATTGTAGTAGTCTTATTCTCGTTTATTCATTTAATTTATATTTGAGTTTTCCGCTGCGTTTCTTTGGTAAGTAGATGTAGTTAATTTCTTTGAAATATAATACATCTGTGGGGTTTCATCCGTGGGATGCCCGACTTGTTATGCGTTAAATTTGTTTTATGATTTTTATCAGAAGGCAGATTTTGGGGCGTGACATTCTTGCTAGTGGCTATGGAGGCGGTGGCTTGCCTTTTACAATTATACCTAAAGGCTTTAACTATTTCATACACCTAAAGGCTTGCCTTTTACAATTATACCCATCACGGTTCGGTTCGGGTTTAATCGGCTTTCGATATTAGAAACCGAAACCGAACCGGAGATATCGGGTTTTTATTTATATGAACCGAAACCGAATTGGGTATGTTAAAAACCCGGCAAAATCGGCTCGGGTCGGTTTCTTGGGTTCCGGGTTTGGTTGTGCCTTAAGTACCTCCGCAAGCCGCACACTTCATTTTAAGTCAAGATAAAATCTTGGCGGGTGTTGGGTTTCGAAATCGTGACCACCCTCTCTAAGAAATGGTTACAACCACTAGCCCAACACCAAACCAAAGAGATAAATCTTGGCGGATGATCCCTCGGTGTTGAAATAACATTTTGCTTGCTCAAAAATGATTGAAAATCTGACTTATTTCCCATTGAATATAATTAAATAAGAGAACAAGCACTCTTGGAGTAATGAGGAGTTACCTCTTCAGCAAACTTTATCAAAATGGTGGTGCGAGGCCGCTGCTGACCCTCCATTGGTACAAAATGAGCAGTTACTACAGCTGGAAAGCCTGCACCATCCAGAACACCCTTCAAAAAACCAATTGTTCTTCAGAAATATGAATAACCGATTCAAGTAAAACACAGCCAATTGAAACAAAGAGATTTCATTAGTAAAAACAGTGCTTGTGCCAATAGAACAAGAAGGCAAATGGATAATTGAATTTTGACCCCGCAATATGATCAAAATCAGTATCTCGCAAAGGGAAGTGCGATGGTAGTACAAAGGAAAAGTTCAGTGGTGTTCGATTATAATGAGGGTCAAATATCATATCCCAAAAATAGAAAAGACGAAAATTTCTTGAGTTGCTCACCCTTACAATCCCAGCAACAAATGCCCCGCAGTTAAATGTTCCCATGTCTTTCGGAATGGAAATGAACCTTCAACAGAAACCAATAAGTTACTCAATTAAAACAACTAAATTCAATTCGATTGTGCCATACAAAAAAAAAAAACTAAGAACAAAGATATTTACCGATTTACAAGGAGCTCCTTCTCACTGATCATGTACTCGTCTTCATGTTCAGTGCCTTTCTCAAGAGAGTCAGCAACCTGTTTTAGCATAAATCTGAAAATGGTAACAATGCCTTCTAGAATTTAAGCATAAAATAGTTCACCCAGAATGATAGATTGTGCATGGCTAAAACAGATGAAGATGGGTGCTGACATATGACTTTCATTTGTAAGTGTTTTCCAACATTTCTGATTCTCAATCATCTCTCAGATGTCATTAACTGTGAAGTGTTAGCAAAACCCTTTCAAAGGTTTTTTGGTCATGTACATGTAAGATAGAACAATATTATGTAATTCAAAACTGACTTGACACTCGAGATTGCCATATTGTGTAGCTCGACACTCACCGTATTGGAAAGTATGGGAATAAAAAGAACAAATAGAACAATAATTAGGTTTATAGGAGATATTTCAATTTGTTATGTAACTATCCAAACCCTGTAAGGGTTTCATGACATGACCTGAAATCTACAGTTTTCTATTACGTGAGTGCATCAACTACCATAAATTCCTCTAAAAAACGAGAACTTTTGTCCAAATAGTCTAACTTCCAAAATTACAATTCTCACATTTATCAAGTTTGAACGCAAGTAACCATACATTTTATATAGAGAGATTTTATTAAAGATTAAGTCATAAACATTGGTGGTAAATTTAATTTATTAATCAAAAGAAAACTGAAGAAGTAATTAAGGTTTGGATTTACTTACTTTTCCAAATAACACCTTCCATACTGTAGTGTGTACAAAGGACAGAATTCCTAATAACCGTGTTTCTCTTCTATTTCCCTGTAGCATGATGAGATAAAAATATGAGAAGCTTTGTTTTATAAATAAAATAAGTATGATCCATACCTTATCCCTATGGCAAAATAGTTCTAAGACTCTAGCTCCAACAGCATATCCCGCATCTTCTAGCCTATTCCACATTAACAATAAAATCAACCCATTTCATAAGCGCATATTTAGGTTGATCGAATTACCTTCGTTCTAGCTCAGAAATGTTGTCAACCTGAGTCTGATTGTACTGCACTAGCTCCGAAAACAAGAATGCAAAAGCACTCAAACTAACCTACAAAACAATCCAAGTTTATATAATTTTATTAACAACTCCTAAATTAGGTTCACATACCTCTTGTTTGCCTTTGCCGAGAGGTTTGTCGACAACATTGGCGTACTGTTTCACCTTCCCTGCTCCAATCATCTCTCTCTCTCTCTCTTGAAAAATCTCTCGATCTGGTTCAACTGTTTATTATTATTATGAGTCGAGTCGGGTTTACACAAAATGTGTTGGATGATTTTGGGTTGGACTTTAAGAATGTTGGGTTTTCCTTCATTAGATAACCATGAGATAGTGATTATAAAACGGCCAAGAAGAGTTTGGTTTTTGTAATAGATAAGAGCATCTCTGGCAGCGAGTTGTACTTTGGGTGTGGGCTCTGACAGGGGGCCCACAAAAAACCCGACCCGCACTTGACCTCTCCCAGCAGCCAGTGTGAGTTGTTGACGTGTAATTTTTTATTTTTTTTATTTGGAAGAGAACAAAACACCGCGCGGTGTTCCTTTTACCGCGCAGTAAAAGGATTACCGTGCGGTGTTCCAAACACCGATGCTTTCACTGTTACCCCAAAATCAAACCCAATTCGAGTTTAAATATTGTGTCCTCCTCTCTCTCTCAACTTGAAGCTATATCTCAAAAATTTCCCAATTTCTTTCAAAATACAATGCAAATGCCAGAGAATGACCCACACCCCAGTACATTACCTAGGTTTAGAGTAACAAGAAATCCACAGCGAGCCGTAACTCGGTCGAGGTCCGGAAGGAAGAAAAGACGAGTAGAATTTGAAGATATCCAAATACCTATACCAAACCTACCCGAAAGAAAACTACCCGCAAAGGTTTATTACCCAACTTCCATACGGCGTCACTCATAACTATTACACTGGCAAGGAACTCACGGTAAGTTTTAGTGTAATTGTAAATTTGTTACTTCCATAAATCAAGTGTTTGACAAAATGCTCCAATGAACAAAATCGGGTTTCGATGCGTGTGCACGGCACATTCACTACGGTGATCAAAGTTTGGAATGAGATTTCCACAATTTCACCTGTAAGGGATGCCGTGGTGAATATATTCTGGCAGTTTATGGATATACGCTTGGATAATTCAGATAATCGGCTAATTCAAGCGCTTATAGAGCGTTGGTGGCTGACCACGCACACATTTTTGTTCCCGTGTGCGGAGATAGGGGTCACTCCTCTCAATTTCCAAATGCTGACATCATTGTCAATCGGCCGATATCCGACACAGGTGTCGTATGACGACGCATGGAGTTTTTATCTAATGCGAGGCAATTACTCCCCAATATTGATTCTAGCCATATAAAGAGTGGGAACGTCAGCATTTCACATTTGAGGACGCACTTGACCATCGCAGCTGATCGGGATGATGATATTACTATTGCTCGTATTTTTATCATCTTCATGATGGGACATTTGTGGTTCCAAACGGCCAACGACACCGTCCTGCTTGGATATCTCGCGGCCGTGGCCGATTTGGACGAGGCTGCCCAATATGACTGGGGTTCTGTTATTCTTGCTTCCCAGTACCATGGTCTGGATACCGCAGTCACAACCGGGGGTACCATCACTGGATTTGCCCAACTTCTGACAGCACACTGACACTTTTTCCTTTTACAAATCAAATATCTTCCAATAAACATCTTAAATATAATTTATAATTATTTTTTTATGTTGTTCTGAAATGCAGTATTAGTTCTACGAGTATTATAGGGTTGGTCACCCTATTGTCAAGGAAGATGTTAAGTACTTGGCCTATCCGCGCTTCAGAGCATGGGAGAGGGGGAACAGGAAGAAAACAAATGACCAGGCAGACAATTTATTTATGCTAGACAGATACCACATTGACCACCGGACTATTGAGACGATCACCTGGCGACCTTGGTTGGATTCTATTGTATCTGAGTTAGATGATGTACGGACTGCAGCGCTCCTGTCCCGTACGAGGATGCCACTTCAAGTCCCAAATAGAAATTGCGAGTATTACTTGGGGGATAGATGTTGGAGGCAGTTGACTGGCACTGCGGGTATTCCTTTGGATCTTTCGCTTAACATGTCGCCACATCTTAGTCTAACTAATTTACAGGCGATGAGACAGGCCAGCTTCGTTGACTGTGAGCAGTTTGTGATAGGGGAGAAGTGAGAGACTTACGCCTTATACTGAGCTAACCAAGTTGCGGAGGTAGGCCACCTGTTGACAGATTCCCAGAGGATGGGGAATATAGATCTTTTCAGACCCTCTACACTCAAGGCTGGTATTACACCCGTGATGGTGACGTTAGCGTCGGTTCATAGCTTATCCCAGGACTTCAGTTTACCTGGTGAGCCTGAGGGGCCAGACCTGGGGTGGCACATGAAGTGGACAAGGAGGCGTGAGCTGCTCCCCATCCACCGCTTGAGGGACCCGCCAGAGATGTCTCCCTCCTACGGCGTAGAGGAGCTGTGGCACCTGACTCATGGAATGTGGTGACTCGTCCTTGCAGAGTTTGCACGGAACGCCTAGAGGTTGTAGGAGTTGACTGATGAAAATCCTACTTTGAGGAGGCACTTGGACAGTGTAGACGACCAACTGTATGCGCATGTAAGTAATTTATTTATGTATTTATTAATTTATTTTTTTCTTAATGTCATATTTATTTTGTCAAAATATTTATAAATTTTATTTGTCCCGTTCAGGACCTACAGCTGAGGAGGGGGTTTGACGTACGGGTTGTGTCACTACCACCTGAAGGTGGCACGAGGACGAGGCAGCGTGGATCTGATCCACGAACTAGGGGTGGCAGTAGTAGCCGTAGTGGCCCGTCTCAGTAGATATAAGTATTTTTGATGTTTTTGTAGACGCAATCTTTTATTATAAACATCAGTTTTGGATGTCACATTTCTTTATATAAATCAATATTAATCAATTTATTTTGAGTCTTGAATTTAAATATAAATGCAATTACAATTCTTGAAATAGTAGTTCTACGCACGAAATATAACTCAAAACAGATATAATTAAATTTAATTCATCGTTCACGTCTGATGTAAGGAATATACTCGGACCATTCAGTAAGGGGGAGTGGATCTCGTCCATAGTTTTCTAGCCAATAATTTACAGGAGGATTAGGCGGGACGTAATTCCGGTAAAAAATATTGTATGGAGTCTCGAACAGGAACGGCTGGTTGTATTTGTTATACCATTCATCTCTAGCTTCGCGAAGAATATAGGCTAGTGGAACACCTCTGACCCGTATATCAATACTCATCCATATCTCATGAAACTCATCACACTTAGCCTTAATAGCATTCCACCTATTGTATAAATCTCTAGGAGGGTATCGAAGTTCCGTGTGCATCCTGAATTGGACATGAATTCTATTCCATAACTAATTGAAGTTGTTGGAGATGTGGATTATCAACAAAATATTGTCAGGACGCGGCCAGGGCGCAGTCTTCATTCTAGCCTAATACCACCGAAGAATCTTGTATTAGAGAAGAAAAACTTGGCATTGTTGAGTTCAAGCAGAGGAGTGTTGTTAGAGTATCTCCAGCTAACATATATATAAAGCAAAAAAGTAGCCGTTGTGAAGGACCCACCAGAGGAAGTAGTCGTTGTTGTTTGCATCTTGAATTTAAAAATGAGTTTTTTCAATGTCTGTTCGAACAGACAAATAGTCTGTTCGAACAAAATAAGGTATTATGTAAGTAATTTTGTACTGAGCAGTTTTATTCGAATAGATCCAAAATTTGTTCGAACAGATTTTGCACTAAGCTATTTTATTAGGGTCTATTCGAATAGAAACAGGTATTTGACGGTAAAAAGAATACTGCGCGGTGTTCCTTTTATCACGCGGTAAAAGGAACACCGTATGGTGTTTTTTTCACCGCCAAATACTTGATTTCCTTCGATCCATATCTTTTTTTTCCCCTTTTACACTTTTCTCTTCAATTGGAAACTTGTTCCCCATCTGGTATTACACCCTTCTCTCAACTCCACGACCTCAAATGTCTTCTTCATTATCCGATTCATCTATTGGTGATCCTCTACGTGTATCATCGTCCTCCTCTGATGATTTTATCTTTGATTGTGCGGCGACAATTTGCATTCTGCACTAAACTGTAACAAACCTAATAGTACATGATGCAACTTCGAGTCACGGTGGGAGTGTCATGGGCCACAAGGATAAGAGAAAAAAGTGAGATCACCCATTGGGGCATTACAGCATTATACGGGACTACTTCAAGCCGAATTGCATATATGAGCCATGGGAATTTCGGCGACGTTTTCGTATGAGTAGAGACATGTTTGTGTATATTCAAAGCAGTCGTTGCACATGATCATTACTTTTTCCAAAAACTCAACAACGCTGATACTATGGGGTTATCACCGTACCAAAAGGTAGTCGCAGCACTACGTTTCCTAAGCTACGGTGTTGCGGCAGATCCTTTTGACGAGTATATTTGAATAGGATAAAGCACAACCTTGTTATATGTGGAAAGTTTTTGTGTTGCGGTTATATAAATTTTTGGCGAGGAATATCTTCGAGTACCAAACGCGGTCGACGTCGAAAGGTTAAAAGCGATCAGAGAGTCACGGGGATTTCCCGGCATGTTAGGAAGCCTTGATTACATGTATTGGATATGGAAAAATTGTCCCATAACTTGGCACGGTTAATTTACTGGTCATTACCCGAAGGTGACACTGATTCTTGAAGCGGTAGCTTCATACGACCTTTAGATTTTGTATGTTTTTTTTGGGTTACCAGGGTCTAACAATGATATCAATATCCTGTAATAATCACATTTTTTTCACCAACTTGGCCGATGGTATCGCCCCGCCTTGCAATTATACAATTGCCGGTAAAGCTTATGATATGGGGTATTACCTTGCGGATGACATATACCCTAAATGAGGAGCACTTGTCCAAACCATATCCAATCCGATTACAGCGAAACAAATATTTTTTGCTCAACAACAAGAAAGTTGTTGAAAAGACGTAGAATGGGCGTTTGTGATTTTACAATCTCGGTTCAATATTGTAAAAAATCTGGTTAAATTATGGAACCCCAAGGTTTTGAACAATGTCATAAAGGCGTACGTGATAATGTAAATTATGATCATTGAAGCGGAACGAGGTTCATTCCCATTATACTTAGTCTACAATCCGGCCGATCCTTCAACCATCGAAGGTGAACGGTTCAATATTGTACGCGAACGCGGACCGCATTCGAAGTCGGGAATTGCACTTTGATCTAAAGGATGATCTAATCGAGCATTCGTGAAGGGAAATCTTCAAACCTAGTACTCCATTTCTTGTATTATCTGAGTGTTCTTCATGTAATTTAATATTTCTTATCGTACAAGTTTATTAAACAAGTTTTTGATATTGCATTAATCTTGTATTTGTTTTAACGCAATATTATCGGAAATAAACATTTCGAAAACAAGATTGCATTATTCAATAGCAAAGTACATTATTCAAACGATTACATTATTGGAAGGTAAACTACATTTTTGGAAAAAAAACTTCTATATACAACAAAGTTAAATTACATTTTATCACCACTTTATAAACCTGGTCCACCCCTCTTGGTCAGATGTTCCATGACCTCAGCTTGCCTTTGCATAATATTGCAATTGGGGCCCAAAAATATTACTCAGGTCTTTCTGCATGATTTTGCGATCTTCCATTGCTTGTTCCAAATCCATTTTAGTTTGTCATTATTGATTTGCTTCCACTCTTCTTCTTTCCCTTTCTTCTTTTGCTTGTCTCTTCTCCAATCGTAGTTCATCCAGCATTATTTGGATACCGTTACCAGCTGTTGAGACACCATCTAATGCCTTTTGTGTTGCAAGGTTCTTTTTAAAGAGTTTTTGGCCGATGGGCCTGCTTCCACCCTCATACAGCGAACCATCTAATTCAGAATTTGGGTCCCGGATTGAGGTGTTTGATCCGACCGAGTTCCCCAGAGAAGAATTGTCCGATATTCTCCTGGCTACATTTCTTGGTACATTCCCCACATGGTTCAACCCATCATCCCTTAGGTTGGCCCATCGCGGTTCTCGTGCCAAAATCTTATACGCTTCACGGTGTTTGAAGTCATTGCCGCCATTAAAGCCTTAATAGATCTTGTGTGCATCATTTTCCTGCAATTCACAAAATTACCAAATACAAATAAATAACGTGTATATCCGTGAGAAATAAATAAAATTTAAGTTAAAGGAAATTAGAACGTACTTGATCTTCTTCGGTTTTCCCGCTGTTGTGCCTAAAACGTTCTTGAGCAACTATCCCCTTGTACGCCACATATTGTGCATTAAGGGCATACCACTAAGATTTGGTCGACCCACTTGATCGTCTTGTGGGGTACTCGGGGTCGCTGTTAAAGACAATGTTGACATTTTGATAGAAAGTGAAACCCTTTGTGCGGCCCGTAGTTTGGACAGAAGCTGTTACCCATGCCCTTGCGAGATACGTAAAGTCTGCTTCCGTCCAATGCAGCCCAGCATCATCCGTCTCGTCCAAAAACTCAGTATCTTCTGGCACTTACACGCTTTATCTTTGTTTTGCGGGTGCTCTTTTATTTCCTCCTTTTCCTTTTTTCTTTCTGGGGCGCCGTCGCTTCAACAGGTATTGACGCATTTGCGTCACTTTGACTGTGCTGAGTTGATTCACCATGAAATAGGTAATTTTGAAAGTAATTTGGAGGTTGAAAACCTTGAGGTTGAGTGAGCGGATAGGGTTGATAGTACAGGCTAAATGCCTGAGGTTACGGTTGAGAGAGTGTAAATAGATTTTGATATTGTTCATAACTGGGATCCCCTTGCGACATGGTAAACGGAGGTGGGGTCTGTGATTGGAATTGAAGTTGAAATTGCGATGGGTTGTGGTAGAGGTATGGATTGAATTGTGATGATGGGTGTTGAGCGAATGGTGTTGAAGGTGGGTTATGGGAGGATGAGTCGACGGTGTAGAGTTATTACTACTGGCGCCGGAGTTCGCCATTTGGGGAGAGCGTAGAGGTTCTCCTTTATGCTCTGCAATTGGTTTTGGGAGAGACGAAGTAGCCAGGGAGTGAGGAGGAGAAATAATTGAGTTTGGAGGAGTTTAGATTACCGCGCGGTGTTCCTTTTACCGCCCAGATTTAATCTAAACACCGCCAAACTCTTTTTTTTTTTTTGTGAGCTCCTCACACTCGGTTAAGTTCTGGCAACGCCCCGTAGGAGAACTCACACCCGTTTTTCGCTGTTGGGAGGCTCAAAGTTTGAGTTTGAGTTTGGGTTTGCAAACCCAACTCAAACTCCCACCCTACTGGACATGTTCTAAGTAGGGATGAAGAAGAAGAACCAGGAAGGAAATATATAATAATTTGTATATGTGTCTGACATCTTTAGCATTTAATTCCGTCTATTGTAAGACATTTTCTACGGTTGTTTGACAGCATTGTCAATATTTAGAATTGTAAACATGGGCGGATTTATAGACTTAGAAAGGGAGTAGGGGTGGGGGGGCCTTGATTTTTGCCAAAAAATGCCTTATATATATATCAATTTAAAAAAAAAAAAAACTATACATATCCACCTAAAGCCCAGCCCTGGCAGCCCACAGCCCAACCCAGAAAGTGTGGGAACCAAACAATCTAAGAGCATCCATCTCTGACTCTCTGTCTCCAACTCCAAGCATCTCTTCAAGTATTTATCTTTGCGTTCTCTCCAAACATCTCTCTCTCTCTCTCTCGACTATCATAAGGTTCATTTGATTTGTTTGTTGTTTCCTTCAACCTCACTGTATCAACTATCAAGTATCAACATTTAACATCACTAGAAATGAGTGCTCTCTGTAACTACTGGTATGATCATGATCTTATAGTTGTAAAGATGTAATACCCTTGAACACCAAATTTTTTTTTTTGGGGGGGGCTCTGCCCCCAAACCCCTAATATACCCTAGAACATTTTCTTTACTACAACCCCCCTACTCTAAAACGATAGGTCCGCCCCTGATTGTAAACTATACATCTCTTAAATTTTAGATATGAAACCTTGCTTTTAGGCTCCCGCTTACTAAAGCTTAAAAACCATACTCAGTTGCTTGTTAATGTTTGAGCAACCTATATTTTGCGTTTTGAGCACTATTACGTTTTATTATTTATTTTTAGCAACTCGAATATCTTTCAGGCTCTGTTGAAGATTGTTTAAGAAATTAATTTTTAGATATCATTCCAAGCATGAGTACAAAGCAAGTCATGGATATTAATAATTCTCTTGTTGTATAGGTAACATGTAGAATAGTGAAAGTCCATCTTTCAAATATAAAAGGAATATAATTGGGTGCAAAATTTGAGTATGTTACAAGAAATGTGAGAGAGACAACAACCCATTAGCCTCTCCTTTAGACTATTTGCATCATAACTTTGTAGCTAGAGTTTCGAGTGATCGACACGAGTTAGCTCGTGTCACCATGACACAAAACTATATTAGGGAGAGAACAAGCTTATGTCTACATAAGAAAGTGAATGTATGCTACCTTTACATGTTCATCTTCAAATTTACGTTGAAAAGGAAGAAACTACAGTGAAAGTTATACCTCACGTAAGGAATTATAGGTCTACTTTTGTAGGATTCAATGACCTTATACAGTTTTTTGTTGAAACACTAACACTAGAACAAGAACTACTAAAAGTTAACTTCCAATCAATGATACCCATTACCCATAATTCTGATGGCATTGCAGACTTAACTACGAACAAGCAAGAATAGACACTGCAAATACAAATACAAATACAAATATAAATACAAATACAAATAACTGAATATACTAGTACACATACACACGCATATATCGCTTCAACTGAAAATACTTCCAAACTACAAATACTAGTACAGAAACATTATATGGCTTCAACTTTTGGAAAATATAAAAGTAATTGTTCTCTCCCCACTATGACGAAATCCGACCAAAAGAGCTTCTCTTGACAATTGTATAGTTACGACAATGGTCTATTATTGAAGAGGAGGGGAAGAATTGAAAAGGATTAATGTTATTATAGTGGCAGAGATACATGAGAACCATGATTCATGTTTCTATGTAAAGCTTCTTTCAAACTCCAAAACCCCAGTTTTTTCCTCATTCATGAGTGCACCCCACCGTCCACCACTTCCACCAATGCCCCCTCCCTCTCCCCATTCTCAATCACACATTTCAATTCAAACCACTAACTCCCTTTTTCCCTGTTGAGAATTCTCTCAAATAGTCAACCTTTAACTCACTATATAAACACCCCACAACAACATGCTCCTTCACCATAAGTAAGGATTAATAAAGAAGAGTTTCTCTCATTTTGGAGTCATGGGGGATTGTCAAGAAGTTGTGTCGGTTCCTTCAACTCCTGCGACCCCGGGGACCCCAGGTGGTCCTCTCTTTGGTGGGTTTAGATCAGAAAGAAGGGGAAGTAATTCCAGGATTGGTCCATCTCTTCTTAAGAGTTGCAGGTGTTTCAGTGTAGAACCATGGGATAATGTGGAAGAAGGTAGTTTTGGGGGTTGCTCTTTGCCATCACCTCCTGTTTCCCTTGCTAGAAAGGCAAGCATTCTTGTAATCCTATTGATCAACATACATTTGATGTAGCTTTGGAAAATCTGACCCATGCTTCTATTTTGTGTTCTTTCTTGTGGGATGTCTGTCATGACTGAAACAGGTAGGGGCGGAGTTCATAGGCACACTCATACTGATATTTGCAGGAACAGCCACCGGAATTGTGAACCAAAAAACTGAAGGCTCAGAAACACTTCTAGGCCTTGCTGCCTCAACCGGCCTCGCTGCAATGGTAGTCATTTTGTCTACAGGTCACATATCAGGAGCTCACCTCAACCCATCTGTCACCATTGCCTTTGCTGCTTTGAAACATTTCCCATGGAAACAGGTAATATCTGTGTATATATGGTTCTAGATCTTTCTGGAGGTTTCTAGGATAAATTTAGACGGACCCACTTCCCACTTGACAGGTACCAATGTACATTGGAGCACAGGTGATGGCTTCTATATGTGCTGCCTTTGCACTCAAGGGAATTTTTCATCCCTTCATGGGTGGTGGTGTTACTATTCCTTCAGGTGATTATGGTCAGGCTTTTGCTCTGGAGTTAATCATCAGCTTCAACCTTATGTTTGTTGTTACAGCAGTGGCCACTGATACAAGAGCTGTGAGTTCAACTAACTTTAACCATCAATGAGGTATAATTATCATGATCATCTATTAGGGTCCACAGTCCACACCCTAACTTTCCTCGATGTCTTTGTTCATGCAGGTGGGGGAACTGGCAGGAATAGCTGTTGGAGCCACTGTCATGCTCAACATATTAATTGCTGGGTAAGTTAGAATAGCACCAAAAGAACCTCCCATAACCTAGAAACAATATTAGGTCTATTCAGTATTGAGATCTTAAGAAAAAAATAGAGTAAAAAGGAAGGATATGTTTCTTCTGAAATAATTTTTCATTAAATTTGTACTATAAACATAACTATTTGGTAGGAGCATACTCTATCCGACAGAAAGAATACCTTTTAGATTATTCTCAATCAAGCAAACCCCCACTTGCACTCAATCGTGAAGAGTTCTTGAGCAAACTCCAAAAAATCTTTACTGATGCAAAACAGTAGAAGTCCTGTTTTGATCACATCGGTCCGAAACAGTTAATCATTCAATCAAAAAGAGCATCTTAGAGGCTTGGAGCAAAGCCAATTCCACAATTTTCTTCATATGATGGCCCTTATTGCCTCTATAATCTGAAATGGTGCTTCGTCATCCACATAAATCAGAATATTAAAATTCTCACTTTCCATATGCATTATGTCATCCTTCTTTGTTCTTTTACAGGGAAACAACTGGAGCTTCCATGAACCCCGTTAGGACTTTGGGACCAGCCATAGCTGCAAACAACTACAAGGCTATCTGGGTCTATCTCACCGCCCCTATTGTTGGTGCACTTTGTGGGGCAGGCGCGTACTCTGCCGTTAAGTTGCCAGATAACAGCAACATGCAAGATAAGCCATCAACGGTGAGGAGCTTCAGAAGATAACCATCATGCCAAACATCACTTCTATACTCGATAAGCTAGGTTAAAGGACGATGCTGGCGACCAAATATGAACTCGTCAATAACCTGTGAGGATGCACCTTTCACTAGCGTAAATAAACAAAGCATGTGTTAATTAGGTAATATATTAATTGCGATCCATAAGATAATCAGGATATATTCCCAGGTTATTTAACAATTAGCAACTAGTTAATGAAACAAAAAGTTCATTCTAAGATGAATATAAAGGTTTGGTCAAAACTTGCTTCATATACCGGCATTCTTGATCCTAAAAGATTACTTCAGTCTTACTTTACGTCCATAAACAATGGAACAGATTTTTCTCCCGCTGATCTCTATTCGTGGTCAGATGTCCTCGCAAATTATGTATACAGGGAAAAATCGACAGAGATCAAAGGAGATCCGGATATAATGCCCTGCAAATTTTCAACATAAAAAAATAGTGTCTTTGTTTTGGGATTGAGCTCATCTCACTTATTTGGTTTTTTTGTCATGCGCAATTGATATCCTTTGCACGGAGTGAAGGGTGGATATTGGTTAGTGTGAGGAGGAAACCAATATAGAAATGAACGACAATGCTAGTGAACTGGCCATTTCAACCCAAGCAATGCTTGTTACTTGTTAGTAGTTTAGACAGGTCTGGCTCCATATTTAAACTTGAATATATGGTTATTTGCTTGTAGACTAAGGTTGAACGTCGAACGAGCTAACGCTCTATTCTTTAGTCGGGATCTTTCAGTGCAACACTTTTATCAAGCATGCTAAGGTATAAAGATAGAACCATCTCAACTTAAAGTACAGCCAGGTTCTTTCTCATGCCTCAAATCCCATTGGGCGAGTCCAGCCCAGCGACAACACCAGAAATAATAAAAAGGAAAAGAATCTATGAAAAACAAGGAGAATAACGACACACCCTTTTATACCCTGAATCACTTGAAATGAACAATAAGACTTCAAGAAGGAAAACCTCCTTAGACTCTACAAAACAAACCAAGCATAATAGTTCAAATCCCCAGAGATTTGAATGGATCGGCACTAAGAATGACAGCAACTTAACATCTCCAAATATAATAAATAGATAACTGTCATAAATAACATACTCTGCTTTTATTGGTAAAATATAGGCAGGTCACATCTGAAAAAACTATGCAAAAATCTAAAAGCCCATCTTAAGCTGATAAATGAAGAATCCAAGCTTACAATATAACTATACATCTCATTGAAGACTTGTAGTGGTCATTGTCATTAGATACATCCATATAAGGGCCACATAACATGACAGCATTTGTTTTCTCTGTATTATGGGCCCAGAATGATATACTATAATGTTTGTTTGTTTAACTAATACTTTAACCTGTTTCATTAGGGAAACTGTTTCATGAAGTGCCAAAAATTATGTAATAATATAATAAACCTAAGCATATTAAAGGCTAATGGCGATTACCATGTTTGCTGTACCCCTAACAAACATCCTCATTATGTCATTGAATAATTCGAAAAAGAAAAAGAAAAAGAAGCAATTTCCAATTAACAACTTCCCTATCAAAGACCTACTGTGTTATAGCATAAATGACACAGCACAAATAAAAAGTAATAGAAGCAAATAATCATCACCACCCAAGAAACGCTCATGAGCATGACCTTCATGCTTATATAAAACAAACAAAATCTGCAGAAACACACACAGCAACAAAACACCACTGAGAGGAAAAATAATGGTTGGGACAGAAGTGGGAGAGAGATTTAAGTAAATAAGAACAAGAATATTTAAAGTGAACTATCTTAAGTTCTTCATTCTTTTTTATTCATATTTTTATTATAGATTGGTCTTGTAATTCTCATCCTATGGATCACTATAGGTATACTAACCAGGGGAGAATCTATCACTGGGCTATCCCTGGTTGTAGCCCGGGATAACTTTGCCCGAGCAAAAATTTAAACGTTGAAATCGAGGGTCTACCCATCCAGCCTCGGGTATTATCATTTAATTTCCCTATATGAATTTCTGGAAAATCATATGATTGCAGCAGTGGTATTTGTTTCTCATATCTCTTGAAGGTTGAAGGTTGAAGGATTGATTCCAGCTTCGGGCAACATTTATCTTGTAATACATACTTATATTTGTCGGTCAAACATGTAGCCTCAAGGTTCCAAGTTTAGTTTATAGTTCCAACTGTTATGAACCAACGTGGGCCACCCCGATTGGAGGGTTTGTGCACCACCGTTGGCGCCTTACTTAGGCTCACTGTAAGGACTTACTCCCGGTCTCAAACCCATGTACTAAATCGACATTTAAAGCATTGACTCGACCTAGTAATCACAAGACATCACAAGACGGCGTGCCATAGAGGTGGCTCATTAAAGAAGCCGTTATAAAGAAGATGAATCATTCATACCGTTACACAACCGTTACGAAGGCTCATCAAAATTGTTTTGTAACGTCCATCATTAAAAGGAGATAGTGATCATTAAACGGTCAAAATATGAGACCTATAAATAAGACCAAGGAATAATAGATTAAAGGGGACTTGGATCTATCTAGAATATCTAAGCAACACTACCCAGAATACTGACTCTAATAAGTAGTCACTCAATCAATAAGATCATTGTTTTCTAAATCCTCAAGAGAGATCATAAAGGTCTCCACGCTAAATCTCGCCTTTTGAGGATTATTGATCATTGTCTAGTGTTTTGGACATTTTGGTGTGAGAACTAAGTTCGAGTCTCGAATTTAGGCTCTTACACTCACCTCCTCCAAGGGTTTATTAGCTCTAATCGGCTAGGAGAGAGAAAGAGGAGATAGGAAAGCCTCTTATTTATATAGAGGCTCTCCCCATATTGTAACCTAATGTTGAACTTCTCTTTAGTATCTCTCTATTAATGAAAGTTTTCTCTTCTCTACTATTGACATCTTCTTCCCATAAGATATAGTAGATCACAGCACGTTATCAGCTTCGTGTCTCCACCGATGAGCATTCGATCCTTCGTATGCCTGAGAGGACTGGTGTGACACCTCAGCGGATCAAGCCCATATTTTGTACATAATATCTTTAGGATGTATAAAGCCATGTATAAAGTTTCGTTTATTTCTGTAAAGTTTAGGTTAGCCAAAAGGGGGAGTACGCTTCGTCTCCAACTTTGATGTTTCCTTTTAGATGTTAATTTATTTCCTTAGTAACTATATATGTAGAGGACTTGAATCCGATACATCCAAGAAGGAATAAAAGCTTTGTAATTGTTGTTGATAAATGAATGAAATGATGTTTTCAAAGACCCTTTGTACAGTGTTTGTGTTGCCTTGAGATTATGTGATATTGTGTTGAAAAGACGATTGAAAAAGACGAATAATTAGGCTTACTTGAGGCACGTGCCTTGAGTGCTGCACGTACCAAGCTTGTGTTTAAGTTGGTCCGTATCAGTTGGTATCAGAGCTAACGTTTGAGTAGAAAGCGATCTAGTTGTTATGGCAGAGGGTCCCAATGTTACCGACCCCGCCCCTGCCCTTGCCCCACTAGTGGTAGGACCACCCGTCAATCCCAGGCCAATGAACACCCGAATGCGGTTGGACCAATTAGAGTCTAAGATGCAAGCTCCAGGTGGGATTATCGATCAAGTAATGACTTTGGAGGAACGATTGGACGGGTTCACAGACGATCAGGCACATATGGGCGAACGTCTCGTTACGCTAGGAGTGGTTGAAGGCAATATGGCTACTCTTCTGGATCAGGTGGCTGAACTATCTTCGAAGGTGAATCTCCTAGTTAAGGTTGTTGGAAATGGTGAACCAACACCTTTGGGCGGCGGTATAGAACGACCCAGAATCAAGGTCCCCAAACCCAAGGCGTACGAGGGGGCGAGGGACGCAAAGGAGGTGGAGAACTTCCTCTTTGATATGGAGACGTATTTTAATGTAGTCAGGCCTGAGAGCGAACGTGCGAGGTGTCAATGGCAACCATGTACCTCGCCGGTGACGCTAAACTATGGTGGCGCACCAAGTACGTCGAGATCCAGAATGGTCACAATACTGTTAGCAAGTAGAATGACTTGAAGAAAGAGTTGAAGAATCAGTTCCTACCAGAGAATGTTGAGTTCATAGCTTGGAAGAGTTTAAGGCAACTAAGGCAGACAGTCAACATCCGTGAATATGTGAAGCAGTTCTCAGCCCTAATGTTGGATATCCGCAACATGTCTAAAAAGGATAAGTTATTTTGTTTCTTGGAAGGTTTGAAACCATGGTTCCAGAATAAACTGCAAAGGCAACGGGTTCAAGATTTGGCATCCACAATGGCCTCCGCTGAGCGTATCAATGACTGCACTCCTATGCAGGGTAAGCGTCGACCGACTCAATCTCAGTCTAATTCCCAGTCGCAGCAGAGAACGGGATCCTCCTATAATTACAATAAGGACAAGAATAGGGGATACCAAGCTAGAAGTGGGGGAAACCAAGGTCAAGGCCAAGGTCATGGCCAGAACAGCAGTGGTGGAGCAAGTACGGGCGGTGCCTCGAGTTCCAATTCTGGGAGGGAGTACCACAGGCCACGTAACTATGGTGGCGCTTCCTCCTCGTCTAGGTTTCAAGGGCATCCAGGGAACTTGAAGCGTTTTCTTTGTGGAGGGAATCACAAAGCTTATCAGTGTCCTCAGAAGGGACTCATGTACGTGGACCTCAGTATTAATGGGCGGAGCACTTTGGCGATGGTTGATACAAGTGCTACCCATAGCTTTATCGATATTCAGGAAGAGAATCGTTTGGGACTGCGTTTGGTGAACGATTATAGCAGGATGAAAGTTGTCAACTCCGCCGCGATGCCGATACATGGTGTTGCCAAGTTAGTTCCAGTTAAGATGGGACAGTGGAGTGGGAAGGTTAACCTTCTCGCAGTGACGTTGTATGATTTCAAGATTATCTTGGGAATGGACTTTCTCCGCTACCAAAAAGCAGTACCGATGTCGTTAGTCAATTCCTTGGGGATTTTTGACGATAATCCCTTAATCATACAGATGTCCATGCATAAAGATGAGGGCAAAATCTTATCAGCTCTTCAATTGGAGAAGGGACTGAAGCGAGGGGAGTTGACTTATCTTGCTACCTTACGGTTAGAGCCGGATGATCAGGTTCACAGTGTCGTGCCGACGGAAGTCTCCCGGGTACTTACTGAGTTCAAGGATGTGATGCCGAAGGAACTGCCAAAGGTGTTACCTCCACGAAGGCCTATCGATCATCAGATCGAGTTAGTCCCTAGAACCAAACCTCCTGCCAAAGGACCGTATAGAATGAGTCCGCCTGAACTAGCAAAGCTTCGAAAACAACTTGATGGACTGTTGGAATCGGGCTTTATTCGCCCCACAAAGGCGTCATATAGTGCCCCGGTTTTATTTCAGAAGAAACACGATGGAAGTCTGCGATTATGTGTCGACTATCGACCCCTGAACAAGGTAACGGTGAAGAATAAGTATCCAATACCGCTCATTGTCGACTTATTTGACCAGCTTACATTCGCGAAGTACTTCTCTAAACTTGATTTGAGATCGGGTTACTATCAAGTCAGGATTGTTGCCGGGGACGAACCAAAGACGACTTGTTCCACACAGTATGGGGCATATGAATTTCTTGTCATGCTATTCGGCCTGACCAACGCTCCTGCAACATTCTCTACTCTTATGAATGAGCTCTTCCGGAAATATATCAACAAGTTTGTGGTGGTGTACCTGGATGATATTATTATCTACAGCCGCACTATGGAGGAACACCTTGAGCATCTTCGCCTGGTATTCCATGTCCTATTCCAAGTCCTACGACAGAACCAGCTATATGTCAAGTTGGAGAAATGCTCGTTTGCCCAGGAACAAGTTATGTTTCTTGGACACGTTATTGGCGGAGGACGGATCCGCATGGATATGGAAAATGTTCGCGCTATTGAGGAGTGAAAAGCTCCCACGAAGGTTACAGAAGTTCGTTCCTTTCTTGGCCTCGTGAACTACTACCACAAGTTCATCGAAGGATATTCGAAATGCGCGGCACCCCTTACAGATCTTCTCAAGAAGGACTTATCTTGGTCATGGTCCGAGAAATGTCAAATAGCATTTGACGATCTGAAGCATGTGGTAATGAGCAACCCAGTCTTAGCCTTACCAGATATCACCAAGCCATTTAAAGTATATACCGATGCGTCTGATTATGCTATCGATGGAGTGTTGTTACAAGATGAGCATCCAGTTACGTATGAAAGCAAAACACTGAATGATACAGAGAGACGATATTCAGCCCAGCACAAGGAACTCCTAGCTATTGTGCATTGTCTGCGAGTATGGCGACACTATTTGTTGGAAATGAAGGTTCTGGTGAAGACCGATAATAGTGCGGCAAGCCATTTCCTTACACAGAAGAAGTTGACCTCGAAGCAGGCTCGTTGGCAAGAGTTTCTAGCAGAGTTTGATTTAGATTTTGAGCACAAGCCAGAGAAGATGAACAATGTACCGGATGCATTGAGCCGTAAGGCTGAGCTAGCGGCCATCTCTATAGCCGCCGAACAGTCTCACTCTCATATTACCAACACTCTCCAAGATAGGATCCGCAAAGGGTTGGCGGTGGATCCTGAGACCCAGGTCATCATTAACTTGGTGAAATAGGGGAAGACAAAATGGTTATGGGTAGAAGATGGTCTTTTATATACGAAGGGACAGCGGATTTATGTTCCTCGGTTTGTAGGACTAAGACGGGAGCTGATAAAGGAGTGTCATGACACTCTTTGGACAGGCCATTCGGGTTGGCGGAGAACATTATCTCTGTTGCACAGGGGTTATTATTGGCCCAATGATCAAAACGAAGTGATGGATTATACGCGGACTTGTCACATTTGCCAGCAAGACAAAGTGGATCGGGACTTGCCACTTGGACAGCTTGAACCACTTCCTGTACCAACACGACCTGTACCAACACGACCTTGGGAAAGTGTTTCTCTGGACTTTATCTCTGGGTTACCTAAGACTAAAGGATATGGTTCCATACTCGTGATCATCGACAAATTCTCTAAATATGCAACGTTCATTCCAGCCCCCATTATTTGCACGCTAGATAAAGCAATGCATCTCTTTGTGAAACACATTGTTAAGTATTGGGGCGTGCCACAAGACATTATCAGTGATAAAGATCCGAGATTTACTGGGAAGTTTTGGAGGGAAGTGTTCAAATTACTGGGATCCACTCTCAACTTTTCAACCAGTAATCACCCGCAATCAGATGGTCAGACCGAACGCTTTAATGCAATGTTGGAGGAATACCTTCGGCACTTCGTCAGGGCGAACAAGAAGAATTGGGCCGAACTCCTGGATGTAGCACAGTTTTGCTTTAATCTGCAGAAGAGTTCATCAACCAACAAGAGTCCCTCTGAGATACTATTGGGACAGCAGCCCCTCACACCGCACACCGTGGTCTCCGGTTATAAAGGAAATATTCCGAGAGCCTACCAATTTGCAAAGGAATGGCATAGAAATACTGATATTGCCAGGGCCTATTTGGAAAAAGCGTCTGCCAGAATTAAAAAATAGGCTGATCAGAAGAGACGGCCAGATCCTTTTCAAGTTGGAGACCTTGTTTTGATCAAGAACTCTCACCTCAAGCACCAAAGTGACAGAGTACACAAAGGCCTGGTACCCAAGTATATCCATCCGATGCCGATTATTGGCAAAGTTGGAAAGGTTTCCTATAAGCTTCAATTGCCACCCCATCTTCGATTCACCCATCCAGTGTTCCATGCCAGTGCCCTAAAGCCTTACCACCAAGACAAGGAAGATCCAAGCAGAAGTACTGTCAGACCTCAGGTTCCTCCCAAGCCAGTCAACCCAGACCAAGTTCCAGAGAGTGTTCTTGCTCACAGAGTGACCCATGTTGACCCGGACACCAAGGAGGAAGTCTACGAGTACCTAGTGAAGTGGAAGGATCTGCCATACACAAAAGCCAGCTGGGAGCACCAAGATTCTCATCCCCTTCTGGTCCGACTCAGGAAGATTGAGGCCAAGCAAGAGAGGAAAGAGAACAGACAGATGTAGAAGAAGAAGAAGAAGTCGACGAGGGCGTCTCCAAGCTGAGTAGGAGAGAGTATGACGCCTCAGCGGATCAGGCCCATATTTTGTACATAGTATCTTTAGGATGTAATAAAGCCATGTATAAAGTTTCGTTTATTTTTGTAAAGTTTAGGTTAGCCAAAAGGGGTAGTACACTTCGTCTCCAACTTTGATGTTTCATTTTAGATGTTATCTATTTTCTTCGTAGCTATATATGTAGAGGACTTGAATCCGATACATCCGAGAAGAAATAAAAGCTTTGTAATTGTTGTTGATAAATGAATGAAATGATGTTTTCAAAGACCCTTTGTACAGTGTTTGTGTTGCCTTGAGATTATGTGATATTATGTGATATTGTGTTGAAAAGACGATTGAAAAAGACGAATAATTAGGCTTACTTGAGGCACGTGCCTTGAGTGTTGCACGTACCAAGCTTGTGTTTAAGTTGGTCCGTGTCAGCTAGGGTTAGGTCGACCCCTACAAATATATTGATAGCAAAGAAAGTACAACAGGGAGGACCAAACCTTGCCCTGAAACAAAAGCATATTACAATCTAAGAGTAACCATTCCCCTTTTATCCATAAGGAGAGCAACTTTAATATTGAGAGGGACATCCCTAATAATGAAAATATAAAAAGGATAAGAGAGAACTTCCTTGCTTAGAGAGCAGATCGACGGGACAATTTTCTTCCCTGTAGTTATGACGAACAATAATTCCAATAATCTTGTCAACTCTTAGAACTTCAACCCATGTGTTAGATAACGCCCATGACATCTTGGAATCTTCATTGTAGCCATTCACCACAACTAAGGAGTCAAGATCCACGATGAGAGGTTTATAGTTGCGAGATTCACATAATTTAAGACGTAACAAAAGAGCAATCATCTCAGTAGAAGTGTTGGTGTCAAAACCCAACTCCATGGAGAAGGCCAAAAGCATATTGCCCAAGTGGTCCCTAACAACTCTCCCTCTACCACTTTGTCTAGGATTGGCAAGAGAAGAGCCATCGGTATTGAGCTTAAAGACCCTAACCGGGTTTATCCCATTTGACAAGCTTGCATCATTTGTACAAAGGACCTTGTATGAGACACCAAGGGCTTCAAGATATAACTTGTCCAAGGTAGAACCAGACTTTGAAACTTTGAACTTAAAGGCTAAATCAGTCGGCCACCTGAGCACTTAGTTTATGATGATAGTGGGATGCATGAGAACGTCGTCATACTTTCTGGAGCATCTAGCTGTCCACAACTCCTAGCATATAAGAGAAAGAATAATGCCTTTGACAATACCCAAGTGAGAGGTATTTTCAGCAGTAACCATCCAAGTCTTAAACCGTAAGTGAATAGAGTGCGAGACAAGGATTTGAACACCACAACACCGACTAAAGAACATCCAGACCATGTTAGCAATGTTGTTAGAAATGAACAAATAATCGATGGACTCACAAGACAACTCATCTGCACTACAACAGCAACATATAGAGACCATTCGGATGAAAGCTAATTGAGCAACCATGTCCCCCGAAACAATACCCTTCCACAACTTCCACATAAAAACTTGGATTTTAGAGGGGAGAGAAGGAAACCATATCCAATGAAGCAACTCAGTAGAAGGATAAGAAGTTCTGACCAGATTCCAACCAAATTTTATGGTGAAGGAACCATCAACGGTAAGGGCCCATATAGGCTTGTCCCAATCTTCATTAAGAAAAAAAGACTTAGTAAGAAACTCCATCCAAAAACCAAGTATAGCATGTCAAGGTTATCCCAGTGATCAAGCCGTTCATTAACTATAATATGTTGTGAGGAGTCAACACCCAAACCCAACAAGTTGCAGAGAGAACGAGTACCAATCCAATTATCATGCTAAAAAGAAATATATCTTTTACCCAAAATGTAGCCAGAGTTGTTAGAGACAATATTGAACATAACAAACATATCTTTCGAAAGGCGAGAAGCGTAAGACATGCCAATAAAAGTATTGTTGCGATTGATATACCATTTCTTCACGAAGGTAGACCATAAACAATCTTTAGAGTATAGATTCCAGATCTTCTTCATTAAGAAACAACCTCTAATATCAAACAAGCGGCGGATCCCAATGCCTCCCTCTAATTTGGGTTTGCAAATTTTGTCCCAAGCAATCCATTTTTTCTTGGGCCGGCCTTCATGATAACACCAAAAAAATTTAACAAAGAGCTTTTTGATGTGCTTAATAACTTTATTAGGAACGATGATAGAAGATAACAGGTAAACCAACATAGAATTTAAGACATGCTTGAGAAGTGTCAACTTCCCCCATTAGATAGCATTTTACCCTGCCATCCTTCAATTTTGTTTTGGATTTTCTGAATAAGGCAGTAAACGAGCTAAAAACTGCCCTCCCATAGTCAATTGGGGGCCCCAGATACACGATGGGGAATCTTTTAAGGAGGAAACCAGATTCATGCTGAATGATAAGCTTCCTATGGAGAGGGATAGAATGATGTACATAAATACCACTCTTATCAATGTTGATTAGCTGACCAGAGCATGCCTCATACCTAGGGTTGTTCACAAGTCGGGTCAGCCCGAGTTCGGGACTAGAACTGATCCGACCCGGGGAAATCGGGTTTTTCATTTGGCGAATTGAACCAGAACCGACCTATCCCCGAAACCGGACCGAAACCAAACCGAAATTCTTGGATTGGGCCGGGTCATAACTCGGGTTTTAACTCTTTTGATTAAAAAATCACTCTTCTCTCCCACACAACCACCACAGACTTCTCTCTTTCCCATCTAAACCTCTCCGAAGAGAAATGAGAAACTACCATTGAATAAATAAAGATAAGAAGTTACAACCGTATAAAAGTTTTTCCACTTGCTTCCTCTTCAAGTTGACACGTAGGTCTGGAGGAATAGCATATGGTGGTATTACAATTTCACCTACAACAGTCAAATAAGAAGCTAAAAACTCATAACTTTGATTCGCCTCTCGATAGTTTTGCAGAATGCTATGGCTTTGTCAATCTCATACATGAAGTGTTTGCATCTCCAAGGTGGAATGGATTTGTACTTGATGTAGCTGATCATAAGGGAGGAAGTTGACACCCACATCTTCTTGAGACCCATAGACGCACTAATTTGCAACCCGCGTGCTATCGCCTTCATCTCCATGTAAACCATAGTCGTCGTTTCATCAACTATCTTATGACCAGCAAATCCACTCATATATTTGGTCTCAGAGTTCCTAATTATACCTATGTAGCCTTCATTCTCTTTGAGGGAGCCATTTAAATTGAGCAAGAGAAACCACGAGAAAGATTTGAAGATGGGAGGAAAGCGAGAGAGCTAGAGAGGAGGCGCATAGGGTAAGAATATTATAAGAGAGATTTGTTATATATATTAGTAAGTTCGGGTTTGGTCGGGTACCCAAGCCCGGAAACCGAGTCCGAACCGACGGGTTCTTAAATACATAACCGAGACCGACCCGAATTTTTCCAAAACTGAACCGGTCGGGTCGGGCCGAGCCGGGCCGGTTTTTTGGGTTGGCAGGTTTTGTTGTACAACCTACTCATACTTGTGAAGAAAGGCCAAAAGACCTCTAATAGAACTTTGACGACCATTTAGAAAAACAATGAAGTAGTCAGCGTATAAAAGGTGGGTAATAGGGAGAGCATTCATGCTCGATTTGAAGTAGCCAATAGAACCTTCTTCAAAACACTTGGACAGACCCCTTGATAGGACTTCTTCTCCAAGAATGAAGAGGAGAGGAGACGGGGGTCTCCCTGCCTAAGCCCCCTGGAGGACTTGAAAAACCCTTTGTAAACACCTTGAAGAACAACTGAGAACCAAGGCTCTTCAAAACAATTAGCAACAATGTCAACCCACTGAGTAGCGAACCCGAACTTGAGGACACTTCTAATAAAGCTCCAGTCCATCCGATCATACGCCTTTGTCATATCAATTTTCAGCATAACGTTATTGCCTTCAACTTTTCTGAATAGGTTGGAAACTAACTCTTGAGCAATGCAAATATTTTTACAAATATCAGAGCCTGAAACATAAGCTCCTTGATGAGGAGAGATAAGCTTAGGAAGGATCCCACTTAATCTGTTAGATATAATCTTTGTGAAAATCCTGCATACCACAGACCGCGGGACAAAGACTTATAGATCTACAGTCATCAAGAATGGTGGGGATTCCTATTTTAGGAACCATGGTAATCAACGAAGCAGTATAGGCAAGAGGCAAAGTAGCACCCTGAAAAAACTCCTTGGCGGCACACGAAATGTCACCTTTGACTATATCCCAGCACTTCACCAAAAAAAAAAAAAAAACAACGTCACTACCTCACTACCAGGGGCACTGTCTAGCGGAATGCTATGAAGACCAACAAGAATCTCGTATATAGAAGGAATAGCTAGCATCACGTTATTGTCAGATTCAGACACCAACAAGGGGATGCAATTGAGAAGCTCTTCACAAACAGGTTCGGCGGTGAGGATAGTTTCATAATGTTTGACTGCAACATCATGAATATCATCAAGCTTATCTGTTATGGAACCATCAGGCAAGATGAGAGAGTTAACAGTAGCACATTTCCTGCTTACCAAGGCAACCTTCTGAAAAAAATGAGGTATTAGCATCACTAGCCTCAACCCACTTAACTCTAGATTTCTCTCTCCAATAAAACTCTTCTTGCTGAAGAAGAAGATTATGTGGTTCTTTTGCATTAGTTAACCTTTGATGAATACCCACATCCCACCCAACTTGCAGAGAGTGTTCAAGTTGATTTATGGTATCTAAGATGACGGACAAATTTCCGAAAAGATTTCCACATACTTCTCTGTTCCATTTTGAGAGCAGTTCTAACCAATTTAAGTTTGTGTGAGGGAGGACAAACCATTCCCAAAAACCCCCCAGAGGCCAATTGTTCACTACGAGTTGCAAAAAACTCTCATGAAGATACCACATCCTTAAGAACCGGATAGATCTTGGGCCCTTATAACCCTCATTGCCAAAAGAGAGAACCATAGGAGCATGATCCGAGCAAAGCCCGTCAAGATGGTGAATCTTGAGATTATGAAACTTGGAGATGAACTGAAAGTTGTAAAGAACCCTGTCCAACCTGGCCCAAATCCTAGTATTGCTAGCATGGTTATTGCACCAAGTAAAATTTAGATTCAATGAAATGAGCTTCAATCAAACCCGACGAGTTAATCATGCATTCAAATTCTTGCATGGAATAAATGCAAGGAAAGTTACCACCAAGCTTTTCTTCTCTCGATCTAACGGCATTGAAATCGCCTGTAACCAGCCAAGCTTCATCGTTGTTGTGAGAAATAGAGAGCAATTCGTCCCACAAAGGCCTCCGATCGGGGTAGTCACACTTGCATAAATGATAGATAGCAGACAAGACCAATCACCACTAACAGAGATAGAAAGTCTTAACTTGATTAGAAACACTATGAAGAATTTACAACAAAATTGTATTTCCATATAAACCATATACGACCCCCATGCTGGCATTTAGCAAGGCAATTTTGGAAGCCGAGTTTTTTAGTAATACAAGCAAGCTGACTAGAATCCAAAAAAGGTTCAAGTATAGCAAGCATACCGAGTTTGTGAGTTTTAATAAGATGCTTTAGATGAGTGATAGTTTTACTATTTCCCATACCTCGAGAATTCCATACCATTAAGTTGTTTTGACCCACCATTTAAACTTTTGTTAAGTTTTTCTGCCTAGTAGATACTCCTGCAGAGAGCGCGGAGTAATCTTTTTTGTTGTAAGTTATTTTCTTCTTTTTCTGAACCACACTGAAACCATCAGTGATACTCATGTGATCTGAAGGAGAAGGGTGAACAGTAGGTATCTCTTGCAAGGTACTGGGGTTATCTTCATCTTGATAGTCACCATCAGATTGTTCATCATCAGCACAGTCATCCTCTTCAATAAGGCTATTGCCAGTATTAAGACCCCCAAGCAATGGCTCTAGATCAGAGACATAAGGCCTAGTTTCGCCAGTACCTGCAGTAGCATGCACGGGGACAGAGTTAGCTTGTTGGTGAGCGGAAACCAAGTTGCCCTCGCTCATTGTCTCACTATCTTCTCCTGAGGGAGCACCCAAGGTAGCAGCAAAGGCTTCAGTTGTTGATGGCAGGACCCTTTTTTGATCCAAAGGAGCTTTTGAAGTAGTAGAGTTTTTGTTCTTGCTTCTCCTTCTCTTCTTCTTCTTCTCTCCGACTGGTTGAGAAACCCCATGGTCGTTTCTTTTCCTTTACCCAAAGCTTCGGGAGGGGGCAATGGAGGTTGAACGGGGGCGATAGCACCTGAATTGGCGACAACCTTCGCCCTTTTACACATGCTCAAATCGTGTCCCGCAAAAAACAATTGGAGCAATACCTAGGAAACCGATTATAGGTGACAGGTTGATCAATGAAAATGCCTTTTCCAGGAGAAATTATCACATTAGATGAAGTCGCATATACCTTTGTAAATGCGCCAACATGGTTTGAAGTATCCCTGAAGGAAATCCCGTAGTTGATCCGGTAAATGAATCGAGCTTGTGTAATGCATGGCGTTTGAGTTGGCACATAGTTCATACCCCTAAAGTGGATGACTAGTCGTACCCATGGAATGGACGGCAAGGGAACGAATGGCTCCAGGTGTAGTCGGCACTCCTGAAGAGGCCACACCCATCGACAAGGCGATAGTAGCAACGCGATCCATTATCTCCCTACAGACAGCCTAATAGTGGCAAATGTACGTACATGTTGAAATTAAATCTCTCAATATTATGTTTGTGCATTGAGTGAAATGTTGATCGTTACTGAGTACTTGTCGACAGCAAACCTTCGCGGTCACTTTAGTTTAGGATTCTCCACACTGGCCATGTGGAATGTTCCAGTAAAGTTGATAGCTAGCTTAAAGTGAAGTGTGCAGACCTGAAGTCCAGTGACGTGGTGTCACAAGCCTGCTGGATGTATGTGACCACACAAAATGTAAGGAAACGGGGGAGAAAGTAACCGAGATCGGTTGCACATATTTTCCATAAAAAAACATGAGTACTTAACATCGTTTATGATGAAACTTACCCCCCTATGACTAACGCAATCACATTCTATTAGTACCTCCGATTAGCAACCGTTATCTTTGAGTAACTCAGTTTGTCAATCCTAGTTTGGATTAGACATGCGTCACATAGATGTAGTTGCATAGCAATTATGTATCTTTATGGGAAAAAAGATATGAACATTTATAAGTGAATACCTGAAGGACTTGCATGAAGTATAGTAGTCCAAATGCCTGAAACAATAATATGCCTGAAGCATATGTACGCAAACAAATTAGATAGATCCCTGAAGGATCATAGCAAATCAGGACTCCGAGTGACACAGTCGGTCCATGTACCTTCATTCTGATAAAGCTGTAAGATTTGTTATACCACATAGATGTATATGTCAATGACCTGAAGTCATCGGGTCTCCTGAAGAGACTATGTCTCCCGAAGAAATCATGTCTTCCGAAGAGATAGTAAGAACTTATGAATACCTCAAGTAGGAATTCATAATGAAAACCTCAAAGTTTTGTATCGACCAAAAGATCGAACATCTTGAGCATTTGTTTGCTCATACATATACAAGGAAAATGTCAATACATTCTCTCGGATGCATGCAGCTCAGTGATTAAGCGTGCCTATGGTTATGAGCTCACGTGAAGTGAGATCTAACCTCTTCCGCCCTCCGGTTGAAGGCGAAGACTCGATAGTCCTGAAGTACCACCTCAGAGTTACACTGTAAAATCTTAAGCTTGAGTTAATTCTACCTCAAGAAGGCAAACAGGAATTTACAGGTTCAAAGGATTTCAGATCTTGATGAAGTACGTTCCTCGTCAAAGTGATGTCATCCAAGCAGTTTTGGTTGAACTTCAAATGTAAGCAGGGTAGTATTGGTTGCGTCTGTCCATAAGACCAATACACATGCATATATGTACGCGGAGGAGTGCTGGTTGCGTTTATACATAAAACCAACACCCACACACGTCTTATCTATTGTAGATAAATCTTAGGCAATAACTTTGCACCAGTAGCAGAAGAAACTTCCTTCCATCTCTAGAAGATGCCATGGATAGAGAGCCCAACACCGATATGAGACTGGTATAGTATTGACCTTGTCTCTTATGCGCAACTTTTCCCGCTGGGCTTGCTGGCCATGGATTGTAAGGACAATCGTCTCACTGATAGTGGATACCCAAAAGAGGGAGTGTTATGAACCAACGTGGGCCACCCGGTTGGAGGGTTTGTGCACCACTGTTGACGCCTTATTTAGGCCCACCTCCTCTAAGGGTTTAGCCCTAGTCGGCTAGGAGAGAGAGAGGAAATAGGAGAGTCTCCTATTTATATAGAGGCTCTCCCCATATTGTAACCTAATGTTGAACTTCTCTTTAGTATTTCTCTATTAATGAAAGTTCTCTTTTCTCTACTATTTGCATCTTATTCCCATAATATACAGTAGATCACAACACCAACTTATTTTTTATTTTTTCATTAGATCATATATTCTAGGCTTAAAGATATACTTAAAGAAAGACCCCTTTTTTTAGTAAGGGGATAGTTTTACCTAATAAAATTCAATGTTAGTCTAGAAGATCAATGAAAATAGCTCCAATATTATTTTCTCGCTCAATATACTTCAGTCATAATTGGAGGAGGTAGAATTTATTGATGATGTGTTTGGACTTTGGAGTGGTCCACGGAATGACATGTACAAATACCAATTGATATTTTCCTTGTGAATCAAAAAGAATGGAGATATCGGATAATAAGATAGTTCACTTTGTCTATGACTAGTTTATATTTACTAACCTCTCGCTTCCATATTCATTCTAACCAATAATTCACTTTCAGCGATGCCCTTTTTATTTTTCGATTTGTTGATCGGCTGTGAACATTTCTTGAATCCTGGTGATTACTGGTTTCTATGGTATCTACCAAAGTGGTTTTTCTCTAGCAAACTAAAACATGATATGGATTGGTTGCCATCAAGTGGAAAATATTTATTTTGTTGGTCACTTCATTACACCAACCTTCCTTCTTTTGGTGTTGATCAAGTTCCGTCTATCACCAACATTATGAATATTTTAGTTAAGAAAAATGCATTACTACTACTTTAACTATTATCTTCAATGTTTCTCGCATTGGGGTTGCTCCGTTTTCGGTCTGGCACAATATTTGTTTAATTTTTTTTAGGCTCACCGAAACAAACTCTTAACAACCTAAAGTCTCTCAAGACACTGTAGAATATATCACCAACAATAACATTGTAAAACGCACGCACCTGATCACCTCGAGACAACACCTAAACAAGCGAAACCCTTCGAATCACCGCGGTCTCATCCGGCTTTCGCTTAGAGAACAATGTCTTGTGTAAAGATAGAGACAATGAAGCTAAAAATATACCTAGAAGATCAGCGATAAGGTCTTTAACAGAAGCACCAGCAGAGTCCCACAACCCAATCTCGTCCCCAACTTCTTTAGCAGTACCAACAGCCATAGATGTCAATGACCCGAACCAGATGCTCCAGTTTCGGATAAATGGGTATTGGGTTCGGGTTGCGAGGGCTGCAATGAAGATGGAGATGAAGAAGGAGAAGAGAATGTGGTAGAGTTTGTCTAGGGCTAACCATTTGTCTCCGTTCTCCATTGATGGACTGAAACTGTTGTGGTTCACTGTTTCAGTTATAAACGACTGACTTTTTGAGTTGCTTTTACTCAAAGACGGGATGTTATTTGGCTCTTCTCAATGGAATGTGTTGTTTTTCTTGGATAATAGTGATTTAGATGTTAACTACAACCACCGTTCATCGGAAAAAGCAAGAGTCCCCGAGAGAAACCGCTGTATTATTTTGGAAATGGCTTTTATGTTTAATGGTCCACCCGTTTAATTTGAGCTCCGTTCACCGTGCACTACTGAAGCATTTGTGTTAGTTTAGGTATTTCCAACTCTTGCTTAGAGCTCCGAGAAATAGGTGGGAGATGTGTTTACTAGCTCCCTTTTTTTTTCTTAAATACAATGAATGACATTCCTAGTCTGCTTCCTTCTTCAAAGACTTGCAAAGTTATTTTAATTTTGACTAATTTGCAATCTATCTAGATTAATGGAAAAAATGCTAACCCTGATCAGGTGAATTTTGGGGATAGAAAATCCAAAATTCTCGCAAAAAAAAGTTTCAAGTAGTATTTTTTAGTAATTGAAAACGATCAAAGTTGAATTATTGCAAGTCTTCTTGTTCATTCGTTTCCTACAAAGTAAAGTTAATGCAGCACCCCACTCTACTACCGACATTGCCCTTGCTTTAGCCACATCACAATTTCACATAGAGGTGTGTGGAGCATGTTTGTCTTTCAAAATATCTCCGTATAAGTAAAAGTGAAAGTCCAAATATGAATCAAACTTCGGACGAGGTTCTAACCAATGTGGGCCTATTACAATCCCTCCACCTATGGAACAAGCCCTCAACGATTCTGGTATGATTTGTAATCGCATTATCTCCAAAGTTGATATCGTCACATCTTAGCCGTCACTTTCACGGTGGAGTAGGGCGCTATAGTTAACTACAAATAAAACACCGATTCAATAGCATTAAGCTTCCGATTAAACAACAATTAGCGCCAAACATAACCCCCTCATACAAGCAGTAACAATAACTTCGATTAAATTGACAATTAAAAAATAAAAAGGAAATTGCGATCAATAAATAAATTGCAATAAAATTAACCTAAGTTTTGGACTCTACTTCCCATCTCTCCACGCCAACCGTGACCCCTTCTCACATTTATCGGCGTTCAGTGTCTCCATCATCGCCTGTCGGTATTCCTATGCCGGATACTAGTCTTTGGGTTGGGTTGGGTTGGGCTGGGCAGGGCAGGTTTCCAAAAAATACAACCCAAGTCCCAAATCACTGCTCCATCTCTAATCCCAATTCGGCAATTCCTAGCCTGAATCAAATCGAAACCCAAGTAGAGAGAGAGAAACTACACAACAACAACAACAACAAAGAGGAGAAAAAAAAGACACTCTCCTCTCCCCCACCTCTCTCTCTAATGGACGACGATGACGATTTCGGAGATCTCTACGACGATGTCCTCCAACCAATCTCTTTCCCCTCCACAACCCCTTCTCAGCCTCCTCCCTCCTCCTCCATCCCCACAACGAAGCCTTCGTCGATTCTCAACAACGACAGCAGCGACGATGACGACATCTTGTTTCGAACTCCCGATCCCAAATTACACTCTTCGCATCAAATCATAGCTCCCCGCCTTCAAGAACGCATTCCTGATAGAATTGGCAATCCGGGTTCGAATTGGATTGAAGACCGGAGGGATGAAATTAGGGTTTCACTGAAGGTAGAGGCAAATGGGGTTTTGGAATCTCAGAAGGAGGATTTGGGATTACAGTATGAGAAAGCTAGGGTTTTGGAAGATTCTGAAAAAAGTAATATTGGGGGTGTTAAAGTTGAGGAGGAAGATGGGGGTGCTGATGGAATTGGGGATTTTATTAGGGAAGGTGTGAAGGAGGAGAATTTTGATATTGAGATTGATATTGAGGAAGCTGGCGAGAATCCGATGATTCCCGGGGTGTCTGGGGGTTCATTTGTTCCGCGGGGTTTTGATGGAGACGAGAATGAAGCTTCGAGGAGGGAAGATAGCGGTGGCGGGGATGATTGGGATGACAGTGACAGTGATGGTGGTCTGCAGATTGTTCTTAATGAGAATTCGGGACCTATGGGTATGATGGGTGGGAATGAAGACGATGAGGATGATGATGGAGACGAGGATCTGGTCATTGTTGCTGACGGCGATCAACATCAACATCAGCATCATCAGGTTATGGAGGAGCAGGAGTGGGGCGATGATCCAACTCAGTTGATAGACGGTGAAAGGAAGGAACTTGGTGGTGATCCTGGGAAGGCGAATGGTGGAGGGGTTGGTAATGTTTTAGGGGCAAGAGTTGGGTATAATACTCATGGGTATCATCCACATCATTCTCAGTTTAAGGTTAGCTTCTCAATTGTATATGTTGTATGAAAGAAGAAATGTTGTTATATATATTGAGTTGTTGTTCATAGTTACTCATTTATAATGTAAACATTCTTTATCTTAATGAAAGGTTGCCTCATTATACAACAAAAGATATTTACTGCAAATTGGTTGGAGTAAAGATTGGATTGCGTGGAATCGTAAATGCGTTATTCTTTATTTTTTCAAGTATGCAATAAGCTGGTTTATCCAACCTCTGATGCAGCTTGCAGTTTTTCATTTAATTTTGAGGGTAACTTGCAGTTTGAAGGGAGCAACTGCATTATAAATACCGATAGGGATCTATTATACATGATGGTGTTGAACTCTCACCTCTTATATAGAAATCGAACCAAGTCCAAACTTCACCCGAGCCTGCTAATAGAGTGGGTCTTTCCACTCTAGTTATAAGTCCTGCTCCCACACATTTAAATAATGCTGACGGGGTAGGTTGTGCAATAACAAGCTGTCTACATGAAGTTAGTGAACTTGTTGTGAAAACCTAGTAACTTGGCAATGCTTGTCGTTTCATCATGGAGTGCAGAGACAGAGTATAGGGTTATCACACACAGGGTATGTAAGACATTGCTGCTTCTGTTATTGCTCCATGAGTTGGTTTTACTACTTCTCAATCCTGTGCACTATTTTTGTGGCAATTAGGCTGCTGTTAGCATCATCTACAATGCCATTCAACAATAATGAATAGTATTGAGAGCAAGCAACTTTTCTTTCAGCTGCATCTGTAAAGTGAACATATTTATATTCCTTTTCTTGCATCAAGAAATTTTGCTAATTGATTAACTCACAAAGGGCATATTGAAGGCATGATTGATGGGTCTTATATTCTAATTGTGATTATTAACATCTTTCTACTAACTTCAAGCTACGTTGGACAAATGATATTTCTCATTTATAGTTTTTTTTCTTTCCTTCTGAGTACGTAGTCTGAGCATCACTAATATAGTGCAACTGAAGGTTAATTATCATTTTTATTGCACACTTATGTCACTCCAACGTGTACAGTGAACTTATGCTGTATTTGTTTTTCCACACAGTACGTGAGACCTGGTGCAGCAGCGGTTCAGGGAGGAGCTATTGTGGGTCCTGGAGGTGCTCCAGGTCAAGTGCGGCCCTTTTTCAACGGGGCTCCTCTTGCAGGTCGTGGTAGAGGTGATTGGAGGCCTCCCATGCAGAAAACTTTCCAGTCAGGATTTGGAGTCCCTGTCTGGGGAAATAATTCATCAGGGCGTGGTTTTGGCACTGGATTGGAATTCACACTTCCATCTTACAAGTAAGCTTGGCATAATGCCCTAGCTCATTCGATTTTCCAGCCTGCTTATTTTGCAGTATTATGATATTTCATGATAACAGCTGCATTTCATGATTAAGTAACTCATCTTATTGAAAAAAAGAAGAGAAATTAAGGAACAAATTTGTGTATTTGTTAAAATAATTCAGTCTAGATCTCTTTTTTGTGGTAGTTCCCGCAGTATCAAACCCTTCAAATATTGTTTCATCTTTTCAGGACAGCATTTGATATTGACATTGATAGCTTTGAGGAAAAACCATGGCGATTTCCTGGCGTCGATACATCAGATTTTTTCAACTTTGGGTTGGATGAGGAGAACTGGAAAAATTATTGCAAACAACTGGCAAGTGCAATGTTTCGCCATTTTATTTACTTTTTTTTTTCATCTTAGCAAAAGGGACTAATACTGGATTATGTAGGAGCAACTCCGCCTTGAGGCTACAATGCAAAGCAGAATCCGTGTTTATGAAAGTGGACGATCTGAACAGGTAGTTAGTCTGGTGGAAGTGGCCGACTTATTTGTTTCCTCCTAAATTTGCAATAATACATCTATTGTATGGCTGCAACATGGTCAGTCAGTTTGTTTCTACCTGATTAGCATAAACTTTATTGATTTAAATGGAAAAAAGTAAGCGAACAACGAAAGAACACAAGAAAAAAGAACCACACATTTCCAATGATAAAAAACTTTAGTACAAACTAGAAACAAGTAAAAAGGCAATCCTTCGCAATCAAAGGAAAGAAATCACACTGATGTTGTTGGTTTGCACCATGGAAAGACGAAGTTTTCAATATAAACAGCGATGATAGGGCAAAGCCGCGCAACCAAGGCTTTTGACAACCCTAATCAAAATTGCACACACAACATTAATGAAAACCTAGATTATTTTTAAAATCTCATTAAACCCTACTACAATATAAATTCATTTTACTCAAATCAACTTACTTACAACTTCAATTTAAGGATCTCCCTTTGTAGATTAAGGAGTCCAACAATAAAGGAAACCCTACTTCTCCCCGAAATAAAAACTTTTTTATTCTTCTAAATCATAATAAAAATCCAAACAAAATAAAATTCCTAAAAAACGGAAAGGAGATTCTCTTTCATTTTATAAAATTCAGGTACCATTATAATAACTCTCCCAGTCTTTGCGTAATTAGACCCATATTTTAAACACCTATTGCGCTCGTGGAGGTCTTATAATCTTAACTTATTTGGTGAAATCTCATGAATCTTAGCCAAAGTCTTCATAGTTTCGATCATTGTGCGGGATATTCGTAACCAAGGATTGCTCATTGAGGGTTTTTCTGAATTGGTTGACGGAATAAACTTGATTTCATCACAAAAGAACGATACAAGGGCCTGAATTTTACATACGCGTTCCTCACCTTTGAGGGGGGTCAACGAGCATCTCACTGCCTTCTCCGTTTTTAAGAGTTTCGAGACCCATAAAGGGGTTAACCTTGAGTTCAAATTCCACCGGGACGTCGTCAAGACTCATATCTCTTCCCACGACTTTAGAGTTGTTGAATCTTACCAGGTTGATTCCGACTCAAAGTACTTTTTCGAGGAAGCCTGGTAGGGTCGTCCCTCGACCTCTCCCATATTCGGTAACTCTTGAGGTCTCGGTGCTTGGCAGTACGACACTTCGATTTTTGTCAGACAACCGATTATTCTTAGACACAAGCGAGACGCGAACTATCTTCACCAAATCGTCGATCTTCGATACAAGAGATGCAAGTTGCTCTCCGGTGGTGGGTTTTTGTGTTCCATTTGTTTTCTATCACGTGTTGATATCTAAATCCCTTGGATTTGACTGCACTGAAACCAATTTGATACCTCATAGCCGCGGAAGCAAGGCTTTTGGCAACCATAAACAATAATTCCATACAAAATATATAATGCTCTAGCAAAACCTTGATCTAAATATTATAAGGTCATACTACGATATCAAAATAATTCTTCTCAAACCGACGTAATTTAAACCCTAACTAAAGGAATTCCTTTTATTGCTTAAGGAGTTCAGCAAGGTAGTCAGATGCAACCTGGAATCGTATCTCATCTCCATCGCAACCCCTTAGGCGACCGGACTAAGATGCGTTGTATTTTGTCGTATTTTCTCGTTTTTTGTCGTATATTATCGCATCTTCTAATACAACGCAATTGCGAGATACATACTGAAACACGATAGAAGGCAAAAAAATGAGGAAAATAATGTGGAGCATACGCTAATACTACACGAAAAGACCATTTACAATAAATAAGTGTTAAATCTAGTATACGATACTAATATATAATACAATTACGAAAAATATAAGCTTCTCAACAAGATTGAGATACGAGATACGAGATACTCAATTACCTTATTAAAAAAAAAATATAAAACATAAAACACCTACATTCCAAGAATTTCTTTGAAATAACGATTTGTTAGTTTGCTACTTGACATGTAGTTCGTTAGTTATGTTATATCATACTTTTATATGTTTTTGTTAATGAATATATTGCATATGTAGATTTATGTGCACATATATTAGGATTATATGTAATTTTTGCCTACCATATCGCAATATTCGTAATGGCGATGCAATATTCGTGTTATCCGCAATAGTATTTTTTCACTCGTGGTCGCATCGCAACACGCATTAACTACCTTGAGTCCAACAAAAGAGGAAACCCTACTCCCACGATATACGATTTTTCTTTATTCATCAAAATCATAATATAATCAAAATAAAATAAAATCCTCCTAAAAGCAAAGTGGATCACTATTTATTTCCCAATACTTAAATATATCTCTTGCTTATAAGGTTTTCACATTGGCGTTATCCAACGAGGTTTTATAGAAAGTAATTGATGACATTATTTATTTTCCAAAAATATTTTCTAGTGAATGCCTGCCAAATGTTGAAACAAAATAATCTCACATAATCTTACACAAAGTTAAAAGATTTTCAGTAGATTTCCATTTTTAACCTTTTCAGTTTTTGGAATAATATGAGTTACAATTTACAAAAGTAATTTTAAAATCTGAAAGAGGGAAACTCACAAAGGCATTCTTATATGTAGCAATGATGTGAAAGCAAGTCGTTTACAAAACTATAATTAAGAAACTTAAAACACTAATTTTATTTAGATTTCATACATTGAGAACAATTTTCTACTCACTAACTTAATTAAAAACTTAGACTAAGTTCTCTTTTTATAGGGGAAAAATGCTTATTACATTATAGAAACTTTCTATTAGAGTCTTTTTGGAAATTAAATATAATCTAAAATGAATATTGATTGAAATAGACTTTCTAATTTGTTACACTTACCAAAATAAAGAGGAAACTTTCTAGAGAAGGGGAATAGAACATAAAGTCCCACAAATCTAACCCCCGATCATTTAGTATGTTGATGAAATCCAAGACTATAAATGGTCTGTTATGGTTTAAGTTCATGGCATCTGAACTCGGGATTTATCTCACCAGATGAACAAAACAACAAAGTGTACGTCTAGCTAACAACAATCACCCCAAAATCTCACTTCGTTTTCGATACACACTCTAATTCTCACTTCCAAACCAAAACTCCCACAAATCTTTGTCAAACCCTACTCCCCTCGTACCTAAAGCTCTGAATGACTTTACTAATACTGCACTCAAAATCTAACCAAACCACTCAAACATTTATGCCAGTAATCTAACAAGGTCTCATTCAACACTGTCAGTCTTAAGCTTCTCCAAACATGAGAATAATCGGGCGGACTCCCTACCAAACCTGGATTCAGGCTCTGCTAGGCCAAACTTGAGCTCTGTGATCTAGAATCCCTAGGTTCACAAATTTTTCATTGGTAGAATATATCCATATATATGAAATAGCTTGATGCCGCATGAACTTCCAATAGCCTAGTGGGTTCGGTGGCGGCAAAAGACGCCTGCGCCAGCGTCTTAGGGCCTCGTTGATATTCTCTGCCTGATCCCAACATGATTTACATTGGCTCTCTTACAACTACTACTACTGGAAGGTCGATGGTATTTGCATCTATACGAAAATGACATGTATGCCTGGGTCACCAATCAATGAGTGAGTTGAGGGAAGTACCTAACAGCCGGAGCATTGAACTTAGATACATAAAAGATGTTGAGAACAAATAAGATAGGTTTTATATGCTAATATTTGTATATTCGACGGTATTAACATTATTGTTAGAGTTCAACAATTAGTATATACAATGATTCGAAGTAATAAACAAATACTATTATTAACATATCAGGTTTGGGTTAATCTGGTTCTTCAAACCACCCGCCCCAGACATGCCCAATGGCAATCATGGCCGGTTTCTATTTTTTTGGCCGAGACCAAATACTAGGCTTGGGCGTTGTGTTTGGCTTGGACTCGACCAAGTTGCAGCCCGGATCGGTCTTATATCTACCTATCAATGTGTGTTTGGGTCTGGAGGTGGACAATAGAAATATTCATGTCACTTTTATGTTTCAGGACTATGATCCAGATTTGCCTCCTGAACTTGCGGCAGCTGCAGGCATTCAAGGGGCTTCAATTGAAAATTCAACCCTTGGAAAGACAGATGTTGGACAAGGTGATTTGGCCGGCCAAGGAAGAGGAGATATTCGTATACGGCCACCAATAGTATGTCGTACTTGGTCTTTTTCTAATATATTTTCCTAAATTTATGTTTATTATAACTGCTTGAAAAAAGATTTTCCTTGATAGAAAACACATTACAACCAGGGGCTATGTAAAAAAAACGAGAGTCTCATCCATGCGACAAGAAAATCCCGGAGGAACTCAAGCGGGATTTATGATCTCCATTTCATGATGGTGTCTTTGAAATCTCACCCATCATCTAAATTTTTTTCTAGCTTGTTTTCAGACCCTACTTTTCTGTAGATAAATTCCTTTTCCCTTTAAGTACTTACCGATAGCGTCTCAACCTTTTCGATTTCTCAATACATGGACAAGTTTGATTTTTTTATTTTTTTTTAAAACCAGCCAACTGGGAGAGCGATACAGGTAGAAGGTGGTTACGGGGAAAGGCTTCCCTCCATAGATACAAGGCCGCCACGAATGCGTGATGCTGATGCAATCATAGAGGTACTCAAACTTGTTCTATTTATTTGTTCACAATTGCACCCACTCGTTTGCTACATTTTACTAATGATATTTGGTGTAAACAGATTGTTTTGCAGGACTCTATGGATGACGATCCCGCCAATGCAAATGGTTCACTTGAAAACTCAGGGAATGATCTCCAGGGAGATGATGCCAATGGAGGGGACACTGATGAGGATGTCAGGCGTAATGACAATGAACGTTTGGGTCGTATTCCACCAATATATAATGGTAGGAAGAGGGAGGGGTTGAGTAGAAGAGAGCCATACGTGAGCTCTGTTGCCACTAATAATATACATGAAGGAGAGGGAATTTTGCCTTTACTTCAAGAATCACACCATCAGTATCATCCTAGTTCTAAAGGACGAACTCCCGCTGATGGTGGTGGAGCACCTCACGATAAAAGGTATTACATGTTTTGTGAGTATTTATTCCGTATACTTGCTAATCCACATGGTTAAGAATTGCTGCGGGTCATTAGTATACTTGCTACTGTGTACTAAGCATACACCTCTTCCTTTTGTAACTCTAGTCACAATATGCAGAAAACAACATGATATGATTTTCAAGCTCTTATATTTTAGAAGGACCAGTATCTGGTTCAGGCCTCTAAAGATTTGCTCTGTTGTTATTTTTTGTTTTGTTTTTTAATATTAACATCTAGGGGTGTAATCTATGATCATAACTTATTTTCCCCAACTTATCCCCCCGGGGATCGTGCAGAACCCTGGAATCACATGTTCCAATTTGAACCAGGATAATTCCTGACGGGTGGCCTGTATTGGTAGAGAGTAGATTTTAGACCTAGGCTTTGTTGTTTGTGCCTTTCATTTGGTTTGTTTCCATGACTGGAGATTAGCATTTTGTTGTTATTTTGCTTTACTTTTGTTGTCCTTTCATTTGCTTTCTGCACTTGATATCCTTTTTGTCTCACTCTTCTGGACCCTTCTGCCTTGAAGGAGTATCTTGACCAGTGAAACCGTATCATTTTCAAAATTATGCTTCCTGTGGTGGATATGGATGTCAGTTGGAACTGAGGTACAGATTTACGATTTGTAAATCCTGAAAATGTTAGTGTTGAAGTGGTTACCGTGTACAATGAGCGCTGATTTAGGTTATGTGATAAAATTGTTGGAGTTTATGTGTGCATCTACACATACTAGTTTAGTCATGTAGTAGTAATAAGAATAATTTATTATTACTGAGGGGGAGTGTTGGAGTATATAGTGTGTCTACACATATACTCCTCCATTAGTCCCACATTGGTTAGTAATAGAAGTAGTTTAACCCCTGTTATATAAAAATAAAATAAAATGTAGTAATAAAAAGAATTTATTACTCTTAAATTGATTATTAGGTTACATTTTAGACTCCCTTTATATAATAGGGGCTCTCTAAACTACTTCTATTCTTACCTAATGTGGGATTAAACTAGTATATGTGTAGATGCACACATATACTCCAACACTCCCCCCCTCACGTTGATACAAACACATTGTGTTTGTATCAAGGTGGATAACAATAAGAAAGTAAAATAGATAATCCCCCATAAGGATACAATCACACCCTCACTTATAATGAAAATCAAGGCTCCCCCTAAAGCTGATAAAACTTCTTCTAGACAATTTTTTTGCAGTAGTAGAAACACTTCAAAGATTCACATATCCCTTGTGAAATCGGTAGCAGTAATATCACAACTTACTATTTTTCTTACACATAGTTGTGAAATCGGCGGCACCTACTGACTTACTAATTTTCTCAATTGAGGGTAATGTAAATATTTTGAAGAGACACTAAAGTAAGAGAATTCGTCAAAGAATAGAGAATCGACGGTGGAAAAAAAGAAAAAATCACTGAAGGAAAGAAACAATTCCCTCGAGGACAAAGAAATCCACTAGAGAAAGAGTAAATCATAATCGTGGTGGAAGGAATTGAACATCTTCACCCGATCCAAAGAAATAATCGCATCTTGCGATAGGAAATAATAGAAAAGATCTAAAATAATAACTAGAGGAAAAACAAATCGCTCTAGGAAAGAATCACTCAAGGGACGAAACCAATAACTACTCGAGGTAGAAGGTAGTCTAACATCTACATCCTATCCAAATAGATAAAAACTTACGTCCGAGGTGGAATGTTAGTCTAATAACATCTTCATCCGATCTAAAGAGATAAAATTGGATCTCGCGACAGGGAAAGAAGAGACCTCAAAATTACATTGGCGACTAAAAGAAGAGGTAAATATCATAGTGAAAGAAAAAGCAATCACTAGAAAAAGTGATTAAAAAATCACTTAGAAAGAAATAAGAAATCACTATGAGAGGGGGAAAAATCTTCAAGAAGAAACAAATCACTAAAATTGTACGAGTAAGTACCACAACCTGTTCCATAGATACGCAAAAACTTTGCTGAAGAAACTAACTGCTTGAAGATCTCAGACAAAGCATAAAATTTAAATCACAAATCTTTAAGCAAACTAAAGCACTGGATACATCTTTGAGAAACACTGGATCAAACCCATAAAAGACCAAATCTCCACATATACGAGACAATTTAAGAAGCACATAGATTATTCATTTTATCCACCTTTAATTGCGAACAAGCAAAGCCTTGGAAGATCTTCTTTCTCCTTTTCAGTCCCAAATTAGACAGCCAAACCAACATAAAGATATCACATAACCCTAGCAAGAACAATTATAGATTCAAGTTGCAGAAGATGATTGATGCAACAAAACAACTTCCATAAGATATAATTGCAGACGTACGATTAACATAGAACAAGAGAGTGATTTGGATTACGATTACTGTCTAAGATTTGCATAGTTCAACTACGAACTTGTTGTAGAAAAGGGAAATCGGTTGTAGTTAGAAACGGACTTGGACCTCTAAACCCTTCATTGAAATTGAATCTCGTGAATACCACACGTCTTGATTCGAGGTTTTCAAATTAGATTTGAAGTTTATGTGATCATCTTCTCCATAACATCCAAGTTGGGATCAATTTCGTAAACATCATAATTGAGGAAGAAATTACGGAGGGTGAAGCGAATAAAGCAAAAACTTAAATCAGCCAACCCAATGAAAACCAATCGAGAATCACAACACCAGCAATTGAGCACCAAGTTGATGATGATATTTAACTCAGTTTTAAAAACGATCGATAAAATAGGGCTTTATCAACAAAACTAAATTCGAAGATATAACAAGAGAGAATTTGTTGTTCATTGGAAGCAGTAAAATAAAAACAGAAAAAAGAACACTCTTCATGAGAATTAATTTCACAACTTCGTAAGAAGCAAATAAATAGAAAACGGACTTTAGTGGTCCGACGACGGCAATGGCCACCGCCAGCGGAAGCGATAAATTTTTTGATCGCCTTCAAGAACGCAACTGCTCTGATGCCATGTAGTAATAAGAAGAATTTATTACTCTTAAATTGATTATTAGATTACATCTTAGACTCCCTTTATATAATAGGGGCTCTAACTACTTATATTCTTACTCACTGTGGGACTAAACTAGAATATTTATATAATAGGGGCTCTCTAAACTTCTTCTATTCTTACTCAATGTGGGACTAAACTAGAATGTGTAGATGCACACGTATACTCCAACAAAAATATCCCGGTCTTAAACTCTTGAACATACTAGCCTTGAATTTTGTTAGATATTATCTTTCAAATGATAAAAGTAATCGGAAGGGATACCAGAGTTTGCGCGTGTACAATCTGACAGTGATATGACATTAGTACTTTACCTAATGGTGGTTGTGACCCTCCACCAAGAGAGGAGTTGTAGGTTCGAAACCCCATGGGGTTGGAAACTCAGGGTTACAGATTCCTATATAAATATAAAAATGGCTTGCCTTCCAAAACAATACTTTATCTAATTCCTTTTCGGTGGATGCTGCAAATTATCCTGTTTGAACCCCCATCCTTAATTTTTTTATCTGGGTATCTCATAACTTTGTACATTTTAATGATATTAAATTCAAACCCTAACCTCTATCTTCTCTTATTTTGACTTCAGAGTGCCAAAGCAAAGGAGAACAACACATGACAGACACTCCTGTCCAACAACTGAGCATGGAGATGGTACTATCCCTAGTCAAGATGCTGATGTAAAACATGTTCATGTAATCGAGCGAGAAAATTCCGGTGAAAGCACCAGTGTGAAGCAGACCTCAGAGCCATCTTCCCCTGATACATACGAGGCTATGGGAGAAGTTAGTTTAGAGGATAAACTAGATCTGAATGATGACATTGTGTTTGGTGATGCTAGTGTTGTAGCAGAAGAGGTTGAAATCACTACAGACACGATAATTTCAAGTGAAACTCTTGGAGACAAAAGTCCCTTAAGTTCTTTTAAGAAGAAGAAACTTAGTTCTCGAGTTGAAGACTCTCCAGTCAAAGAGATTGTTAATGGGGATGACTTGAGGACCACACGTAGTAGTGACACCAGCAAAGCAAGATCGGAGAGCAGCAAGGATTATCAGAAGCGACGCGACGGTGGCGAGGACGAAGTTGTTCAAGAGGGGCGATCTCGGCGTACGGGAGACACAAAACGGCGTCATGGAGAGGGTGAACCTAATGTTCGAAGGAAAGAAGATTATATTCGGGATGGGAGACAAGAGATTGATCGGAATCATGTTGGCACTAAAGGGCGGGAAGCTTCAAATCACTCTCTTCCTCATAGAGACTGGGATTCTAACTCCACACATTCATCACGTGTTAGGATTGGTGATAGGGATGTTGAGAGGCCACGGGAGAGTTGGCAAAGAAGGGAGGAGGATGTGCATGGGAGGAGAGTGAAGGATGAAGACACAAGGAAGCGTGAGCGTGTGGATGAAATAGGATTAAGGCACCGGAGTAAAGTCCGTGAAAGCGACAGGAGTGAAAAAGAAGAGCACCTTCATTCGAAGAAACGGTTGGACAATGGTGATTTGAGAGGGCCTTACGATAAAAATGTTGATGATATGAGGGTTCATAATTTTGTAAGTCGGCATGATAATTTTGGTGAGCCTCACACAAAAAGAAGGAAAGATGATGAGCATCATAGGAGGGAGCTGGTTGAAAAAGAAGTCATAACTAGCCGAAGAAAGCGGGAGAGAGATGATGGCATAGATCATAGGAGAGAAGATCATCCAGCAAGGGTTAGGGATAACCGACAGAGGATAGAGAGGGATGACATTCAAAGGCTTAAACAACAACCCCATGATGACACGCTATCAAGTAGAGAACGAGAAGGGAGAGGTGCGTTAAAGAGTGGTCGTGGGTTTGAAGATAAATCATGGGTTGGGAGTGTGAGGTCTAAGGATGAGTCCAAAGGGTTAGTTTCTGATAAAAGGCGGCAAAGCGAGCAGCCTAAGAGAAGTGAAAGAGTAGAGAATGAATCTCTTCCACAACATAGGGTTCGTGAGGATTATCCACGTGAACATCAATTTAATGATGATAGATACCCGAGGCACGACAGATCAAGAACTTATAGTGATCATGCCATGAGTAAAGAAGACCACAAGGCTCACCGAAGTGAGAAGGTATGATACAAAAAAATTATTAATGAAATGTTTATTCATAAAAGAAAAGAAAAATCTTGGTTATTTATTCATTCACACAGATCTTCATTTTCTCTTTCATGCATCATACACTTCATGTATCAAAAGATTAAAAATTAATGACTGAAATATCTCCATCTTTTTATCCTTTAACATCTTTTTTTGATAAAATTCCTTCTTCAACTTGATTGTTCTTAATTAACTAAACACGAGAAAATAATAGAGCAGAATATCCTGCCAGTGCATTGGAAACCAACTAAACGCGAGAAAGTAATAGAACAGAATGTCCAGCCAGTGCACTGGAAACCAAAATGATCAGAAGTAGTAGGGACTTGTGGCTCTATTGTCTCCTCTGTTTACATATTATGCATGATGGTCACCCGTAGCAAATCTTGGTTTTAGTTTTTAATCAATTGCGGTTAATACATTTTATGTAGTCCCATTTGCTATCACGCTAGTTGGTACATACTTTTTTTATTTAATTATAATTCGTGAAGAGCTCCCTTTTAAATCAGCCATCAGGTTATCTTTGTAAGCACTCCTTCGTACTCCCAGTCAAGTGGCAAGAATTTGTATCTGAACTTCTGCATTATTTGTTCAAGTAGAAAGCTTGCCTTTATGCCTGAAACCAAATTGGTTTTCTGATACCTTTTGTTTTCCTCTATCTTTCTTTCCATCAGCTTTCCCATTGTTTTTTAGTGATACTTGTAAGCCTGAAACCAAATTGGTTTTCTGATACCTTTTGTTTTCCTCGATCTTTCTTTCCATCAGCTTTCCCATTGTTTCATAGTGATACTTGTAAGATTTAAACCGCAATAGTTGGTGAAATCTGTGTTTGTTTCTATGGTTCTCAAATGTAAGCTAAGAGGACTTTTGTTTGTTTTGATTTTGTCGAGATACTATTGCGACATATTTTACTCTAGTTTGTCAGTGTTTTCCATATTTTTCTGTAGAAGTAAAGAATACCATCTGTTCTAAAATCTTGTTCAGAAGAAGACTTTGAAGATTATATTGAATAATTGCCTTTCCTTTTTTCAGGTTAGCGCGAAATCTGCGAATGAACAAGAACGTGACAATGTTCTGACAATCAACTCTCGTGTCCCTATCCATTCCAAGTCATCGTCCTCCGTTGCATTCTCCAAGAAGAGAAATCATGAGCATGAGGTTCCTCCTCAGCAGCGTCATTCTTCTAGAAAACATACAGAAGCTCCCTCGGATGATGAACAAAATGACTCTAGGAAAGGTCGGTCTAAACTTGAACGATGGACTAGCCACAAAGACAGAGATGCGGAGTCGTCTTCTTTAAAAGCTAAAGCATCTTTAGCGATAGAACAACTAGATGAACCGTTTGTACCAGTTGAGTCTCTTGGTGGTGACTCAGATGAGGTAAATATTGCCGGTGAATCTGAAATCAAATATTCTGGCACGGAACCAACAGACAAAGTCGAAGATGATCGTCACATGGACACTGTAGCGAAGCTTAAGAAGCGAAGTGAGCGTTTCAAGACTCCTATGTCAACTGAGAAGGACACTACTGTGAATAAGAAGATGGAAATGGAGGCAGCTGTTCCAGGCCAGGGTGAGACTGCTATAGACGCTGAAATTAAACCAGAACGACCAGCTCGTAAAAGGAGGTGGATCAGCAGTTAGATTGTAGGATCGAATCTTAATGGCGGGTTTCATCTGGTCCGAATGCTTGGGCTTTTGACATTCTGACGAATGATGACTATCAATGGCTGCTGTTCGAATCAACCATATGTTATTTTTATTTTTGTATACAGTAAACTATATTTACGTCGTTGTTATGTATGTGAACTGATCAAAGGTAAAATTGAACAAAGTGACCTATAATAGTTGTAGGACAACTGAGAGTTATTTTTTCTGCGATTAACATCATTAATCCAGGCCACGATTGCAATGAAAATGGAAGGCATACAGGAACCAACTGCGACATGCAACAAGTCAAAACAGGTTATACCAAAGAAATGGTGAACAGATTTGGCACACATTTTCGCTGTTGAGGTTAGCAGAAGACGGGTGATCTCCAATGTGGAATTTTGATTGATACGTTAACTGTTTGTCAGTGTTTTTTTTTTGTTGCCGATTGTTATTGATAAGTTCATAGATAAACATCAGGAATTCAGGGAGACTTTCTTTTACTTGAACAGAGTATGAGATGTGAAATAGACAGAAGATAGATTTCAAAATTGACTGTTCCTTTATGGTTTTGAGCATTATGTTTCTTGGTTTTGTATTGTTGCTTTCTGTCCTTTTAGAAATTCAAGCTCGGCTATGCCCTGTTGAGCCGAGGATCAAGTTTGGCTCAACTATTATCAGGATGCGTTCATTTGTCAAATCAGTTGGTGAGTTTTTTTTTTTTTTTTTTTTCTAAAAAATTAATGTCATGAAAGCTTGCATTTCCATTCGTCTATTCTTTGCAAAGTTTCTCTCTCACACCCTTCTCCTCAAAATCTCTTACCTTTTTATGTCTCCTCTGCTCTTTACCTCTCACCGTCTCCTCCTCCCTGTCATATCCGCCACTAAAGCATTTGGTGGCTGATGAATGGGTAACTGACTGGGCTCATTCAGCAATTACCTGATGTTTTCTTTTGCTGACTAACTTTCATTCAACACTTTTTTTTTGGCTTCCTTCAGCACTTGCTTAACGACTTTGCAGTTAACACCTCCGTCCGTATCCAATACTTTTAATTGAATTTATCCCCATCTTCATCTTCGGTTGTTTGCAGCACTATCCTGCAGCGTTCTAATAACTAATCAAACGAACCGAAGGAAAGAGAGTGTTTTACACTAGGCACAGTGAAAAAGCTAAGAGCATCACAACAGTTGGGTGAGTGGATTCGCCCAAAAACAGGGTGAATCCAATCCACCCCAAATCCACCCATAGCAGTTCAAAGTTTAAATCAAGGTGAATTTGCTTCGCGCACTTCAGAACCGTGCGGGAGAACCAACGCTCACGATCCAGCCACGTCTCTTAATCTAAACCCTTGATCTCTCCAGCACACTTCTAAACAGCACGGCACTTTAAGCCAATAAGAAATTGCCACATTTTAAAAAATAAAAAAAAATAAAAAAATAGCCACGCAGTTCAAAACCACGCGGCTTAACGTTGCATCTTTTAGGCTAAAACTTGTTACTTCCTTCCTCAAGTGTTATTTGAACATCAAGTGTTACTTCCTCAAGTGTTAAGGCATATCCAAGGCATTAAGCTTGGCATACCCAACCCTTACTCCACAAGTTTTCCAACCCAAGATCTTTCCTCCGTTAATCACTTAAAAATGTTGAGAGAGTCTAGTTCGCGACCGAGGCATAATTTCTCCAAAACCAAATGTAACGTAAACGTGGAAGTTAAACGAAGGGGGAAAGCCGAAGTAACAAATATTTGGCCGTTACAATTGACGTCGGACAACGATCCCACTCCATCGCACGAAGAGTTAAACCGAGTAGATATCCTCCCGAACGGCTGGGTCCATATTTCTGTTGGATCGGAGGAAATGCCGGTAAGTTTTGTGTAAATTTAATGTGTTATTAACGTATATTGCAATGTGTTCGATGAAATGCCCGAATGAACTTCTAACGTGTTAATGTATTTTTTTTGTCAGAACCGAGATGAATTACAGTGTAGGGGATCATTGGATAAGGTACTGAAGTGGTACCAATAGATTGTCGTGTACCCGACATTGAAGAAGTTGGTCGACGATTTGGGTTTTGAGGAGTTTTGCTCGATTAAGGCGGGAAACTCGGATAACCGTCTCATTCATGCTCTCGTGGAACGGTGGTGGCCTTCCACCCATACCTTTCACTTCCCTTGCAGGGAACTGGGTTTCACACCGTTAGACTTTGTCATGCTAACGGACATATCTTTTGGGAAGGGTCGCGAACTCCCGTATGACGAGAGGTACTCCAAGTTAGAGGAAGTAGAAAAGATGTTCCCGGGAATCACAAACTCTGACATCAGGTACGGTAACATCACCCTCGCCAATATAAAAAAGTGGAAAGAGCCTTTGAATCCACGTTTTCACAATTACGACCTACAAATGAATATCGTGTATGAGAGGACATTTATTGCCTATATGGTGGGTAATCTATTATTCTCAAATGATAGCACATCTCTTCGGGCGGGTTATCCTGCAGCCTTGACAAACTACAATATTATTGGTATGTCGCGTTTTGACTGGGGTACGCCGATTATGGTGGCTTTGTATCGGGAGCTTGATAAAGTCTCAATTTTGAGGGACGGGTAGGTGAATAAATCGATCACCAGATTCTATGCGATGTTGGAGTTCTGGTTCTTCGAGTATTGTCAGTTGTAATATATCTAGTTAAGGTACAAAATTTTAACCATATTTATCCTCGTATGGGTGCGTGGAGAGATGAAAGGGCTCTGATAAGAGATATGATAGAATAGAAGGACATAAACAACATAGATTGACAACCATGGCACAAGGCTAGGTAATTAATCCGTCCAGAGGTAAGAGTTGCTTCAGTGCTGAGCTTCCAGAGGGTTCCATTGGTGTCAGTCCCATACGGCCACGGTACGCTTTGGTATTTAGGAGACCGGAGTATGCGTCAGATGACCGGGCATGATAGTGTGCCCTATGACCCCCCCCCCCTCAGGAGATTATGGAATTCCCAAGGTACGATCGAGAGTTATATCATGGTCTGAAGGATGTGGACTTCTACGATGGTCGCGATTATCTTGTTCCTGACGTAGATTGCATGACATATTGGCGTGTCGTTCATCCAAATCCCAAGATCGGTTGGAGTTTAGTAAAGAGGGCGGGAAATATTTGGATCATCGGGCGCGATCTAGTGAGGCCCGATGTACACTTGCCACCTACGTCGAGTTTAGCTGCGTCTTCACAGGTGTAAGACTGTGATGTTCAGGCGACCGGCGATGCACGGGATATGGGATGGTTCATGGATGTGGCGAGATCGAATAATCAACGTAGACGGATACCGATCCCGGTGATGCAGGTACCATACCCGTGTCCACCTACGTATAGTATGGATGAGTTGTGACATCAAAACCAAAGAATACAGTATGCAGCATATGAAGACTCGATGCAATTAGCTAACAACAATACTGAGTTGAGGAGGGAGCTAGCGTGGAGGGATGAGATTATCCGAGAGACGTCCGAGAGACTAGCTGAGATGTCCATTTCCTACCAGACAGAGCCGGTTGTGCAATATACCTATGACGAGAGTCTCGCACGTAGCAGACACGCCCGCCAAACGAAGAGCGGTCGTCCCAGTTAGGCTATGTTTTATTTAGAACTTTTATTTATGTTTTGTTTAAACTATGTTGCGTATTAATATTGTTTAAACTATGTTTTGTTTAAACGATGTTTTATTTAAACTATGTTGAGTATTAATATTGTTTTTTTTAAAGATTTTTTTTTTGAAACTTGTTGTCCAAGTTACTCAACGGCCAAAGTTACTACACAATTACAATCAAGAGTCAGTCTAGTTATGTTCAATCATCAACGACTAATATTAATATTGCTTGATTAATATGAGACTAAAGTGAAGTGAGGAGTGTCAAGTCTGGTTAACCTTACTCTTATTGGAACCGCCCAACCAATATTTCGGTATGTTAAATCTTAGGCTAGTTTTTTTATGAAAACTTGTTGTCCAAGTTACTCAACGGCCATATTAACGGCTAGTTTTTTTATGGAAACTTGTTGTCCAAGTTACTCAACGACCATATTAACGGCTAGTTTTTTTTTATGGAAACTTGTTGTCAAAGTTACTCAACGGCGATATTAACGACTAGTTTTTTTTTTGGAAACTTGTTGTCCAAGTTACTAAACAGCCATTTAACGACTAGTTTTTTTTGGAAACTTGTTGTTCAAGTTACTCAACGGCCATATTAACGACTAGTTTTTTTATGGAAACTTGTTGTCCAAGTTACTCAACGACCATATTAACGGCTAGATTTTTTATGGAAACTTGTTGTCCAAGTTACTAAACAGCCATTTAACGACTAGTTTTTTTTGGAAACTTGTTGTTCAAGTTACTCAACGGCCATATTAACGACTAGTTTTTTTTATGGAAACTTGTTGTCCAAGTTACTCAACGACCATATTAACGGCTAATTTTTTTATGGAAACTTGTTGTCCAAGTTACTTAACGATCATATTAACGGCTAGTTTTTTTTATGGAAACTTGTTGTCAAAGTTACTCAACGGCTATATTAACGACTAGTTTTTTTATGGAAACTTGTTGTCTAAGTTACTCAACGGCCATATTAACGGCTAGTTTTTTTTATGAAAACTTGTTGTCCAAGTTACTCAAAGCCATATTAACGGCTAGTTTTTTTTTATGAAAACTTGTTGTCCAAGTTACTCAACGACCATATTAACGGTTAGTTTTTTTTGGACACTTGTTAACAGCTATATTAACCGCTAGTTTTTTCAGCTATAAATATCATTCATCTCCTACACTCTCCTCCCTCCTTACCTTACAAACAAAATTATTATGTCTTCCTCAAACTCCCAATTTAATTCTCAATACCACTCTCAATCCTCCTTCAAAGTATTCACCGATCTTCTAAACTCGGGATCAAGGCCAATTTGTCGGACGTAGGTATGACGTTCATCTTCGATGATCATATTGTGCAGGATTATACATGCGTACATAACATTTCTTAGATTACTAGGTTTCCAAAATTGTGCACCGTGTGCCAATATTTGAAACCTAGCTTGTAATATCCCCAAAACACGCTTTACGTATTTCTGACATACTTCTTGCATCTTCGAGAAATGTCTTTCGGCATCGTTGGACATATTTCTTATGGTTTGAACAAGTGTTTGCCATTTTGGATAGACCCCATCCGCTAAGTAATACCCCATAGTGTGCGGTACCGTGCGTATATTATAATTGCATGGCGGCGTAACTCCATTAGACAAGTTGCTGAAAAGCCACCCTTGATGCAAGACGTTCACGTCGTTCTCAGAACCGGGTATCCCAAAGAATGCGTGCCATATCCAAAGATCTTGCGATGCAACAGCTTCTAAAATCACCGTCGGGATTTTTTTATATCTGATATATTGTCCTGCCCACCCGGTAGGACAATTCTTCCATTTCCAATGCATACAATCTAAACTACCTAACATCCCCGGGAAGCCTCGCGATCCATTCACTTCTAACAAGTGTAATGTATCGTCTTCATTGGGATATCTAAGGTATAGAGCTTTGAATTGTGTTATAATAGTTTTACAAAATTCTTTCAACCACAAAATACCCGTAGACTCCCCAATTCGAAGGTATTCTTCTTGGGCGTCTGCGCTCGTATCGTAACATAACATACGAAGTGCGCACGTTATCTTTTGGTGCGAGGATAAGCCCATCATCTTAGCGGCATTTTCTCTTTGAATAAAATAAGGGCTCGAAGAAAGTATTTGATCATAAATACACTGATACACACCTTCGTTCATGCGGAATCGACGATGAAATGGGATACTGACGAATATTGGGTTATCATCGAAGTAATCCCGATTAAAGCTAAACCCCCCAATTTATGATCATGGGCTTTCCGCTTGTCAATTTTCCCCTTTTTCTACCTCCCCGCCTTCGTAATGATGTCGCCTCTTGCTCTTTTTCTTCTGCTTCTCACATCTCAATCAAAATCTTGCTATACTAGTACATCAACTCAATTTGACGTCGGAAGAGCTCTTCGCTTCTGGACGATGATGAAGACGATGACTCCAAAGATGAGAGTGATGTGTCAGACTTGAGTAGGTCAACTAGGATTTTGTCAGACATGATTCAGCGAAATTGATAATGAAGAAAGTTGAGTTTTGAGATATAAGATGATTGAGTTGATTGTAGAAGAGTAAGAGAGTAGAAGATGAATGAGTTTTATAGATAGAGAAAAACTAGCCGTTTATAGCCGTTGAGTATCTTGTTGAAGAAGTTTAATCAGGGAAAAACCAAGAAATAAAGGGAACTTGAGTATTTTTTCATGCAGGCTTTTGCCGCGCACTTCTGAACCACACAGCAAAACTAGCCGTTTGAAATTCTTTTAATCTTAGCCGTCCACGTGTTTTAATCTTGGCCGTTGTGTATACGCGCACTTTAGAACTGCGCGCAATGGGAGCCACTAGATTGTTGACACGTGTTCTAATCTTACTGGCTCATTGACTACGTGCCCTTCTGACACGTGTTCTAATCAGGGTGGATTTTTCAGAAGAGTTCCCCATCCCCAGAGCTCCGACTCTCCCACTGCTCCAATAGAGTTCCAATGAATCGCTGTGCTCTCTACTCTCTCTCCCACTGTTGCGTCTCCCTCTCTCATTCGGTTGTGAACTCTTTATATCACCTCTGAACTTTGAGAAGCGATATCAATTCACTTGGTCATCTGATGGAAACAGGTGGTAATTCCCTTCCATCTGGCCCCGATGTGGTAAAGAGGAAGGTAAATTACTTTTATGATCCAGACGTTGGCAACTATTATTATGGACAGGCATCCAATGAAGCCACATCGCATTAGAATGACACATGCCCTACTTGCGCATTATGGATTGCTTCAACATATGCAGGTTCTCAATCCCTTTCCTGCCAGAGATAGGGATCTATGTCGGTTTCACGCTGACGACTATGTGACATTCCTAAGGAGCATCACACCAGAAACACAACAGGATCAACTAAGGCAACTTAAAAGGCTTAATGTTGGTGAAAATTGTCCTGAATTTTATGGACTATACAATTTCTGCCAGACTTATGCTGGTGGGTCAGTTGGTGGTGCTGTGAAGTTAAATCATGGGCTTTGTGATATTGCAATCAATTGGGCTGGTGGTCTCCATCATGCTAAGAAGTCGAGGCATCTGGATTTTGTTACGTGAATGATATCGTGCTCACAATTTTGGAACTTCTCAAACAACATGAGAGAGTTCTATACGTCGACATTGATATCCACCATGGAGATGGTGTAGAGGAGGCTTTCTACACAACTGATAGAGTAATGACTGTTTCATTTCACAAATTTGGCGATTACTTTCCTGGTACAGGAGATATACGTGATATTGGGCATGGTTAGGGGAAATACTACTCACTTAATGTGCCTCTTGATGATGGAATTGACGACGAAAGCTACCAGTCGTTGTTCAAACCAATCATGGAGAAAGTGTTGGAAGTTCTTAGACCCGGTGCTGTAGTACTCCAGTGTGGAGCTGATTCCTTATCTGGAGATAGGTTAGGTTGCTTTAATCTTTCCATCAAAGGCCATGCAGAATGTATCAGATATATGAGATCGTTTAATGTACCACTATTGCTGCTGGGTGGTGGCGGTTATACCATCCGAAATGTTGCTCGTTGTTGGTGTTATGAGACAGGTGTTGCACTTGGTGTAAAAATTGATGACAAGATGCCACAAGATGAATATTTCGAATATATTGGTCCTGACTATACGCTTCACGTTGCTCCTAGTAACATGGAAAATAAGAATTCACGTCCGTTATTGGATGATATAAGAGCAAATCTTCTTGATTATCTTTCTAAGCTCCAGCATGCACCTAACATCCAGTTTCAGGAAAGGCCACCAGATACAGAGCTTCCCGAGGCAAATGAAGATGAAGACGACGCGAATGAGAGATGGGATGATCATGAATCTGACATGTAAGTAGAGGAGCGCAAACCTATGTTAAGCAACTTGCAAAATCCAAGAGTCAAGCGAGAAATTGTTGAACCTGAGCTTAAAGAGGAGGATCAAAGTGCCATTGCAGAAAACACACTAGGCATAGACACAGCCTCAGATGACATATTTTGTGCAAAGGCTTCAGCGGAGATGGGTTCTATGTCAATTGAGGAACCGGTAAACGTGAAAGTTGAACCAGAAAACTTGAACAAGTCGTCTGATCCACCTGGTCAGATGGTCTATCCAAAAATTTGAGCACAGTTGTGTAGCCAACTACTCTGACTTGTATATGTTTCTTTTTCTGTGGAGGGCTGATTGGAAATACAGAAGTTCCTAATGGGAAATAAATTTTTGTAGCAAGACATCTATTGTTATAATTACACCAAAATTGTGAGACAGTAGTAGATATTGAGTATTGTGATTGGAATTTCATTGGGGGAAAAATAATAATAATAAATGAAAAATGGTAGATTTTTCACCGCCATGTCACCGATTCACCTAGCTGCTGGGAACCATTTGGGGTGGATTTGAGGGTAGAAAACCAAATTCACCCTGCCACGTCAGGGTATACCTAGCTGTTGTGGATGCTCTAAAGATGTCACAAAATATGTCTTTCCATGTCATCGCCTTCTTCTTTTTCTTCACTCTATCTTTCTTTCTTCTCTCCAATTTATCTTCCTCTCTTTTCTATCACTAATCTCTTCTCCTTTCCTGTTCTCTCTTCTCCATCTCCAATCCTTTCTTTCCATACTCTCTTTCTAACCAATCTTTACCCATCTTCTTCATATTTTTCTTCTTCATCTCTTCCCCATCTCTCTCTCTTCCAAACTAAACTCTTTTGCCCGGTGTTGTTAAATTCATGGTTTACTAGTTACCTTAGAGCATCTCCAAGAGTCTTTCTCACAAAAATTACAATTCCAAGAGAGAGGAGCAAAATAGAGTTGAGTGTCCCCCTTAAGCTTAAGCTTGCCTCCCCCCAAATTACTGTTTTTTTCTCGGACATTACTAGTCCTTCTTTCTTACATCTATACATCTATTCACAACAAAAATTAAAGTATTATGCAAAAATATTATCCATGTCTTTGGAAAATTCTTGGTGCTTGTTTTATGGGACTACCCTCCATTGGTAGTGACCTTGGGGGCAGCTAAAAGCTGTCAATTTTTGTAATTCCTCATCTATTATAATTTGGTAAAAACCTGATTTACAATCTAATGTGGAGTAATATTTTTTACCTCTAATAAAGTTCATTAATTCCTCTTTTTTAGGAATATATCAACCATCATCAACAATTTCTTGATTGAGGACTTTATAATTTACTACCATTCATTTTTTCCTTTTTATTGCTTTGCTGTTTTATTTACCATAAAAACAGGTGAACTGTGTGGGGATTTGCTTTTGCAAATCACATGTAAATCAAGTAGTTCTTGATTATGTTTGCCAAATTCTACTCTATCATCTGGCGAGTAAATCATAGGTTTAACCCTGATTACTTTGTTTTTATCTTTTAGTATAATCTCAGCTATGAGTTTTGATCTTTGTATTTTTGGATCTAAATGATTTTTAGAGAAATTTTTTCCTCAAATTTCTTCAAGCTCTCTTATGAATTTTAAGTAAGGATTTTTTCATGTAATTTCTATGCTTAAATCTTCGTAGCTATATTCTTTTTTATTATGAAGAATACTGATATTAGAAACATGTGGTTTTGTTTGTTTAATTTCTACACCTCGTTTGTTTTTCTTATGTTGATCAAGAAATCCTTGGATTCCAATGGTCATCGCATTTCTTACTTTACTCATTACAATATTGTCACCCATAATTGTTGAGATACTGATAGTATCCACATTTTGGATAAATGGATTATAGAGATTTAAGAAATTGTTTCCTATAAGGAAATCAACTCTTGAATCTTGTTGATGAATATAAGGGATATGAAATGTTTCTCCTCCTATTTAGATGTTAATATTTCGAGCTACATAGTTTTGTTATATCAAAGTATTGTTTGTAATTTTTATTTCTAAGGGTACCCTTGCCTTTTCCCATAATTTTGGGGATAAGACATATTTATTTGCAATACAGATACTTGCTCCTGTATCTATGCATGTATGTAGATGATAATGTTTATATCTTTTAATTTTGTAACCAATTTTTATATAGGTGATGTTAGGGTTTGTGATACTGTTTAAGGTATTGAAGTTTGGGTTATCCTCGAAATCTGTTAGCAAGCCTAACCTGTGCATTCTTCATTATCAATTTCTGTGCCAGAACTGTCTTCTTCAGTATCTATTTCAAGGAAAAATACTCTCATTTTCTAAAACTTATTCCTCTATAGGTTCTAATCTTATTGTATAGGCTTGCTCTAAGGTTTTTTACTTTATGCTTAAAATCATTTCCTGCTCTATTAGGGCATTCGTTTACATAATACCCTTCTTCGTTGCATATCCAACATTTACAATTTCTTTTTATGAGGACAAAATTTGTTATTATATTTTATGAAGTTTTCTTTTTAAAGAATTTCTTCTGAAAATGGGGTTTTTCTTTATTTCTAAAAAACTTCATTTCTTTATATTTTTTGAATCGGTATTTTTTATGTGAAAACTTTCTTTTAAAAAATTTCTTTTTCTTTTTATGGGATGTTATTGTGCATCCATATTTTCCTGGTATTATCGGCATTTGTTTTGTACCAACAGATGTTGTCTTTACCTTTAAGTTGTTTTGTGACTGTCCATTGTTGATGAGCTAGTATATAATATAATGTTTTGCAAATTTAATTCGTCCCCCAAGAGTATCAGGGATAAAATCTTGTTAGGTAAATTCTTCTCTAAATACTCGGGCGATATTTCCTGGAAGCTTATTATAGAATAAAGTTCTATAATATTCATGAACTGATTTATTAAGTGCATGGTAAAATCGTTCGTATTTACATGTGTATGTGTCAAAATAACACATATCACAAATGGTTAGGTTATCCAAATGCCATGCAGCTTGGATTTCTTATAATTGGGATATATGGATTTTATATTATTTTTTGTTATCACCAACCATTTCTTGATAAATGACATCCGTGACTTTACTTAAATATTCGAGTCCAGTTTTACATCCTTGACCCAATTCATTGTGCTCTTCCTCTGTAAGTTTGTCAAACCACGTTCTTACATTTGCACTAAGTTTGTGGTAAATTAACTTTCTTACTGCTTGTAGGTTTGTTGTTAGTTTTGAAGTGGTTTGGAGGATAAGGCTGATTTCAGCGCACCATTATGTTATTAATTTTTTTCTTTCTCGGATACAATATATATCCAAGACAGATGCTCCAGGAATGCCTATTCTTTATTTTAGTTGATATTCTGTAGGGATATTCATGTTGTGGAAGTTAGGCATTCTATCCGTAGTGGTGTTAGGCCTGATTGGGATAGTTCTGGTTCTTTTAAACTCAACATCTTCCTCTGGTCTGAGTTCAGACCTTCTTCTTCTCTGTTGTTCATCATTTTCAACATTTATGCTAGGATAGATTTGTCCTATAGTGTTTGAGTTAGAACCTTGGCCTTCTTCTCTTATAGGTTTTAAGTTCATTTTTATCTTTTTTTGGATATTTTCTTCATATGCTTCTGAGTCTTTTTTTGATCTTACAGATTCATCATCCTCGTATCTGTTATTGGCCATGTGAATTTTTTTTCCTAATTCTTTATCGTCCATATATAAGAGTTTGATGCTGATGTCTAGATTTATTTCTTCAGGATTTTCAAACCTGTCTTCTAACTTTTTCCTAAATATATTTGTTGACATTTAGTATTGTTGGTGGCGGTTTCAAATTCTTTGGAAATAATTTCCTTGTTGTCGCTATATCCATTGGTAGGTTCGATCTAGTTTCTAAAATATTACTTTGGTTTATTTCCTCAGTGATTTTGTTTAGTTGTATCGCACTTGAGCTTTCTACTTTGAGGGATAATTCCTTTATTTCTCTTATGATCCTATTTGGAGGGGTCTGCTGGACTTCCTTCATTATCTTTTATATCATTTTGGAGTTCCTTGACACTTGTCATGAGTTCCATAATTTACGGTAAAAGATGGACAAAACATCTCTGTAAATAGTCAATCTTATTTTGTTCATTTTTAATAGGATCCATTAATTTAAAAGGGATCTCTGAAGTGTATCTATTTTCATAGACAACCTTTTAATTTCTAAAATAGATTGGTTAGAAGATTCTTCTTCTTCTTCTTCTTCTTCTTCTTCTAAAATTTCTTCCCTGATTTAGAATCTGGATGAGTTTCCTACTTCTATTTATCTATTTTGTTCGTGAAGTATCTTTGGTCTTTGAAAACCCAGAAAATGTTTTTCTCTTATGTTTAAGCTCCAGGTTTTTGGAAGTTTATCTAATTCCTCTATCTGAGGTTGGTGAATTTTTCCTATTTTTAAGAAGATATCATCTATCTCAATCATTTCTTTTTGCTTGAATAACTCACTATGATGAAAGTTAGTTAAAACATATCCTACAATATAGGTGATGCTGAAAGGACTATTTCCTGGTTTGACAAATTCAGATCTTTCAAAATGATGAGCTAAACTCAAAGTTTTGTTTAGGTATTTGTCATGTAGACTTATTGCATACTTTGGGTATACTGAAAATGCTAATTTTTTATAACTTAGGTTCCCTTGAACCATTCCTAATAATGCATCCTTGCGGTTATTAATACGATTATCAAGTATTGCTACTTTAATAAGTGTATTAATTCATTCTCGGAAGTGAGATTTTATCATAATCTGGATTCCTTCTAGATGTATATAATTTATTTTACTTCTGTTATCTTTTGGGATGACGTTTATTCTTAGTTTTAAGTCTTCTCTTGTAATAAGAGGTATATTTATGCGTCCTGATGTATCTTTTATATCAAGACAAAATTCCTTATGACTAACACCAAAGTAAACCAAAATTTTCCTTTTAATAAATATTTTTGCAATCTTAGAGATATTGTTGGGAACCTTAAATATCTTGTTTTTATCCAAAGAAAGCTTTTTTTATAATTTTATTAAAATTTTATTTTATGATAATTAAATAAGTAAAAAAATTTCCTTCTTGTTCATGAACTTCATATAATTCCATTTATGGATTTATATTGTTGTCATTAGAAATGCTAGATTCAGTCTCTGATTCCATCTCTGGTCTTCCTGGATTCTATGAAATCCCATGTGCTTTCAAGCACTTGAGACTGAGTAGAAGACTCTCTGTCTCTCCGTTGTGCATAATTAGACATCCTCATGGGTGTGTGTACATGTCATGAATACATGGGTTCTTGTTAATATGAGGTTTATTGTCCTCACTAAGTCTCGCATCAGTGGACTCCAGACGTGGGGTTTGACGCCTCTTATCTTGATGAGATATGCAATTAAGCATTGAGTTATGTCAACTCTAGGTTCCTATCTGTCTTTAAGATAAAAATAATACTGTGATAATATAGAAACAACAAATAAGAACACAAAATTAATAATAATATGATAGCAAGCAATATCATATAGTAGTCTGAGAACTTACATAACTTTTGGTAAGAACTCTTGAATACTCAGAGCATTGATCATGGGGTTCAAAGGCAATGGTTTTTGTTTAAAGGGGGTTAATCCACCAAATGGCTCCATCTATTTCCTTTTATAACTAATTCATAGTGCGTAAGAAGTGTCTTCTTTGAGACGTGTCTTCTTTGAGATGTATTTTCCTTGAAACGTGTCTTTATAATCGAAATAGATGTCGACACTCAAAGTAGTCCTTATGAACAATAATCACTATTCACAATTCATAAAATAAACAGCAATGACAAGTCTACTTTCAATTTATTTTTCTTTTGGTTTTTTCTTTATTAAAAGTATTTTATTTAGAATTCGCAAAATATCTTTTGCCAGTTTGTGTCAGCAGATCAAAGATAAGCATCGACCAACTCATAGTAATACTTCCAATAGAAGCTGAATAATTAAAACAAAATAGTGTTTGTTCTTTTATATTTGAGCTAACTGCCTTAGACCCGTTGTTCGTGCTGCTACTAATTCGCCGATAACCTTCTGTCTGTGGCCTTAAGGGTAAGCACCAGATAATTTGTACAGTGGCTCTGATACCATTTTTAAGATTGTTTGAAAAATTGAATTAGGGAATGATGGATTGGGGAATGAAAAACTTATGTTTTATAATTTAATTTGAAGAACTCAAAGTTTTCAAACTTAATGATAAACTTTGGAGTACTTTTGCTTAAACTCTCTCGCTCCCCTTTTTCATTATTATGAGGTGCCTTATATAGCTATCATCCCAACCCTTCATTTACATATTTTCCCTATCCTTTACATGGTGGGGATAATTACAACTCAAAAAACAAAAGATAGTGGTGTCGGCACTACATAATGTTGGACATCTGTTCTATACTGATTGTCTTCACCTGGGTGTGGACCCATCTTTGTGTCGATAACTTTTTTTGTATATGGGTGTGGACCCACTTCTTATATTCTTTAGGATTCTTCACCTGGGTATGGTCCTTCAGATAATTGTACAACTTTTTTACTGGGGCAATAAAGATACTTGTGGTTCTGTTTTTCTTGTCTTCTAGCTTTTTTGCATAATATATTTTTGGTGTTATCTGATACATCCAAGCCGCCGTTGTTAAATGCCTGCTCAAAATTTAATATTTTCGTCGTGTCTTCCCTGCTGATTGGTGAAGGGAATCTACTTGTTAGGATGATTTTTGGGGCTTTGTAATTTACTTTTACCCCACTTTCCTAGCTAATTTTATGGATCTCAAAAAAGATTTGGCTGAGCATTTTTTTTTATGGAGGTGTTCCACCTGTTCCATTCTTAGATGCAGGGCCAAAATCATCGGTTCTTCTCGTTCGTCTGATGCTAAACTCATCTTGATAAAGTGGTATGGGGATATATCCCCTTCTTCTTCGCTACCCTAGTCAGCTATTGAACTGTAGAATTGGAGGAAAATGGGTCTATCATCTGCTTTAATTTTTTTTCGAAAGTTTTGTATTGCTATCTTAAAAGAATTTTAATTCTAAGAGATTGCTTGATGGATAACAACAATCAATTAATTCGCACAAAAATAATTGGTAGACCACTTTTGGGTCAGCAGTGCTGCAAATGTTGAATTTACTTCCTGTTACTGGTCTGTTAATGGAATAAATTCCCAACAGGTCTAAGTCTTGACCTTCGTCTTGTCTTACCATATTGGACCAATAGTACCATATTGCTGGGGTTATTGTTCCTATTTTGTAATTGACTTCGTTGGGTTGTGTGATTTTTGGGATTAATACTTTTGGTATTGGGTCTTTTGGTAAGCTGAACCGGTTAGGTTTTTTATGGTTTTCAGGGGCTATGATGGCCAATTTTGCTGGGGTATTGGTTTGGGTAACGACGTTAGCCCATTTGACAATATCAGCCTATTTCTTACTAGTGAACTTGTCAACTGAGTCTACTGTCCTTATGGGTTCTTCCTTTGAAAGTGTTGGTGTTGGATGGGCAGGATGACTCTCATCTTTTTTTTCGGTGTAGCTTTTGAAAGCCTGGTCTGCTTCTTGCCATGTTTTGAATGCTTGATGTATAATACCTTTTATTCCAATCACTTTTGTGTTGGCTTCGGCCCAAGATGTGTAGATCCCTGCATTATTAATGTTAAAAATAACATAATATTTTATGGCTTTAATACCTCATTATGTCTGTAAAGACTGTGGGGCTATAAGGCCTCCCAATGTCTGTGAAGACTGCTTTGAGGTATGTGAATCCTCAGATCGCATTGAGTTGAATGATTTCTCGTTACATCCTATTGAGGAGTTGAAATCATATTTTGAGTTGTGATACTCTTGTGGAGGGTTTGATTATCCTAAAGAATTATAACGTTATGGACTGTTTAAAATGTTGAACATTTCTTGGTAATATGATCATCTCGGGTTTTTTTCTTCTTCTTCTTCAGTAATTGAAGATATAAGCTTTTGCTTTTGCTTGAGCTGAGGATTTTCATCCTTTTTTGCATCATTTGTAGTTATAATTCTTGGATCTCATTATCCAAGTCTTGTTCCATTTTTGTATTTCTTTTCTTAAGTGTTCCTGAAAACATGAATATTGAAAGATTAGTTAATTATCTAGTAAGAACATATGTCAGGCAATTCTTTGTCCTTGCAATATGCTCTACATCAAATTAATAATAATTAAACCATTGTTGCCATCGCAACAACCTTTCTTATTTGTAGTCTCTTGCAATATTGGTTCTTAAAAAATAACCAAAGTTCTTATTATCACTTCTGACTATAAATCTTTGTGATAAAATATATATTGCAAACTTTTTAAGTCTTTTTAACTGTTAAATATTCTTTTTCATTGGAGTGATAATTTAATTCAGCAGCTTGAAAAGAACTAGAAGTTCTTCCGTGTTTTTATTAATAGTGATAACTTGAGCTTTGAGCACAACACCCCAATATTCATTAGATGCATATGTCTCAATCACCATTTTATCATTTGGCGAATGATGATAAAGGCCTGATAAGTCCTTTATTTGTCTTTTGATTTGTTCTATATAGATAGTGTCTGCTGGTGTCCAATTCTATAGAACATTCTTTTTGAGTTTGGCTTGAAGAGGTTTCTCATTTCTGCCAGCTTGTGGATATATCATTCGGCATATGTTAAACAGCCTAAAAATCTTTGTAATTGGTTCTTATTCTTGATTTTACTATAAAATTGTTGGATACTATTTAGAATATGAGGTTGGAGATAGTGTTCCCATCTTCTATTTCTAAGCCTAAAAATTTAATTTTTGTTTTGCAAATTACTATTTTTTTCTCGTACTAGTATCTTTTATTCTTAGATCTATTGATAATAATATTTAGGTGTTCATAATATTCACCTAATAGAGTTGAGTGTCCCCTTAAGCTTCCTGAATCTGGAGAGAGAAAGAACATGTGAAGGGAGATAAATAGATGGAGAAAACATCATCATGGGGTTCCACTCTTTTAACCCAGATTTGCCTCTGCATTGCTCTCTTGCCTTGCCTTCAACATTGCTGATAGATCTACCACACCTACCAATACTATTAGCATGATGAAACCATCAACTACTACTAGATCTCCTGATCTTTATTATCTTAGTGTAAGAGGAGGAGCCTCTAGGACTATTCAACAACAATCCCATCTTCTCAAACAGGTCAGTTTTCTTTTGCATATGCTCATTTGGTAATCTGAAAACTATTATTTTTCCGCGTTAATTTATCGAAGCAGTAAACAAACTAAATAGCTACAATACCAAAAAAACATTATCTTGAACAACTTAAGAACCATTATTACTATATATAAAAAAAGAAAAGAAAATAGGTCTATAAGGATTTGGAAATCGGCAGAAAATATCAGCAGTTGGAAAACCATGTTGGGATTTTCTTTAGTTTGAATGAAGAAGTGTTTAGTCCCACATTAGGTGTGAGAAAGATAAAACTCTAAAATATTAGTAACCATGTATGTTACATATTGAAGTATATTGGAGTTGTTTGGTTCCACACATGCGCGTGTGACGGCCCATGGGCTTGCTTGCTTGGTGCATGGGCTACCCGATGTAAGAGACATGATTATAGGTGCGACCCTTCGTGAAGTGGTGTGACTTAAGATACAACTCTTGGTGAGGAGTCACTAATGTCCTGGCCCTCTCCTGTGTCATTTATTTATTTATTTATCTATTTTTACCATTTCTTTGAGTCATTTATATCAGAGATAAAGTTGCAATCAAGGTTTGATTGGTGGGTTGATCGGTCTGTTTCCTTCAGCCTAAATCAGATCATTGTATCCTGGGAGATAGATGCCTAATATATTGCAAAACATTGTGGCAGGGGCGAATTTATCTTAAGGAAAGCGTGCTAGACACAAAATCGATCTCGGCTGGAGCTATCATTAATTTTGTTCTTGCCTCCAGCCTTGTTGTTTGAACTGAGTTCTTCTTCGCTGGTTATGTATTTTTCCCCTGAGAAGTTATGGTTCAGAACTTGCATTGTTAATGCACACACTATTGCCCGAAAAACTGCCTCCAATGATTCTAGGTTCGGTTGTCCTAGAGTGCCCAAAACTCATCTGTCTCCAACTATAGGGCAACCTTCAATTAATGGCTTCAGGGCAAGTTCCTTTCCGCTTGTAAAATGAAACACGGTCTTAGTTCAAAATTAGTAGGGATATTCTGGGTGGTGTATGCTTGCAAGGTTAGAGTTGCCTCCTTATTATACTTTCGAGATTTGAGTTTATTCACCAAATTAAATTACATATCCGTGCATGATATTTAATTTATATTTGTATTTCTCTGTGTTCTTTTCACTGATATTAAATTTTTTTTTCTTTTCAAATAAAATGTTGTGAACTATGGGGCAAATGCAACATGTGGCAAAGATTTATAACGTCCAGTTTGTGGTTGGCATTGTAAAACATGACAAGATCTATAAATAATTAGATCTAGAAGAACCTAGGACTTAATACGATAATCACGATTAACAATAATGCGGAAACATAATCACATACCTTGATTCATAGCTTGATTGATTGAGGTATGTCTTGTGTTCGTCAGCGGCGGCGAGCGGTGACAACTAGGTTTTCTCTCCCTTAACCTTCTCTTTGAGATTGTGCTTTAGTTGATGGGCTAGGTACACTTATATAGGTAGAGAGAGGACCTAGTCTCCTATTTCAATCAGGATTACTTTCCATCAAAGTAGAGAGTTATAGGAAACCCTGACCTCATTAACCAATAGGATTAGTTTCCTATTAGGACTTGGATCATCATGATTAGAAACCCATAATTACTAAAGGACCCTACTCATGTGGGCCATAATAAGTCTTACATTCTCCCACTTGGCCCATATGAAGTAGTTTTGAAAATCATACTCGATAAAATTTTAGTTTGCAAAAATTTTGACTCAAAATGGGCTCAACGATTAAATAACTGACACACGCGCAATTTATATATCCAAGTCATACTATCTGTATTGGTCATCATAATACCAAAATCAAACAATTTACTAAAGCGAGTCATGACGGTCTTATGCAATTTTGCGACACATTTCCTTCCATGCACTACAACAATAATGAGCTATTTAACTTGGTTCATAAGTGAGGTTTATAGGCGTTAACAAATAAGCCTATAAAAGGTCCATCAATAATGTCTTGTCAAAAGACTTTCCTGTTATCATTCATCCAATCACATATATGTGTACACATAATGGTAAACATGAAAATATTAGAAACATACTATAATAAGATCTCAATAAGATGTCTAGAGAAAATAATCAAACTAAAAATCCATAACTATAAAGAAAAATATCATGGAATCTGCCCAAGACCCATACTCTGAGCATGTTCCTTAAATGTCTTTGGTGGTAATCCTTTAGTCAATGGATCTGCAACCATAAGCATTGTGCTTATGTGTTCTATAAACACTCGTTGTTTCTGAACAGACTCCTTGACTGATAAATATTTTATCTCTACACCGAATCTCTCTAAAACTTTATTAATATAAGCTTTTTGAGACAGTCCTAATAATCCTCGTGCTCGGTCTCGATAGATTTCGATTCCAATCACGTAAGATGCCTTACCTAAAATTTTCATTTCAAAGTTCTTAGAGAGAAACTTCTTAGTCTGGTGAAGCAGACCAAGATCATTACTAGCAAGTAAGATATCATCAACATACAAAACCAAAAATATAAACTTACTCCCACTGACCTTGAAGTATATACATCGATCAACAATGTTTTCCTTAAAGCCAAAAGGAATAATGGTATCGTGAAACTTAATGTACCATTGGCGGGAAGCTTGTTTAAGACCGTATATTGATTTCTTAAGCTTACAAACCATATTTTATTTCCCCTTTTCGGAGAAACCTTCAGGTTGATTCATATAGACTTCTTCATCTAAACTCCCAATTAGAAAAACAGTTTTCACATCCATTTGGTGTAACTCTAAATCATAATGAGCCACCAATGCCATAATAATTCTAAGTGAGTCCTTCTTTGATACAGGTGAGAAGATCTCCTTGTAATTAATGCCTTCTTTCTGAGTGAAACCTTTAGCTACAAGTCGGGCTTTATATCGTTCGATATTGCCATTATTGTCGCGCTTGGTCTTTAAGACCCATTTGCAACCAACTTTCTTGTATCCTTTTGGCAATTCAACGAGATCCCAAACTTCATTTTGTTCCATTGATTTTAACTCTTCTTTCATAGCATCAATCCATTTAGTAGAATTATTACTATCCACAGCTTGTGAAAATGAAATCGGATCTTTAATAGTCCCTATGTCAAATTCAGATTCCTGTAAGTACACCACATAGTCATACGAAATAGCAGATCTCCTTTCCCGTTGGGATCGGCGTGGTGCTATTTCTTGTGGTGCCTCTATTATCGGTTCATTGGTGACAATCTCATTATGGAGTGGTTGACTGCCCAGTTGTTGCTCGGTATTATCGATTTGATAAACAACCATAGGAACAACAACATGATTAAAAGTTATGGGTAATGGGACTTTCACCCTAACTTCCTCAATAACCACATTTCGTGATTCACTACTCCCACTAATTTCACCATTTTCAAGGAATCTTGCATTACCGGCTTCAATAATTCTCGTACTATGGGTAAGACAGTAAAACCTATATCCTTTGGACTTATCAAAATAACCAATAAAGTATCCACTGATAGTTTTAAGGTCCAATTTCTTTTCATGTGGATTGTAAATTCTAGCCTCCACTGCACATCCCCAAACATGAAGATGTCTTAAACTAGGTTTCCTTCCAGTCCAAAGCTCGAATGAAGTTTTCGGAACTGCCTTACTAGGAACCCTATTTAATAAATATACAACGGTCTTTAGAGCTTCAATCCATAAAGATATGGGTAAAGTTGAATTACTTATCATACTCCTAACCATTTTCATTAAAGTACGATTACACATTTCAGCTACACCATTCTCCTGTGGCATTCTTAACATTGTGTATTGAGCATGAATACCAAGCTTCTCTAGGAGTTTGGTGAATGGGCCAGGGCACTGACCCGATTCGTCATATCTACCATAGTATTCACCACTTCTATATGACCTAATAACTTTTACCTTTTTGCCTAATTGTCTTTCAACCTCAGTAGTGTATACCTCAACGGCATTCACTGCTTGAGATTTTTCACTTAATAAATAGACATAACCATAACGTGAAAAGTCGTCAATAAAAGTGATAAAATACTTTTCTCCCATAAAATAAGGAGTGGTAAAAGGTCCACAAATGTCTGTATGAATAATTTCAAGAAGCTCACAAAATATTAATACTATGAATTATAGATAAATAAATAAAGTCATAATATAAGAAATTAAAACCAAATTATATTCCGATGATGAACTAATAATATCATCACAAATCAACTTTTGAGTCTAAATTGCAATATATAAAATATCCACTCAAATAGTTATAACATTAATATAATAGGGCTAATTAAAAGTGTACGCCAAAATATCTAAGATCCTTCACCTTTCGGTTATTAGTTCCAAATATAAACTAGAATACATATTAATTACCCTATTTCAATTTATTAGTCTCGCAAAAGTCAATCCGCCTTTGGGAGAATTCATAATATTTTGAGATAAATAAATCGTATTATATACTCGGTTTGATATCCATGCATCATAATAGTTGGGTCACTTTGGTGACTTCCAACCGGCCAAAATCACAGATCTCAAATCGATATTAAACATGGTCAATATATTTCATGTAACTGGAAAATAACTCAAAAAACACGTATACTTTATGAGCATCTAAATACCTTATAAAATAGTATTTATAATAAGTACTCAGTATTTAAGAGTGACAGATCTCAAAATACTCAATTATTGAAATTTCAAAATACATTAACATGATGATACCTAGATGGAGTTATTTGTATCTATATTAACTTTATGGCGAGCAAAAAAATCAAACCCTTCAAATTCTAATAATAAAATAAAGTATTAAAATATTTGTAAAGGCTGCCACTAAAATAATTTATGCTAGTATGACCTAACTCATGTTATGTTGACATTAAATACCGCAATCTTGTATATTCAAGAACAAACACCGATAGGACAACAGAAAAAGTTAATACGAGAACAACTAGTACTTTAAAGTTTAATGCTATACGGTGAAAAACCTAAATCATATCCGAGGATCAATACCGAAAAAATTACAAAAGTTTATCTTGATCAAGATCACATAACAACGAAACATAAGACGAACAAATCAAAATTTGAAAATTGTAAAAGTCCAACATAGCTCTGATACCACATGTAAAACATGACAAAATCTATAAATAATTAGATCTAGAAGGACCTATGACTTAATACGACAATCACGATTAACAATAATGCAGAAACATAATCACATACCTTGATCCATAACTTGATTGATTGAGGTATGTCTTTTGTGTTCGTCAGCGGCGGCGAGCGGTGACAACTAGGTTTTCTCTCCCTTAACCTTCTCTTTGAGATTGTGCTTTAATTGATGGCTAAACACACTTATATTGGTAGAGAGAGGACCTAGTCTCCTATTTCAATCAGGATTACTTTCCATCAAAGTAGAGAGTTATAGGAAACCCTGACCTCATTAACCAATAGGATTAGTTTCCTATTAGGACTTGGATCATCATGATTAGAAACCCATAATTACTAAATGACCCTACTCATGTGGGCCATAATAAGTCTTACAGGCATTAGCGAACTTGGGGAGGATGATCCACTTATGCAGAATGTAAGATCTCCAAACTTTTTGAAATCCTATTGTCAACTTAATTTTTTCATTTTTCTTTGTGATGTTTGTACTGTAGTTTGATTTACAATTATGGAAAAATCAGATGAATTCTTACTTAAATTTTTCTGCAGAGCACTTTACATTTCCTGTCGCTGAAGGTTCCTTGGTATATCATTCCATCTTCAGAAATCCTATAATTTGGGTACATTTACATTTCATAGATCTTTCTTCACTTAAAAAATTGTACCTGCAAATCAATTGATGCCATTGTTTTATTAAGCTTTCAGAAGATCTCCTGATCTTGACCAAAACTCGTGTTCTCCTATCATTCTATTATTATTGCGACTCATGTTTTTCTAGTTTAGATGAGGCCATTTCTCACTTGCATATGCATATATATTTTTCCCTTTTCCATGTTTACGGATAAAATTCATTATTGTGAAACATATAGTCTATTTCTTCAATTAATTAGTTCTCTACATAGTATTATTTTTCACCTTCCAATAATTTGTAGGTACATTACTAGTGCTTCCCAAGGAGGAGCAGGTCAATATTTTTCCAAGCAGATCTCGTTACTCCATCGAAAAGTTATGGATATTATTGTTGTGGAGACTGGGTCATTAAAGGTAAGTACTGCTCATCTTTGAATTGAGTTGCTAAATGCTTTAGCTCTTTTTAAACTCAAATATGTAATATGAAGATTTTTGCAAGGAGCTCCTTCTAGTATAGTTCCTATTTGGTAATGGATAAGTGAAGAATAATATATGCAATAAGAGGACCAAAATGACATTACGTTAATTGGAGATAGGCTGTTCTCCTAAAATGTCATGTTGCATTTGATGAACTAGGCCTCCAGGGGATTAGTTTCAAGGGACAATGGTCAATGTTTCTATTATAGGAAGGACATGTTGTGATTTTTAAGTAGCACTTTCAAAGGTTTGTCTTGTTAAAAAATTGAATTGCAGAAGAATTAACCTGAAGATCTACTGTATGTCCTCAGAAGTCTAGATTCACAGTGCAGATTCAATGTGGCATTTTTGCAGTGTAGATAAATACACTCTGGTAGTGAACACATGTCTAATGATAGATGCTATCAGTAATCTTCCATCAGGAGGATCTATGACTACGGAAACTAAATGCCCATCAACCAATTCCTGACCTTGATTAGATATAAGACTCCCAGAAGAGTTAAAATATGCATAGAGAAGAGAGATTTCCTCTCCGTATTTATATTGTGCCAATTTCTGTTCACTCACTTAATTTGGTGGCCTACGATTTGTGTATGTCTCACTGTGATATGTAAAAGGGCAATGAGTAATGCATTTGCCAGGAAAATTAAGGTACTTTTACATGTACATTGCGATTTTGAAATGTCATTTTACTGAAAAATGGTATGGTCTTTCCTTTATTTCCCTCACACTGGAGTTTTAAATCACTAGGATTATTTTCACATGGGGAAGCCAACTAGAAAGGGAAGCGATCAGTTATTTTGGCTGACAAAGACACTAGAAGCAAGTGATACTAACTGGTAAGATCTGCAAAGTTTTCATTTCTTCTTATACTTGTTTTGCAGTTAAGTTCAGCTACTGCATAACTCCTGTATTTATTTATTTAAGGAACACCTTCCTTTCTTTTCTTTGAACCAGGCGCATAGTTATTGGGCTTGATCCATTGATAACTTACGAAGAGCACCTGGAGCAAGACAGAACAAAAATCTATGAACCTCTACAGTACTTGTTTCTGAATTTTGGAGTGGTAAGAGATTAATCTTCAAACCCATAATAGTAGCAGTCCCACTTACATTGCTCTCTGTTTTGAGGATACTCTCAATGCACAGCCCTATTTTTCCATCTGACACACTGCTGATGTCACGGCCCAGCCCGGGACCGCCTCTACAGTTTCCGGAGTGCAGCGGAATAAGGGACCGTGCGGCGTACACGGACTCGCGGTCGGCGTGTACCAGCCTTCTTCACGGGCGCGGCGCGCCAGTGGCATACAACCCACGGATGCTAGAGCGACATCCGGATAATCCTGGATACTCGTGAGGGGTCATCGAATATGTATTCGGTATAGGCAACAACGCTGAAGGTTCCCTCAATAATCCCTACAGCGTAATCTCTCGCGACGCGCGCGAGGTACGGAAAACACACCTGTCCTGAAGCGGATCAGGGTAGCTTAATATGCCGGTTTCCACATAAGGGGCTCATATCTCAAGGGGCGACGAGCCTGGACTATTTATATTGTCCATCTGTAAGGGGCGGTGCGTCTCGGATAGCCTGCGGGGCATAGCGGCGCCATATGAAGCCCTCTATTGAAAACTGGCCCGCATTGCGAGGCAATGTCCCCTAGCCTTCCCTAGGCCTAGGAGAACTCATAACTATCCCTTGTAGATAGTCCATGAGTCGGGGTCCTTGATGACCAAACATTAAAGTTCTTTTAGTCATGGGGAGGATCGGACCAAGGTTCCTCCTTAATATAGCTACTAAGTGAATAGTCAATTTCCAAAAGGAAACGTTAAAACATGAGACGAAGCGTACTGGACCTTTTCGCCCCCTTAACTGAATCCGATTGCGACGAAACTTGGCGTGCTGCTATATTAGGATATAGAGAACAAATACATTCGGACAGAACTCAAAACGCTCGGGTGGATTTGGCCGGCGTTCGGTAGGTCGTCACAGCTGAAATAATTTATTTCTGCACCATCCTTTCGTAAACTGTAGCCGTGTTATTTAACATTTTCTAAAGGTGATTTGTAATCTTGAAAAACCTTCATATATTGGATCTAATGGCTACATGTCACCAAACAATGTAATGTTTTGGTCCGTAGTAAGTCCATCAAGGACAGTCAGCAAGCTCGAATTATGTCCGGTGGCATAAAGTTGCTAGACGCTGATAACACTATTAAACAAAAGGGGCGAGCAAAGGGTTTTCATAATGTTTTTATCTGCCGTAAAAGGAGAGTTTACTTGATTTTAAAATATTGTTCAGAATGCGTACCTGAGTCAGCAAGGCTGTGTTAACCATTACACAATTGATGGGAGAATTGCTTACATCGGGAACCCAGGTCCTGCAGAACAAGCACTGAACAAAGTTCAAGCAACAAACCAAAGTTACTCTTAGGGAATCATGAAGAGAAACTGCTCACCCAGTGGAGATGAAACTGAGCAGTTTCTCTTCATGATTCCCTAAGAGTAACTTCATAGTTCACTACTTCCCTGTATAAGTGTTCTTCATTTAAAGTCTGAATTGTGACGATTTCCCAGTGAACTTAGCAATGGATTCTTCCTGCACAGGGTTGGGAGTTCAGAGATTGTGAGTATCTATTTTGATCCAATTTGCGCAGCAAGGCTATATTCTGTAAACGTAAATTAACAATCTAAGTTTTACTTTCTTATGGCAGGTATCATACTTCATTAACTCCACAAGCAAAGTAGCACAATATACACTTCGTCAGCGGGGCAAGGAGTACATGTGAATTTAGTGATGATCACCTTAAGCGAATGAAGCTCTTCCTCACATCTTTTCAGTTGTTTTAATAGCATTACTTTGCTCAAGTTATTTATCTAGCTTGATTATTGAAACCTGATATGGGTTCACATTGTCATATATTTCCCCGGATTGAATCCTGAACACTATGTCTTCATGATCTTGTTAAAACTCCATCAATATGGCTCAACTTAAATGATGAATTCCGGTCATGAATTGAATTAGTATGTTGTGCATTGCTCGGTCATGTCAGGTGACTCACATGTTTGTGGCAGCAGGCATCTCCAATGGTTTTTGTCCTAAATAATGAATTTGTCTAAAACATTTCTAACTCTAATCTGCAGTAGGGCTTGTTTTGAAGGGTTCTGCACTTCTGTTGTTGCTCCTTTGAGCCATGATATCACTGTTAATGCTAGAGTAAAATATCATAAATTAGCTATCTTTGCACATATTAAGGGCATTTGGTCTAGTGGTATGATTCTTGCTTTGGGTGCAAGATTTAATTCTCGGAATGCCCCCTTTTGCATTGTCAGAACTCAACTGAGTATGAGGAGCTCAAAAAAAATAAAAATTTAATTAATTAATTTTTTTTGAGTTTGACGTACTTTTGATTACCGCGCGGTCTTTTGGAAGTTCTCTTATCCATTGTGATTGACTAAAATAGATCTGTAACCACAACAACTACTTCTTCTTTCCTCAACTACTAGTTCTTCTCTCTCCTAACTCTATTGAAGAGAAGATAAGAGAACCCTATTTAAGAGAAGAGAAAAGAAGATAACTCTATTGAAGAGAAGATAAGATAAATTTCTTTAAGAGAACCCTGTTTAAGAGAACTTGTACTTTGCCATTTGGGACGATGATGTTTTTTCCCAAATGGTAAACTCTAGCACCAACAGTAATAACTCAACACTGTTGACCCCATCCTCCCAGAACCCACTTTCAACACCATCGTCACAATTCACTCCATACCTCTACCACAACCAATCTCAATTTCAGTCGTTCCAATTCGAGATTCCATACGATATTTTTTTATCGGAATTACGTCCCGCCTGATCCTCATGTAAATTATCGGCTAGAAAACTATCAATGGGATCCGCTCCCCCTTACTAATTGGTCCGAATTTAATCCCTACATCAGTCGTGATTACGGAATGAATTAAACGCATAGGAAGACTTTAAATTTGGTTTTAATTGTATCTATTTTTAGTTTAATTTCGTGCGTAGAACTACTATTTTATGAATTGTAATTGCATTTCCATTTAAATTCAAGTTAGAGCTACAATTGATTGATAATAATTAAATTTAAAGAAATGAGACATCAGGTCGTACATGTACATATATAAAGAAACAAAAATCGTACAATACAACGTCTTGAAATAGTTCAATACTGATGCACATAATAAAAATATACGTCTACAATAACATTCATCTCATAACTATATCTACTAAGACGGACCAATATCATCTCTAGTACGCCGCACCCTGCTGATACTACTGGCTCCCCTGGTTTGAATGCCAGTTTTACGGGTCCCTTGCCTAGTCCTAGCGTACTACCAGGTAGTAGCAGCAAAAACTGTAAACTCGGTATCGTCCTCAGCTGTATGTTCTGAAAGGGACAAAAAAAATTAATTTAGATTTGGACAACATAAATATGACCTTAAAATGTAAAAATAAATAAATAAATTTCTAACATGCTAATATAGTTACTCGTTAATAATGTCATAACCCCTCGTCAGAGTAGCAACCTGATAAGTCAACGATGTGATCATCTGGTCGTAACCACATACCTAGACTCTGTAAGGGCAACTCTCTGCATACCCAGACTCAGGTTTTACAACTCCTTTGAGTCGTAGGAAGGAGGTATGGGTGGCATATCCCTTAAGCGGTGGATGAGGATCGTCTGACGCTTCCCTGCCCACTCCATTTCTACCCCGCGTCTGGCCCCATATCCAAGCCAGACAGACTGAAGTCCTGGGACAAACTATGAACCACTGATGACGTAACCACAACATGTGTAATACCAGACCTAAGTGCACTGACCCCAAACAGATCTATGTTCCCCAACCTCTGCGAATCTGTCAACATGTGGCCAACCTCAGTAGTCATACTGATGAGAAAGTAATTATGACATTTTTAATATACCTGAACATGTATTTTAGTCGTCCATTATATTTAATTTTAGGTACTTATGCACTTTTGTTTGATTGTAACTATTGGTGATAGATATTTAGAATCGAGCACTTAAAGTTAGATAAAAGTATCTCCAACAGTTCTTTAGCAAGGGATATCCAAGAGACAAGAAATATTTGCACAAATATATTTGGAATATAATATAAATGGAGATTACATTTAAGATCCAAGAATTATATTAAGGAGATATTCTACAATAAAGATATATTCAAGAATTTCCATGGTCAGAAAATTTCTCTACTCAACAAGGAAATGATGTGAAGATGTTCTTATATATCTTTGTGATTGATTGTAATAATATATATTGTAATATTCTAGATATGTGTAATATTCTTATAGATTTGGGTTTCTTCTCCTATTAAAGGATTACTCCCTCATTGTAATTATCATATCATATTGGAGCAAGTTTAGAAGAAAAAAAGTCTTAGTTTAATTTAGTTGTCTATTCTCTATTATCTTTATTTTGTAAATAGACTAGTTTAATGCAATGATTTTGGGAATGAGAGAAGGCTAATCCTTTCTAGCTATGACTAGAAGGAATCCCTTACCGAAGTAGCAATAATTATGGTGTAGTTCTAGGATTACTTATCTTTGTACACATATTCTAAATTAAGCCCTTACCGAAGTAGCAATAGTTATGGTGTAGTTCTAGGATTACTTCTCTTTGTACACATCTTCTAAATTAGTTAAAGCTACTTCTAGGCTTAACCATAGCTAGTAAGTGGATTTAAACTATTTAGCCAAAATTAGGTGTTATAACCATTAAATCAGATTTTAGGGTAAAAAATGAAGATGACTCGTTAGAAGAGATTCAACCAAGCTTAACCATAGTTGGAAGAATTTCTCCTACATATCGGATTTAGGCAAACATAATATGACCAAATCCTAGATGCCTAACCATGGATTTAGGGTTGTCGTTTATATTGAAAATGCCTTACCAAGGATTTTTGATATGAATAATCCGCCTAGTAAAACTACATGATAACTATATTGCTTTGGTTAGGTCAAATTCTAGTCGTAGCTATTTTCTTGTTAATTGTTTGTTTTATTTCTTTATTTTCAATCGATCTCTTATAAAACCTTATTCAGCCTAGAAAGTATTTATTTTCTCAAACCTCCTTGTGGATTCGATCCCACTCATCCGCACTAAAATTCAACAACCGTACTTTGAGCGGTTATTTTGCTAGAGGACCCAAAAATCCTCTTATCATATATTACTATAGTATTCGGCGTAAGTCATCCTCGAATCGTCCATCATAAACTGGTTACAGCCAACGAAGTCAGACTCTCTCAAATCTTTTAAATCAGCTGGACTAAGATATGGCGATATGTTGGACGGAGGATTCATTAGAATACTCGCATAGCTAGTCAACTATTTCCAGCATCAATCCCCCAAGTATACTTGTAGTTTCCATTTGGGACTTGAAGTGGGATCCTCATTAAGGACAGCTCTGAAGTGATATGTACGTCATTTAACTTTAAAGCCGCAGATGTATCCCAAGGATGCCAGTTGACCGAATCAATAGTCCAATGGTCAATGAGGTATCTGAATATAGTAAACAAGTTCCCTGCCTGGTCATTTATTTTCTTCCTATTCCCCTTCTTCCATACTTTGAGGTGAGGATACAGCGTCATCTTCAGTGTATTGCTAACAATAAGGTGACCAACCCCACAATACTCGTAGAACCAATAGTACATTTGGGAACACAGAAAACAATTACAAATTCAATTTAAGATGTTTATTGCAAGATATTTGATTTGTATCATTGGAAAAAGTGTTAGTGCACCTCAATAAGTTACGAAAATCCAGTGATGGCACCCCCGGTCGTGACTGCGGTATCCAAGCCATGGTACAGAGAAGCAAGAATAGCAGAACCCTAGTCATATGAGGGAGTTGTGTCCAAATCGGTCACGGCCTCGAGATATCCAAGCGGGACGGTGTCGTTGGCCGTTTAAAATTATAAATGTCCCATCATGAAAAGCATAAAAACACAAGCCACCCTATTGTTATTAGACCAATCATCTGTGACGGTCAAGTATGTTCTTAGATGTGCAATGCTGGCGTTCTCACTTTTTGTATTGTTGAGTATAATGCGGGGGAGCAATTTCATCGCCTCGGATAAAATACTCCATCCGTCTTCATGCAGTAATGCCAATTGGCAATGATGTAAGCATTGTGAAATCCAATGAAGTGATCCCTATCTCCATACACGGGAAGAGAAAAGTGTAAGTTGTCGGCCACCAATGCTCTATTAGTGCCTGAATTAACCGATTATCAGAATTACCCAATTTGATCTCCATGAACTTCTTGAATATCTTCACCACAGGATCTCTTATTGTCAAAATTTTGGCAATCTCGTTCCAAACTTTTATAACCGTAATGAATGTGCCCTGCGGACGCATCGAATCGCAATTCTGTTCATTGGAGCATTTTGCCAAACATTTGATTAACGAAAATAACAAAGTCACCATTAAACACAAACTTACTGTGAGATCCTTGCCCGTGTGAAATATATGCTTCACGTCGTCTAGGAGAGCGGCCATAAACCGCATGTGTGGAATATCATCTTCGGTTGGATGTGATTGGCCTTGAATTTCTTCTACCTCTTCAAATACAACCTTTTTTTTCTTTCGGACCTTGACCGAATTAGGTTTCGTCTGAGTCTCTTGTCACTCTAAAATTAGGGTTACAACTTGGGTGTGAGTCTCCCTTTGGCATTTCCATTTGATTGGGTTTAATGTTGGTAATTTTTTTAATGGTTTTGAGCACAAATGCGAGGGAGGATGAAACAGTTTTGGGGAGTGAACGAAGTGATGTGTGTTTTGTTTAACAGATAAAGCGGTGGTGTTTTAAACACCGCCCAGTTTTGATGTCTGATAAATTAATATAAAAAAAGTACATGCCAGCCCAATTGTTGTAAGGGTTGAGTTTGAGTTGGGTTTTTTTTTGTGTTGTGGGCCAGCAGTCAGAGCCCATACTTAACTACTGGAGATGCTCTTACCATCACCTAAAACTTAATCTTATACCTTTAGCTTCTTATGTGTTTAACAATAGTTATTATCTGATTTTATTTTGCGCGTAATGTGTTTGATTATCTTTTTCGAGTATGTTATAGTGAGTTTTAAAATGTTTTATAAATGTATCAGAACACAATTTCTTTTGTTATAGAAGGAGAGGAACAATTTATATAGAGGATCCGGTTCCGTGGACTCATCAATTATTACTCACAATGTACGCCGTTCACACATGTTGATCTCTAATGGTTGAAAATGAGCACCACATGGCAAAAAAGATAAAAGGATATAGAAAACATAAAAGTACTATTATAAGTTTTATTTCCCAATTTACTCCTTTCTCCTCTCTCCGCCCTCTCCCTCTCTAAGAGTTTTTGTCTCTAAAAGTTTCTCACTATGATAAAGAAGAAAATAACCATCTTCGATCAAAATGAACGAGTATTTATCACACCTTGATTGCGGATTACTCTATCATTTTCACCATTCGTTTTTACTGCTTGATTTTTTGTCGCCATTTGATTTTTAAAGATGAAATGAGGAATTTTTTTTTTGGATTAATGTCATTTTTGGGTTCATCAATTAATCAATTATTTTCTCTTAATCAACTTACTTGAAAATAAAACTTGAAGAACATGAAAGAACTTTAGGGTACCCATTGCACTGATATTGTCCCCACCTTTACCACCTAATATATGGGCTAGGTGTGAAGTTTTATCCGAAAAGACCTCGGCGCAATTTAATAGTCCGTATCTTCTTATATTCTTGTGTGAACTACATCTTCTACCCGATGTGGGACTAACTTTGATCTACCGATCTTATCATATTATTCGTAGTCTCTCTCACTCAAAGAATTCGAAAATAAAAATTCTTAATCAACTATTATGCATTAATGCCATTTTTTTAATTATTTGCTCTTGAAGCTAAAGTTAAACCCCATGCCATTGGTAGATAATCTTGCCCTTGAGAACACCTATGGCCCAGAACCCAGAATCCTAAGTTGTGAAGAAGCAAAGGGAGGGGTAAACAAGTTAAAATTTCAAGTTGACTTTTTTATGTTTGCTACTTTTGTGCCACATGTATTACATGTAAGCGGTCGGATCAATGTATATCAAAGATGTAGATTGTGAGTAAAAGTATGAGTAAGAATTGGTGAGTCTACGAACTGAACCATTATATATAGAATGCAAGTTTTAACCTAACTCGTGTCCCAAGTTTACACAATGTTAATGGGATCCACACAAATCTTGGATCATTTTAAATTTATAAGAGCATATGCAGTACTAAGGTAACCTTAAATCGACTAAAATACTTCAACAATAACTAACCTTGATTTTTACACAGCAGTTCACCTATTTTTTTAGATTTAAACCAATCATAAAAAACTGCATGGCATGAGAGAGGATAAAGAAAAAAAAAAAAAATTGTCGCGCACTTCAAAGCTGCGCGGCCCTTATTTTAATAAATAAATAAATAAAATCACGCATCGCGACCCGTTGAAACTTGTGACGTGTTTTAATCTGAAACGTTAATTTTGCCGCGCAGTTCTAAACTTTACGGTATTGAAAAAAGTAGAAATCACCCGGCGAGTCTCTGAACTGACCCTCACGGTGGGGTTTTATGTTGTTTTGGTTGCCACCTAGGCGAGAAGACCCAACTGCTAGGTAGTCGGTTTGAGAAAAAGAGGATGGGTTGCCTCTACCTAAGCAGCATACCCTACTGCTGCATATGCTCTAAGTAAGTTTTAAACCTAACTTTTGTCCCAAGTTTGTTGCTAAATTATATATTCTCCCTAGGTAGCTCTATTTTTCTCTTAAAATTTACGAGTTACATTATTAGAATCCAAAATTCATTTTCTTACCGAAGACTTTTGCTAGACGTTTAGTGAATCGCTAGGGGATTACAGGTGAAGTCAGAGTTACGAGACAACGTAAACCATTGCCTAGTAGTCAACGTTCAATATGGACGCAAAACATCAACATATATCCAACAATTGTAGTTATTGTTATGATATGAACTCGAATCGTGTTTGAGAAAGTTCATCGGAACTCGTGGGACGAGCGAGGATCGAAGACGGTTTGAAAAAAGGTTTTTTCAAAGTCCTATTCGAATATACTTTTGTCCGTTCGAACAGAAGAGGCAGAGGAAAGTTTATTCGAATAGAAGTCATGTCTATTCGAATAAAAAGAGACAAGGAAAAGTTTATTCAAATAGAAGTCATGTCTGTTCGAATAGACTTTTACGTTTAGAACCCATCTTATTCGAATAGGTCCAGATCTATTCGAATAGACTTCGTAAGTTAGTTTTTAAAAGGTGTTTTTGGGGACGTTGGTCTGTCTCGTGATCCGTACTTCGAGCCTATTCTTATGTAATGACTTCCATATTTATAGGGTCTAGGGTTAGTTGTTAGCCCATCTTTTGGTGAGTTTAACCTTAGAGAGGCTAGGGTTTGAAAAGACTCCATTAAAAGCTTGAGAAGCTTGAGAGATCGTTGTAACCTTTGATATTTGATTAGTGAATTGTTCTCGGGGAGTGGTTTTTTATCCACAAGGGTTTTCCACTTCCCTCCTCCGGGTAAATTATTGTGTTCTTGCTTTCGTATAATTTATTATTGACATTTCCGTTTATCGTTCTTGGGGCGAGGGATTGGGATTAGCTACCCAAATTCCTAACAGTTATGCGGTCTATTGAACCAGATGAACATATTTCAAGCAAGACTATCCTCAGTGAGGCATATGTGTATGCTGAGAACTTTCAGATCTCTATTAATTATGTTTTATCTCATGACTACTTAGTTCGTTCTAATGTAATACAATTTTGCTCATGAAAATGTTGAAAAATACAAAGATGGTTTTCTTTTTGGTTTGAATGGTAGAACTAAGTGTTTAGTCCCACATTGGATATGAGGGAAGCTCAACTCTACTATATAAGTAAGTCTAAGACTTAACTTGTTTTGATGTGTGTGAGAGTTGGTGGGTCACACGCGCATGTACGACATGAACGACCCATGTGTGCAAGCTAGCTTGGGTGCATGGGCTACCCATGGGATTGCTTGACTTAGAAATCCGCTTATTATTATAAGTCTATGATTCGGCCTTGGGCGCATGGGGATTCCTTGGAACACTTAGTTATATTTTGGGTTTAAGGTGTGAGTTGGGTTGTCTTTAACAGACGCAGCTTAAGGTGTGACTCTTAGTGAAGAGGCACTAACTAGAGATGTGATCCTTGGTGAAGAGTCACCTATGCTCTATATAACCCAACTTTGTTTTCATTTATCATTAGCAGTTTTCAAGAGTTTTCTTGAGTCATTTTCAAGAGAGAAAACAGACGCAATCAAGGTTCGTTTGGCAGAGAGATAGAAGTGTTTTCTTCTTTTTGCGACTGATCGTTGTATTCTGAGAGATAGGGACCTACATTCATGCAAAACACTGTGGCAGGGGCAAATCTGTCTTAAGGAGATAGTGTGTATACACTAGACTTGATCATCTCCTTAAGATGTGTTGTTTGTTCATGCAGATTGGATTACAACGTATACTCCTTTTAATTGATTAGGTAAAAATTACTTAAAATCTCAAAGGAAAAAAATAATAAAGCCAAAGTAAATCCCTCAGAAGGTACGAATATTTCCGCTACAATCTTGGCTCCAATTCCCCCGTTAGACAACTGGCAACACCATGATGAAAGAATCCAACTTTAGAGAAACCACTCGAAATCCAATATATCATTGCAAATAGAGTTTTTAAGCATTGCTTTCATTTTGGATAAAAGAACGTATGCTTTAAAATTGTTAATGACTTCATCACCTTCTTTTCTTTTCTTTTTTCAAAAATTATGTTTTTATTTTGTCATTATTGAGTATAATTTCCAAGGTTGGCAAAATATCAAATAATGAAAATGGGAGGTTTTGCTTAGATTCCCAAATCACAATTGTGGGCCCCCAACCCATTTTGGAGATTTGTCTGACAAATCCCACATCAATTATGTTACGTGGCACAATCTTAGGGGTCAATTTAAATGCCCTAAAATTTGGGACTCTCTTGGAGTTGAGAAAGCAAATGTCAGTCTCACACAGGTGACATGTACCATTTGCATGTCTTGTTTTGCTGAGATGGGCTTGAACTCTTATCGAGTCTAATTTTATATTGGGCTTAAACTTATTTATTAATTGGCTGGATGTAAAAACTTTGACAGATATCTCAGATTTCATGTTTAACTTGTCTGGATTCTACCTTGGTTTAGTGTTTCTTTGTGATTTTCAGTGAGGATTATACATAATTGCCGTTCTAGAAGGGTCATAAAGTCATAAACTTTGACACACAGACGATCATTAGTTTGCCGATATTGACGTTGAGGTATGGTGTTACAGACCCTGCTTATAAAAAACGAGGCCACGATTTTCATATGTTTTTGTGGGGACTCTTCGGTCTAATGCTGGATTTATACTATAGGGAATAAATAAGTTCTGGACTTTTTAGTGACTTGATTGGCCCAAGTTCAAAAAATTAATGGCAGGTTTTGATTATGGGACCTGTGGGTTATGGACCTACCACACTTCCGCTGCGCCACTCTGATATAATTGATATATTGTCAAGTTGTTGTATTTTTTATTAGTTATTGAATTTGACTGAATCTTATACTTTGTAAATATACAGTTTTCCATGAAATTTTTTTCATCTAGTTGAAGAATCTGGTTTGCAGTTTTGCACTACCAAAGTCTCAGAGCATCTAGTGTAGGCTCTCTATAGTTAAAATAAAGAGGAGAAAATACTAAAAATCATGTTTTTAGCCTCCCCAATTGGGTAATTATTTTAGGTTTCAATACTCTCACTTCTCAACAATGAGCAGAGAGAAAAAAAAATTGGGCAGCCACTAGGACAACTTTACTACGTGGAAAACCTTTTTTTTTATAACTAAAATCAATAGTTAGAAGGTGTTTGAAAAATTTAAACTACTTTTTTTAACCTTTTTTGTTTACACGTCATACTTTTCTTTTGACATAAACTAGTTTTTGGAGAGTCAATTTTTTTTGTGACTTTTTCAAATATTACTTTCCAACTCATCTTGCTAGCTATACTTTAGCTAGGCTACACCATATGACAGTGAACAGTGGCAGTTACTCGTACTTTACGAAGTATTTTATAACCCCTCTTGGACCTTGCAAGGTATAAGGAGTGTTTTATTTGATAGACATATAAAAAAATAAAAGATGTTACACAAATGTTCATCCATCCATCCGTTCGTCACTCTTCTTCATCTTCTTTTGCCTTCCAATTATCTCCATGTCCTCTCTCAGATCAGGGAGTTTCACCCTATCGGTATACTAGTACAAAAATGAGTACCATCTTCTCCAAGTTTTTACATATTCGATATGTGAGTTAATCACCTTTCATGGGGTGTGGAAACTCAGAAGGCCTAGGGTCACCAATGGGTCTGTTTAAATGCTTATATGAAATTTTCATCAGCAATGGGTTTGTGGACTTGAAGCCCTGGCCCCAAAATATAACATTTGCTTCATTGTATCCAACTGTGTGTTTAAGGCTTTAAGTAGTTAAAATTTTAGCGTGGGAGTATGCCAACTATCTAACTGAAGCACAGTTTAGGCAGACGTGGCCTTTTGTATTTTCTGACCACAAGATTTAGTGAGAAAGTCATCCAATCAAAACAACTCTATCAACAGTTCCTTAGTTTCAGACATCTTTGCAAGTTTACACGATCAACAAAATCTGTCCATATCAACATTATCGGGAGGATCGTTGATAGCTGATCATGAATAAGTTGGTGTCCAGGAGATAACTTCTTCTTCTTCTTTGCATTTGTAATTTTCGCATCCACCAGTGAATCGTAGATGCATATTTCTCTTTTCTTAAAGGACACAACACAAATGACCTAATGGTTGCCATAGAGATTCCAGGGAAGAAGTATTAATTTCGAATTCATTACTTTCAAATTTCATCGATCAAAGAAATGAGAAATTGTAGAATCCCATTTCATAGAAGTAATTTGTTCAAGAATTGATTTATTCTTCAATTCCACACCTTCTGGAGATGACATAATCCGATTCCGGACATTGAAAGCCTTGCCTATAATTTGCCCTGCCTATAATTCCTCGGAGACAGGGGCCTACATTCATGCAAAATACTGTGGTAGAGGCGGATTTGTCTTAAGGAGATAGTGTGTATACACTAGACTCGATCATCTTCTTAAGAGGTGTTGTTTGTTCATGCAGATTGGTTAACAGAAAATAATACAATTTTTTACTGGTTTCGTCTCAAATGAGTTACAATACATCATAAGAAGAAGAAAAAAGGGGGAGGAGTATGCGTAGTCATATAAGAGTCATAACATTAAAGATTTAGTAACAAAATGGCAACCATGATTGGCACTAGACAAAGAGCTACACTTGCAACATTTGCTGTCTGACCACTTTTGCGAGGAGTACCAGTAGGTAGAGCTGCAGGTGCTGTTTTTGAGTCATTAATATTGAAGGCAGTGGGGGATCGAGGACATCCACTGGCTCAAGGAGTGGCGATGGTGCTTCAACTGGTGGTAATACATCAGTTGGAATCGAACTCATCAGAGCACCCGGTGCAACTATTGGAGGGACTTCAGATTCCGGTCTGGAACATGAGCTTCCTGTTGTATTATACTCAAGTCACCACATGTAAATGAAGTACACCGTTAAAACATATTTCGCTAACCATAAAATATGTTCTACAAAGATTTTCAGCTTTATCTAAGAGAGCTATGTCAAGCACCAAGGACTACATCGTTAGCTGATAAAACTTTCCCTTAAGATTGCTTTTCATAATATTTTGTTTTGACCATTCTTGTAGTGGAACAAATTGTGCAATGCCATATTTTCACGAATTTTCATTTATTTGCGTTATGTCTGTGAAGTTAGTGAATTCAACTTACTCAAGTATGCACTAGCAGTTGCAGGGTACTCCGTCTCAAGTCCATCAACTCCAATTCCTGAGACATAAGTAGCTATCTCCATAATTGGATTTGAGAAGAAACCAAATGGGATAGTCGTGTATTCGTTTCTGAATGCTGAGACAAATACAGTGATATTGACGGATTGAATCTTTTCTATAACATCAGTAAAACCAGTGGTAAAGCCGCCCAAAGTAGTGACAATGGAGGATCTGTGAAGGTTAACCACGTCCACAAACTTCTTGATTTCGTCCAAGGATTGCTTAGGTGCACCGCACCTTCAATATTCTCTTCAATAGTAAGGACTTTCTTGTAAGTAGGGATTCTTTTAAACACAGAAAGTACTACACTATCGTCTGATTGTATGAAAACTTGTTGAGTGAGTTGTTTGTCGAAAGTGGCATTGCTTAAGAAACTGGAAACTATTTCTGTGACGTTAAACCCCTTCTTTGATGCAAGGTAGGCTGCATTCTGCGATAAATGATATAGAAAAAATGAAGATACACTTCACGGTAATTTACTTAAATTTTTTTCACGGTACAAACAAGCAAGAGCACAATAGAAAAAGAAACTCACCTCTATATTGATCAGGATTCCTGTCACTGCCTTTTTCTTTGCAGACTCAAGAAATTCAGAGAGTGCCATAAGTTTTCCCTTATTCTTATTTGCTGGATTTCTTGGTATGTCTACTTCTTTGGGTCTTGTTAATTGTGCTGAAAAGAATTTTTATTTGAGATCATTGGGTTTCTCTAATTTAATCATAAATACGCCTATAATACGAAAAACACAGATTGACCATGGAATTATCTCCGTTGCAGGTTATGAGTATATAAGTGTTATATGTATCATGTGGAAAATTATATTTCGCCTTAAGTACACATTTAGTAAAAACCAGTTAACTAAATGTGTTTCTGACCTATGAAAAGTAATGCGATGAAAAATGTTAAGAAGCTTACGTTTTAAGCTTTGAATTTCGTTTCATGTTAGATCGAATGAGAAAATCCCGTTCTTTTGTTGGATTTCAGGGACCGCGGTAGCTCTGAACAAGAAAGTAGTCATTGCAGTTGTGCCACCCATGAGGTCTGCCGACTCTAAACAGAGAGGTATTCCATCTTTTGTCATTTGGACAGAGCAATCTATTATATCTGCCCCATCGTTTACTGCCTGTTGATAAGCAAGATCGCTACACCCAGCAAACACTCCAATTGCTCCATTATGTGATATGACTAAAGCTTTCTCTGTAAGACCACACTATCATAAATTTTCACATAAGCTTAGAGATATATGATTTTTTTGTTTTTTTCTCTTTTGCGTATAACTACGACTTACCTTTGCTAGGCTTAGTTTTATCTTGTTGTGCAAAGCAATCTGCAGGAGGAAAAATATGAGAAATCCCTTAGAAGTCTAATCCAAAAAACCCGTTAAAATGCAAATCATGAATTGTAGAGAAATAGTAAAAGAGGATCTTACCAATGACCTCTGAAGCAGTGGGAGGGAAGTCTGTAAGTACCCCATCAACCGAGAACTCAGAATTATCCATGAACTGCATGTACTCTAAACGTGGGGTCATAGCTATAGTTAAAGCTTCCAGGCAAGTCATTTGCGAAACCAGAAGCATAAACTTCAAGTCCCTGTTTATGAGCATCAGCTACAAGACTAGTATGAGCTTCTAAGTATTTATCAGCATTTACTGACCAAATAAACTTCTTCCGTCTTCGGAACTAAAATTCCAGAAGCAAAAGACTTGATTGAGGATAGATTTTCCACCAGTGAACCATATGTCTGCCTAGTCTTGGGCTCAACTTCATCCGAAGATAGAAACCGAAATATGAGTTTTGTTTTTTGTTTGTTCAGTTTTTCATCAAGGCTCTTTAGGATACCAACTTCAGGTGATGAGATGAAATTTACAGGCATGTTTTTGGTTACGGTTTGAATGTAGAATCCTAAATTCAAATTGTGCTGCTTATAGAACATGCCATTCTGCGATAAACGAGGTTGAATCCTTAGATATTGATAGAGAGGAATATAGAAGAAAGACAAATACTATCATCAACTTACTTGCACGCACGTTTAGCCAAAACCTGGGTCCTTTAAGGCTTAGTACATCTTCAACTGTAAGCATTGGGAGCATACCATCGAAGAAACTAGGATGAGAGAGGACATTTTGAGTCACTAGACCAGATTGTGTTAGGAGAGAGTTTCACAGATGCAAAAATGGAAAAACTCTAGTAACGGACTACTATATGCGTTCATGTCACACTGGAAACTAAGTGCTTTGTTGTGAAATCAGCCGTGAACCATGAAATTCCTAGATACTTGAGACTAACCAATTTCAATTGTTTTAGGTCTAAATCGATATGTCTTAATTCCTTTGAATTAATGGTCTATGCTTAACCTAAATCAAGTTGATTCAATTATCTAATGTCAAGCAAGCAGTTGAAAATTTAAAGACAAATGCAAATATTTTTAACTCCGTGGGAAACCTTTCTAGAAAAACCCACAAGTCGCTGTCGAATCACTCGACAGCTAAACAATCCACTATTGAAAAAGAATTACAAGAGTTTAACTACTTACAAACTCGATAAACATATCCCATGGTTACCTTTCTTCTAATCAAGCTCTTTGTAATCAATTTCAAGTTCTCGTAACTTCTCGCTCCAATCTCTCGTCGAAGCTTCCAATCTTGAATCCCTCAAGTTCTTCAATCATGATTAGAGTTTCTTGATCAATGATGATTGATTCAAGATTTGAGTGTTTTAATTATCTCTTGAATCTCTCAAGAATAATCTCTCATCACTCTAAAAACTCAAAACCCAAAAAAAATGTTTTCAAAAAAGTTAAATTATGAAAGAGGAAAAATTATCTTAAGTAGAAAAATAGAAAACATGTCCTCTGTTCGAATAAAAATAAATGTATTCGAATAAATAAAAGGCTGAGCCTTTTTATTCGACTAAAAGAGAAATCTATTCGAATAAATAAGAGCCTAAGGTATTTTATTCGAACAACATAAAATCTATTCGAATAGACATGTTCATAGGAATATTTGAATAGAAAATGAATCTATTCGAATAAAAGAGATGCTGAGGGAAAATGTTCGAATAGGCCTGCTCGAATAAATATCTGTTTTCTTAAAAAGACATACTTAATTCATTTTCCATAATCTGTAAAATACGATGGGCTTGATATTCTAGAACAACGAGTTAAAAACCTACTTACCTGTTCAGTGTCAGTCCAGCTGTAGTCGCTCCACGTGCACTCACTGATGCCGGATAATCACAAGATAGTGCTGACACCTACTCTAGACACTAAATGAAACAAACTCCAAAATAGATGTTTCAAACCACCCTTCAACCTTTTGTCCATTCACATTGTATGTCTTCTTCTTCTCGGGGTAGACGGTTGTTATATCTGTGAAGTTATCAAGCCTATCATCGGTTTGACATATTCCGGTCCCATCTTTCTTTAATTGTAGATCACAATATAAAATTACTTGGGGCACACTTGTTGAAATAGTAAATTTATAGGCATACTGGCTCGACTCAGGAAATAGCCCTGAAAATCTACCCCTTGCTATTACCACTGGCATATCACCTGAGGCAGGAATTAGTAGTAAGATATTAAGTATTAGTTAGAACTTCTTACTGGTAACTGTTAAGGGTGAACTCGAATTGATGGTCGTTCGAACGAAATATTTGTTTTCTAGGTTGGAAACTTTGTTTTGTCAAATTTAAAAGTTTTGATTACTTGAGATTAACCAATTTTTGATTAATTTAGGTCAAAATCGATAGGTCCGAATTCCTTTGAATTAATGGTCTAACCTTAACCTAGTTCAAATTGATTCGATTAACTAGTGTCAAAAAGCAACTGGAAATTAAGCACAAGACAATTTTTTTTTAACCATGTGGGAAACCTTTCTCAGAAGAAAAACCCACAGGTCGCCGTCGAATCACTCGACAGCTAAACAACCTACTATTGAAAATAAATTACAAGAATTCAATTACTTACAGATTCGATAAACACATCCCGTGGTTACCTCTCTTCTAATTGAACTCCTTGCAATCAATTCTACATTCTCGCAACGTTTTTTCGTTATCGTAACGCCTCCCTCCAAATTCTCGTCGAAACTTTCAATCTTAAATCCCACAAGTTGTTCAAATCATGATTTGGGATTCTTAATCAATGATTGAATAAAGTTTGAGTTATTAATTCTCTTGAATCTCTCAAAGAAATCTCCCCTCTCTCTAAAAAATACAAGCCCTAAAAAAATATATTTTGAAAGAGGTAAAGTATGAAAAAGGAAATGATGCATTTTATAAGAAAACTGAAAACCCGATCTCTGTTCGAATAGAAACAGAATCTATTCGAATAGAACAATTATTATTCGAATACACCAAAAATGTATTCGAACAAATAAAGTCCTGAAGCACTTTGTTCGAAGAGAGAAAAAACTTATTCGAACAGAACAAGTTTTATTCGAACATAACCAAAATCCTATTCGAACAAACATAGTTCTGAGTGAAAATGTTCGAATAGATATTAACTCTTATTCGAACAAGATCTTATTCGAACAAAATAAAAGCCTGTTCGAACAGAGACCTGTTTTTCTCAAAAAGACATCACTTTCTTTTCATACTCTATAAAATACTAAGGGCTTGACATTTAAAGTAAAGAGGTAGAAACCCACTTACCTGTTCAGTGTCTGTCCAGTTGTAGTCGCTCCATGTGCACTCGTTGACGACGGATAACCACGAGAAAGTGCTGACACCTATTCTAGACACGGAATGAAACAAACTCCAGATATGGATGTTTTAAAATTCGTTCGAACGAGACTGAAATTCGTTCAAACAAGATGCTTGTTTCTAGGGTAAAAACTTGGTTCCGTCATCGTTCGAATGAGATGAAAGTCGTTCGAACGAAAACCGCGTTAGCTGGTTTTGTAAGTTCGTTTTGGGACGTTGAGTTTACCTCGAGATTTGTAATATTTGTAATAAGTCTCCCATGTATATGAGGGAGACTTATGTTATTTGTTAACTATATTTTGGTTGCAATTTATGTGAGTTTAATTCTAGAGAACAAGGGTTTGAGATACTCCATTAGAAAGCTTGAAGAAGCTGGTAAAATTGTTTGTAACCTATTTGATCACAGTAGGTTTTTTGCGGGGAGTGGTTTTTTATTCGTAAGGGTTTTCCACTTCTCTCTTCCAGGTAAATCGTTGTGTTTTGGTTTCGTTTAATTTCTCAATTGGCGTTTCCGTTTATCGTTCTTGGGCAAGAGATTGGGATTAGCTACCCTAATTCCTAACAGTAACTAGTTTTGAAGGGCTTAATGACATCTTATTTCTTAGTTTTACATTTTCAATAGTAAAAAGAAAAAAAAGGGGAAAAAAATGTTTCCGTAAGTGTCAGCCAGTTCTGCCAAGACTTCTGGATATCTTGGCTAGAGCTGATTGAATTAACAAAATAACAAAAAACATGTAGCCCATCATCTTCCTCTATTACTCCTGAAGAAAATGAAACATAACTATTAAACCTTATGGTAAAAGAAGTAACAAAAACAATAAATTCGTGTTTCCGCTCCTTGAATCCATGTTTCTTCACAAATTTTCAGACCACTATTTTTTCTTACCAAAGAAAACTTACTTGTTGTGAAGGCTTACATTCCCTTTCAGAGAAGTGAAAAAAAAACTCCCAACTCTAAAGAGAGGAGAGAGAACCTAATAACTCTTACAAATTTTTTCAATTAATTGATGGTTCAAGTCCCTTCTTTTATTGGTAAAAACGTTTGTTCCTTCCCTGAAAACATGCCCTCTTCTCTTTATATGTTTTCTTTGGTGCATTAAGGAAAGGTCAGTTGTAACTATTTTTTGAAACATCTCTGCATTCTGAGCTCCCAGAGTAAAACAATAATTCCAGTTTCTCTTGATAGGCAGATTGCAAAGGAAACTGCAAGTTTTTGAAACATCTCTGCATTCTGAGCTCCCAGAGTAAAACAATAATTCCAGTTTCTCTTGATAGGCAGATTGCAAAGGAAACTGCAAGTTAAAAAAATATAGAAGGCCTTGCGCTATAGACTGGACCTTCACCTCCAATTACAACAAAGTGCACCTTTACTGGGTTCATATGTACATCAGAATATGCAGCTGTTGGGGAAAATACAGAAAGGGTGTGATATATAAAATATGACACAAACACGACAGTGAAGAAATGAACATCACACAATAACATTGCGAATAATATTCAAAATCCAAACAAATAAGAGCACAAACATGGAAGACTACATTTCCGATAATATTTACATCCACAAAAGTTGCAACTTCAAACAAACAACAAAGTTAAACACAGTACTGAAAGCCGATGGCTTCCTCTTAGGATTTAGTTTTATTTAGTACTAGATGTCCAGTGAAATTTATTTTCCAAAGATAGATTTGATCCACCAGATGCCTTTGGTATCCTTGGGGCCTTCTTCTCCTTCTGGTGGAGTCTCTGACTGCGGTGTTTTGTGTAGTTTTGTGACATCATATCCTTCATCTGTGGCCCTCTGGACAAGCTGATTGTAGATCTCTTCATCTAGATGAGTCTGCCTGCACAGGATCTGAAACATAGAAAAAAAACCAATCACTCCCAACAAACAAAAAGAGAACCACTAAAAAGCACCAATAGAAGTTACGGTGAATCAAAACAAAGTAGCTTATAAGAAGATATGGAGGATCAAGGTTAGAGAACAATAGGAGAGGAAGTGAAAATATATATTATTTTTGGCAAGTTTTGTACAAACAGAAATCAAACCCATTGTTAAATCTTCAAAAAACAAGACACCTATAGTACTGCAGCATAGATTAGTAAACAAATACCAAATAAGCAGAATTCAAGGGCACTCGCAGCCATAGTATAAGCATGGAAACAAAGTATTAGGAAAACCATACAAAGGAAACTCATCACATAAATATGGCTCAAACATAAATAAGCAATAAGCAATAATAAGCGAAAAAAAGGAGAAAGAAATCTCATTTTACTGGGCAAATAAAGAATTTGAAAATATATCTAACTTTTTATTTTTCAATTCTTCCACAAGTGCAGGGAAACATAAAACAAGCCCACTAATATTATAAACTTCTAAGACATAACTTAGTGATATCAGTCACTTAACTTATTAAGGAGAGAGTTGATGGTTAAAGATCCTACAAAATGGTATAGTTGGTTGAGGGAAACAAAACCCAATAGTCCATATTTCAACACTGAATAACCAAATACTGAAGGCCGGAGAACACACTCTCAATATATCGGTGATACATAATGATGTTTATTAAAATTCACAATATGTTGCAATATCACGGGATTGCAATATTTCTTCAAATTGCAACCTAATTAACAAGCATACTTCTTCATGTTTCTCATGTCTCGCCAATTACATACACGGTTCCAAAAAATCCCCCGAGTCTTTCTTCTTTCCAGAGTCTCGCACAAAGTTAAATTCAACACTCCTTAATTATCCTCTTGATGAAAAATATTAATTTCGCCAAAACTACGCCATATTACTAAGACAATACTTAATACATCAGAAGACCATTAAAAATGGTATACTCGGTTGACGGAAACAAAACTCAGTCGTCCAAAAATCACAATATGTTGCAATATTGCAGGATTGCAATATTTTCCCAAATCCTAACCAAATTCACACTAGGACTTCTCTCATGTTTTTTCATCTCTCCAATAGCACTCACATTACCCAAAAATTCCCTGAAATTTCTTCGTGCCCCCTAAGTTACACCCAATAGCCCCTTGCCTTAATCAATTTCAAACTCAATGTCTCTCCATCCCTCTCAATTTCCTCCAGTTTCCCCAAGTTTTCTATAACTGCCAAGCTCCACACACTTTTGCACACTTCCTCAACTAAAACCCACATATTTCATTCCTTTCCCCAAGTTCGACCCAAACTTCCCAAATTCAAACTCTAAGTTCTCTCCTCTCTCTCAAATCTCCCTCAGTCTCCCACATTCTCTACTACTCCCAAAACGCCCCCCACTTTTCCGCATCCTCGCAAATTTCCCACCACCACAACCCCCTCAAATCCCCAAAATTTTCAATATCGCCCCATTTTCTAAGCCACATTAGAGACTATCGCTACATTTCATTTTCTCGCCCCCATTACATCTAATTCAATATAAGCATATAATTCATACCCAAATCATTCAAAACAACAAGTATGACTATCTGCAATTAATCTGCATTTGTAAATTGGAAACATGTAATCAATGGGAAAAATTATGTTATTTTCATTTCCGGAATTCTTTGTCTTTTTCCAGTTATGTTCGACCTTCCTTCATGGCCGAAATTTATCCTCTATGGGTTCACATAGACATTTATTTCCCCGAACTGGATCACTAGCATTGTGTCTTCATGATTTCGTTAAAACTCTATCAATATGGCTTACATGTGAAAATGATACAATGATATTGCTCATTGGAGCCATGATTCCACTGTTAGTTGATAGCTTATAATATGATAAATTAGTTATCCTTTCACATGTTAAGGGCATTTGGTCTAGTGGTATGATTCTTGCTTTGGGTGCAAGAGGTCCCGAGTTCGATTCTCAGAATGCCCCTTTTTTGATATTTTTATTTTGATGATTTAAGACCTTAAACAAATGGTATAGTTGGTCCAGGGAAACAAAACCCTATAGTCCATACTTCAACACTGAATAACCAAATACCGAAGACCAGAGAACACTCTCAATATATAGGTGATACATAATGATGCTTATTAAAAATCACAATATGTTGCAATATCACAGGATTGCAATATTTCATAGTTCCCCCAAATTGTCCCAAATTCTCCAAAATCCGCACATATTTGCATACTTTCTCAACAAACCTCTCACATTTCATCCCTTTCCCCCAAGTTCAACCCAATTTATCCATTTCCAAGCTCAAAATTCACCCCTCTTTCTCGATACATAGTCTATAATACATATCATCTAGTATTCCCACAATCTCTCCCATTTTTGTCTACATCCCCTCAAATTCCCACTCCAGCAACCCCTTAAAATCCCCAAATCTATCAACACCCTCCAATCTTCCCATTTCCATCAATCCCCTCATTCTCCGAGGGTGGCAACATAAGCGAATTACAGTAATATCTACCATGAAATAGAAAATATTAGTTTTTGCCAAAACTATGCCATATTACTAAGATATTACTTAATATATATCAGAAGACTATTAAAAATGGTATACTCGGTTGAGGGAAACAGAACTCAGTCGTTCAAAAATCACAATATGTTGCTATATCGCAGGATTGCAATATTTCACAATAGGAATTCTCTTATGTTTTCTCATGCACTCACATTTCTCAATAAAAAAACCCCGATATTTCTTCGTGCCCCCCAAGTTACACCCAATATCCCCTTGCCTTAATCAATTTCACACTCAATATTCTCTCCATCCCTCTCAATTCTTCCCCAGTTTCCTCAAATTGTCCTATAACTGCCAAGCTCCACGCATTTTTGCACACTTCCACAGCCAAACCCCACATATTTCGTTCCTTCCCCCCAAGTTCACCCCAAACTTCCCAATTTCAAACTCGAAGCTCTCTCCTTTTTCTCAATTTTCCCTCAGTCTCCCACATACTCCCCCCACTTTTTCCACATCGTCTCAAATGTTCCATCACCACAGCCCCTTCAAATCCCCAAATCTATCAATATCCCCCAATCTAACAGATAGCATTAGTCCCCTCACCACATTAAAGAAACTAATCGCTACATTTCGCCTTCTCACCCCCATTACATTTACTTCAATATAAGCATAATAATTCACACCCAAATCATTCAGAATCAAAACAACAACAATACTAATAAAAGGGTAAACTAAACAAACCCCATCTCAATAAACAAATACAAGTATCTAAAACAACAATAATAATAATTAAAAAAGGATATACTGATACTCCCCATCTCTGTTTTAATAAGAACTAAATCATAATATCTAAAACAGAGAAATTTAAAACATACCCAAAGATAGCTCCTGCTAGGCTGTCCAATCAAAGCATACTGATACTCCTCATCAATAAACAAAACCCAGTAATCACCAGTAACAGGTATGATAGGTAAGAAAGGAGGAACATAGAACTTCACTTTAAGCTTTGCTTCATCATTATTAGGATCAGCTTTATAGGCAGTTCCTTCAATGAAACCTCTCTTACCATCACTCCATGTTTCATTCAAAACATTCAAAGTAACACCATCTTCTTTAAGTGTATAAGTTGCTCTTGTATTTGTACCATTCTTTGGTTGAAACCTTGAGGGAAATGAAGCTATCTCATACCATCTTCCCATGTATCGAGATATGTCTAAACCCTTCACCACTTCCATCTCCTTCTTTGTGTTCGACATTTTTGTCTCTGTATTAGAGCTTCAGAGAGAGTGAAAGAAGATAGATAATAAAGGATGAGAGACGTGTGAGGTTTATAGCCCTCTGGCATTGTGGGAAAGAGACACACAGACGCGTGAACTACGACCGATGGGCTCATACTTGCACCCTAAGTAACCAACTTGGGCTCCAAGTTTGATTACTGACTAGAGGATCCTCTAGGGCTCGTGCAACAGCCAGCAAACCACACGAACCGAGGCAAACCGAAATATGACCGACGGGCACATACCAACCTCAAATCCCACCAGTGATGAGATTCGAACCCTTGTACTCCTGATGGTTGTTACAACACCTCCAACCAACAAAATATGCAATTATGGTTTGGCACACCGGAATCCCATACAGTTTTCGTCCAATAAAGAATTACAGTTTTTCACTATTCAACGCCATCCCAAAAAATATAAATCATTTGGTGAAACAATAAACAAATTAATTCATCAAAAACCTCGAATTATATGTCAACACGCGCTGAGCCATTAAGCTTTTACCATGTGTATTTAAAAGAAGGTGGGAGTTCAACGGTTCACCGCCGATGCGGTATGCCGATACTCCTCGCCAAGTTCAGGTTTCACGTACTTTGGAGGGAGTATGAGAGTGAGTACGCTCAACCCCATACCCATATTGAAAAGGTTTTTTGCAAGAGTGTGAAAACCGTAGTAAGAACATACATGTTGTTGGAGGTGCTCTTACACATCATCTCTTGTTAGAGCGCCCAAATTATATTTATTTGGTTTTTGGTGTTTTGGTGAGTGGGTACTGTAGGGACCTATCCCTCGACCTACTCTAAACACGAACTGATCATAGGGACCTGTCCCTCGACCTATTCCAAGCTCGAATTACCTCAATACCAGACTCACGCATTATACCTGTCTCCCACGAACTAGCAGTTACACATTCAACTGCCACTTGCCCCATTTTTTAGGAGAACGTGCCTCTGCACGATATCGAACTGAGAGTGAGGTCTATAAAAATGATGAGTTCTAGAGGAGAAAGGATCAAAATTTTTTTATCTTTCAAGATCAAGTATTTCTAGCTCAAGATATCACTTATAATAAGATATCAGCCTCAAGCAATAAAAGTTACAGTTACTAAATCCTCAAATCGAGGTTGTGGTTTTACTTATTCAAAGGTTTCCACACTAAATTACCTGTGTTATTTCCTGAATTATACTAATTCTTGTCACAAATATATTTGGTATAAGATCTAATTTCGTACGAAATTAGGCCATTACATTTGGCGCCGTCAATGGGAAATAATATATTTTCTACGATATCCTAAGGCATACATTTACTTAACTATATATTTCCAATCATAGTTACTTCCAGGCGACCCACATCAGGAGTCCAACTCGATCTTTTAGTCGAACCAGATCAGCTCGCAGAACTATGAGAGAACCTTCACGCCAAAATAGAGAAAGTAATGAGCTTGAGCGTCAGTTAGTACTTGACTGCGAGCTCTGCGAACAAGAACTTTTGGATGAGCGTCAAGCTCGTCAACCAAATTCAAGCGACATGAAGAACATATGATAACCATGCAGACCGCATTGCAAGCTTTATAAGATACTCAACAAGCTCCCCTTGTCAAAGATCGTGCTCAGAATCCAGCAAACTCTTGAGTTTCTGCATGAAAAAGGTTAGGACCTTGAGGAACAACTAGCAAAACAATTTCCAGAGGTCTTCATAACAAACCATAAGCTTCAATTCATTTGGGAAGAGAAGATCAGTTCGATGTCAATAGAGGTCCCTAGCCTTCCAAGTGTCAAGAGGAAGAGCAATGACATCCACCCAAGATACCCACATGTGAACGCTTGAGCGAGGGCACCGATACTCATAATCCTTGCCCAGCCTGCCAAGTCACTAAAGCACCATGTCAATACGTTACACAAGAACAGATGGATCAACGTATCAAGGAGTTATTTGAAGCTCAAGTTCTAGGCAATAAGGACAATTTCACCAAATTATAAGGTAATCCAATTGCCAAAGAGTTGTTTGATATGAAAGTACCAACAGGTTTCTATACTTCCAAGATCTGTAAATACAAAGGCACTAATCCGAATGAGCACATTCAACAATTCTGTGTTTATCTGGGATTGTATTTAAATCTAAACCATATTCTATGTCGTCTGTTCGCCACAAGTCTATAGGGAGAACCACTACGGTGGTTCCATTCTCTTCCTGAAGATTCCATTCTCACATTCGAATAACTACATAAGATTTTCGTCAAGACATATGCTCATAATAAAGACAAAAAAGAGAATTTATATTCTCTTATTAGTCTCAAACAGTCTCAAGGAGAGAAGCTCGAGGTCTTTGCAAAGAAGTTTCTAGAGCTCACACGAAAAATTGACAATCTTGATGAGAAAACAACCATTTCTGCGTTTACAAATGTACTACAAATTGATTGTAAAGTAAATGAACATCTCTTCTTAAACAAACCCGCGACCTTGGAAGACATGATTACCAAGGTCAATGGGTATGTCGACCTAGAAAAGATGATGACCGAAAGGTATAAATCTGCTAAATCCTTCCTAACCACGAAAGGCCATGTAATGGCATGCTTTCTGGAAGGATAATTTTTGCCAATACTTTTTGTAAGGATAATGTAATAATAAGCTAAAATGAATAAGATTTTACGTGAAAACTCAGGAAAGGCTGAGAAAAACTATGACCTCGGGAGGATTTTAATGTAAAATCTAATAGGTTGCTAGTTATTGCAGTTTGTTGTGTGATAGTAAAGTAAGGATGAACTAATGGTAAAGTTGCGGATCTGAATAATCTATTCTATGCCTGTATTTATAGTAGATATAAACAGTTTACAAAAAGAAGAAACAGTCTCCTATTTTTGGGGTAGTGGGAGAACTTCGCAAATATCTAACGGCCCTTTCTTGACCAGGTACAATGACTACTTTTAGTAGGTCGAGGACTTGTGGATGTAGACGTGGCATTTTCTTGAATTCTCGGCTGTCTTCGACTATGTTATGCTAGCTTACCCTTGTCGAATATGAGAAATATGCTACTACAATCGCTCCATTCTTGACAAAAATACTTGTGGTTGTATCGAGAAGAGATCAGAAGCTGAAGATGTTGTCGAATGTTCATACAAGTCTTTATGTTATCATTTTTGAGGTCAAAGTCAAGTGAATATGGTCATGTTTTTCCCGAGAAACATTTAATGCGGGTCATTGGACTTTGTAACTGGAAATGGAGGTTATAAATAGCTGGTTTAAACAAGGATTTGTACGGTGGTGTTTGGGAAGGGTGTCACCCTAAGTGTGGTGTAGTAAGTGGTCTGAGTATATAGATGGTTACCGTGATGACTATACAGAGGTAAAGTGCTACTTTATCCCTGTACCGGTTGTCATAATGGCGAGGAGATTTGAGGGAGGTAGAGTTAGAAAGTGCTTTCGCGCGGGGTATCTATTAGAGCTAGTGTCAGTTGCTGTTGCAGAAGGTGTTGGAGTTCATCAACCATTTGGAGAAGGGGCTACTATTCATATTGAAGATGGTGATATAAATGCTGGCTTGGTGCCTGCGGATCTTGTCAACCCCAAATAATTTCTTGTAATTTTATGCTGCTATTCTTTTGCAGAGGCAGCTCTGTTTAAAAGTTCCCTAACATGAGATTCATTAAGTTTCTTAGGATATCGCTGCCTTTTTTCTGGAGGCAATGTCAGATTCTAGTGAAAATAAGTACATAGCAATTAGGCCTTCAAGTCGAATAATAAATGGAAATGTAGCTGTACGTAATGTAATCGAATAAGTGAATTGTTGAATGTAAAATGTAACAAATAGTGTTATGAATAAACTTTACTTTTCGGCTACATATTGTGTTTATAGTTTTGCGATCTTGAAGTTTGAACTAAACAAGTGATCGAATTATTTTAATGTCGAAGTAAAATGTGTTGAATATGAATGAGTGTCGAGTTTGAGATATCTCGAAGTATAGTTTATTTGTGTGGGGCCAGGAACGGATTTTGATGTTGGTTGATTTGACTTTTTAAGTATATAGTTCCAATGAAAAATAAATGTTGAACTTGATTGACTTTGACTCAGATGTTCTATAAGTACATCTTACTTATAAAAATTGAGATTTTGTGCTTGAGGAAATGGTGAAAACCAGGGTGCAAGTTCGTAAGGAACAGCTCAGTCACATTCAAGCTAAGTATTGGGAATTGTTTAGGGGTTACTTCGGAAATTGGTGTGCCAATTTTCAAATGGAAGTTTTAGTGGAACCGAATTACGAAGGGATGAGTGAGGCAGATGCGAAGTATACGGAAGAAGATTTTTAGTTTCATTGCAGACTTGAATTTTTGATTCCTTCGGAACGTGTTAGTAGCATGTACTCTCAAGCAAAATTGTTGGTTAGGGAGGAGGATGCTGCTACAATTAAGAATTGTTGAGGGCAATTTATTTTGTGAAGCAGACAATGTAATGATCGAATAACATTGTATGGTAAAATAGTATGAATTTGTTTGTAAAATAATTTATGCATAGATTGTGTGAAGTTATGCTAAGTGTTTAAATTCGATAAGATGAGTAGAATATAATTTGACGTAAATTGCGTGAGGATAGTTTGGAATCAAGCATATTAAATGATAGAAAGAGGGCCATGCAATGTCTTTAAATGATGGTCAGATGTTTTTCCCTATGGGATATCTGGGTTTGTATTGAGATCATTAAATGGTATTCCTCGATGGGATAACATAAAAAGGAAATGATGACCAAATATTATTCCTCAATGAGATATCTGGGTTGTCGAATGAGATTACCAGATGTTATTCCTCTATGGGATATCTGGGTTTTGATGACCAGATGTTATTCCTCTATGGGATATTTGGGTTTTTATGACCAGATGTTATTCCTTTATGGGATATATGGGTTTTGATTACCAGATGTTATTCCTCTATGGGATATCTGGGTTTTGATAATGATTACTAGATGTTATTCCTCTATGGGATATCTAGCTTTTGATAATGATTACCAGATGTTATTCCTCTATGGGAAATATGGGTTTTGATAATGGTTACTATTTGATTTGAAATTGACAAAACATGATATGTTTTGTGTGAGTAGTAATGATTGCAAACGAGATCCTGTAATGGGATAGTGTTTGTCGAAGAGAAGAATGTTAGTTCGCGATGCATATATGTTAGTATGCATCGAAACGAAATGAAAGTAAAGATGGTAAATATGATTGTGCGATAGATGTATTGGAAAGAAAATATAACTTTATTGGAATCAGCCAAAATCAGTTACAGTTTGTCATTTGTAATTTTTTAGTTGGGTAGTGCTCCATGGAAATTTGAGTTGTTCTTTGTCTTCGGTCATCAGCCAGTAAGTCCCACTATCTGTTTTGTCACTGACAATGTATGGTCCTTCCCAGTTTCCTGACAATTTTCTAGAATTCTTAGGTCTAGTACTATCTTGAATCCGTTGAAGGACAAGGTCTCCAATTCCAAAATTTCTTTTTCGAACCTTTTTGTTATAAGCTTTTTTTAGTGTGTCATGGTACCGTCCCAAGTTTGCAATGGCTTTGTCTTAGGTTTCTTCAATCTAGTTTAGGTTACAGGGGATACCTAGCTCATTGTCTTCATCTGTGAGTTTACTTTGACCACTTGGTAGCTCAAGGTCTAAGGGTATGACTGCTTCAATACCGAAGGCCATCATAAAAGGAGTATAGCCGACAGACGTTCGAGGAGTTGTTTGGTATGCCCAGAGAATACTTAGTAATTCATCTATCCATCTTTTTTTTTCTCGTCGAGGCGCTTGTGTAGTCCTGATTTAATACTCTTGTTAATGGCTTCAGCTTGTCCATTTCCCTGTAGATAGTAAGTTGCCGAAGTTAAGAGTTAAATCTTATATCTGTGGAGGAAAGTGAGGACTTTACTGCTGATGAATTATTTGCCATTGTCGGATCGTATCATTTGTAGGCAGCTAAATCTGGTGATTATGTATTCTCAAAGGAACTTGATGACTTTATTTTCTTCGATTTGACATAGAGAAACTGCTTCGACCCATTTTGTAAAGTAGTCTGTGGCCACAAGAACAAATTTGCTATTACCCGATGCTGGGTGGAAGAGTCTAATGATATCGATCCTCCATCTTTGGAATGACAGAGGAAATTGCTTATATGTAAATTGAGTACTAGGCTTTTGATGTCTTGAGCGTGGATTTGACATTTGTAGCATTTACGAATAAAGTCTTCACAGTCTTATCGGATCTTCGGCCAGTATAACCCTTGAGTGAATGCTCATTGGGCCAATGATCGTCCCAAAATATGAGCTGTGTAGATCCCTTCGGGAAGTTCTTTGATTTTTATTTTGGCCTATTTCTTAGAGATGTATTCAATAAGAGGTCCTCCTCCAGTAATATGATAGAGGATGCTATCTTGGAATGTGAATCTTGGGCATTTTGGCCTATTTCTTAGAGATGTATTCAATAAGAGGTCTTCTCCAATCGTCTTTATCTTCATTTTCAATAATATTGATTTGTATTGTATAGCTTATATTGAGACTGGAATGTTCGTTAACTTCGATATCCAAAGTTCTCTTTTCAATGTCTTCGAGCAGTGCAGCAACGTATACCATTGCGTTAGCGTGGCGATTTTCAGCTCGAGGGAGGAAAGAAATTGTTGCCGATTTGAATTTGCTTATTTTTTCTTTGACTAAGGCTACATGGTCAACCATCTTATCGGATGTCTTGAATATCTTGTTGTAATGATTAGCGATGAGTAAGGAGTCGGCATAGACAACTTTTTCTTTTTGCCCCAAGTGTTATTACAAGATCCAGTCCATGAAGGATAGCTTCATATTCTGTTTTATTGTTGGTGACATAGAATTTGAGTTTAATAGCTTTTTCGATACGATGGTTGGATGGTGTAACGATAACGATGCCGATTCCTGATCCTCGTGGTTCAGCAGATCCATTCGTAAAGAGTCTCAATCCTGTACTTTGGGACCAGGCATCTGGTTCTGCAATTGAGTCATCAACCAATACTTCTTCGAGTTCTTCCCAATCGGGGTCTTTGACTGGAAAATTTGCCAAGAAATCAACTACTGCTTATCATTTGATTGATATCTGAGGTTCGAAGGAGATGCAATATTCCCCGAGGAATACAGACCATTATTAAATTTTTTAAGATTTTTTAGAGAGTACAAGTTTGAGAGAATATTTAATAATGATTTTGATAGGATGAGCTTGGAAATAAGGTCTAAGTTTCTGAGAGCTGTAGAACAAGGCAAGTAGTTATTTTTCGGTTGTTGTATAACTTTTCTCAGCAGACATGAGAGTCTTGCTGATGAAGTAGATTGGTTTTTCTACACCGTCATCTTCTCGAATAAGGACAGAGTTAATGGAATCATCGGTTGTGGATAAGTGCATTGTCAGTGTTTCACCATTAACTGGAGTACTGATGACAGGAGGACGCCCTAAGTATCGTTTAAGATCTTGGAAGGCTAATTCTCAATCAGGAGTCCAAACGATTTCCTTGGTTTATTTTCTAGATAGTGGAGTTAGATTTCCACGAAGAATGAGGTAAAAAAGTTTGTATCGATCGGATGATTTTGAAATGAACCTGTGAAGAGCAACAATCTTGTCAGTAAATTTCTGTACATCTTTCTTTGTTCGAGGAGATGACATTGCCATTAGTACTTTGATTTGTGCTGGATCAATTTTGATTCCCCTTATACTAACCAGATGCCCCAGAAATTTACCGGATGCAACATTGAATTGACATTTTTTAGGGTTGAGTTTCATCTAGTAGGTACGAAGGATATCGAATATTGTTTGGAGGTTGTTGCAGTAATCTTCACGCTTCAAGTTTTGCAGATCATATCATCGATGTATACTTCCATGATTTTGCCTAAATGATCTTTGAACATTTTGGTGATGAGTCGTTGGAAAGTGGCTTCTACATTCTTTAACCCAAAGAGCATTACCACGTAACAGTAAAGACCTCTTTTTGTGATAAAAGTTGTTTTTTCTGATCTTCTTCGGCAAGTGGAATCTGATTGTAACCAGAAGCTGCATCCATCGTCAAAAAAAGTTTGTGTCCTACGATAGAGTCGAGGAGATGCGGGATAAGTGGGAGAAGATAGTTATCTTTCGGGGTAAACTTGTTAGGTTCTGTAAAATCAATGCAGACTTTGATTTTCCCATTCTTCTTCAGGACTGCCACTATGTGAGAAACCCATTGTAGATATTTGGCTTCCCTAATAAATCCTACATGAAGGAGTTTATCAATTTCCTCATTATCGGCTTCGCAAAGGCGAAAAGCTAGATTTTGACACTTTTGTTACAACTGCTTTGCTGTCTGGAAGGGGGTTGAGCTTGTGACATACGACCAAAGGATGGATGTCGGGCAATACCTTGGAAAGACCATACAAAGATATTGACATTTTTCTTAAGGAGTTGGATCATAGTTTCTTTCTCATTAGATGGCAGCTTGGAACCAATAAAGGTGTTACGCCTGAGCCCATCGAGTTTAATGGAATCTACTACCTTAGTATCATGTTGCTCGAATGTGGGGGGTGTTTCCTCCTGTAGTTTATGTGCCTTAAGAATTTTTACCGTATGAGAGTTGGTGGTGGTATTCTTGCACATACGTGCAACTGTATGGCTCCCTTTGATCTCGTAGACTCCGTGATCTGTTAAAAATCTCAATGCCAAATAATACGTAGAAGGTACTTCTTTGATCGAATGTAACCAACTCCGCCCTAAAATTCTTAGATATTTTGACTCAGCATCGATGACCATGAATTTAGTGAAAGTGGTTTCAGACCCCACTTGAACTGGCAATGTAATTTCTCCTATTGCCGATTCTTTTGAACCATTATAACCTGTGATCGTGGTTCTCAAAACTTTTACTACATCTTTGAGACTGAGAACTTCAATTGTTCTTCTGAACAAAACATCTGCGGCACTTCCTGTATCGGTGAAAAATGTGTGTAGGTAGTCTTATCCTACTTTGAACATAATGACCAGAGGGTCGTCGTGAGGGTACTTGACATGGCTGGTGTCGCAGTTCTCAAAGGTAATATCAGTTTCGTGACTATACACGTTGTGATACTGACATAATGATTTATTGGGGATATTAGGAATTATTTGTGCTATCCGATTGAACTCATCTCAAAAAAGAAATAAAACAACTAAGGAGAACGCAAGATCGACTTACCAGTCGACAAACGTCCCCTCCACTCGCCCGAAGCGAGCATAGATCAAGGGCAATTCAACGTGATGATCCACCAAGGGATGACGAGCTACGTATTTCTCGATCCAGATCTGGGAACCCAAGCAGAGCCTTTCAACATTTTGGGTTGACATCCTCAGCATCGACAACTCAAGGAAGTCGACGCACGCGTCATCAGACCCCCCCTTCCTGAAGGAAGACCGATCTGGGATCGGTTGGGACTAGAAGGACAGGGAGATTTTGGTCCTTAGGTTGCAGCCTTACAATTTCCCCCGCAACAATTTGTTACCTTGGACGACCTCAACAACAGGATCTAGGCAATAAATTTTGGTATTCCAGGCTGAAGATCCGCACTTGATAGAATCGAGACAAACCACATCTCCCCTAATCTCGAAGTTATGCCCATCCTAAAAAATTTCCATACGCCTAAATTTATTCAGCATGGAGATTTGACTGACCCGCTTACACATGTTTGACATTTCAAAGTTGTAGTTGGATTATATTCCAAACTCGACCATATGTTATGTAGACTCTTCAACATGAGCCTGAGGATGAACCGTTCTGTTGGTTCTATACTATTTAGGAGGCCTCTATCACCACGTTCAGCTAGTTACAACATCTTTTCAAATCCAATTACGCTCATGATAGAGAGTGAAAAATCACTGTCGATTCCTTATTTTACTTCAAGCAAGGCGTGAAAGAAACCCTGATAAGCTTTTATAAACGCTTCCTACAAGAAACAAGGAAAATTGGTAACTTAGATCCTAAAATCGTAGTTCCAGTATTCACCTCTGCATTGCACATTGACTCAAAAGTTTGAGATGGGATTTCTCTACACAAGCCACGTACAGTCACTGAGATGATTGATGTGGTTAATAACTACATCAAACTGGAGCGATCAAAGAAAGATAAGATGAAAAGCTCATCTGTAATCTATTCTCGAGAAACATCTTCGACCCCATCTCAGCGAACAGTCACTATAGAAGCGCCCAAACAACGTGACAGAAACACTGACAACAATAGAAGAAGGGACGACAAACCAGACGGACCTATCCCAATTCTACCGCCAATGACAATAACTCTCTCCGCTATCTTGCCAATGATAATTCCTGATCTTCCCAACATACCACTATGTCAGTATCACAATGTACATAGCCATGAGACTGGCACCTACTACTTCCTCATACGAATATTCCATCGTATTCTATTAGCTGGAAGACTTCACAATTATGTCATCGATATCCAAAAGTTCCTAGAGAATGAAGCAAAAAATGAAGAAGTTGAGCAAAATTAGGCCCAAGGGAAAGATCGCTACCTGTATATGATCGTTATTGAGAAATGGAAGAAAAGAAAATAAGACGATCGGATTGCATCTTGCTGTAAAATGACCTCCTCAGACAAATTAACAAAGCTTCTTCCAAGCACAAGCAAATAGAAATGTCATTACCAAATCACCTTCAAAGACTGCGACACCAGCTACGTTAAATACCCTCATGATGACCCTCTCGTCATTATGCTTAAATTCGGATAAGACTACCTACATACGCTTCTTATCGACACCAGAAGCGCGACAGATGTATTGTTCAGACGAGCAATTGAAGTCCTCGGCCTTACAGATTCGGTAAAAGCTTCAGTAACAACAATCATGGGTTTTAATGGTTCGAAAGAATCTGCCATAAGAGAGATCACTCTGCCAGTTCTGGCGGGTTCCAAAACTACGTTCGTCAAATTTCTTGTCATCGATGCAGAGTCCAAACATTTAAGGATTTTAGGATGAAGTTGGTTATATTCAATCAAAGGAGTGCCTTCCACTTATCATCTAGCGCTGCATTTTTTAACAGATCATGGAATAAATGAAATCAAAGGTAGCCAAGCGGTTGCACGAATGTGCGAAAATACCATAACCAACCCTCATACAATTAAACTTCTCAAAGCTTAGCAACTACAGCAAAATGAGCCACCAACGTTCAAACAACATGATATCGAGGTTCTAGAATCTGTTGAACTCGATGGCCCAGAGCGTACAACCTTCGTCGGCTTCAAATTATCAACCTACGAAAAAGAGGCCATGATACATCTACTTAAGAAGAACATCGACATCTTTGCCTGGACATCCTAAGAAATGTCTGACATCGATCCCTCCATTGCTTGCCACCGACTCAACCTCTTTAGACAGCAAAGCTATCATTTAAAAATGACGAAATCTGGCCCCTTGACTCCATGATGCAGTAAACACAGAAATTGGTAAACTCCTTTGGGTAGGATTTATTTGAGAAGCAAAATATCCGAAATGGGTTTCTAATATCATAGCGGTACTGAAAAAAAATGGCAAAATTAAAGTTTGTGCTGACTTCACAGATCCCAACAAGTTCACATCTAAAGACATTTTTCTGCAACTACTAACTCCGCAACTTCTCGACTCAGTCGCAGGACACAAACTTCTTTCTATGATGGATGCAGCCTCTGGTTATAACCAGGTTCCACTGGCCGAAGAAGATCAGGACAAAACAACCTTCGTCACCAACAAAAGTCTTTACTGTTACACGATAATGCCTTTCAGTTTAAAAAATGTCGGCGCTACTTACCAAAGACTTGTGACTAAAATGTTCAAAGATCATCTCAGCACAATTATGGAAGTATACATCGATGATATGATCTGCAAAAACTTAAAGCGAGAGGACCACTCCAGTAACCTCCAAACCATTTTTAATATCCTTTACAAATACCAAATTAAACTTAACCCAGAGAAATTTCAATTCGGAGTCGCATCTGGCAAAATTCTTGGGACATCTGGTCAGCAAAAGATGGATAGAAATTGATCTCGCACAAATCAAAGCACTCATTGCAATGCCATCTCCCCGAACAAAAAAAGCGTTTAAAAATTCGCAGGCAAGATCGTCGCTCTTCACGGATTCATCTCAAAATTATTTGATCGAAGCAAACTCCTTTACTTCCTTCTTTATGGCGACCCCACTCATCTCTCGAATAAATAGCAAAGGGAAATCATTTGGACTTCTGACTGTGAGATGGCTTTCCAAGATCATAAATGATACTTGGGAGTCCTCCTATAATAAGTACTCCAATTGATGGCGAATCACTTGCAATGTACTTATCCATAACTGAAGATTCAATCAGTTCCGTCCTTATTCGAGAAGATGGCGGAGTTGAAAAACCAATCTATTTCATTAGAAAAGCACTTATGTCTGCTGAAGAAAGGTACACAACAATAGAAACATAGCTACTCGCCCTGGTCTACGGTTCTCAAAAACTTTGTCCTTACTTTCAGCCTCATCCCATTAAAGTCATCACAAAGTGCCCCCTCAAACTAGTACTCTCCAAAAAAGAAAAATCTTGAAGAATCCAACAATGGTCTATTTTTCTTGGAGAATACGACATTTCCTTCGAACCCCAAATATTAATCAAGGGACAAGCAGTTGCCAACTTTTTGGCAAACTTTCCCGCCGAGGACCCCGATTGGGAAAAACTCAAAGAAATCTTCGCAGATGACTATTAGCAGAACCAGACACATGGTCCAAAAGCTCAGGTTGGCAACTTTTTATAGACGGATCAGCAGGACCACAAGGATCGGGGATTGGCATCATCCTCATCACACCTTCTAATCATCGAATCGAAAAGACTATCAAACTAAACTTCTATGCCACAAATAATGAGACTGAATATGAAGGAATCTTATATGGTCTCACTCTCGCACTTACTTTTGGAGCAGATGAATTAACAGTCTGCGTCGACTCTTTGCTCGTGGCAAATCATTGCAGCAAAACTTTCAAAACAACGACAAAATTGGGTAATTATGCAGCTCTGGTCGAAGGAAAGATACAGAGATTCAAACATGCAATAATTTCTTACTTACCCCAGCAGGAAAATTGACATGTCGATGCATTAACTTACATCGCTGCCATACTGGGGGATAGTGAAAAAAGATCTTCAAAAATCGAAATCGTTGAGCATTCCAGCCTCAATATACTATCAACATTCCTGATCACCATTGCTAAAGATGATGATCCTGAAGACTGGAGAAGACCATTTTATGCAGACCTCAACTCCAATATTCTCCCCAACAGCAAAGAAGAAGCTCGATCACTTTTGACCAAGTACCCCAAATTCACTGTCCAAGATCACATCTTATATCAAATCACCTGAGGGGGACCACTTATCGAATGTATTTCTTAGAAACAAGCTTAGATTAAAATCCAAGAACTTCACAAAGGTATCTGTGGAGCACATGTTTCAGGAATATCGTTAGCCCAATGCGCTTTTACATAAGGGTTGTACTGGCCCAAGATGAGACAGGACTGCGAGGACTTCGTTCGAAAATGCTAGAAATGCCAAATCTATGTCCAGGACAATAAAAGTCTAGCCTTAGACTTGCATATCAGCAATGCCCTCTGGCCATTCAAACGATGGGGAATCGACATTATTGGATCTTTCCATCCAGCATCGGGAAACCGAAGGTTCATCCTGTTCGCCACTGATTACTTCACAAAATGGGTTGAAGCAGTTCTTCTCTGCTATACTGATGAAAATGAAGTCATCAAGTTCCTTTGGGAGCACATCATCACCAGGTTTGGTTGTCCGCATATGATACACAATGATAATGGCAAAAAATTCATCAGCACCAAAAGTATTTGCTTTCCTCCAAAAATGCAAAATCTAGCTTAAAACATCCACACCATATTATCCTTAAGGTAGTAGACAAGCCGAAGCCATAAACAAAAGCATCAATTAAGGATTACACAAGCATCTCGACGACAAGAAAAGGTGATGGGTGAATGAATTCTTTAGTGTTCTTTGGGCCTACCACACCATTCCTCGAGTCTCAACAGGCTACACTCCATTCGTGATGGCTTTTGGTACCAAAGCAGCCATACCTTCGGACCTCGATCTACCCAGTACTCGAAAAAAATTTCCAGATGAAGATTATGAACTCGGTCTCCTTTACAACCCCAATTAGATAGAGGAAACCAGAGACAAGGCCATTGTGAATTTGGGACGATGCCATGATACATTGAAAAAAGCATACAACAAGAAAGTTTGAAAACAGAAATTTAGTTTTAGAGGCCTTGTCTTACGACGGATCCAAGATAGTACTCGGCCTAAAATTTCTAGAAAATTTCATAAAATTAGGAAGGGTCATACATTGTCAGCAACAAAATAGACAGTAGAACTTATTGGCTAATGACTGAAGATAAAATACAACTTGAATATCCATGGAACACTGCTCAACTAAAATTATTTTACAGATGAGACACTGTAATCATTTTTATCGATTCAAATAAAAAAAAATTATTATCAGTTTCCTCCTTACTATTTGGTTTGATCTCAATCTATACTTGTCAAGTATCCATCAGACAAACAATAAATTTACTATTTGATTTTATCTCAATCGATACTTGTCATGTATACATCAGAGAAACAATATCCTTACTATTTGATTTAATCTTGATCAATAATTATCATGTATATATCAGACAAACAATATCCTTACTATTTGATTTGATCTCGATCGATACTTATCAAATATCCATCAGACAAATAATATCCTTACTATTTGATTTGATCTTGATCTATACATGTTAAGTATCCTTCAGACAAACGATATCTTTACTATTTGATTTGATCTTGATCGATACTTGTCAAGTATACATTAGACAAACAATATCCTTACTCTTTTGCTTTGATCTCTGCCCATACTTAATAAGTATGCATCAGACAAATAAAATCTTTACTATCTTGATTTGTTCTTGGTCACTACTTCACAAGTATGCCTATAGACTATCATTCAAATTTTAAGTGAACAATATTTAATTACAGGATATTTTACTTCGCGCTCTTTACTTATCGAACAACCTCTGAAAGTGCTCTTGTTCTTCTCAAATCTAAATTCAGATACCCATCTTAGAATATTCATCTAGTACTCATTCTCATTACTTGCCATTTCATGGCCATCTTTTACATACCACGCAAACAAGCGTTCCCTACTTATCTGCCCGATCTATAGTCATATTCAATCAAAATCACTTTATCAAATCTTCTACTTAGAATTATTTACAAAACAAGTGCACATAATTATTTTGCAAATAATTTTTTTTAGCAACACAAAATTATTTCACCACAAACTACGAATTAAATTATTTCGGTCCTACTGGCCATTTTTATATCCTTTCTCAACGAACACAGCTTACAAGGGGTTTAACATTTCAGAGGGAGATTTTTCTTCATTCAAATTTAGGGCACCTTCGGGAACCTGTACATCTGCTATCTCACCAGGATGAGCATCATCAGCCTCCATCATTACATCATCTTTGATAACTTTGATTGCCCCACGTACATCAGGAGTCTGGGGCACATCGTCATCTGAACTATAATAAAAAATAGTACCACCAGCTTTTGCAAGTCCCTTGTAAAATTTTTTCTTCTCATCCACCTCATCAAACTATTCTCGAAAATGTGCCCTTACTTTCGTACATTTTTTCAGTTTCTCCTCATTTATCTTCGCCCTCACCTCATCGAGAAGTTTTCCCTTCTCTTGCTCCATTGCTTTATGAACATCGGCAACTTGCTCCCTTACATCTTTTTCATAGGTCATCTTCTTCTTTGCCAAAGCCTCCTTTTTTTCTTTCTCTGTCACTTTCTTTGCTTCACCAAGCGCAGCTTCCCTCGCCTTCTTAGCACCGAGCTTATACCTATTCAATGTTGCATTTAACTAAGCCTTCTCCACGATCAAATCCTTTTCTATATTTTTGTAGGAAATAATCTGGTTTGCCAGCTCACCACTGCCCCCAACGCGACCCATAGCCTCAGTTACCAATTTCTTAATCTGTATCAAAGTCATATAATGAATATTCGAGTGACCTACCAATTTTTTCATTCATAGAAAAACATTAAAATTTCTCAACTTCGTCAAATTCCTCTGACCCTCGCTAAAAATGTATTCAAACTATCAATCCCCACCAAGCAATCCTCCAGCTCCGTCTTTAGCTCATCCGTCCCAGACGTATAAGCATCCATAGTCTTCTAAATTTCTGTCTCAGACTCTTCTTCAGGACCACACTCCCTGAACCCCGTGGGGGATGCGCATCCACAGCAACCGCTGATTTATCGATACCAGCCACCTCCTCCATTATCGATTGTCGAGTTAGCCTCTTATGAGGAAGCAATGGAGGAACATCAGAACTCACTACCCTTTTCTATTTATTCCTTCCCAATGTCTCTCCTAGCATAGTATTAATTTCATTATCAGTGTTGTACCCAACCAAAGAACGATTTTCCAGTGGCAAGCTAGTATCTGCGGCTCTCTTGTTCTTCACCGACATTTTTCCATCGATAACAGGCACTTCCGAACCTTTTACCCTCAACCTCTTTAAACTAGCCTCTTGGAATAACGAGTTCATGAGATATTGGTCGATGACCAGGTTATCGATCCTACCAAAGAAATCTTTCCTCACCTTGTATAACTCTTTCTTTACTTGTGACTTCTTGTCAACCTATTTCAATGCTGCAAACAACATAACACAAGTTAGAAACACTTAACATCTCATTCACATAATTCGAACATCAAGTATTACAATTACATAACCACACTCCTAAGTGAAAAGTTTTTTTCTTTAAGGGTTCCCCGGGATCTTTCTTATCAAACTCATAATTTGTGGAGAAAAGTAAGTGCTCATCAGTGTATCGCCCCCCAGTTGATGCCACATAATAAAATAATGGTCTTTTCAGGGATCTTGCCAAGTACCGGTAGCCTAACTTTTGTGGGTTCATCTTGAGTGTGTAGTACATACATAAATCATTAACAGTTATCAACTCCTCCCCCTAGTCTTAAGTCAACCATTTATTTCCCCACAAACCCTAAACAGATCGTACACATTCGGATTGAACTGCCCTGGTACCACATCAAAGAAGTTCATTAATTTCTTTTGGTCCGCTCTGAAGGAAAGCTTCAATCCCTTCTTTCTTTATTCCTTATGCACCAAAAACCATTCAAGGGTACTTCCTGGTCGATCATCTCATATTGGTACTCCTCTAACCTTATATCCCCAGGAATCCTCTACTTTTTCTTGAAGCTTAATATCTCCTTGGTCTCTGGACCCTCTCCATAACATGCCTATTCGCCTTCCTTCATATCTTCTTCCCCATTCCCACTACCTTCTCGATCACTCGCTTGAGGCTTGTGATCTACATCCGTCTCCATGTCCTTCTCATCAGCTTGTTTGACAACACTAGGTACCACCTTAAACTGTTCCACGCTACCTATATCTGCGCTACTCGACACCAACCTATATTTCTATCCCAATTATTGTACACAACTTCTCACATCAATCACCAGGGGCTCTACATCTTCGAGATTCACATATATATATCTTTTTTTATCATTTTGAATTGGTTCAGCCATTCTAAAACGAACCTGTACATCAGATTCCGTATTTTTTACACAGTTATAATCTTTCATATGTGATACATAAATATGTTCATAAGTTCATATAATCATACAGATATCATTGTTGAGATTACTCTCCAACACATCATTCGTTTTACTATCTGCTACTATCATTTTACATTTATACTTCATACTATAGTTCCCGATACAGTTAATATGATTTAATTCATATTCCTATGTTTAATTAAAGTAACACATCTACTCAGTTCTCGATGCCTTTATATTTTTAATTATAACATCGATCACTTGTTAATCTAGTTTACTTTTGTCGAATTACAGGAAACTCAACAGCTTCTCGAACATAATTTACCTGTTTCCCGCCAAAAATACCATCATTCAAAAATTGATAATTCCCCTTCTCCGGCACAATATCCGGCCAAATCCCAACAAAAATAACGTCCCCAAAAATTTCACCATATCAAAACGACAATCTTCACTCATCTCTACAATCGCATCGTAACCACAACGCCAATAACCAATCACTCTCTCCACTCATCTCCACCAATTTCTCACACCACCTACACCAGAACCCATCCATAAAACCCCTATGACTCTATTTCTTCCACCTTCACACCCATATGAATCACACCCAAATTTTTTTTTCCTGAGCTACCCTACCAAACCCTAATACTGTTCTCTTATCCCCTACTTTTAAATCATTCACTTTCAATCCTATTCAATATATAACAACATTCACTTTACTTAATCTTATTCATATTTAATATAATCAATCAAGACAACAAACAATCAAAGCTTGAATCACTAACCTTGTTTACGCGCTGCTTCCGTATCCCTCTTCTTTGCTCACTTGGTTCTTTAAATCAGAATGCTAATCTCCTCCTTCGCAATTGTAGACAACTAATCCAACGACGAGCAAAAGCAATTCACACTAAAGAATATTTTTTTTTGTGTTTGAAAAGTGTGAACAGTCGCCCACATCTGAGGTATTTATAGACCCCACCTGACTGTTCATCGCACTACTTCGCAACCGTTCAACTCCTTGAACGTAATGCCTTCTACCTCTTTTCCCAGCCTCTTCAATACTTTGTCTTCTCAGTGCCAACAAACGCTTACACTCCCACGCTAATCCTTCCTTATCTCAAAGAATTTCTTTGGCTACATTCATGTACAACAAAACACAACCTATATTGTCACAAAGACGATTAACATCATCTTCCTTATATTTTATACTCTCACCTAAAGGAACACATCTTTCCATAATAATTATTCTTGTTAGTTCCCTCAATCTACTTTAACTACAAATTCCTATATTTTTAGGCCCATATTCGACAACATCTACATTCTATTCAAAACTTGCGTCCAACTATTTTCCATTGCCAAATTTCAACATGTACACCTTCAATTCGACAAATAAATAGCACATTACTTCATTCAACAAAACATCTTGACAAACTTTTTTACATTTATTTGACCATAACAACTCTTTACAAGGATCTACTCCTACAAACATTACAAACTTCATAAGAACCTAGTTGTAGCTTCATCTTCCCTCTTCACCAACAACTTTACTCGAGTCTATATTCCACAACAACATTCAGGTGGATGCTAAAACTACAATTTGACATAAAACTCGAAGTCCTCTTCAGCTTCCTTCACTTCTGCCTCACTCATCCCTTCATAATCAGGTTCCTCCGGATCTTCTATATGCATATCACAGTCCCGAGATCCAAAATATATAGTGTACACCCCATCCCAGGCCTGAGATCTCGTCTTCACCATCTTGTATGAATGCATCACATCTGTAGTAACACGACTTATTTAATACCCCCTCCAGTCCTGGTTCAACTCACCTGCATTTACTATGCCTCATAACTCTAAAATTTCCAAGTCAAACAATCAACCTTAGAATCCGTTCTTGGACCCACTCAGTCAAATACATTCGAGATGTTATGACAACCCAACAACATTTTATGTGCATTCACGTTCGACATATGACCTTAATTTATTTTGAACTACAATTTAACATCCACAAAACACAAGAATAGAATATCGAAAATCTTAACTTTATATATTATGAATAAGTTACATTTCATGTTCTCCCCCAAACTGACGCACTCCATTAACTTCAATACCGCATGATGACATTATTGTTTCCAACAAATACACATCTTCTTTCTCTTGATCTCTCTCCCTCCCCAACGCCGTAACATGATCACATGATGAATTATCTTCGATCAGTATACGCCAGATTTTTCCCACATGCTATTCACCGTCTTTTACCTCAGACAATGTATTAGACCACACTTGGGGGGTGACATCCTTCTTAAACTACCACCATCCCAACCTCACTAACCCCCTTTTTATACCCAATTTAACTTTGCCAGATTCACTATACTGCATTAATTGCGCCTCGGGAATGACTTGACAAAATACAGTTCCTTTGACCTCAGAAATAACACAGATAACTCATCTTCTAATTCGGCAACCTCTTCAGCTTCTAACTTCTTCTTAACACAACCACAAATGCTTTTGTCAAGAATGGGGCGATTGTAGTAACATATTCCCTTGATTTGGCAAGAGTAGGCCAGAAAAACATAGTCAAAGACAACCACACATGATCGATGGCCATCATTCGAAAAGTTACTATAAGTCCTCGACTTACCAAAAGTAGTCGTTGAAGCCTGGTCAAGGAAGAACCGTTAGTGATCTGCAAAGTTCACCCACTCCCTCGGAAGAAGAGATTATTTCTTTATTTTTGTAAAACTGCCGGTATGACTATAAATACAGGCAGAGAATAGATTTTGCAGGACTGCAATCTTTTACTATTCCTTGTTTTAAAACCCAACATCACTCCAAAACATGTAATAACTAGCATCTTACTGGATTTTACATTAAAATCCTCCTAGAGATCGTGGTTTTTCTCAGCCTTTATTAAGTTTTCCACATAAAATCTTGTTTATCTAGTTTTATGATATTCTCTTTGCGAATAAGTATCAACGAAGATTCTCCTTTCGAAAAACACGCCACTACACTCCTGCTGAAGGGTAAAGCATGGCTGACATCCCAATGGTATAAAATATATCTATTGTAATATGACATGAAAATAAATAGTATCTGACACAGACATATTGAAATAGATGAAAGCTAGTATGACCTTTGCCTTATCTTATGTCTGGTGGAGTCTTTGATATAAAGTAAGTTTTTTACATTTGTTCTAATCGCAGAGATGGGTTGAGTTAGTTAAACCAAGTGAGTCTTGATTTAACTATAGTAATGCTGCAAACATATTAAAAGAGATGAAGGCTAGTATTACCTTTGCCTGTTAAAGTCTTTGATATGAAAAAAGTTTCTATATTTATTTCAATCGCAGGGATGGGTTGAGTTAGCCAAACCAAGTGTTATCCTTGATTTACCTGTACTAATGTTGCAGACATATTGAAAGAGATGAAGGCTAGTATTACATTTACCTCAACTTATGCTTATTATAGTCTTTGATATGAAGCAAGTTTCTGCATTTGTTTCAATTGTAGAGATTTAGTAAAGTCAGCCAAAACAAGTATTAACCTTTATTTAATTGAAGTGATGTTGTAGACATATTAAAAGAGATGAAGACTAGTACTACCTTTGCTTTATCTTATGCCTGTTAGAGTCTTTGATATGAAACAAGTTTCTATATTTATTTTAAATCGCAGATAATTAGTAGAGTCAGCCAAACCAAGTGTTATCCTCGATTTAACTTGTATAAGATTAATTGAAAGCTAGTATTATATATGTTTTAATCTATAGAATGTGGTTGAATCTACATAAGTAGAGTGATGTTGTGAAAAACTTGGAAGCTTCACTGATCAGTTCAAAATTTACATTGGATGGAGATGAAAAAATCTCACTTTTGGAATTTAGAAAACAAAAAATCAAAAGCGAGAAACGAAAATAGAGTACTAAGACGCTTAACGATAGTAGTATTTCAGTCGCCTAGTGTTCCAGGGATTTAAAATAGGGATTCCCTCATCTATCATGAGATAATATGATCCCAGGCCTGAGGGACCTGTGATAATGAATGGACCCTCCAAATTATCGGCTAATTTTCCAGAGTGAGGCTCTTTGCGATGTTGAGGAATCTCTCTGAGGAAGAGATCATCGATTTGGAAGGTGTGGTTTCTGACTTGGTTATTGTACGACCGGGCTAACATATGATGATATCGACCTAGGTTAGCGATGGCGCGTTCCCTGGTCTCATCGATTATATTAAGGTTGTAAGCCAATTCAAACTAATTTTTCTCGTCAGTCAGCTCGTGATCTCAAACTGGATGATGGTATTCAGAAGGAATGACAGCCTCGGTGCCATAGGCAAGGAGGAATGGGGTGTATTCTATTGACTGTCTGGGAGTTGTACGATATGCCCATAGGACATGAAGTAGCTCTAGAACCCAATTCCCTTTCTTCTGTTAGTGAAGCCATTTTTTGAGTCCATCCACGATGGTCTTGTTGGTGATTTTGGCTTGGCCATTGCCATGAGGATAGTAAGGATTGGATGGTGAATGGATGATATTGTGTTGGTTGAGGAAGGTTACGATTTTTTCTTCCACAAATTGAGGCCCGTTATTAATGTGATTTAGGTGGGGACACCCAAACCGAGTGATTATGTGTTCCCAAATAAAAGAGATGACCTCTTCTTCACTGGTTTGACATAGTAGAACTGCTTCTACCTATTTTGTAAAACAATTGGTAGCTACGAGTAGGTGACGTCGGTTACCTGGAGAGTTAGGGAATTCCCCGACGAGATCAAATGGCCATCTTTTGAATGGCCTGAATACCTTGCTTGTATGGAGTTCGAGCGCAGGGGCACGTATCATATGTCCATGCCTTTGGTAGGTGTCACATCTGCATGCGTACTCCTTTGCCTGCTTGCACATGTCGAGCCAGAATACTCCTTGTGTAATAGCTTTGTTTACTAATGATCGACCTATGGCATGAAAGCCACAAGTCCCTTCATGTAATTCGCAGGGCATTTCATATGCTTTTTTTAGAGACATTTAAGATAAGGCCCCGTGATAAAATGGCGGTATATCACACTATATTGATTAGTGTAGTGCTTCGAGCTGTTGATCAGCTGTCGGCACTCTTTTAGATCTGCTGGGAGTGGTCCGTTAGAATTATTATTGACACCGAGGTAGGCTAAGAAAGGCTTTTTCTAATCTTCATCTCCCCCTTTATCGCCCCTAGTGTTGATCGTGCATACAAAAATGCGATCAGTGCTGGGGGTTGAAATGATTTTGATTTGAAGATATCAAGCTTCTGTACCCAAGAACCTGGCTAAATATGCCAAGGAATTGGCATATCTATTTTCACTTCGAGGAAGATAATCGAGAGTTGCTTTCACGAACTTGCTCATCTTATCTGCAATGAGGGCTGCGTATTCGATCATCTTTCTATTCTTCTTGTATTGCTCAGAGTAATAGTGGAGGATGAGTAGTGAATCTGTGTAAACTGAAAGTTCGGGGACATCGAGCTCAAGAGAAAGTTCGAATCCATGAATGAGAACTTCGTACTCGGTGACATTATTAGAGGCCTCAAAATTCAAGCGGATTGATTTCTCAATTCTGTCATTTAAATGGGTAATCAAAACAATTCCGATCCCAGACCCTGTGGGTCCAGCTGATCCATCCGCGAGAAGTATCCACCCCTTTATTGTAATCCATTCAGCTCGCTCGTCAAATGGTTTGGGGGGTGGATCTTCGAGAGTCTCTTCTGTAAGGTTAGGGTCGTGCTCCTCCGACTCGGGATCCTCCACTGGATAATCTGCGCGAAAATCGGCTATGCCTGACCCTTTTTGGAATGACGTTGTTCGAACTTGATATCATGCTTTCCCAAACTGACTGACCACCATTGTACTCTCCTTGATTTTTCTTTCTTGGATAGAACTTCTCGAAGTGGGCAGTTCGTTATGACTTTTGCTGAATGAGCTTGAAAGTAGTGCCCAAGTTTTTGTGAAGTATAAATAAGAGTGAGAAGAAGTTTCTCAATTTTAGAGTACCTCCTTTTTGCTGAAGTGAAGGTTTTACTGATGAAGTAGGCTGGTTTCTCGATTTTCCCTTCAAGGCGAATGAGAACTGAGCTGAGGGAAGTATCGGTGACTGTTAGGTAGATAATTAGTTCCTCATCATCTACTAGGGTGCTCATTATGGGAGACCTCCCCAAATAGATTTTAAGGTCCTAAAAAGCTTCTTCGCATTCTGGTGTCCATGTGACCTTTGCATTTGGCTAAAATTTTCCTCGTTTGGTATAACCGTGAAGTAATAGGAATAGCCAACAATGGCGGTCTGAAGATTTAGAAACAAAATGGTTGATAGCGGCAATCTTGCCGATAAGTTTCTGAACGTCTTTTATTATTTTTGGAGAGGGAATATTGAGGAGGGCCCAAATCTGATTCGGATCAGCTTTAATCCACTTTTTGTTGATGAGGTGGCCTAGAAATTAGCCAGAATGAACCCCGAATTGACACTTATCTGGGTTAAGATGCATCTTCTAAGATCGAAGGATGTTAAATATAGTGTTGAGATCTAAGATGGGATTGGCCGGCTGTACACTTTTGCACAAGAGATCGTCGATATAGGTTTCAACGACTTTTCCTAGATGTGCTTTGAATATAGTAGTCATCAACCGTTGATATGTGGTACTCGCATTTTTGAGTCTGAAGAGCATGACTTTGTAGGAATAAAGACCTCTTTCAGTGATGAAAGTTGTCTTTTCTTGATCTTCTTCCAAAAGTGGAATTTAATTGTACCCCAAAGCAACGCCCATCATAGATAAGAGGTCATGGCCTGTTGTGAAACCGAGGATCTATTGTATGTTGGGAAGTGGGAAACTGTTCTTTGGAGTATGTTTGTTCAGATCAATAAAATCTAGGCAAACTCTGACTTTTCAGTTCTTCTTTGGGACAGCGATAATGTTGGATATCCAGTCTGGATATTTGGCTTCTTGAATGAATCCCACTTTGATTAATTTATCAATCTCGGTGTTAATTTCATCTCAAAAACGTAGTGACCATCGTTGCTGTTTCTGTTTAACCGCCGTAGAGTTAATGTTGATAGCTAATATGTGACATGCCTTGGTCGGATCGACCCCAGGCATTTCTTCGAAAGACCACGCAAAAACATCTCGATTTTGTTACAAGAACTGAATGAGAGTATCCTTTTCGTGCTGAACCAACTTAGTATAAATAAAAGTACCTCTGCTAGGTCCATCAATGTTGATATACTCTGTGGGCCCTCTGTAGAAGGTTGATCGTTAAGGTGATCAACTTCCTGTAATTGCTATGCATAAAACCTGTCCGAAGTATCAAGGATAGCCGAGATAGTATTTTTACAAGCTCAAGAGAGCTTCTGACTACCTCTAATCTCATAAATACCATTGTCGTGTTTGCACCGGAGTGCCTGATGATAGGTGGAAGCGATTGCTTCCATGTTGTGAATCTAGCAGCGACCCATAATCCCGAGATAACGAGATTTGGCGTTGATGACATAGAAAATGACGTCGATAGTGGCTGGTCCTGCGGTAATAGGAAAGATGATCTTGCCTACTCATTCTTCTCTAGAACTATTAAACCCACTGATATCGGTGTCGCTCTGAATAACTTGGTCTGCCAAACCCATTTGGTCGATAGTGCTCTAAAAAAGAATCTCAATACTGCTTCCAGTATCGATCATCATCGTGTGCATGACAAACTTCTTCATTTTAAGCATTATTACTAACGCATCATGATGTGGAAATTTGACATGGCTAGTATCATAATCTTTGACGGAAATCCCGAGCCGGCGATTGCTCGACTCAGGAAGAAGCTTGGTTTCTTTGTCTTGCGGTGTGAGATCGCAGCATTCTAATAGTCTTCTGCATTTTGATTTGTTAGAATTAGTGATTTGATTGATTTTGATCATGTTGTTGTGGTGCATATGGTAAAGACACTTCTCCTCATCTTGATCGTTGAACTGAATAACTTCAAGCTACTTCTTATAGTTGCCATCTTTGTATAATTTCAAGTCGACAATATATTTTGGCATCCGTCCCTTTTTAAAAATGTATTCGAGCAACCTCTGTAAAGCATAGTAATTGTGAGTAGAATGATGGTTTACCTTATGATGTAGGCAATATGGTCGACTATCGATTGGTTCCAATGGTTAAGAGACGCGGTAAAGTATATCCTTCAAAGCAGTGGAAAAATTATGGAGATGCGAACGTTCATCTTTGGGAGTATATCCTTCAAAGCAATGAACCAGCAATAATATTCAAATGGAAAGCAAGAAATGTCGCAGGTGATTTTAGCGTAGAAAACCTCTAAATGTGTAAAAAAACTACGACCTCGAGTGGAGGATTTTTGTAAGAGTATCTTTATTGCTTGAGGCAGATATCTTATTACAAGTGATCTTTAGATATAGAAAAGATTGAACCTTATAATTAAGAAGTTTAAATGTTGCTGAGAATAAAAAATAAGTAGTTTCTTTATGATTTCTTGTTTAATTTTTCTGGTCCTTGTCTCTTCTGGAACTTTTCATTTATATAGGCCTTCTTCGTAACTCTTCATCGTACTGGAGCGTGTTTTCCGAACAATGTGGTTAGTGGCGGTTGATTGAGTAACTGATGAGTTCATGAAAGACAGGTTTCTTTGACTGGATAAGGTTTTTCAGTTTGAGTTTGACCCACGTTCTTAAACAGCTCGTGGGGTAGTTTAGAATGTCGACTGGAGAAGTTATGTTAAAAATGCGTGAGTCTGAGATAGAGGTCATTTGAACTGGCGACAGCTCAATTTTAGGTGAGATCGAGGGATAGGTCCCTACAAATGCTGCTTCGGGGTACAATCAAATTCCACTTTTGGAAGAATATCAAGAAAAGACAACTTTCATCACTGAAAGATGTCTTTATTGCTACAAAGTCATGCCCTCCGGACTCAAAAATGCAGGAGCCACATATCAACGGTTGATGACTACTATGTTTAAAATACATCTCGGGAAAGTCGTTGAAGTTTACATCGACAATCTCTTGTGCAAGAGCGTACAGTCGGCCAATCACATCTCAGATCTCAGCACTATATTCAACATCCTTCGATCTTACAGGATGCGTCTCAACCCTTATAAGTATCAATTCGGGGTTCATTTTGGCCGATTTTTAGGCCACTTTATCAACAAGAAAGGGATTGAGGCCGATCTAGATCAGATTCGGGCTCTCTTCAACATTTCCTCTCTAGAAACAACAAAAGACGTTCAAAAACTTGCCGGTAAGATTGCCGCTATAAACTATTTCGTTCCTAAATCTTCAGACCGCTGTCGTTGGCTATTCCTATTACTCTGCGGTTGTACCAAGTAAGGAAAAGTTTAGCCAAATGTAGAGGTCACATGGATACTAGAATGCGATACAGCTTTTTAGGACCTCAAAATCTATTTGGGGAGGTCTTCCATAATGAGCACCCCAGTAGATGATGAGGAACTGATTAACTACCTAGCAGTCACAGATTCTTCCCTCTGCTCGGTCCTCATTAGCCTTAAATGGAAAATCGAGAAACCAGTCTAATTCATCTACAAAATGCTCACAATAACGGAAACGAGGTACTCTAAAATTGAGAAACTTCTTCTCACACTTGTTTATACTTCACAGAAGCTCAGGCACTACTTCTAAGCTCATTCAGTCAAAGTCATGACGAACTACCCACTTTGAGAAGTTCTATCTAAGAAAGAAAAATAAAAGAGAGTGAAATAGTGGTCAGTCAGTTTGGGAGAACATGATATCAAGTTCGAACGACATCATTCTGAAAAGGGTCTGGCCGTTGCTGATTTTCTCGCAGATTTTCCAGTGGAGGATTCTGAGTGGGAGGAGCACAACCCTAACCTTACAAAAGAAGCTCCCAATGATCTACCCCCCAAACAATTTGACGTACAAGCTGAATGGAATATAACAAATGGGTGGATACTTCTTACGGATGGATTAGCAGGACCCACAGGGCCAGGGATCAGAATCGTTTTGATTACCCCTTCTAATGATAGAATTGAGAAATCAATCTACTTGGATTTTGTGGCCTCTAATAATGTCACCGAGTACGAAGCTCTCATTCATGGACTCGATCTTGCTCTTGAGCTCGATGTCCCTGAACTCTCAGTATATACAGATTCACTACTCATCGTCTACCATTACTCTGAGCAATACAAGAAGAATGGAAAGATGATCGAATGTGCAGCTCTCATTACAGATAGGATGAGAAAGTTCAAGAAAGCAACTCTCGATTATCTTCCTCGAGGTTAAAATAGACACGCCAATTCCTTGGCATATCTAGCCGGGGTCTTGGCTACAGACGCTCGATATCTCTAGATCGAAATCATTTCAACCCCCAACATTGATCGTATTTCTGTATGCATGATCATCACTGAGGGCGATAAAGGGGAGACGACGATTGAAGAAAGCCTTTCTTACCTCAGTGCCAATAACTATTGGAACGAACCACTCCCAACAGATCCATAAGAGCACCGACAGCTGATCAACATCTCGAAGCGCTACACTAATTAAAATTGTGTGCTATACCACATTTTCATCAAGGGGCTTTACCTTAAGTGTATCTTCTAACCAAAAACAGAAGAAATATTCTGCGAATTACATAAAGGAACTTGTGACTCCCATGCCGCAGGCTGATCATTAGCAAACAGAGCTATAATACAAGGAGTACTCTAGCCCAGCATGCACAAGCAAGTAGAGGAGTACTCATGCAGATGTGACACCAGCCAAAGGCATGGACATTAGATATGCTTCCCTGCGCTCAAACTTTATGCAAGCAAGGTGCTCAGGCCATTCAAAAGATAGGCACTTGATCTCGTCGGCGAATTCCCTAACTTTTCAGGTAACCGCCGTCACCTACTCGTAGCTACCAATTATTTTACAAAATGGGTAGAAGCAGTTCTATTATGTCAAACCAGAGAAGAAGAGGTTTATCTTTTTTATCTGGGAACACATAATTACTCGGTTTGGGTGCCCCCACCTAATTCGTATCGATAATGGGCCCTAATTTGTGGGAGAAAAAATCATAACCTTCCTCAACCAATACAATATCATCCACTCACCATCCAATCCTTACTATCCTCAAGGCAATGGCTAAGCCAAAATCACTAACAAAACCATCATGGATCGACTCAAAAAATGGCTTCACTCACAAAATAAATGGAATTAGGTTCGAGAGCTACCTCATGTCTTATGGGCATATCGTACCACTCCTAGATAATCAATAGGATGCACCCCATTCCTCCTTGCCTATGGCACTGAGGCCGTCATTCCTTTTGAATGCCATCATCCAGTTCAAGATCATGAGCTGACTTACGAGGAAATTGAGTTTGAATTGGCTTGCAACCTTAATATAATCGATGAAACTAGGGAACGCTCCATCGCTAGCCTAGGTTGATATCATCAATTGCTACCTAGGTCATACAATAACTGAGTCAGAAACCATACCTTCCAAATCGATAATCTTGTTCTCAGCGATATTTCTTAACATCGCGAAGAGCCTCACGCTAGAAAATTAGCCGACTATTGGGAGGGTCCATTCATTTTCACAGGTCCCTCGGACCTGGGATCATATTATCTCATGACAGAAGAGGGAATCCCCATTTCAAATCCTTGGAACACTAGGCGACTGAAACGGTACTATTGTTAAGCGTCTTACTACTCCATTTTTGTTTCTCGCTTTTGATTTTTTGTTTTCTCAATTCCAAAAGTGAGATTTTTTCGTCTCTATTCCATGTAAATTCTGAACTGATTAATGAAACTTCCAAGTTTTTCACAACATCACTCTACTTATGTAGATTTAGCCACATTCTGTAGATTAAGGCATAGATAATACTAGCTTTCAATCAATTTTATACCAGTTAAATTGGGGATAATACTTGGTTTGGCTGACTCTACTAAATCTCTACGATTGAAACAAATGTAAAAACTTGTTTCATATCAAAGACTCTAACAGGCATAAGATAAGGTAAAGGTAATACTAGCCTTCATCTCTTTCAATATGTCAGCAACATTACTATAGTTAAATCTAGGATAACACTTGGTTTGGTTGAGTCTACTAAATCTCTGCGATTGAACCAAATCTAGAAACTTGTTTCATATTAAAGACTCTAACAGACATAAGATAAGGCAATGGTAATACTAGCCTTCATCTCTTTTAATATGTCTGCAACATTACTGCAGTTAAATAAAGGATAATACTTGGTTTGGCTAACTCAACCCATCTCTGCGATTGAAGCAAATGTAAAAATTTGATTCATATCAAGGACTCTAATAGGCATAAGATAAGGCGAAGGTAATGCTGGCTTTTATCTCTTTTAATATGTCTGCAACATTACTACAGTTAAATCAAGGTTTACTTGGTTTAACTAACTCAACCCATTTCTACGATTAGAAGAAATGTAAAAACTTTTTTTATATCAATGACCCCACCAGACATAAGATAGGCAAAGGTCATACTAGCTTTCATCTATTTCAATATGTATGTGTCAGATACTATTTATTTTTATATCATATTACAATAAATATATTTTCAGCTGTTGAGATGTCAGCCATGCTTTACCCTTCTGCAAGAGGTCGATCAGAATTCAGTTCGTGAGTTACAGCGACTCTGCCCCTCTCTATCAGATCAGCAGATCAAGGGCCGAAATTCGTTTCCATGAAGGCCATACAGTTCCCTTGATCTATATTCACGCCACAAATGTATCCCTTGTCAAACAGGTTCTTAAACAAGGTATCTCGTTCTAACTCAAGTCTTTTTACTTCCTTTACAAAATACGCAACGGTCGCCTTTAACAAGTCTGTCCGTGATGCATGAGCTATAGCGATCCTTAAAAAGTTACATCTCACCTTCTCAAGGCGTGACTCCAAAGTTGTGTACAGTTTCTTATGATGTGCCATTTCCTTATTTGTCAAATCATTAAAAGCTATATTCTCTTCCAAATTTTTTACATATTTAGCTGATTCAACCTGAATAGCAGCCTCCTAGTTTGCCACCTGAGCGGAAATTTCACAATTTTAACATTCAATTCTTCCCTGGCAGAAGTATCCTTTAACAAGTCATCATTCTTCTTCATCAGGATTTCTTTCACAATGATTTTCCCTTCCAAGACTTTCTCCCAGACAAGAGCAGCATCTAAATTTTGCTAGCATTCCCTTAAGTTCGCATTCCCTTTCTGCACATACCCTTAAATTTGAGCCACGTCACCTTCTAGCTCTCTAATTCGACCTGATAAACTAACTACATCCCCTTGGGCTAGTAGAACTTTAACATCATTTTTACTCCCCCTCGAGCACTCTCTCACCTTGGCTTTCTTGACACGCACGTTGGCTTGCGCTAATTCAGTCTTCAATCGTGTCACTCTCTCATTTAACTTGTTACACCTTCATTGCACCCCCCAAAGCTCCAAATCCTTAGCAGGCAAGGCTATATGCAAGTGTTCGGCTACAGATTCTGAGGCTGATAGATGTTCTCGAGCTACCTTCAGCTCGTTATTTTTTTCACTCATTTTTTGTTTTATTCACTCCAGCTCGCTTCTATAATTTTGAAGATCGGCTCGAGATTGTACCTTCAATTTTTCTAGCTCCTGAATATGGTATTGAGCCATTTAAGCTTGCTTACCCTTAACCATCAGCGTGTCAACCCAACTTTGAAGCTTCGTGGTATGTTTTTTTTTACCTCCACAAGCTCTTTTATCTTCTTTTCAATTTTGACATCTTTCCCCTCGACCTTGTGAGTGAGGTCAACAACAGTCTGGGTTGCCTCAACAAATTTAAAATATACCTTTACATGCTGATCTTCCCTGTTCTCATTCGCCTCTCTCACCCTATCAAACTCCTCTGCAAATTCTCAGTTACATTAGAGCGCCTCATCTTCGCGCGAGCGAACTGAATCCCATTCAACCTGCACAATAATATATTAATTATATACAACTCGATTCAGAGTACCCATCAACATAATATATATCTCATTTCTAAAAAGATATCCAATTTTTAACATCTAATGTGTGCAACTACTTTTAGACTTAGAGGTCGAAGTAAAATCTCAGATAGGTTCCCCGTGACATACATTTTGAAGTCTAAGGTACATGTTTTCGATATTGTACTTTATCTAAATACTTTAAATTTTTGTACGCATATATTAGTGTGATTTTCCTAAATATTGATAGCAACCTTTTGATCTACCTCTACATTTTATGTTATCTAATTTTCTTGGTAGTTTATGCCGATATAGCATACAAGTCAGAAGACCTATTCCGATCTAACCTATAACTCCGCTTGCGAAGACAACAAGGCTGTAGAGATCTCCCTTTCACTAGCAAGCTCGGTCTCTAGATCTTTTATTCTGGAACTCATTTCTCTAATTGCCTACTAGGGGGTTACAAAAAGAGGGGGGGGGGGGGGGGGGGCTCAACATACAGAAGTCTATTCAATACGCACAAATCCAACAATTTTCAAGACACTTCAAAATACTTATACAAAATATTTCTCTACCCTACCTTCTTATTCTCGCCCTTTGGGAGATCGGCGTCATCCCCTTGATTGTCTAGCACCATTTGGCGGGAGACACCGTCGAGCCCATCAACAACTCCCACCACCACCTTTTCCATTTCTTCATCATCACCCTCTTCAACATAGGTGTCTGCCTTAATGACATCCACCTTATCCTCAGAATATCCCTTCGACATCATGTGGCGCTCAAGCCTTTCGCATTCCGCCTCCACCTCCTCAAGATTAATCCTCGCCTCTGCTTACAGATGGCCAATCGCCACTGCATGAGAGGCCTTCAGGGCCTCTAACTTCTTTTCTTCCTTAAGAGCATCAACCCTTGCTCGAGCTACCTGCCTTTCAAGCTTGACCTTAACCTTCATCAGCTCGGATTTTTCTTCTACAACTCTGTGCCAAATCCCTTTCACTAAATGAGTGACCTGCATAAAAAAATTAACTTCAGCGTGAGTTTAAAACGTAATAAATAAATATTTCACATGATCAACATAAATACATACCATCCTGCTCATGTACTCCTCTCCATGAAGGGCCGCCAGCCTGGCCCTTTCCTCCACTGCTTTGAGATCGTCCTCAGTAGAAGGTTGCTCTTCAGCGACCTTTTTCTCTGACCTCCCCGAGCCCGAAGGTTCGATCATTCTCCTTTTCTTTTTTCTGTTGATCTCACCACTTCCAGTGGTACCAAAGGTCGACGGACGCTTCAACATCTATTTTTTTGGAAATGTTTGAGCTAATTTTCTCGATGTAATAGACTCTGGCTGAACCATGCTGTCTATTTTAGGGTCTTGGCCATATTGGCTTGACCTTCCCGCCAGTTCCTATCTTCTTCCCATCATTAATACCTGCCATCAGCCTGGTCGATAGAGATTTTTAAACCTTTTTCGACTTGCTCCCAACCCTCTTCTTTCTGCTAAGGCCAAGTCATTCCAACACAAACTCGAGCTCAACCTCTTCCTCCACAACTTTATCTAACAATGAATCTTTCCTCTCCACTCGGGACTTCAGGCCTGCCATGCACATCATTTGTTATTATCAACAAAAGGTCATCAGTTCATACATATCAATATTATACTCCATGCATTGTTATACTTACTTTGTTTTACAGTTCTAAACAGAAGATCCAAAAGTTCTTTATAATCTCTGAAGACAATTACCCTTCACCCATATTATGTTGTCATTCCAGGCTCGACCTGATGAATTAAGATCGAAGAAGTGACGCCGAGTTGCACTCGCACAGAAATATGCCCTACCACTGGCTTGATAATTCTTCACCTCATAAAATTGCTAAATGTCCTTAGTGGATATCCTCCTTACTTTTCCCTTATTCTCCCATTTTTCATTTAGATGGTCGCATACAGTTATTACCTCCCACATGCTCCCGTTCAATTGAACAAGACATGCCCCAATCGTATTCATAATCCTATTCGCCAAATTAGTAAGAGGAAAACTCAACCCGTACTCTAATCGAGACAGGTAATACAAAAAACCCTCTAAAAGGTCACTCCGAACACTCCCATCAAAATATTTTAGCGAGATCGATTCATTTATACCCCTATCTCATTTTTCCTCCTCCAAGTCGACCAACAAATAAAACTACTCTTCCCCCGTCGCTACAGTACACCCCCTAAACATCCCACAAGTGTATTATATGCAATTACCCCATTTTCCTCCTACAGAAGCCTTAGCTTTACAAAATTCTTTAAATACATCTGAACCAGGGGGATATGCCACTAATTTACCAAGAAAACCTAGAAATTGCTCCAATCCTACTTCAACCTCACTATCAGACTCAACCATCCAACCGGAGGTCGAAACCTCGTTAATAGGCAAACTATCCATCTCAACTATAATTTTACAGGCAAAGTTTGATCCTACCCAAATACCTCTCACGTTCGACCTACATACAGGTTCAGGTATCTATCATTATTTTATATACATCGATCATTCATATGCAACATATCTTTCAAATATTTTATCTATATGTTAAATATCATAGATTACTATAAATAGTGATTTTTTAGGATTTGTTTAAACAGATTATGATTTGTAAAAAAATATAGCACACGTCTCTACTAACCTTCAGTATCAAAATGAGAATTCGTAGTAGCGCCAAGTCCTTCCCTCATAACGCTGCTGTATAGCCACCTACGTGATTTTGTGCCCGCAACTCTTTTCGACTATTGATTGCCCTCTGATAAATCCTTACCAAGGCCTCTACGATTTTTTTGCGCTTCTCTCTCTGTGCGCTCCAAATTTTCAGAAGTTGAAAAACGTTTGAATGATGAAGATGAAGCACTATTTATTCTTTCTCTTTCTAATGGCTGGCAGTTATTGTGCCTCGTACGACCCATCTTCGGTATTGGAACCGAGGTGTCATTTCCACTATCCATGTCAGACGTCTTGTACCTTTTCAATAAAACCGTCTTTCTATAATTACCCTTACCCTCATATTTTAATATATTTATGTCACCTGTTTCCATAACTTTATCTGACTTTCCCACACTAATTATGACTCACACTCCACGATATTAAATTTTAGCAGCTTTACATCAAAAACAAAACTAGAAGCTCCTGTATTTTTTTGTACTTGTTCCTTATACTTATAGTAGTAGTGACGTCATTTTCAAAGCTAACAAAATTTTTAAACTTATTCAAAATTTGTTTTTCAAAACAGTCTCAACGACATTTGCAACTATATAGGATCAAGTTGAATTTTAACTTTTCTGTTAAATTCAGCAACACTTACATTTATTTAGGATAACACTTTACATATAATTACATCTAAAACAACCTTGATGACCCACATCTGATCAGATCTCTTCCCTCGATCATCCCCTCTTCAAATTCAATCTCCACCTCAACAATTAATCTAATCATCTCTTCTCGATCTGCAGGATCCCACACCAATTTGTGAAAGCAGACCTCATTAAAATACCTTGAATACTCAAGTTCCCTACCACTTATATCCAGTCCTTTGAGCTGACATTCCCTTACTGGTAACTCGTCATTATAACCAAACAATCCAAAAATCCTCTCCCGCACTTCAGCGATCTTTATGGCCCATCGTCCTTCAGCGGCATAACGAATTCTCCGAGATCGAGTCCGCACCATCACTATCCCTTCTCCATATTCAAAAAATAAATTCTACCCTTATTTATGCATTTATACAACACTTTCCCCTCAAAATATGATTTTGACCTTTTATCTCATAATAGAAACCCAAAAAATATTAAGGTAGACTATTTGAACTTATCCCTTCCCTTGAACTCATACGTTACAGTATTTTTCAAGTCGAGCTTATTTTTTTAAGATTTATCCCTCTATTGACCTCTATTAGCTTGAATTTTCGTATTACAGATTTCCTACATTTTTTATCTCCAATATTTCCAACACGCAGACATATCATACTTACATTACCACATAATTTTTTGCACATATATATCTCAGTTCGAATAACAATACTTGCGGTACTCATAAACTTCAATTCATTTCAAACATCCTTCAATGATTTCAGTTCGATTCTACGAGCTATTTTATATCTACATAAGCATAAGTAATTGGTTAACAAATTTTATTTATGTAAATAAAATTACACTTGATTTTACAGATAACAAGTCTTTCTGTAATCGATCTCAGGTATATTACAAAAACCTAATCTGCCCAGCACCCAACTTCAGGTACTTTACAGATAACAAATTTTTCAGTGATTTTACAAGTAACAGGTCATTCAGGCACTCTGACACATCAACTCCTTCAGTTCTTCATACTTCAGCAATCTTTTACCCTGATGCAAAATAGAAATTGAAGCCAACAAAAAGCTTCCCTCATATAAGTTTGGTCGAAGTCCAGTTGAACTTCAAATAGAAACTATGCAAGCATTAGACTCAGTGCTGGCACCAACTCTACAAATTGAAGGTCTTCAGAGCGCTAAAACGTGATAGAAATGCAAAGTAGGCTTCTACTGGTTGTCTCCCTCCTCCACTACCATCACCTCCTCCTTTGAAACTGTTACATCTGAAGAGTTGGTAGAGATGAAGAGGGCCCGACCTTAGAATCTATGGCGATACAAGAAATCAGCATAACTGCCCCGCAGTTATGCCTATCCTTGTATATGAAGCCCCAACCTTGTCCTCCGTAAGAGTACGGAGATAAGCCCAACGTTCCTTGCTTGTTAAGACGGCGAAATGAAATCTCTACTTATATTAGAATTCCTCCTCAGCTTCAACCGCTTTGTCTTTCAACATGCCTTGATAAGTCGAAGAGACAGGAGCGGGTATCGACATCTCTAAGGATTGGTCACCAAAGTATTTCAACTTTAACCTCTGTATTTCAGATGCAATCCTCTCTTCAAGGACCATTCTCCGTGTCTTCACCATTTTTAATATTTTAGAGAAATTTTCAGATTACAAGCGTACTCTGCTTCAAGGATTCGATAGAGGTACTATTTATATAACCCTAGATTTATTGTGCAGGTACATTTTACCAAGCGTCATCATTCATTACAGACGCAACTTTTCAAAATTATAGCCGTCACATACATTAGCATCTACATCCACATTAAATACACGTAATTTCCCTATAACCTGCATAACTTTCACACAGTTAAAGCCATAATTACTCTATTTCAATTATCAAAAACTTCAACCCAAATACCAATTATAAATTGATAATTTCTCTACCAAAGCCACTCGTGACTTCGGTTGCGAGGGGGCGATTGTAGGGACCTATCCCTCGATCTCACCTAAAGTTGAGCTGTCGCCAGTTCGAATCACCTCCATCTCAGACTTATGCATTTTTAACATAACTTCCTCAGTCAACATTCCAAACTACCCCATAAATAGTTTAAGAACGTGGATCAAACTCAAATTGAAAAGCCTTATCCAGTCAAAGATACCTCTCTCTCACGAACTCATTAGTTACTCAGTCAACCGCCACTAACCACATTATTCAGAAAATGTGCTCTAACACAATAAAGAGCTATGGAGAAGGCCTATATAAAGGAAAAGTTCTAGAAGAGACAAGGACCAGAAAAATTACACAAGAAATCATCAAAAAACTACTTATTTTTATTATCAGCAACATTTAAACTTCTTAATTACAAGGTTTAAACTTTTCAATATCTAAAGATCACTTGTAATAAAATATCTGCCTCAAGAAATAAAGATACTTTTACAAAAATCCTCTACTCGAGGTCGTGGTTTTTTACCTATTCAGAGGTTTTCTACGCTAAAATCACCTGTGTCATTTCTTACTTTCCATTAGAATATTATTGGAGGTTCATTGGTCTAATAGCGAATTTTTGGCCATTTTGTGCATACGGAATTTGGCCATTACAACGTCCATCATAGATAAGAGGTTATGGCCTGTTGTGGAATCGAGAATCTGATCTATGTTGGGAAGAGGGAAACTATCCTTAGGAGTATATTTATTTAGATCTGTAAAATCTATGCAAACTCAAAATTTTCTGTTCTTCTTTGGTACAGTAAAAATGTTAGATATCCAGTCTAGATATTTGGCTTATCGAATGAATCCCACTTTGATTAATTTCTCGATCTCGGTGTTAACTTCTTCTCGAAGACGAGGTGACAGTCATCACTGTTTCTGTTTGAACGCCGTGGCATTGATGTTGATAGAAAATTTGTGACATGCCTTGGTTGGATCGACCCCAGGCATTTCTTCAAAAGACCACACAAAAACGTGTTGATTTAGTTACAAGAACTGTATAAAAGTATCATTTTCATGCTGAACCAGCTTATTACCAATGAAAGTACCTTTGCTAGGTCTATCAATATTAATATATTATGTGGGCTCCTCCATAGAAGGTTAATCGTTGAGGTGATCAGCTTCCTGTAATTATTATGCCGCAAACCTGTTAGAAGTATCTAGGATAGCAGAGACGGTATTTTCACAAGCTTGAGAGAGCTTCTGACTACCTATGATCATATAAATACCGTTGTAGTATTTGAACCAGAGTACTTGATGATAGGTGGAAACGATTGCTTCCATATTGTGAATCCAGTAGCGGCCCATAATCCTGATATAACGAGATTTGGTGTTGATGACATTGAAAGCGACGTCGATGGTGGCTGGTCCTGCGGTAATAGGTAAGATAATCTTGCCTACTTTTTCTTTTTTGGAACCATTGAACCCACTGATATCGATGTCGTTCTGAATAACTTAGTTGGCCAAACCCATTTGGTCGATAGTGTTTAGAAAAAGAATCTCAATACTGCTTCCAGTATCGATCATCATCGTGTGCATGACAAACTTCTTCATTTTAAGCATTATTACTAACACATCTTGATGTGGAAATTTGGCATGGCTTGTATCGCAATCTTCGAAGGAAATCTCAAGCTAGCGATTGCTCGACTAAGGAAGAAGCTTGGCATCTTTGTCCTGTGGTGTAAGATCGTAGCATTCAGATAGTCTCATGCGCTTTGATCTACTGGAATTGGTGATTTAATTGATTTTGATCATGCTGTTGTGGTGTATATGGTAAGGATGCTTCTCCTCAGCTTGATCGTTGACTTGAATAACTTCAAGCTGCTTCTTATAGCTGCCATCTTTATATGATTTCAGGTCGATAATATATTTGAGCATCAGTCCCTCTTTAAAAATGTATTCGAGCAACCTCTGTAAAGCATTTAAATTGCTAGTTGAATGATGGCTTACCTTGTGATGTAAGCAATCTGGTCAACTATCGATTGGTTTCAGTGGTTGAGAGACGCGGTAGAGTGTATCCTTCAAAAGCAGCAAAAAAATTGTGAAGATATGGACGTTCATCTTTGAGTGGATGGGTTTGTTTAGCGGACCGCCTTTCCGAGGGTAGCCAGTGTTTCTCTTGGTACGCTTCTGATCTCCCTGCTCCTCCTTTTGTTTATTGGTTCGATCTGTAAATATCCCTTTGGTAAAGAGGATAAATTTAGTAGATTTTTATCGCTCAGATATCATCCTCTCTAGGTCGACATAATTGCTGACCTTGGTGATCATCTCTTCCAAGGTCATAGGTTTGTTGAGAAAAAGGTGTTCTTTGGCCTTACAGTCATGCCGGAACGCATTGGTAAAAGTAGTAACAATTGTTTTCTAATCGAGGTTACCCACTTTTCGCGCGAGCTCTATAAATTTCATCGAGAAATCCTCGAGCTTTTCTCCATATGACTGTTTAAGACCGATAAGGGAATATAAATTCTCCTCGTTCTCCCTGTTGTGAGTATATGTCTTGATAATCTGTTTCTGCAGTTGATCGAATGTATATATGAATTCCTCAGGGAAAGAGTAGAAGCATCAGAGTGGTTCCTCCTGTAGACTTGTAGCGAACAGACGGCAAAGGATGTGGTTAAGATTAGAGTATAACCCCAATGAATCACGGTACTGCTGAATGTGCTCCTTCAGGTCAGTACCTTTATATTTACAAATTTTTGGAGTATGGAAATCTTTTGTTATCCCCATATCGAATAACTCTTTGGCAATCAAACTTCCTTGTAATTTTGTGACGTCGCCGGTGGTACCTAAAACTTGTGCTTCGATCAACTCCTTAATTCGTTGGTCCATATGCTCTTTCGTGATGTAATAACGTATTGGTTAAATTGCTGGGCGAGCAAGTTGTGGATGATGAGTTCTTGTACCTTTACTCAAGCGATTTCATAGTGTAACTTGGTGTTAAGGTCGCTGTTCTTCCTTCTGATAGACCAAAATTTGGTGACCTCGACTGACTTCGGACTGAACATCACCCCCCAAATATATGGAGGGTTGTTGTTCGTGTTGTAGATTCCTGGAAATAGCTTTACCGGTGACTCCTCGAGGTCCTAATCTCTCCCCTGCAGAAACACGGGAGGTCTCTGGTAACTGATCGTAACCTCTAGCTGGAGGAGCCTGCTAAGTATTTTGCAGAGCCTCGAGGGCAGTCTACATTGTTGTCATATGGTCTTCATGTCGTTTGAGCACTGTCATACGAGATTTTCATTATGTGTCGAGCTCTTTCTCATGAAGCTCCCGATCTTTTGTTAACTGAAGTTCAAGCTCGGCGTGTTTATCTGTTTTGGCATTGAGATTCGCCCGTAACTCTATAAGTTACCCCGGCTCCATTGAAACATCGAGCTGGGTCCCTGTAGCTGGTCGTCAGGATGTAACCATGATTGAAAGTTGTAGTGAAAGAATGCCTTAGGATATCGTGGAAATGTAATCTTTCCCACAAACGGCGCCAAATGTAATGACCAAATTCCGTAAGCTAGAAATGGCTCGGAATTCGCTATCACACCAATAAACCTGTAATAATATTTTAATGGAAAGTAAGAAATGACACAAGTAATTTAAGCATGGAAAACCTCCGAATATGTAAAAACCACTACCTCGAGTAGAAGATTTTTGTAAAAGTATTTTTATTGCTTGAGGCGGATATTTTATTACAAGTGATCTTTAGATATAGAAAAGTCTTAACCCTGTAATTAAGAAGTTTAAATGTTGCTGAGAATAAAAAATAAGTAGTTTCTTGATGATTTCTTGTATAATTTTTCTAGTCCTTGTCTCTTATGAAACTTTACCTTTATATAGGCCTTCTCCGTAGCCCTTCATCGTGCTGGAGCACATTTTCTGAACAATGTGGTTAGTGGCGGTTGACTGAGTAACTGATAAGTTCGTGAAAGACTGGTGTCTTTGATTGGATAATGCTTTTTGGTTTGAGTAATTGATGCATAAGTCGGAGATGGAGGTGATTTGAACTGGCGACAGCTCAAATTTAGGTGAGATCGAGGGATAGGTCCCTACACCGATAATACTAGAAGAAGAGGCAGAAAGCCAGACAGACCCGTCCCCGTTCTACCTCCAATAAAAACAATTCTCTCCGCTATCTTACCAATGATAAATGGAGATTAGTTATATCGGGCAGCACAAGCAATTCCTGATATCCCTAACAAACCTTTATATCAGTATCACAGCGTACATAGTCATGAAACTGACAACTGCTACTCTCTCATTTAAATTTTTCATTGCATTCTATTAGTTGGCAGACTTCATAATTATGTAGTCGACATTCAAAAGTTCCTCGAAGAAGAAACTAAGAACAAAGACGTCAAACAAGAGCAAGGCCAAGGGCCGGCTCGCCATCTTTACATGATCAAAATTAAAAAAGGAAAGAAAGGAAACTAGATAATTAAATTACATCCTGTTGCAAAATGACTTCCTTAGATAAATCAGTAAAACTTCTTCCCAACTCTAGCAAATCAAAACGTTTGTACCATATTACCTTCGAGGACTGCGACACCAACCATGTCAAGTACCCTCACGGCGACCCTCTGGTCATTTTGCTCAAAGTTGGATAAAACTACCTACACATGCTTCTTGTCGATACAAGAAGCACCACAGATGTTTTGTTTAGAAGAGCAATTGAAGTTCTCGGACTCAAAGATGTAGTGAAAGCTTTGATAACCACGATTACAGGCTTCAACGGTTAAAAAGTATCGGTAACGGGAGAAATCACACTGCCAGTTCAAGCGGGGTATGAAACCACTTTCGTTAAATTCGTGGTCATCGATGCTGAATTAAAATATCTTAGAATTTTATGGTGAAGTTGGTTACATTCGATCAAAGCAGTATCATCTACATATCATTTAGCATTGAGATTTCCAACAGATCACGGAGACTACGAGATCAAAAGGAGCCAAACAGTTGCACGTATGTATGGCAATACCACCACCAACTCTTATACGGTGAAAATTCTCAAGGCATAACAACTACTAGAGGAAGCACCCCCCCCCCATTCGAGCAACATGATACTGGGGTAGTAAATTCCATTGAACTCGATGGGCCCGGGCGTAAAACCTTCATTGGCTCCGAGCTGTCATCCAATGGGAAAGAAACCATGATTCAGCTCTTTAAGAAAAATACCGATATCTTTGCATGGTCTTTCCAAGAGATGCCCGACATCCATCCTTCAGTCGTATGCCACAAGCTCAACCTCTTTCCAGATAGTAAAGAAGTTGTATAAAAGTGTCAAAATCTAGCTCCTCGCCTTTGCGAACCGTTAATGAGGAAATTAATAAACTCTTTTGTGTAAGATTTATCAGGGGAGCCAAATATCTATAATAGGTTTCTAGCATTGTGGCAGTCCCGAAGAAGAATGGGAAAAATCAGAGTTTGTATTGATTTTATAGAACCCAACAAGTTTACCCTAAAAGATAACTTTCCTCTCCCACTTATCCCGCATCTCCTCAACTCTTTTGCAGGACACGAACTTCTTTCGATGATGGATACAACTTCTGGTACAAATCAAAGCACTATTGGCAATGCCATCTCCTAGAAAAAAGAAAGATGTACAAAAATTCGTTGGCAAGATTGCTGCTCTTCATAAGTTTATTTCAAAATCATCCGATCAATGCAAACTTCTTTACCTCCTTCTTCGTGGCAATCCAACTCCACTATCTAGAAAATAGACCAAGGAAATTGTTTGAACTCCTGATTATGAATTAGCATTCCAAGATCTTAAATGATACTTGGGACTTCCTCCTATCACGAGTACTCCAGTTGATGCCAAAATATTGATAATGTACTTATCCACAACCGATGATTCCATTAGCTCTGTCCTTATTCGAGAAGACGACGGTGTAGAAAAACTAATCTACTTCATCAACAAGACTCTTATGCCTTCTGAAAAAAGTTATACAGCAACCGAAAAGCAACTACTTGCCTTGGTCTACAGCTCTAAGAAATTTTGACCTTATTTCCAAGCTCATCCCATCAAAATCATTACTAAATATCATCTCAACCTTGTACTCTCTAAAAATGAAAAATCTTAAAGTATTCAACAATGGTCCGTATTCCTCGGGGAATATGACATCTCCTTCGAACCTCAGATATCAATTAAAGGACAAACAGTAGCTGATTTCTTGGTAAATTTTCTAGTTGAAGACCCCGATTGGGAAGAACTCGAAGAAGTATTGGTTGATGAATCAATTTCAGAACCAGACGCCTGGTCCTGAAGCACAGGATATAGACTATTCACAGATGAATCTCCTAGACTGTGAGGATTAGGAATCAACATCGTCCTCGTTACACCGTCTAACCATCGTATCGAGAAAGCTATTAAACTCAAATTCTATGCCACCAACAATGAAATAAAATATAAAGCTATAACACTTGGGACAAGAGAAATAACTGTTTATGTTGGCTCCTTACTCGTCACCAATCGTTACAATAAGACATCAAGACATCCGACAAGATGGTTGACTATGCAGGCTTAGTCGAAGAAAAAAATGAGCAAATTCAAATTAGTAATAATCTCTTACCTCCCTCGAGCTAAAAATCGCTACGCTGACACATTGGCATACGTTGCTGCAATGCTCGAAGATACTGAAAAGAGAACTTTGGATATCAAAATTATCAAACACTCCAGTCTTGATATAAGATATACGATGCAAATCAATGTTATTGTAAACGAAGATAAAGACAATTGGAGAAGACCTTTTTATGCATAATTCCGACATCCTCACAAGTAATAAAGAAGAGGCCCGATCACTCTTGGCCAAATGTCCAAGATTTACAGTCCAAGATAACATCCTCTATCGCATTACTGGAGGAAGACCTCTTATTGAATACATCTCTCAGAAATAGGCAAAAAAAAATCAAAGAATTTCTCGAAGGGATTTGCGCAACTCGCATTTCAGGACAATCATTGTCCCAACGGGCATTCACTTAAGGGTTATACTAGCCGAAGATGCGACAAGACTGTGAAGACTTTGTTCGCAAATGCTATAAATGCCAAATCCAAGCTTAAGACATCAAAAGCCCAACACTCAATTTACATATAAGTAATATCCTTTGGCCATTCAAAAGTTGGGGGATCGATATCATTGGACCCTTCCACCCAGCATCGGGTAATCACAAATTTATTCTTGTGGCCACAGACTACTTCACAAAAAGGGTCGAAGAAGTTCCTCTATGTCACACCTATGAAAATAAAGTCATCAAGTTCCTTTGGGAGTACATAATCACCAGATTTGGCTGCCCACAAATGATACAATCCGACAATGGCAAACAATCATCAGCAGTAAAGTCCCCACTTTCCTCTACAGATACAAGATTCAGCTCTCAATTTTGACACCTTACTATCCACAGGGAAACAGAAAAGATGAAGACATTAACAAGAACATTAAATCAGGACTACGTAAATGACTCGACAAGAAAAAAAAAAGATGGGTAGATGAATTACTAAATATTCTCTGGTTATAACGAACAACTCCTCGAACGTCCACCAGCTGTACTCCTTTTATAATGGCCTTCGACACTGAAGCAGTCATACACTCATACCTCGATCTACCAAGTGGTCGAAGTAAACTCACAGATGAAGACAATGAGCTAGGTCTCCCCTGCAACCTCAACTGGATTGAAGAAACCTGAGACAAAGCTATTGCGAACTTGAGACGGTACCATGATACACTAAAAAAAGCTTACAACAAAAAGGTTCGAAAGCAAAAGTTTAGAATTGGAGACCTTGTCCTCGCTGGATTCAAGATAGTACTAGACCTAAGAATTTTAGAAAATTGCCATAAAACTCAAAAATTCAAGTCGGCAATGAAACTGAAAATCATCTTCCGCATACTTCGCCTTTGCCTCACTCATCCCTTCGAAATTCAATTCCACTGGAACTTATATTTGAAAATTGGCACACTAATTTCCGAAGTAACGCCTAAACAATTTCAAATACTTAGCTTGAACGCGACTGAATTGTTCCTTACGAACTTGTGCCCTGGTCTTCACCATTTCCTCAGACACAAAATCTTAATTTTTATAAGTAAGAGGTACTTATAGAACATCTGAGTTAAAGTCAATCAAGTCCAACATTTATTTTTCATTCGAACTTTACACTTTAAAAGTTAAATCAATCAACATCGAAATCCCTTCTTGGCCCCACACAAATAAACTATACTTCGAGATATCTCAAACTCGACACTCATAAACATTCAACACATTTTACTTCGACATCTTCGATCACTTATTTAGTTCAAACTTCATGATCGGAAAACTATAAACACAATATGAAGTCGAAAAACAATGTTTATTCATAAAACTATCTGTTATATTTTGTATTCGACAATTCACTCATTACATTACATTACATCCAGTGATATTGCAATCTATTATTCGACTTGAAGGCCTAATGGCTATGCGCTTCTTTTCACTAGAATCAAACATTGCCTCTGGCAAAAAGGGCAACGATATCCTAAGAAACTCAATTAATCTCAGGTTAGGAAACTTCTAAATAGAGTTGCCTCTACAAAAGAACATCAACATAATTCTTTGGGGTCGACAAGATCCGCAGGCACCAAGCCATCCTTTACATCATTATCTTCAATATGAACAATAGCCCCTTCTCCAAATGGTTGATGAACTCCAACACCTTCTACAACAACAACTGGCAATAGCTCTAACAGATACCCCACGCAAAAATGTTCTTTAACTCTACCTCCCTCAAATCTCCCTGCCATGATGACAACCGGTGCAGGGTTAAAGTAACACTTTACCTATGTATAGTCCTCATGGCAACCATCTATATACTCAGGCTATTTGCTACGCCACACTTGGGTAGATATCCTTCCTAAACGCCACCGTACAAATTCTTGTTTAAACCATCTATTTATAGCCTTCACTTCTAGTTACAAAGTCCAATGACCTACATTAAATGCTCCTCCGAAAAAACATGACCAGATTCACTTGACTTTGACCTTGGAAATGACAACATAAAGACTTGTGTAAACATTTGACAACCTCTTCAGCTTCTGATCTCTTCTTAACACAACCAAAAGTACTTATGTTAAGAATGGGGTAATTGTAGTAGCATATTTCCCATATTCAACAAGGGTAAGCCAGCATAACATAGTCGAAGATAACCTAGCATTCGAGAAGACGCCATGTCTACAACCATAAGTCCTCGACCTACTAAAAGTAGCTGTTGTGCCTGGTCAAGAAAGAGCCGTTAGAGATCCGCAAAGTTCGCCCACCACCCCAGAAATAGGAGACTGTTTCTTCTTTTTAACAACTGCCTGTATCTACAATTAATACAGGCAAAGAATAGGTTATTCAGATCTACAACTTTACTATTAGTTCGTCCTTACTTTACTATCACACAACGAATGGTAATAACTAGCAACCTATTAGATTTTACATCAAAATCTTTCTCGAGGTTGTAGTTTTTCTCAGCTTTTACTGAGTTTCCACGTAAAATCTTATTCGTTTTAGCTTATTATTACATCATCTTTACAAAAGTATTGGCAAAGATTATCCTTCCAGAAAATATGTCGTTACAAGTATAGGAGCACGATACCTCCAAATTGAAGTGATGTTAACCTTCAGCATTGATCTCTACTTTGTATGTAAGATTAACACTGAGGTTGATGATAAAAGGGAAGGTGATTGGAGGAAACCTTTTATTGCATACTTCAGCCTAAAGAATAAATATGACGGACCACTTCCAACAAATCCAAAGGAGCATCGTCAGTTAATCAAAAATTCAAAGCATTATACAGTTCAGGAAGGCCGCTTATATCGAAGATCAGTAATAAGGCCTTATCTCAAGTACCTCTCCAAGCTACAAGCTAATGGAATGCTCAAAGATTTACATGAAGGAACTTGTGGCCCCCATGCCGCAGGTTGATCACTTGGAAATAAAACAATTACACAAAGAGTATTTTAGCCTGGAATACGTAAGCAAACAGAAGAGTACTCACGAAGATGCGATGCCTGTCAATGACATGTATACCTGATACGAGCACTTCCACTCGAGCTCCATGCGAGTAAGGTCTTCTGGCCATTCAAGGGGTGGGCACTCGATCTAGTAGGAGAATTTCCCAATACACTGGGTAACCGTAGGTTTTTACTCATGACCATAGATTACTTTACAAAATAGACGGAAGCAGTTCTTCTTTGTCGAACTAGAGAAGAATAGGTCATCTTTTTTATCTGGGAACATATTATCACACGGTTTGGACCCCCCACCTAATTCAGATCGAAATAGGCCACAGTTTGTTGGAGAAAAAGTCATAACTTTCCTAAACAAACACAACATTATTCATTCCCCATCCAATCCATACTGCCCTCAAGGAAATGGCCAGGCCGAAATCACCAATAGAACGATAGTAGATGGAATCAAGAAGAGACTTCAATCACAAAAAAAAAGAAAAAAAAGAAAAGAAAATTGGATATGGGAGTAGCCTCACATCTTATGGGTGTACCGTACTACACCAAGACAATCAACCTGGTATTCCCCCTTCCTCCTGGCTTATGGAATTAAAGCCATCATTCCGACAGAATACCACCATCTTGCCAAAGATCACGAGCTCACAAATGAAGAGAATGAGTTTGAGCTAGCCTGCAATATGAACTGGATCAATGAGACCCGCAATCGTGTTATTGCTAACCTGGGTCGTTATCATCATATGTTAGCCAGTTCGTACAACTGAAGAGTCCAAAGCTGTGAATTCCAAATCGATGATCAATCCTCAGAGAAATTCTAAGGAGCAAAAAAGGGTTAAATACTAGAAAGCTCGCAGAAAATTGGGTAGGTCATTTCCTCATCGCTGGCCGCACTGGCCTTGGATTATACTACCTCATGACAGAGAAAGGCGTCCGAATCCTAAATCCTTGGAACACTAGAAGATTGAAACGATATTATCGCTAAATCTTTAGATCTTCATTACAGATTAATCTATTATAATTCATTACATTCCAAAAGTAAGATTCCAATTTCCAACAGTGTGTATATTCTTTTCTACTAAATGAAAACTTTTCAGTTTTTTCTCACATTACTCTTTATATACATGTAAACTCTACTAAATCTTAAAGATTAAAGCAAAAGTAATACTAGCTTTCAATCGCTCAATCTATACATCTATCAAAGATTAAAGCCAAGGTAATACTAGCTTTCAATCAATCCATCTGTACATATATCAACGATTAAAAGAAAGGTAATACTAGTTTTTAATCAATAATCTCTACTATCTCTATGACACAAGATGAAGAAAAGGTAAAACTAGCTTGCATCTCTCTATATGTCAATAATACAGAATACATTGGTCACTTTTTCAGGTTTTTCTTTTAGGAGGTCAGTTGTGGTTTCCCCTACATAGGAGATCGTGCAACCATAAAATCTAGAGCTCGAGCAGATACAATATTTTTACCTCACTCTACTTGTTATGCTATAGTAATGCCTAACTCGGTCATCATGGAGTTTAGACAATTACCTCGATCTATTTCAGTCTTGCAGATACAGTCTTTCAATACCAGACAGTCATGTGAGGTATCCCTTTCGATCTCAAGCCTATTTACTTCTTCTACAAAATAGGCAATGACCGCCATTATTTCTCTCGAGTATATCTCATCTAGGGAAATTCTATTTCGGTCCGGCATGGCTAACTCTGCAAATTGCGCTTTTAGTGTTTTATTATGTTTCTTTAACTTTGCATAATGGAAATCTGCCCGCTCTAAATATTCTTCTAACTTCGATATCACCGTGGTTAACTTCGATATCAACTCTGTCGCCTTGTCCTGCTCAGCACTATTTTTTGTTCTTAACTTCTCCACTTCACCACGTAGTACTACCAACTCCAACTCATTTACATCACCTTCCCCAGCACGAGCTTTATTCAGCAGCTTATCCTTTCTCTTGATAGCTACCTATAACTCTTGCTCTTTACGGAGAGCGACCTCTAACTTATAATCACTCTCTAGTTCGTTCGTTCGCTTTCCTTATGGTAACTCGAACAAAAACCAGATTTGCCTCCAACTCTTAAATTCGAGCTGATGTGTTAACCATATCACCCTTGGTAGTCGAGACCTCGGCGTCATTTTTTTTCTTCTTTGACCACTCTCCAGCCTTGGCCTTCTTACCATGCGAACTAGTCAAGTCCGCCTTCAGCTTCGCAACTCGCTCATTCAGTTTGTCATACTAGGTTTGGGTGAACTGAAGGTCAATATCTTTACTTTTCATGGCCTCACTCAACTGTTCTACCACACTTTCAGAACTTGCTAAATCAGCTCGCGCCTTCACAAGTTCTCTTTCCTTCCTAGCCAATTGACCCCTCAAACTGGCCGCATTATTCCGCAACTCTTTATCTTCTGTCCTTAACAACTTGATACGATATTATGCGACATCCGCTTTTTTATCTTTCACCATCAACAAATTTACCCTACTATTCAGCTTCCCTACTTCACTCTGAGCATTAACGAGCTCCCCATGCAATTTTACTTGTTCATCATCTTTAATTTTGATCTGTTGGGTCAGACTATTCACAATTTTTGCCATCTTAGCGAGCTGGATCTCCAATTTAACATACTGATCCACCCTCTCTTCATTTGCCTCTTTAATCCTATCAAACTCCTCTAAGAACTCATAATTGCATTGACGCGCATGTTATTCACTCGATCAAACAGCTTATAACTTGACCTGCATACACAGCTTTATACAACAATACTTTACATACACAATCAAAATACTACAGGTTACAACATGACTCACGTATCTAACAAAGTTCTATCTATCACAAGCCAACATAAAGAGATGCTACTTAGCCCTATAGTATAAAGTTATCTCACACTGATGGTCACACTATCTACACTTCCTAATATTTTAAGGTACACATTTTCTAACATTCCAAAATGGTTTAATTATGCTTGGATTGTTTTTCTTAATATGATTTTCATCTACCCTCTAACCTTATTTAGTAGCTCTAGAGTTGCAAAGCGAACAAGTCAAAACCATTTTGAGCTATTTTCTAACCTGTAACTCTGGTTGCAAAGTCAACAGAGTTGTTAAAGCATTTTGGTCCTTGGCAAGCTCTTTTTCTAAGTCTTTCAATTTTTAGGCGCATACCTTGAAGTTCCTACAAGTCAAGACTTACAACATCTCTAAGAAAAATCCACAATTAACCTCCAAATATATCCCATACAATCATAGTTTTCAACTCACAAAAACAAACTTCAAATCTTTACTCTACCTTCTCTTCATCTCCTTCTCGGTTCTCAAAATCAGTTCTGGAGGAGACCACATCTACTCTTTCACAACACCTTGAGGAGAGTCGCCTTCAACCTCAAGCACCTCTTTAGCATCGGCTTCCTCCACTTCGATGAACCGCCCTTCTATAATCGCCTAAATATTGGATGTAAAGTATCCATCTTCTAGGAACTTTTGACCAATGATGTCACGGCCGCAACTTCTTCTACGTTCTTTTTTGCCTCTGCTGCGAGATTGTGCATTGCTATCTAAAAAAGAATCCTTCCGGCTGGCTATTGCAGAGTTCGCACGCTCCTTCTACCATACTGTGTTGGCCTCAAACTGAGCAATTCTACCCTCTAGGTCACTCCTCCCATCCTCAAACTCGAGGCAAAGTCCTTTCAACAAGCGCGAAGCCTACAAAAAGAGCATTTCAGTTCGATATTATACAACCATAAATAAATGAAAATGTTACACTTATATTGCACAGCTCCATTTTCAGTGACATATCTAAACCATTACTACCTTCTCGTGCTACTACCCTCCACTTGTTCTCCATTACCAACAAATTGTCCACCACAATAAGGTTATTTCCACCCTCCTTTCCCTCACTCATTGCAGCAGCAACATCCATTTTTCTCTTCTTTGAACTGATTTTGACCTCCATACTCTTCGTGGTCGCCAAGTTCGAACCATTAGCCTTGGCCTTCCTCTTCGAATGCCTTTGAATCAATTTGTTCGATGAAGTCCCCACAGATTTTAGCTTTAGTACCATCGGAGCAACCTTGGCTAGCGTTGGAAGTACTCCGACGGTCGATGTCACCTTTCCATTAACCCTAGATGTTATACTGGTTCTAATCATCTTTATCTTCGCTTGGGACTTAAGCACCTTTTCAGACCTGTGATTAGCCCTCTTGAACCTGTTAATCTTGAGCCCACCCAATACAATTTCGAGCTCCTCGCCCTCTCGAGCTATAGAATCAATCAACGATTCCTTTCTCGCGACTTCAGAATGAGGATCTGCATACACAATTAACATTGTTACATATATACATGACGAAAATACATGAACTACAGGTCGATTTCATTAATAATTACTTACTTTTCTTCATAGTTTTATATATAAGGTCCATGGGTTCCTCGTTCACTCGTTGGAGACAGTTGCCTTTCACCCATATCATATTATCATTCCATACTCGTCCTACTGAATTCAGGTCAAAGAACAGAGGTCACGATGAACTGGAAGAGAAGTAGACACCCCCAGTCGCCGCATAATATTTCACAGTATAATGCTGTAACACATTCAAAGGGGTTATCCTCCTCTCCACCCCCTTAAATGTCTATCTTTTGTTCAAATTATCACATATATTTAATACCACCCAAACATTACCATTTAGTTAGGCAGAACATACCTCAATCACATTGAGAACACCTTTCGCCAGATTACTTAAAGGAAACATCAACCCATACTCTAACTAGGAAAGATATCACAAAAAACCTAGTCCAGATCACTTTGAACACCCCTATTGAAGTACTCCAAAAAGATAGACTCATCCACTTCCCTCTCAGATTTCTCACGCTCCAAATTGGGCAATAAGAAAAAGTATTCTTCCCCATTTGCAACTCTATACCCCCTAAAATACCTCCTAACATGTTCTATAACCTTACCCCACGTACCACCTAAACTACCTTTTATTTTACAAATCTCCTTGAATATATCAGATTCTACAAGATATGATACAAAGTTACCAGGGAAATCTGGAAACTATAATTCGTCCTCCCCCTCCACTTCTACCTCTACTGCTTCTGAGTTCTCCGTTCTAAGCTCACCCCCCATAGAATCTATATTATCAATTTCAACAGGTAAAACCTCAATTAAATAACCAGATGTCAAAGTTTCCATCTTAATAGAAGGCTTGCGATTGTGGTTTATTTATATAACAAATCATTTTCATGCCTCTACCTACATACAGGTCCAGGTATTATGATCAATTTTCTTTATAATTATTTTCTATCTAATTTTTTTTCTGTATTTATCATACACATTATTATACACAAACATATATACCTTTTCATGCAAACATAATTTTTTTTACAGGTTTACTGAAAATAGTAAACTTTTCAAATTTCAAAGACACATAAAATATGGCAAACTCTACATCCAACGTCAAACGATTCCTCTAAATCACAAATACAAATCAGAAAGATCAACCAAAAATTTATTAACCTTCAACGTCTGAGTAAGAATCCAGGATGTTACACACCCCCTCTATCACCACAGTACTTTGCAGCAAAGATTTTTTCTCCACTTGAACAATATCGCAATCCTTTCTCCTCTGGCAATGGTGACTACTCTCGTTGTCTCTCTATCTGTGATTATATTTTGAAAATGTTTAGACGAAGAAGAGGAAGGGTTATTTATACTTTCTCTCTCTAACCGCTGGTAGTTATTGGGGCTCACACGAGCTGCCCTCGGTTTTGATTCCAAAGCGTCCCTTCCACTATTTATGTAAGATATTTCATACCTTTTGAGTAAAAATGCATCTCTATCATTACCCCAAATCCTATATTTTGATATATTTTTCTCTCTACTACCCAAACCCCTCTCACACAAAATTAAACTTTCTCTCTCAAACAAAGACTGACAATATAATTCTTATTCTTCTACTAATATTACTTATAGACCTGCTCACGTCATTTCCAATGCTACATCATTTTAAAATTTAAATATTTCTTTTCAACAACATTCACAAACAAACAGGAACACATTCACAAGGAAATATTCTCCCTTAATTCAAATTACAGTTATTCGACCTCACGAAGTTCGCTCTCTCACATATAATCACGCATAAAACATCCAAGATGTCTTGGAGCACCACACCTAATTAGTTCATGTCGAACAATTCACTCAACTTCCTTAGCTATTTCTTCCAGAGTAATTTCCTTTACTGCAGCTTTTTAGGCTTCAGGATCCAAGACCAATTCACAAAAAATCTCATGATGAGCGCGTAATTATGACATTTTTAATATACCCGAAAATATATTTTAGTCGTCCATTATATTTAATTTTGGATACTTATGCACGTTTGTTTGATTATAACTATTGGAGATAGATATTTGAAACCAAGCCCTTAAAGTCAAGTAAAAGTGCCTCTAACAGTTTATAGCATAAAAAGTCAATGACACAATATATTTGGTCTCAAGATTGAAGAAATATATGCACAAATATTTTTGGAGAATAAGATCAAAGAAGATATTGAATCCAAGATTCTTAAAGATATTTTATATTGAAGATATATGCAAGAGTTTCCATGAAGAAAGATCTCTACAACACTTAAAGGAATTATATGCAAGAATCTTAGGTGATTGGTTGTAATATTAAAAGAAATTTTTGTGAGAATATTATTTAGAATTTAATGTATAGTTTCTAAATTTGAGTTCCTTCTCCTATAAAAGGAACCATCCGCCCATTGTAATTGGGTATCTCATATTGGAAGGTAATAGTGAATAAATTTTTTTCTTTTTCTTTTTCTTCTTCTTCTTCTTCTTCTTCTTTTTTTTCCTTTTTTTTTCTCTTTAGTTTAATTTTTGTTAATGTCTTCATTAGTTGTTAATGCGATGAAGTCCGAGATGAGCGGATAATCTCCTAGCTAAGGCTAGGATGAGGCCTCTTCTTGGATGAGCAATAGTTGGTATTAATTAGTTTTCTCTTTGTACTTTATAATTAATAAGTTAGTACATCATATCGAAGGCTTATCTATAGCTTCGGTTTGGTGTACGATAACTTTAGATACAAACAAGTGCTACTAACCGTAGACTTGATTTGGAGATCTAAAAAAAGGAAACACTAGAGAACTCACTCAAGTTTAGTCAATGCTGAGTTGATAATTCTCTAAAACACTCTTCACCATTACTTAAAAAGTATAACCACTAAATGCTTGACCATAGATTTAGTGGTTTATTTTACAATATCGTATGTGTCTTAACAGGAACATATGATGGGTGGAGATATTAAAATCTATTTATATATCGATTAGTGTTTTGAAAGGTAGAGGCCAAGTTCGAACCTTAGCTCTCTCTCTCTCATTAAGTATTTGAATTAGCTTTTATTTCTTCCTTTTAGATTTATCTCTTCTAAAATTGTAATTTGGCCTAGAAAGTATTTGTTTTCCCAAACCTCCCTGTGGATTCGATCCCACTCATCCGTGTTACAATTCGAGAACCGTACTTTGAGCGGGTATTTTTCCAGAGGGCTTCTAAAAAACTCTTATCAAATGGCGTTGTTGCCGGGGAGACATCGTTGAAAACTATTTTTTCTAATACTGAATTTTCTTTGTTAATTCTTTCTAATACCATCCATATCTTGCCAATGATTTCTAAATTCTTTATTTCTTGTACAGTACGTTGTAGTATAGTGAGCGGTAATGCTATTAAAGTATTTCTAATTTTCTTTCAAAATAATTTTTTTTTTTTTTTAAGTTGTGGTTCTCGGTGTTACAGTTGCACATTTACTTTATGGTGCAGCAAATTCCATAGTTTAGCAAACTTAAAGTTTGGGTATTAAAATATTATATTTAAGGTTTTCTAGTTTTGAAGTGGACATCTTCAAAGAACATTAAATTATAAACTCCATTTATTTATCACATGCTCACTCATCTTCGAATGCTACATGCTAGTCCTTATATTGAATAACAGTTTTAGACAGCTTGCTTGGGTAATTCTTTTCGAGTTTGCTTGGGCTTTGGTGCTGCGTACAGCAACAACTTTACAGTGTAGGTATAGGATTTTTTTCTAACACTTACCCAAGCAAGCTGCTTGTAGGTTTTGGTGCTTGGGTACGACAACACTTGAAGCAGGGGCATAGTAACTTTGTGAAGGTGTTGACATATCAAATTCATATCTTTACATCTCATCGAAGTAAGTCAGTTTTTGGTTTTGGAATCTCAGAGGTAATCCCAAAGTTCACATGCTCTCTATCTCGGTTTTATATTGGCATATTAAGGCACTTTGATATTTGCACGGAATTTTGAGTCATTGGCTAAGTCTTTTAGTTATAGAATTGTTAGCCAAGAGACCTGCGATCAATCTTTTGTGCTTGTACTTTTCTAAGATTACAAGGTCAGAATCATATTTTTACTCGTTCGTTCTCATATACCTTGCATATCTAGGAAGTATTAAGTATGCTTTAAGGACTGTAGCTAAAGCATTAAATACGTAGAAGCTAGTATCTTTGGCTATTTTGAAACAATAAGTATATTTGGACATTCTCGTGCTTGCCTTTTCTGGGATTGTTTATGTGTGCATGCTTGGTTCGGCTTAATCCACACATGACGGTGCTTGCTTGGTAACTTTGTTTAAGCAGCAACTTAATAATGTCCATCGATAGCATCCTTTTGTTGTCTCGTTTAACCGTATTATCACAGTCACATTAATTGATCACATTATTTTTGAGTATATAATTGTAACTCTCGCGAAGCACTGCACCTAAATTTGTTTTCTTCTTTTTTCAAGTTTGTTTTTGGACACTGTAAAAAAGGTGTTGAAGTGAAAAAGGAAAAAGAAAAAAAAGAAGAAAAAAAAAAGAGCGAGAAAGGAAAATACGCAAAGCTGAAAGCATCATCAAATCCATCCTTCTTGTGCCCTCTAAGTGATGGGGCACTTTTTCTTTCGCCCCCTAAGTGAAGGGGCGACCACAGCTTCACCGGGAAACACTTCCCGTAGGTTGGTACCTCTATAAACTTGACATCTATAAGGGGTTCATATATATCCGCTCCGCCCCAGTACTAGGAACATAAAGTCGTGTGGACTGTGCAAATACATGCTGCTCTAAAAAAATATTTACTGTGGTTGGATTGACCTATTAACGTGTTTAAATTTCTTTTTATTCCAACATTAGTAAAGGTAAAAACTGTTAGAGACTTACGGTATTTCATCACTCAAAAATCTCTCTAACAAGTGGGACCACATATTAGGGATACGAAGAAATTCATATCACGCAAAAATTAAACGTCTTAGACCTAAAAATAATTGATAATAAAAAAGAGTATCAAGATTCCCGCGGGATTTCATCACCCAACGGATAGGTGTACCGGACCGGGGTACAAACACGGGTTCGTAGGATACAGCCCCAGCCTAGAGCCATAAAATACTGGTTGTAGGTTTGCGACGTCACCGTTTTGAGTGTTGACGTCCATAAGGTGACTCGCTCAGGCGTGAGGACTGAACATCTACTCTAAGCTAGTACTAGCACAGTGATACAGGGGAGTGTAGCAACTAAAGCCTTTGACCATCCTACCCTTTTGTGAACATAGAAGAATATGGGGGAGACCTAATTATTACTTCTTAAAAAACTTTAAAGTATTATATTATAGGTTTGATTGAATGTTTACTACATTGGGTGCTGAATTTTATCGCATATTAGTTTGTGCATGATCAATTAGACACGTGGAAAAAAATGTTTAAGAAGTTTCCTAAACCTTTACATATTTATGGCCCACCACCTCAGCCTAAACGAAAAAGGGCGACCCCTCGCCTAGTCAACGCAATAGAAGACTTAGGAGCCTCAGTTTGGGAGGAGAGTGGTTCATCTCAATTTTTTCCAATTTTAGAGGAAGGTAATCCATCTAGAGTTGACCCAATTGAACTTGTTGTTGAGCTAGAAGTCTAACCCCCAATCATGGCTGCCGCCAAATCTCTTAGGGACTATTTGACCTCAGTGGTGAGCAATATATCTTCATGTATCGTATTACCAGCCGTCACAACAAATTATTATGAAATCAAGCCTAGTGTGATCCAAATGTTACTTAGATTTCATGGACTTGATTCTGAGAGCCCTTATAAGCACGTTTACGAATTTAAAAAATCTTTGCGCTCTCAAAATATCAACATTTTATTGAGGATTCTGTCCGCCTTTATTTATTCTCATTCTCACTAAAAGATAAGGTGAGTCATTGGCTTGATTAATTAGTACCAGCATCTATCAATTCATTAAACCAAATGGAGACCAAGTTCAATACCAAATAGATTCCAATGGGAAAAACCCTCGCTCTTAGAAATTTAATTGTTAAATTTGTTCAAAATGAAAGTGAATCATTTTATGAGGCATGAGAGAGATATATGGATCTTCTTTTACAATGTCCACATCATGGCTTTGAAAAGTAACATTTAGCCGAATCGTACAACCAAGAAAGGTGGCTTATACGAAGTGAGTGAGGGAACAACCATAAAAGCCCAATTGGATACTCTTACCTGAAAAATTAAGGCTACGACTATAAATCAATCTGAGGGTAGTGTGAACCAAGTTCAGCAACAGGGTTGCACCGTTTGTTATGATGTCACCCATGCGACTCAAATGTGTCCCATGTTCAATGAAATAAATGACAATCAAGAGCAAGTAAATGTTTTGAATAATACATATAAGAGGCCATTTAACCCGTACAAGCCAACTTGGCAGAACCACCTAAATTTTTTGTGGAAGAACAACCAACCCAGTTCGGGTTTTGGAGAGCCACAAACCTCAGTTTATAGCTTGCCTAGGAATCCCCATTCTCAGTCCTATCCTTAGGCATCTAAACAAACCTTTCAGTCATCTAAGCAGTTGCCACCCGCTCCACCCAAACCATATTTGTAAGACACCCTTTCTCTCTTCTTATAACAATCAATGGAAAGTAAAAAACAAGCATTGCAATTTTAATAACAAATGATACAATTCCAGCAACAGGCATTGTTGAATCAAAACTTTACATCCCAATATATTTCTAATCTAGAGACACAGATAGGGTAATTAACAAGTACCATAAATGAGAGAATACCAGGTAAGCTGCCTAGCCAACATGAATCTAATCCCAAAGGACCACCTGGGTTTAAGCCTAACTCAATTCCCAAACAACTTAATGCTATTACCACCATTTGAAGTGGTAGACAAATTGATAATCAAGTTGAAACACCAAGGGTTGAGCGACCACCAGTTATGATTGAGGATGAGGTATGTACGAATGAATCAGTAGTAGTCAGCACCCAAGAACCTTCTTAGACATCTAAAGAGTTGTCTACTTCCTCCGTTCCCGTATCCAAGGCTCATTTTGAGCCAAAAGTGCCATATCCGCAATGCCTTCTTCCAGCTAACAAAGGGATAAAATTTGATAAGATATTAGATACATTTAAGCAAGTTCATATAAATATTATAGTACTTGACGCAATCATGCTTATCCCGGCTTATGCCAAATTTCTTAAGGATGTGTGCACCAGGAAAAGGAAAATTAATGTGCACAAGAAAATCTTTTTGACTGAAACATTAACCCCTCTTAAGCCTCGTGATCCTGGAAGCCCGACCATCCCTTGTAAGATTGGAGATCACAAGGTAGATAGGGTATTACATAACTTAGGGGCTAGTGTGAATGTCCTACCATAGTCAGTTTATCAGGAATTAAATCTTAGAGAACTCGAACCTACCAGGATGATACTCTAATTGGCCGACAGGTCCATATGACACCCACGTAGTATCCTGGAGGATATTCTTATCAAGGTCGATGATCTTATTTTTAACATGTCCAAATGGAGACCTAGACTAGAACTTCTTGAACCATAAACTACTTTACCTATTCCATCCATTGTTAAACCACCCCAGTTGGACCTTAAGCCATTACCCAATACTCTCAAGTGTGCCTTTCTAAGTGATTCTAAAACTCTACCTGTGATAATAACTTCCAATCTATATGTTGACCAGGAAGGTAGACTGTTAAGTGTCCTGAGGAAACATAGATCAGCCATAGGGTGGTCTATAAAAGACTTGAAGGGAATTAGCCCGGCTGTGTGCATGCATCGCATCAATCTCGAGGAAGGTACTAAATATTCGCATGAGATGCAACAACGTTTAAATCCAGCTATGATAGATGTGGTTAAGAAGGAAGTTCTCAAGCTATTAGATTCGGGTATCATATACCCTATTTTAGATAGTAAGTGGGCCATCCCTGTTTAAGTTATACCCAAGAAATCAGAGAATACTGCAGTCAAAAATGAGAATAATGAATTAATCCCTACCCGTATGACTACCGGGTAGCGTGTTTGTATCAATTACAGAAAGTTGAACATGGTCACTAGGAAAGATCATTTTCCTCTTCGCTCCTGACGATTATTCTGGATATAATCAGATCCCCATCGCTCCTAAAGATCAGAAAAAAACCATATTTACGTGTCCCTACAAGACTTATGCCATTTGGTTTGTATAATGCACCTGCTACATTTCAACATTGTATGATGAGCATATTCTCTTATATGGTTGATAAATTTATCGAAATCTTTATGGATAATTTTTTAGTGCTTGATTTTTCTTTTGATGAATGTTTGCACCATTTAGAGCTCGTACTAGAACGATGTACACAAACCAATTTGGTGTTAAACTGGGAAAAGTGTCACTTCATGGTGACACAAGGGATAGTTTTTGGGCATATTATCTCCTACAAAGGGATAGAAGTTGATAATGCCAAAATCGATATTATTTCTTTCTTACCTCCTCCTCAGACGGTTAAGGCCATTTGATCATTTCTAGGCCATGCCGGGTTTTATCGTCGGTTAATCAAAGATTTTAGAAAATTTTCCCAACCCTTGTGCAATTTACTTGCTAAGAACATTGATTTCCACTTTAATGATGAATGTTCCAGAGCTTTTGAGAAGCTCATACTTCTATTAACTTCCACTCCAAGCCTTTTCAATTTCCTGGGAAAATACGATCCCGTTGGCATGGCCCCATTATGGTTAAAACTATTTTTTCTCATGAGGCCGTGGGGGTGGAGGATCTTAAGAACGAAAATATTTTTAAGATCAATGGCCAACGATTAAAACCGTACTTAGAGTTCTACACTTTTGATGAAGAGACAACATTTCTAGATGATCCAGTATATCAGAACTGATATTATATATCCCTATAGTACCATTGCAACATCATTTAAGTATGGGGGTATATTCGTCTGGCTGAAGACGATAAACTTAGCGCTTCTTGGGAGGCAACCCATAACACATTCAGGTGAGAAATTTTAGTTTTCATCTTCCATTTTTTTTTGTTCTTAAGCATTGTGGGTAATGCTCCATTTAAGTTTGGAGGTAGGAAACCATTTCTTTAAATACTTTTTGAAGAAAAGTGAAATAATGGCACTTTGACAATTTATGATATATTTTTAACGAATTTCCAAACACTTAAAATAATTTTAGCTTGACATAAATATTATGGAAAAGCCTAAATTTTGAAACTACACCAAGTATACATTAGAATATTTTGGACTATCTTAAGCTAGATGTACTATCTTTTTATTAGCGACTAATTCAAATTAGCTTGACATATTTTGAAAATGTGCACTTCACTGTAGTTTTGCAATTAATACCTTTAATAGATTTTTGCTCAATGTAAAAGAAATTTAGTATTTATGTTAGGAATTATTTGCTACAAGGGAGACAATTGCCTAAGAATAAGTTCATTCCTAAGAAAATAATAATAAGCTAAATGTGCTCTAAAAACTTTCACGCTGCAAGGCTACTCACATGATTAATAACTAAAAAAAGAAAAATTATCATCAATCTCGAGTTTGACCAAGAACTATGTGAAATGAGCACAAGAAAATATTACTTGTGAGAATCCTGAGTCTAGATCATGATGGGGCACAACACCCCGGCAACCTTAGCAAACTGGCGGGGATTGTTGACCGAAAACTCCTTGTTACGGAGGTTTCACTAAGAAACAATGTACTCAAAAGAAAAAGCTTTCAAAAGAAAAGAAAAAAAAGAAAAATTCTAGGAAGACGAATTGATTAAGGCACTTGTCGAACTGAGTAAGAACTAGACTACCTAAAACTGAGTAAATTATTATAGATAACGTATTAGGCGATAAAACTATTTTTACTATACACTCAAATATAGCTAAAGAAAAATACTTGAATCTCTTTCTAATCTTGAGGTAGTACTTCAAGTTTCGGATAAGCTTAAAGTATTTTTTGGTATACTTGGGAGAATAGCAGGTTTAAGGATTTCCTATTGGTATATTTTGTCACAACTAAGTAAGAATAAGTTTATAGGAAATGAGTCATGTGTATTCTAGAATTGTTTAAAATATCATTATTGACTTTTGGGGGTATAGTCACTGCAAACTCTCACGAGACAACACTCGTCCATCAGGCTAAACCTGGAGGTTTAACGGCTTGTTGCATATGCTAAATGCAATCGCGCTCCTTATGAAAGTAGCTATTATTTTATTTTACTCAGGACGAGTAAAAGACTAGTTTGGGGGTATTTGATGAGCGCGTAATTATGACATTTTTAATATACCCGAACATGTATTCTAGTCGTCCATTATATTTAATTTTGGATACTTATGCGCGTTTGTTTGATTGTAGCTATTAGAAATGGATATTTGAAACCAAGCTCTTAAAGTCAAGTAAAACTATCTCCAGCAGTTCATAGCACAAATAGTCAAAAGACACAATATATTTGGTCTCAAGATTGAAGAAAAATATGCATAAATAATTTTGGAGAATTAGATCAAAGAAGATATTGTATCCAATATCCTTACAGATATTTTATATTGAAGATATATGCAAGAGTTTTCATGAAAAAAGATCTCTACATCACTTAAGGGAATTATATGCACGAATCTTATGTGATTGGTTGTAATATTAAAATAAATTATTGTGAAAATATTTTTTAGAATTTAATGTATAGTTTCTAAATTTGGGTTCATTCTTCTATAAAAGGAACCATCCGCCCATTGTAATTGGGTATCTCATATTGAAAGGTAATAGTGAATAAAGTTATTTATTATTTATTTTTTCTTCTTCTTCTTCTCTTTAGTTTAATTTTTGTTAATGTCTTCATTAGTTGTTAATGCGACGAAGTCCTAGATAAGCGGCTAATCTCCTAGTTAAGGCTAGAATGAGGCCTCTTTATGGATGAGCAATAGTTGGTATTAATTAGGTTCTAATTAGTTTTTTTTTTAGTACTTTATAATTGATAAGTTAATGCATCATATCGAAGGCATGTCCATAACTTCGGTTTGGTGTACGATAACTTTCGATACAAACAAGTGCTACTAACCATAGACTTGATTTGGAGATCTAAAAAGGGGAAACACTAGATACCTCACTCAAGCCTAGCCATGGTTGAGTTGATAATTCTCTAAGACACTCTTCACCATCACTTAAAAGCATAACCACTAAATATTTGACCATAGATTTAGTAGTTTATTTTACAACATCGTATGCATCTTAACACGAACATATGATGGGTGAAGATATTAGGATCTATTTATATATCGATTAGTACTTTGAAAGGTAGAGGCCAAGTTCGAACTTTAGCTCTCTCTCTCATTAGTTTTATAATTAGCTTTTCTTTCTTTCTTTTAGATTTATCTCTTATAAAATCATAATTCGGCCTAGAAAGTATTTGCTTTCCCAAACCTCCCTGTGAATTCGATCCCACTCATCCGTGCTAAAATTCAACAACCGTACTTTGAGTAGGTATTTTGCTAGAGGATCCCTAAAAACCTCTTATCATCTCACTATACACATGACACCCAACCTCGCTCTCCCTCGTTCTCGCAGTCAACCCATCTAACTGGATCGATGATTCAGGCAAGTTGGCATCATACTCTAACTGCCTAAAGATCTTCTCCCGAACTTCAGCCACCTTTATTGTTAAGCGCCCTTCCGACGCATGTTGAGCTATCTGAGAACGAGTCCTCACCATTTTTGTTTCTTCTTCCTCTACCTCACATTTCCAACGTTATTTATACATACAGATTATGATCACACAAAATCCCCCCCCATTCTGCATATAGAATAATAAATATCTAATCCCATTGTCCATAACTGACAACCCTAAAATCATGCTAGAAATTTATTTGATCTTATTTTTTTAAAACGAACTCATTGTATTTGTTCATTCGACTATCTATTTTTTGAACTAACTTTCAAAATCTCCAACTGTTTTACATACATCCAAATAACTCCAAAATTCATATTCTTCGCTCTCATATTCATGTTCGAGTTCTCTAAATAGTTTCAGTTAAAATTAGTCTATCTACATACAGCTCGAATATGCCGTTTCACAATATTATCTTATTTAACGAGGTGGTATGTTACAGCTCGATCACGTAGATTTCTTTCAGTTCAATATATTTAACCGTTCTATACATGCAAAGTTTTATTTCAGTTCGAAATAACTATCTGTCACACAGAAAATATATATTTATTTCATTTACCATACTAATTTCTTGTTCGATCTATCAACAGAGAATTACTGCAAAAATATATTTTCCATTAGCTCGACAGTTATTTATAGAGTACTTTACAGAAAGCACAATATTTCAGACACTTCCTACAGATCGATCTATAGGTTACAATACATATCAGTTCTTCTATACTTTGTATTCGGGCACATCAACTCCTCCAACATAAAATTCTTCTGCAAGGAAAGATCGCTGGTTGTAACAAAGCTTGAAACAATCACCTGCATGAAGCACTCCTTCAAGAGAAGAGCGATGATTGTATGGAAGAATATTTCCAATCTCCGTCTCCACCACCACAGTCTCTTCCTGCGTAACCTCCACCACCTCAGAAAGGCAGAGAAAGAAGAATGATTCTACTTTTTACAAATCCCAATCCCTCGTGGGGTAATGACAATACTTCTTGGTACTTACACCGGCTTCCTCGTCTGCTCATAGAAGAATGATTCTATGAGCAGACGAAAACATACCCGGTGCTGCTCACCTAACAGAATCAGATGGTGGAACCGCCACATCTGATAGTAGTCATTCTCAGCCTCCACTGTTTTCTTCTCCGTCATCCCATAATATGTCGGCGGCATCGGTATGGGAGTGGGCATTTCCAGCGTTTGGTTACCAAAATAGCACAGCTGAAGCTTCTGTACTTCAGCTAGCACCCTTGCTTCATATACTTGGCGCCTAGTCGTCACCATTCTCAAAGCAAGCAGAATAATAAAGTATTTCCAGAGACAGAGTACTTTTACAGAGATGACAGATGATACCATACCAAATATATTTATAGCAAAGCCACATTCAATGCAATGCAGAGTTCCAAAGCAATCATCATTCAAAACCGACCATTACTGAGAAGCCCAACAGCCAAATACATCAATCCCTTCTAATGCATTAAATGTCAAACACAGTCTTCCATACAGAAGTGACAGTCCCAACCCAATCCTATTCAACGAATCCATTTCCAACTTCCAACACACAAGCATTCTACACTATTTCTCAACTAAAGCCACATGTGCCTTCAGTTACGAGGGGGTAATTGTAGGGACCTATCCCTCGACCTACTCTAAACATGAACTGATCATAGGGACCTGTCCCTCGGCCTATTCCAAAATCGAACAACCACAATACTAGACTTACGCATTATACACGTGACCAATACAAGCAGCAGATACTTAAACCACGAATTAATAAAGAACGTGGATCGAGCACTACAGAGAATATGAACAAGTCAAAGACACTTGTCTCTCACGAATTAGCAATTACACATTCAAATGCCACCTGCCCCATTTTTCATGAGAACGTGCCTCTACACGATATCGAACTGAGAGTGAAGTCTATAAAAATGATGAGTTCCAGAGGAGAAAGGATCCAAAAAAATTTATCTTTCAAGATCAGGTATTTTTAGCTCAAGAGATCACTTGTAATAAGATATCAGGCTCAAGCAATAAAAGTTACAGTTACTAAATCTTCAAATCAAGGTTGTGGTTTTTAACTATTAAAAAGTTTCCACGCTAAATCGCCTGTGTTATTTCTTGAATTATACTAATTCTTGTCACAAATACATTTGGTGTAAGATCTAATTTCGAGCTATCTCGAGCTACGAAATTAGGCCATTACAGGTACAAATGAAATTGATAAGTCATATAGGAGCTATGTTCTGAAAGTTTGGATATGAGCCGATATTGATATCGTTGAGCTCTTGGTTCAGTAAGTGTGACCCTCCCCACCAAGTGAAAAATCATGAGTTCAAACACCATGGAATGAGAATTGTTGGTATAGCCTTTGGGCTGTCCTGTGCACCGTCTGGGCTTGTGGATGCCTTTAAGTTTTAAACCCCCCTCAGGACTTGGTTACTGTAGTTACAAATCTCTAAAACTGGCTTATGTTTTTGAAAAGGAAAGAGCTGATATAGATGTAAATATGTGCTTGGAATCGAGATTAAGTAAGATCACAACCTTCACTAGTATAGGTTGTGAACATCGAAGACAACTTTCGCCAGACTCGCAATTCTTACTTCACAAATAAGAATCCCTTTGGAGCATTTCACAAGTAACATTTTCCAGGTTTGTTAGCATGCTCAACAATAATAGAACTTATATCATGTACTTTAGCATGAACTGCGATTCTCAAGTACAATGGGGTTAAACTCTCACCATCTACTTTAGGTGCAAACATGAACAAAGATCTGATTACATTTGCTCTTACATCATCAAGAAACCTTGGAGATGCCTAAATTATAAGATATCTTGATGTGCAGTTGCGCACTGAAGGACATCCATTGGGGTTTAATCAAGCGGCCTGCACAACTCAAGTCAGCTCTACAAGGATCATGCAGTTTAAAATAATTTTGATAACGAAGAAGAATAAAAGAAGGCTCTACTTTTACAGCATTAAGTCACCAACAAAATTGGAAGACACAAATTAGGAGTTGGAACTAAATGAATACAATTAGGCAACTTATACAGACATATATATAAACAATATAAATAGAAACAGAGGAGAACAATTACACAACAACAATAAGAACGAACTCCTTACGGCAGATATGCAGCCTACTTGTGCTGTTAAAACCCATTCTTCACTTTGGGAGCTTGTATGTTGCAATCAAATACATGTTCTTACAGGGTAGAAGTCGCACCCCATATCTCCATCCATTAACATAGCATCCTCTGCTTGCTCCTGTATCATATAAATAAGCAGAAGAATCGACATGATGATAACGAACTATAAATTTTTACAGTTCCTATATTACAACCTGCATGCCTATTAGCAATTTACTTGTAAACTAAACATGGTGTTTTTCTATTTCATCATCCTTTCCCCCCCCCCCCCCCCCCCCTTAAATTAGTATCTGTCTGATCAAAGTAAGCTCGACTGGCAAAAATATATATCAGCTACAATCTTGCCATGCCATCATGCAAGTTAGCAGTTCCCTGAATTGGTCATGAAGGGTTCAGCAATACGTCTTCCATTATAATGTTATGCTTAAATCTCTATTAAGCCTTCATCCAATACAACAATATTTTGTCACGTCTTATTTCATCGATTTTGTTAACGAATTGAAGCTTTATCGATAAGTTAGACAAAACTAAGCAAAAAAACTTTTAGTTATATAAGAACTTATGATGTACATTGCATCTGTAGAAAATAAGTCCATAACCAGATCTTGTTGATTGAAGGGGTTTTGGTGCAAACATACCTTTACTAAGAGACCTGATTTCATAGCTCTGATCTGGTACTTAGAATGGTGGGTTTTCGTTTAACTTATCTGGGAACCTATTTTTTCTGCTTTTGGAGAGAAATTATCAGCTTTTTATAAGGGTGGCACATAGAACTGAAGGAAAGTTTGAACAAACCACAATTTTTTATTTTATAAGTACAAGGCTTTGGGTGAAGAACAGACTTTATCACATTCCAAGATTTTACACTTTCATTTCTATGCTCTGAGTTCCGCTTCACTCACTGTTGTTTTAGTCCACCTATTCTACAATCAATGTCTGACCCACCAACTTTAGCCGGGCCGATTTGAAAGCTACCTTATTTTCACATCAAAACAAGACCCCACCCTTCAACACCTATTATTAGAAAATCTGTTTTTTTTCAAGCAACAACTAGGTACACTTTCAGGTCATTCTAATGGATTTTCATCAAAGCTAATTTGACGTCATCTGATCCAAGTTAAGTTCACCCTAACTGATATTGTGCCTGACCCTTACTTTAGTTCACGATTTAATATTATTACAGTCACTGAGGCAACTTGAAGTAGAAGAAAGACTTTGCACTTACAGACCTATTCCAATTCCAGATCCCTTGTAGAGATTTTTACAAACCTATTCCAGTAAATCCCAGAAATTGTCATAACCCATATATATTAAGCTCTTCACCATGGCTTGAGTTTGTTTATATATATATATATATATATATAGGAGAGGATCCGTGGACACCCCCTTTTAGAACACCTCTCTAGACACCCCAATTTTTGGAACACCTAAAGATGTTTTAAGATGTTTTATCCATATGGATGTGATCTCGTTATCATTTAGATCATACCTGTAAATTATTAGGACATTCCAATATCATAAAACATAACATCAAAATTTGGATAAAATCGACAGATAAAAGCAGGAACAATACAGTATAATTCAAATATATTTTTAATGGTAATAGAAATGTCGGAATGACTTGATTTTTTGTAAGGATGTTTTACATGATAAGGAGATCACATCCATACAAATAAAACATCTTAAAACATCTTTAGGCGTACCAAAAAATAGGGTGTCGAGGAAGGTGTTCCAAAAGGAGGTGTCTACGGATCCGCTCCCAATATATATACATATAGGAGAGAATCCGTGGACACCCCTTTTAGAACACCCCTCTAGACACCCCAATTTTTGGAACACTAAACTCTAAAATAATTGCCTTGCAAAAACGGAATGCAAGTTTACTGAATGGAATGCAAGTTTTTTTTCCTAAAGCAGTAAGGCTATTTGAAAATTGGCTTTGTTTTTGGTTGTTTGTGGATTATGGTTGAATCAGAGGAAACAAGAAACCTCTTATTTATATATCAAGGGCTGGTCAGTGGAAGGAAAACACTATTTTGTCGATTTTGGTTGGGTATGAGCCATCAGTCGTGAATCTCTTCTTTTTTCTCCTTTTCCCTTCTTTGCTATTTGCCCATTGTGTGTTCTCTTTTGTCGCCCTTCAGTTCTCCTATTAATGAATATCTACGTACATAAGAAAAGAAACAAGATTGGAGTTTGCCACTTCTCCAACTTTTTTTCTTCTTCTACTACTGCTTGTGTTGTACATTCTCCAAATACTAATTTGATTCTTCTGAAGCTGTTACGTGTGTGTAGTTCACCCCTTACACTACCTATGAGGCACCATTCTCATGTCAAGATGGAGAATCTTACATAGATGCAACTCTCATCACATCATCCTAGTAGCTAGACGGATAATGTTCAAATCATGTGAAGTAGAACACTGAATGATGCAAGCTTTAAATACATACCTGTCTTGTATCAAGCTACAACAGAATTTACTAATTGAATAAACGATACGATATATTAACTGCGGAAATAATAAATAACATTGCTTGATGAAAAGTCATTTTTACCTGTTTAATGATGGCAAATATATCTTCCAGGGTCCCACAATTATTCCTGCCCTGCGACTTAGTTTGTTCGAAGAAATAGTCTCCCTTCAACCTCGTCATTGCCCCAGATCCTGATTTTTCCAAGCCATTCTGTTCCACGAGAAATGGAGTACCACAGTTTGACTGGCTGATCATAGGCATATCCATCTTTGTACTATGGTCTGCATTATTTTGACCTAGATTTTGGCCTAGGAAACCCACAACATTGTGATGCGGCACCGAAGAGTTTACGGGACTGAAGATATTGCTGGAATTGTGTCTGTTATCTCTTCTTAAATCCTGTAAAGATGACTGAACTATACTGGTTGAGGGAACATCAAACGAGTTGTTCCTGTTATGTTGGACTGCTGAAGAAACATTTTCTCTCAAATTACTAGAAGGCACATCACCTTGAGTAAAAACGTCATCCAATGGCAACGCATTTGATGAAAATCCAGTTAGCGTAACAGCTCCTTGCCAATTGTTGCTGCCTCTATTCTGATCAGAAAATTGAGAAGAAAGACCTCCATCAATCTCAAAAGTTCCAGAGCTAAGTGGCGGCATTTTAACGGAAGACTGAATTCCTAAACCGCCATGAGGCTGCACTTGCAATGGGTGTCCTTGTAACAACAATTGGTTGTTTGAAATATTGAAATATGAGTTGCTTGAGATACCAATAGGAGTTCCGGTGTCTGAGAAGCCATTGGAAGGAGGAAAAATTGGATCATGAATTGAAGTAGAGAAGTCGTCAATATGAGATTGGTCCACTTCCAACAATGTTGGTGTTCCTTTAAGTAAGTTGCCATTTTGGTTTCTAGATGGATAGTTCTGCTGCAGTTTCCCAATATCATTGATGGAGTTGTTGGAATTATGAGGACGGCCCATTTGGATCAATCCAGAAGAAGAGACTCCTTGGTTGTCCAATCTGCCTTGCATCCCAGTTGATGAGAAGGACACCAAAGACGTATTTGGAAGATGCCCTGATCCAGTTAATGCGTGAAAATCTCGGAGTCCATTGAAAGAACCCATATGTAAATAAGAGGGGTCTTTACCCCCTAGAGCGGCACAAAAGTTAGCTTGTTGTGTTGAAAAGCAACTCAGCCGTTTTAGGTAAAGCCTGTACTTCTGAAACCAAAGGGTGTAAAACTGAATGTCAATTAAACTAGCCGAACATATTACTCTAGGTATTATACAAAAAGATTGTAGATTCAAGAAAGGAAAGATAAGGATCTGTACCTGAAGATGGCTTGCTACATTTTCTCTAGTAAGCTTTTCAACGTTCATGAGGTCTAGTATTTTCTTAGGTACAGCTTCTACAGCGAAAACAAAATGGCAATTAAGACATAAAATTATCCAAAATGAATAAAATTGCATTACTGATAATGGATGAATTACTCACTTTCAACACCCAATTGATTAACGGCTGCGACAAATTTACGGTGTAGCTCTACGGACCAAACAACTCTAGGCTTTTTCTGGGCTGTGGGGTCATCATTATCCTGACTATCTTCGTCATATTCGTCGTCCTCATCTTCACTTTGGTCCTTTCTTTTCTTGTTAAGCTTTCGATTCCCATCAGCATGTTCAGAACTTTGAAACCCTTGTCCACCTTCACTAGATCCTTGAGGAGGGTTTTCTATGTCTGAGTTACTAGGATCCTTAGGATCAAACTTCTTTTTTCTGATTACGTGTTGCCAGATGTTTTTGAGTTCCTCAATTCGAACAGGTTTCAGTAAATAGTCACAAGCACCATGGCTGATCCCCTTCATCACAAGTTTGGTATCGCTATGACCCGATAACACTGGTAGCAATTAAGAGATGAAATGTCAAATGTAATAGTATCCCATATCTAAGAGAAATATGACTCTCATTGAGTTCCAAACAAATACAAATAAATTAATTCCCAGATAAACTAGATCAGTAGGATCATCAGATCATATATGTACTAGATCGTTATTAGAGTGCTAGACTGCAAATTCGGTAACATAAAACTGAACCATCTGGAAAATTACTCAAACAAGGAAAGAAAACACCATGAGTGTACTTTATTGTGAAACACAATTCCTTGCTTACTTATGACAGGTAGGTCCATCTCAAGTCCCACAAGCTCGAGCAGCTTAAATCCATTCATGTCTGGCATATGCACATCGCTGATAACCAGGTCGAAGTTTTTCTTGTTTTCCCGCAACATCTCCAGTGCCCTAACTGCCTGCGTAGTAGTTGTAACTGCAAAAACAAAAACAAAAAACAGATTCAGAAATACTAAAATCTAATGAACAACAAATTTCCGAAAAAGATCAAATCAAACATAACCAGAAGGTATAATAAACTTGAATTGAGGTCTTAGAAATAGATGGCATGATGGCAAAACTCATTAAATTCACATAAGAACTTAGATAGGAACACATTGAGCTGAAAAGCGAGGGAAAAAAAAACATTTGAGGCCAATTTGATATTGATCTGTGAAATACAACAAATGAGATAAAGTCCAACTAAAGCACCTAACCCCTCATCTCTGAAAACACAAAGAAAAAGCTCAAAAGATCAATTTTGAGCTGGAAATTATGATATAAAAAAGTTAGCAATTAGAGCAAAACCCAAGATGTAAAACTCACTAAATCCATCTAAGAACTTAAATAAGAAGGCATTGACCTGAAAAAAGCAAAAACCATGAACACCCCATCTCAAAATTTTCAATCTTTCTCCCAAAAAAACATAAACCAAGCCAAAATCAACAAAATTCAAAACACCCCATCTCCTGAAAATACATAAAAATCCCAAAATCTCAAAACCAAACCATCTGGGATCTCAAATTACACAAAATAAAACCATATCTGACCAAAATTAACACACCCCATTATCCAAACCCCCAAATAAAATGTGGGAAACAAAGTAAAACAGCTAAATCAAATCACAAACCATGATAGTTGCATCGACGCAGCAAAGACTCCAACACGCGCAGACAAGTGAGATCATCATCAACAGCAAGAACTCTCATACCCTTAGGAAACTCATCTACAGTCATGTTTAAAGAGCTCAAGAGCTCCCTGAAATGAAATCTACAGAGATAGAAGAAGGGTTTGACCACCACAAAACAAACAAGTGAAAAAGAGATAAACAACTTGTTGTTGTCTCTCTCTCTCTCTTCTTCTACAACAACAACAACACTGTGAACAAGTGAAGCATAGATTCTTCAAACACAAACACTACTGGTGTTGATCAAACTATAGGAGATTGGGAATTTGGGAGAGAGTAGACTTTAGAGAGAGAGAGAGAGAGAGAGGGAGTTTTTTAATTTGTTTTTGCCAAGAAAAAGATGATTATGGGCTTCGAACTTTGGCTTATTGCTAATCTTTTTTGGGATTTAAATAGTCCAGAATAATTCAGTAGTGCCACTTTTATATATATATATATATATATATATATGGGTCGGGTTGGTGTAACATGTACCACTAGAATATATATCGTAGGATGAAGATGATTATGTTATCTGTAAGAGTCTCAACACCAATATGTCCAGAACATTTGCTAATAATCAATGAGGATTAAAATGAGCCCAGTTATAGCCAGGCAGCGGCCACATTCTAATGTTGCAATAACCATCATCACATAGTTGATTCTATAAACCCGACCCGAGTTTTTGTTGTCAACTTGTGATTTGTCTTTTGTTGGATGTTGCCATATTGAAAGTCAATTACAGCATCCAGCTAAGCACATAATTCCCAATTATAGGAAAGAGAAAAGTTAATTAATAAAATGATTATGGACACTGATGTCATGGTCAGATCTCGTAATTAATCACCAATTCGAGGTACAATTTGTACCCATGCATGTCCAATCAGTTGTTCATCCACGTTTCACTATCTGATTGGTCCTTTATCACAAAGGAACGCAGCTTTCGAGAGTTCGTACGAGCTATTCAACTGACACGTGTAAGATAGGATTCCGGTACATAGAGTTGGATCGGGTGAAACTTAAGCCCAGCCGGGTTTATTATGGGGGCCCACACGGGTGCTGTCGACGAGGACGGAAGCAAAAGACACGCTTGCGCGTGCTTCACTGCTCCTGGTGCGCAGGTTAACGACGCCACTTTATTTCTGCTATTTTCTCTGGTTTTGCCTTTTTAGGGCTTCTTTTTAGCCTTTTTTTTATTTTTTTTCAACTAAGGGGTCTGTGTGTACCATATGTATTCCAGGCTTTTTATACCTGGATTTTTATTATTTTAAGCTAATATAATTGGTACATTACAAATTTGAACTTGTATACGGTAACGGGTGTAGAGAACGATTCGTTCTCCGTTTATGGTGGACGGTGTGGGACAAGAGCTATGGATTGAAGGTTAGGCCCGTGGATGAGATACATCATCGGAAAGCGCCTACTGGAAAAAGTGAGGTGGCTGCCCTTTTAAAGGTCGTACACTCAGATTTACTCCATTGTTAGTTATCCTTCCTGATAAATGGACAATATAATTTGAATACATCGACTTATCACGTGTCAAATATCGATAAAACCATAAAACAATACTAATATTTGGATATTCAGAAAAATATATGAAAGAAAAATGAATAGCTAACCCACGGATTAGTTATATAGTTAACCCGCTCATTCTGATTGGTCCAACAAGGTTGGCACCACCTGGAGATAAGTTGAGATGTTCAGTTGTCGCACGTCATATTCAATTTATACACAAAATAAAGATTATGTTGTAAAACATGATGTGGATACATGCTTGTCATGCTTGATGAGTTTATATATATATATATATATATATATATATATATAAGTATGACGTGGAGCATGATGCAGAGTTTCAAGTATGATGTGGCACCACATGTCATACATACTTTAGTGGATGACCAATGAATGGCATGTCATGCTTCTAAATCTCTATATATAGGCAGCATTTCAATGTAAGAAATAATGAGAGATATGAAATAGCATCTCATCTCTTATACTATCAAAACCTGTTATTTACTTGCTTCTTCTGCCTACTTGATTTCTTTTATATAACACGTTATCAGCACGACGCTGCCAAAACTCTGTGCAAAATAAATCTTAACAAGTACGACGCTACTGAAACTCGGCCCAAAATTCTCAATAAGGTTTAGTAAAGCGCTCGATATCAAAATCGGTTCATCTTCTCTCCTCTTTATTTTCTTATATAACTATTTCTTATTATAGTATATGAAATGTCAAATCTCACAAAGCTCGAGTTTGTCGCACTCGATTTATCTATAAAGAATTATCCTTCATGGATTCTGGATGCAGAAATCCATCTTGAAGCGAAAAATTTCTATAATACAATAAAGGCAGGAAATCAAGAATCCTTATAGAATTGTGTGAAAGCACTAGTATTCTTACGCCATCATCTTCACGAGAGCTTGAAATCAGAGTACCTCACGTTGAAATACCCGTTGATCATTTGGGTTAATTTAAAGGAGAAGTACGACCATTTAAAAATGATCATTCTTCCTAAAGCTCACCGAGATTGGCTTAACCTACGACTGCAGGATTTTCAATCTGTTACGGAGTACAACTCCACTATGTTCAAGATAAGCTCGCAACTCTTACTGTGCGGAGAGACAATTACTGAAGTAGATATGTTAGAAAAAATATTTTCTACATTTCACGCCTCGAATGTGCTTTTACAGCAACAATATCGAGAACGTCACTTTGCCAAGTATTCGGCATCCATATCATGTCTCTTAGTTGTCGAATAAAATAATGAGCTTTTATTGAAAAATCATGAATCTCGTCTGACCGGTTCCATGTCAGTGCTTGAAGCACATACAAGTTCATTTTCCAGTCGTGGTCGTGGGACGTGGTCGTGGCCATGGTCATGGTTGAGGACAACAAAATCATGATGATTATAATGCGGTACCAAAACATGATACGGAAAAAGGTTCTAAAAATAAAAGTCGTAAAATTTATGAATCGCCTTGTTATCTGTGTGGCAAAATGGGTCATTTGGTAAATACTTGTTGTACGGCTAAACATCCAGTCGATCTTTATTAGGCTTCTATCAACGACAAAGGAAAGAATGCTCAGATGAATTTTATTGATCATGATAATCAAGTTGGTGTCACTGACCTTGATATTTCAAACTTCTTTCTGATCTAGAGATCGAGACTGATAATCTTTTTGATGGCGGCCATGACCGCATCAATTAGAGTTTTATGTTTAATGTATCTTTCTGTTTATCCTTTTGTAAACCTTTATTTTGGTAAGTATTGTTATGTATATATACTATGTTGTTTACATTTAATTTGTTTGATTGATTCATCTGTTGTAAGGAGCCAAAAGTTTAATGATCCACAATTTTTCATAGTTTGGCATGACTGTCTAGGTCATCTTGGATCTACCTTGATGCGTCGAATTATTAAAAATTCGCATGGAAATCATTTGGAGAACCAAAAGATTCACCTTTTTAATGATTATGTATGCACAACTTGTTCCCAAGGCATATTAATTTTGAGACCATCCTCTTCTAAAAATCTCTAAAGTTCATACAACAAATTCAAGGGGGTATTTGTGGACCTATTCACCCTCAGTGTGGACCATTTAAATACTTTATGATCATAATTTATGCATCTATGAGGTGGTCACATGTATGTCTCTTATCTTCTACGAGAAATGTTGCTTTTGCGCGTCTCCTTGCCCAAATCATTAGATTGCAAACTCATTTTCCAGAATATTTAATTAAATTTATTAGGTTGGATCGTGCCAGTAAATTTACATCAAAAATGTTTGATGATTACTGTATGTCAATTGGAATTGACATTGAACATCTTGTTGCTCATGTCCATACCCAAAATGGGTTAGCTAAGTCATTTATTAAGCACCTTCAACTAATGACGCGGCTCATGCTTATGGGGACAACATTACCGATATCCGCGTGGGGATATGCCATTTTACATACTTCGGCATTGGTCCGACTTTGCCCCACACCTATCACAAGTATTCACCTTTAAAACTTGTTCTTGGCCACCAAACCAATATCTCACATCTACGTAGATTAGGAATTTATATTAGTTTTGAGTCACTATCTATTATACGGTATCTAGAACCCATAACAGGTGATACTTTTACTGCACATTTTGTGGATTATCATTTTGATGAGACAATCTTCCCATCGTTAGGGGGAGGAATTAATCTATTGAACGACGTGACTTACACTGGAATGTAAGAAATATGTCTCATTTCTATCTACAAACCAATCAATGTGAAACTAAAGTACAAATGATCACTCATCTTCATAAAGTTGTTTATCAAATACCTGATGCATTTAGAGATATAACACGAGTGACCAAATCATATATACCAGCTGCAAACGTAGATTTCCCAAAAGAACATCTGTCAAATGTGATAGCAAATGAATCATCTAAAGTACTCTTGAAGCGTGAACGACCAATTGGTTCAAAAGATTTAGTTCCCCAAAAATAGAAACATAGAGGGCAAATTAATTAGCACTTTAGAAAGGGTTACAAAGGGAAATGTCCCTATTGAAAGCTCTCCTAAAGAAGCTATAAAAGGATCTATAATTTTTAACCAAATAAACTCTTACGAGAATGAAGTCCTCAGAGATGATCATACCTCCAATGAGGTACATGCACCTATAAATGAAGAAATCTCTACAAATTATGCATGGTCAAAGAAATTGTAGAATCACAAAAAAGTAATTATCGACAATATATTTGCGCTTACAGTAGCTACTGAAATCATGACTGATGATAATATTGAACCACACAGTCTTGATGAATGTCAAAAATGACATGATTGGCCAAATTAAAATTTTGCAATACAAGCAGAATTAGATTCACTTACAAAACGCAAGGTATTTGGACTTGTGGTCTTAACACCCAAAGATGTCAACTGTGTTGGTTACAAATGGGTATTTGCGCAAAAACATAAAAAATAAATGAGATCGTTCGCTATAAAGTACGACTTGTGGCTGAAGGTTTCCAGCAGAGATGTGAGATTGATTATGAAGAAACATATTCCGTTGTAATGGATGCAATTATATTTTGATATCTTATTAATCTGATAGTCTCAGAAGGACTTGACATGCATCTTATAGACGTGGTTACTGCATATTTATATAGAATGTTTGATAAATATATCTATATGATAGTCCCAGACGAACTCCAATTGCTCATATCAAAACGACGTGACATGTACTTAATTAAGCTTAAACGTGCCTTATATGGATTGAAACAATCTGGCCGTATATGGTTTAATCAGCTTAGTGAGTACTTGATTAAAGAGGGATATATCAATAATCCCATTTGCTCATGTGCATTCATTAAGAGAACAAAATACAGATTTGCTATCATTGTAGTATATGTCGATGATATCAATCTAATTGGGACTTCTAGAGAACTTACAAAAGTTGCGGAATATTTAAAGAAAGCGTTTGAGATCAAAGATCTCAGAAAAACTAAATATTACCCCGGTTTACAGATCGAACATAGTTCGAATGGAATTCTTGTCCATCAAGCTATATATACTGAAAATGTGTTAAAGCGCTTTAACATGGACAAATGTTATCCGTTAAGTTCTCTAATGGTGGTAAGATCCCTTGACCCCAAGAAAGATTCATTTCATCCTAAAGAGGACAATGAAATTCTTCTTAAATCTGAAGTACCATATCTTAGTGCTATTGGTACCTTATTATACTTAGCTCAATGCACTAGACCTGACATTGCATTTTTAGTTAATTCGTTAGCCAGGTTTAGCTCAACACCTACTCGACGACATTGAAATGACATCAAACACATGCATTTTGCGTTATCTTCGTGGAACAACAGATATGGGTTTATTCTACTAAAATGAATTACCAAAAGTTGGTCAATTAAAGGGATATGCAGACGCTGGATACCTTTCTTATCCATACAAAGCTTACTCACAAGGATATGTATTCACATGTGGATACACCGCAATTTCCTGGAGATCTGCAAAGTAAACCTCGATAACAACTTCCTCCAATCACTCAAAGATACTTGCACTTCATGAAGCAAGTCGTGAATGCATTTGGTTAAGATCTGTGGTACATCATATCTATAGTACGTGCAAATTACCTTCTATTACAAGCCTCCTGGCGGTTAGATGTGAAGACAATGTCGTTTGCATTACACAAATAAAAGAATGATACATCAAGGCTGACATAACCAAACACATCCCACATAAGCTCTCTTTATACACACATGAGCTAGAGAAAAGTCATGATATCGAAGTTTAACAGATACGCTTAAGTAAAAATTTAGCTGATCTATTTACAAAAGCTCTACCAATGTTAGTATTTAAAAACTGGTATACAACATTGGCATGAGACGGATATGCAACTGATCTAGTTGACATTAGGGGGAGAATGTTTCCAAGGGGAGTATTCTCACCGTCGTATTACAGGACAACAAGCGCACTGTAGTGTTTTTCCCTTGCCAAGGTTTTATCCCACTTGGTTTTCCTGGCAAGGTTTTAACGAGATAGTATTGGCACGTCCATACCAGTCCTAATATTCAAAAAAAAATATAGTCAAAGTTTTTTCCCACTGGATTTTCCTTGCAAAGTTTTTATTGAGATACATATTGGACATCCAAGGGGGAGTGTTGCAAAGCATGATGTGGATACATGCTTGTCATACTTGATTTGAGCTTATATATATATAAGTATGATGTGGAGCATGATGTGGAGTTTCAAGTACGATGTGGCGCCATATGTCACACATGCTTTAGTGGATGACCAATGAATGACATGTCATGCTTCCAAAATCTCTATATATATCCAGCATCCTATTGTAAGAAATAATAAGAGAAATGAAATAACATCTCCTCTCTTATACTATCAAAGCCTAATATTTACTTGCTTCTTCTGCCTACTTGCTTACTTTTATGTAACATATTTTATATTTTTTTGGCATTTTCATCATATAAATATCATATCCCGAAACTTGTTTTCTAATATATCGGCCTTGATAATAAGTTCATATTTTTTATCCACGGCTTAAAGTAGGAGATTTAAGTTGCTGCATGTTAGTATTTGCGGCTCAAAAAAGAAGAAAATGGATTAAACACGAAAAAAATCTGATTATGGTGATCAAGACATTGGTCCGATGCAAATTGTCAAAGAACAAAAGTTGTAGGTATCATCGATATGAAGCCAGGGCAACTGACGGATCAGAAATCAGACCGTTGGATCAGAAGTTATAATCAGTTTAGTCTATTTGTGTGAAGCTCGAGGCAGATTCGGGCACTGAATTTGAGTTCGAGTTGTACTCGAATTAGAACCGTCTTTTGGACGTTTTTTCCCCCTTTTAGGAGTGTTTTTTTGTTTTGGAATACTTCTACTTCAAGTATGATAAGTATTAAAAACTCCTAATTCATGGATTGATAGGTTTTAGATTTTTATTGGTTATAAAAGGAACCTATGAGGTTTGTAGAAACTTAACTTAAAATCTAGAATAGCCTCTATGGTATACCTTGTAAAGAGTTGGTCTTTACAAGGAAAAATGTAGAAGGTGTTCTCTTGGGATTTGATGATGATGCTAAGATAAGAAATCAATGAAGAAAGAAGATTGAAGGGTTTCAAGAAGAAGGTACGGAATATGGTCTTTATTGAGGTAATTTTTGGGTACTTGATGGATCTCTTGTTTTCTTCTTCTCATGTAAATCTATGTGAGGGTATTATGAGATTAGAGAATTCTATGTTAGTTGGAATCTCTTGAGGGCTTGTAATTGAACTTAGATACATAGTGGATTTCTAACTTAGTGGTGGGAAGTAGCCTTAGGGTGAACCTCCGGTAAATATTGTGTTTCTAATTTTTTGGTTGATTATTTGTATACCATAAGGATAACGGATAAAACCAAATTGCGCACGGGTATGTATTTCGCACGTTCACCTCAACACTGCCTTTGTATGTAAGCATCATAATTGATCTGCTACGAAGATCCCCCACTACAATAAAAAAAATAAAAATAAAAAATAATTTTTTTTAAAAGACCCACAAGGCCACAATCAAAACTCTAATAAAGATGGAAGAAAATATAACATCTTTTTCTCAAACAAGAGGAAAGCCAAGTCATCATTCACACTATGTGTGTGAGGCCTTGTTGGAGAAATATGAAATAAAGACCTTATCAATGCAAAACCTAAATAGAGTAGCAACAAATCACCATAGACTTGAATGCAAACTCCCCCTTTTTGTTGCTTCCTCTTTTTCTCCCTCTAGTGGAGAAAACTATAGACATATGTGTGTTTGGAAATTTAAAATCATATAGGATTCATAGATAATGTTATGTGATGCATACATGTAGGGGGTAAAAGCTAACTCCCACTCATCTTCTCAAACAACTTGATAGGGAAACAATTTTCATTAACTAGTAGTCTTATAAGTGGGAAATTATGCCTATTTTTGTTTTGCATTTGAATTAATATATCTTTTGTGTATAAGATTACGACAAAATCAATCATTTTAAAGCCTCTTAAAATCTCTAAGTCTCCAAGGGAAGAACTTCAATAAAAAGTTGAATGTATATACAAAAAGTGTACGAAAACATTAAGACGTGGTTATGGTGTACGTAAGATTCGAATTTCACTGATTTAGGAAGTCACTTATGCATATATATACACATGACATCCCTTTGGTTTGAAATAAAGTGAGGTGGAAAGAAAGGTACATATACATCACTGGGTAAGATGTACAAGTCTACCTAATGTTGTTACTCATATCTATGTACATGCATCTCCCCTTCCCTGAGGGAACAAAACATGTAGGGTAGGGTTTGCTTCTTGTAACTTGTAAGCTTCCTTTCTGTTATTTTTGTGAAAATGAAAGCTTGAAGCTGGCCTGTATCGCACTTTATTAAACTCGTTGATCAAACATAGTACTCTTGTTTCATGGGATCTATAGCGTCTACAACAGCTTCTCTTAAATGCAGAAAATGCGTATTGAGGACTCAAGGGCACCATTGATGTTCTATGCATAACTTACAATTTTGTTTGTATATCAGTACGTACACAATCAATTACATTCCTCGTTACGGATCCTGCAGTACTCACGTTTAGAGAGTAACACAGGTGTTCAATCGTAGGATATTTTGCTGCTGTATGTGTATATATACTACTAACTTAATGGACTGATAATTAACTCGGCAATCACTAATAATTAACTAATTGTAGGCAGGTAACAGAAGAAAATAAAGTTCGATGATTCAAGAGGGACATCGTACGAGTGAGTACATTTTTTTTTTTTGGGGGGCTTATAAAGTTTCGATGGTCCTTGGTTCCTTGCTAGTCCTGCTTACTAACTTTCATATATTTAATCAACAAACGAATATGCCTTCAACTCGTAGAAAAACTGCTCAGTAGTTAAGTGGCCAAGACACGTCACACGTGTTTGCACGTTATTCTCACGTCGTTTGTACTGTGCTGAATGGTTTCCAGCATGGTTTTAAATAACCGTTATAACAATCGGTGTTGTAACGGTAATGCCTAGAGTCCGTTCCGTTCTAAAAAATAACACCTATTATTTGTTGTTACAGGCCTTTATTTTATGTTATAACGGTTGTTGTTACCGTTATAACAATACGCTATTTTCAATGTTTTTCTCCACTTTTAACGAACGTTATACACCGTTAATGCCGTTATATGTCGTCATATGATTCTTGAGGAAAATTATTTCTTGTGATATGATATGAAATAACCACTAAGGTGAGGAAAATCATTTATTGTGATATGATATGAAAGAAGAAGGGAAGATAGATGTCGACGTTATCGTGTAGACCCCATAAGTGTGTCTGCTATTTTATTGGAAGATCCATTATGTGAATGGATTGCTGGAGATGACGATGAGCCTTTGTTGCCAACACATGAAGAATGGCCAGAAGAGCTTGAAAGAGAATTATCAGTTGAAGACACCGAAGTCAATAAACAAATGAGGTACACTACTTCTATTATTGACACAGATTTTCCAGAAAATTGGTTACAAGCACCTATGTATCAAACACCAATGAAGCCTTTGCCTGAGGCGTATTTTGATTTTGATATCAGCCAAATCAATCTGAAGCATGACCAACATTCGAACTACTCCGAATTTGATACCAATCAATTCGATTTCGTTTACCAGTTAATGCAATATCGCATTCCAGAATAATCATTTTCCATTTGATGTTTATGTGATTTTTAATGCTCTGGTGTGATGTTTAATGCTTTGACGTGGTGTGGTGTGTTGTTTCAATGTTGTAATAAGTAATAACTTCAATAATAATAGGTACTTTGGTTTTTCCTTTATTATCCTTTTAAATATAAAATATAACGCCTATAACGGCTGTTATAATTGAAAAATAATATTTATATATAGAGAAAACCAAAACATAACCGTTATTTTAATATAACACCGTTATAGGACAAATAACAGCCGTTATAACGTTTTTTTCTTGTCATCTAGCCAAAAACAATGTAACACTGTTATGACACCGTTATAACGGTTATAATGGTAATGGCCTTTGCCCGTTACACCATTATAACGTACCCTTTTAAACCTTGGTTTCCAAACGTCTAACCCCAAGGTCTTAATTACAGTGAGGTAGCGCTATAAGTACTCAGATATAGCTAACTCACATCGACATGATCCAGTATTTTATAATTTGTTCAACATCCACATTAAGAGTCATGTGTGTAGGAGCACGCTCCCGCTAACCACGAACTGGCAGGTTGTTAGACGACCTCCACACCAATAAACTAGCACATCTTAGGGGGAAACTCTCTTAACGGCCTACTAGCCAAGATAAGACCACGAGCTTCATTGAAATGACCTCCCCCCAATTGACGAGCACGACCTAGGGGAAGCTCCCTCAACGAGTCACGACAAGTGATTGATTATAAAATCGACGTCTTAAAAGACCCGCAAGCGCACGGTGTATCGTTGAGTACTAAAGAAAGCGGGGTTGTATCCCAGGAGACTTGTGGTGCGAACTAATTTTGAGCTACTAATTTTATCCAATGAAAATGAGTTTGTTTTGTTGTTTATCAAATAAAGAGAAGAATAAAATAAATTACGAGTTTGGTTTGGAGTGGGAACCAAGGCATCGATTCCACTCCACCCCGTTGTAATTCGTAAGAGAGTAATCTTAAATTAAAGTGCGTAATAATTCCCATATCATGTATTCTTGGTCGGGTATACATGATACTCACAATGAATGAGAAATTAACATTTGGGAATTTTCTATAAACCACCTTGCATAACAATGGTCATGTTAAGAAAGGTGGCTTACTTTATCTTCTCCATATTCTTAACCTATCTTGATATGATCAAACAAGATGGTTATTTGGATTCTTCATTCCTCCATATCCTAGCTATGGTTAAGCATAGGACGAATGAACAAAGGGTTCGAACTTGAGCCTGGAGAGAGAGAAATAATACTTAAACTAAACACTACTTCTACAACTAGGCTACATTGGGTTGAAGCTTCCTCTAGCCTTGGCTAAGAGGTCTAGCTACTCATCCCTTCGATCATCGCCATTATCCTTGATTATAAAATAAAAGTAAAATGACAATAACAAAAGAAGAGAAGAAATAACTTTATCGATATGTACCTTTGATATTACACTCTCCAAGATGTCTCTCATGGGTGGGATTCCCCTCCTATTTATAGAGTATATGAAGGGTTTTAAAACATCACTGTAGGGGCCTATCCCTCGATCTTACCTAAATCGAGCTGTATCCAGTTTGAACTACTTTTATGTCAGACTCACGCATTCTCCACATGAATTCTCTAGTCAATATTGCTACATACTCCACGAACTGATAAAAAATGTGGGTCAAGCTCAAACCGAAAAGCTTGAACAAGTCAAAGCCACCAGTCTCTCTTGAACTCAGCAATTACTCAGTCAACCGCCACTAACCACATTATTCGAAGAATGTGCTCCAGCACGATGAAGAGTTACAAAAAAGGCCTATATAAAGAAAAAGTTCTAGAATAGACAAGGACCAGAAAATTACAGGAAAAATCACCAGAAAAACTATCTTTTCTAGATTCTCAAAAACTTCAAACTTCTTATTCACAAGATCAAGCATTTATAAGTCTGAAGATCACTTGTAATAAGATATAAGCCTCAAGCAATAAACGTCACTATTACAAATATTCTCAACCCGAGGTCGTGGTTTTTAACCTATTCATAGGTTTTCCACGCTAAACACCTGTGCCATTTCTTGTTTTCAAATAGATTTTGTTACAGGCGTATTGGTGTAAGGGCTAATTCCAGGCCACTTCGAGCTCACAGAATTAGGCCATTACATTTAACGCTGTCTATGGGAAAGAAATCTTTTCCACGATATCCTAAGGTATTTAGTCACTCTACTGAAAATTTTAATCATGGTCACATCCAGGCGACCAGTTACCGAAATCTAGCTCGTTCTCTCAGTTGAGCTGGAATAACTTACAGAGCTACGGGCGAATCTCAACACTGAAACGGAGAAACGCAACGAGGTCGAACGACAATTAACTCTCGACCGAGAGCTCTATGAGAAAGAGCTCGACGCCGAACGACAAGCTCATTTGACAATACTTAAAATGACATGAAAATCAAATGACAACAATATAGACAGCCTTACAAGCTTTGTAGAACACTCAGCAGGCTTCTCCAACACGAAATTGCGATCAGGTGCCAAAAGCCTCTCAGGTCTCTGTACGAGAAAGATTGGGACTTCAAGGAGCCACCAACAAAGCTATTTCCAAAAATATTTGGAATGAAACTCAACCTTCCATTCATTTGGGGGGAGAGGTTCAGTCAGAGATCAGCCGAGATCACTGATGTTCCATACATCAAGAGGAAGAACAGAGACCTCAGCCTCGAGTTCTAGTACGAGATCATTTTAGTAAAGGTACCGGTACTCATAATCCGCAACCTCCTCGTCAAGCCACTCAACCGACCCGTCACTATGTCACACAAGAGTATATGGACCAACGTATTAAGGAGTTGATTGAAGCACAAGTTCTAAGCACTATCAACGACCTTACCAAGTTACAAGGAAGTCCAATTTCCAAAGAATTATTCGATATAGATATTCCGAAAGGTTTCCATACTCCAAAAATTTACAAATATAAGGGTACCGATCCAAATGAGCACATTCAACAATACCATGATTCATTGGGGTTGTACTTCAATCTTAACCATATTCTCTACCGTATGTTCGCCACAAGTCTGCAGGAGGAACCGTTCCGATGGTTCCACTCTCTACCTGAAGACTCCATATACACATTCGACCAGCTGCAAAAACAATTCATCAAGACGTATGCTTACAACAGAGACAAAGAAGAAAAATTTATATTCTCTTATCAGTCTCAAACAGTTGTACGGAGAGAAGCTCGAGGCTTTTACAAAGAATTTCTTGGAGCTCGCGCGTAAAGTGGACAATCTCGATCAGAAAAAAGTTGTTACTGTTTTCACCAATGCGCTCCAACTTGACTGCAAAGCCAAAAGGCACATCTTCCTCAACAAAACTACGACCTTGGAGGATATGATCACCAAGGTCTATAGTTATGTCGACCTAGAAAGGATGATGTCCGAAAGACATAAATCTACTAAATCCGTCCTAGCCACGAAAGGTCCATCTTCAGATCGAAATACTGAACCGAATGAGGATCAGGGTGACAAGAAGCGCGCCAAGGGAAACATCGACAACCCTCGAAAAGGTAGATTACAAGTCAAACCCGTCCTTCCAAAAATAAATGTTCAAATTTCCATTATTTTTCCAATCTTCTCAATGGATTAGCCCTACCGTCTATCCCAACTATTAGAGCCAATCGAGAGCCGACCGTACTGCATGCATCACAAGGTAAACCATAATTCTATTGAGAATTGTTATGCTTTACAGAGGTTGCTCGAGTACATTTTCAAGGAGGGACGAATGTTTAAATATATTGTCGACCTGGAATCATACAAGGATGACAGTTATAAGAAGCAGCTTGAAGTAATCCAGGTCGAAGATTAAGCTGAGGAGAAGCATTTCTACCATATGCACTACAACAACATGATCGAGATAAATCAGATCACCAACTCTAACAGATTCAAGCGCAGGAGGCTATCTGAATACTGCGATCTCACACCTCAAGACAAAGAAGCCAAACTTCTGCCTAAGTCGAGTAATCGCCGGCTCGGGATATCATTCGAAGATTACAATACTAGCCATGTCAAATTTCTACATCATGATGCATTAGTCATAATGCTCAAGATGAAGAAGTTTGTTATGCACACGATGATGATCGATACTGGCAGTGGTATTGAGATTCTCTTTCAGAGCACTATCGACCAAATGGGTTTAGTCGATCAAGTTATTCAAAGTGACATCGATATCAGTGGATTCAATGGTTCTAAAGATGAGCGGGTAGGGAAGATCATCTTACCTATTGCCGTAGGACCAGCCACAATCGACGTCATCTTCTATGTGATCAACGCCAAATCTCGTTATCTCAAGATTATGGGATGTTGTTGGATTCATAACATGGAAGTAATCGCTTCTACCTATCATCAAGAACTCCGCTTCAAACACAATGATGGTATCTATGAGATCAGGGGTAGTCAAAATCTTTCTTGAGCTTACAAAAATACCGTCTCTGCAATTCTAGATACCTCTGACAGGTATGCTGCATAGCAATTACAGCAAGCTGATCCCCCCAATGATCAGCCTTCTACAGAGGTGCCCACCGAATACATCAACATTGATGGGCCTAGAAGAGGTGCTTTTATCGGTACTAAGCTGGTTCAACACGAAAAAGATACTTTTATTAAGTTCTTACGACTGAATCGAGGCGTTTTTGCATGGTCTTTCAAAGAGATGCCTGGGGTCGATCCGGCCAAGGCATGTCACAAATTGGCCATCAACATCAACAACACGACAGTCAAACATAAACAACGATGCCTATCACCGCGACTTCGAGATGAAGTTAACATGGAGATCGAGAAATTAATCAAAGTGGGATTCATTCGAGAAGCCAAGTATCCAGATTGGATATCCAACATCATCGCTGTCCCAAAGAAGAATGGAAAAGTTTGAGTTTGTATAGATTTCATAGATCTCAACAAACATACTCTAAATGACAGTTTCCCTTTTCCCAACATTCATCAGATCCTTGATTCCACAATAGGTCATGAACTCATATCTATGATGGACGCTGCTTCAGGATACAATCAGATTCCACTCTTGGATGAAGATCAAGAAAAGACCACTTTCATCACTGAAAGAGGACTTTACTACTACAAAGTCATGCCCTTCGGAATTAAGAACGCAGGTGCAACTTATCAACGATTGATGACTACTATGTTCAAAGCACATCTCAGGAAAGTCATGAAAGTCTATATTGATGATCTCTTGTGCAAGAACGTACGGTCCATAACCACATTTCAGATCTTAACACAATATTCAACATTCTTTGATCTTATAGGATACATCACAATCTTGATAAGTATCAATTCGGAGTACATTCAGGTCGATTTTTAATCCACCTCATCAACAAAAATAGGATTGAGGCCGATCTAGATCAGATTCGGGTTCTCCTCGACATGCCATATCTGAAAATGACGAAAGACGTTCATAAACTTGTCGACAAGATTGCCGCTATTAACCGTTTCTTTTCAAAAATTTTAGACCGCTGTCGTTGGCTATTTCTATTACTTTGCGGTTTTACCAAATGAGGAGAAGTTCAGCCAAATGCAAAGGTTCAATGGGCATCAGAATGCGAGGCAACTTTTCAGGATCACAAAAATTATTTGAGGAAGTCTCCTATCATGAGCACCCTAATAGATAATGAGGAACTAATTATCTACCTAACAGTTACAGATACTTCACTCAGCTCGATTCTCATTCGACTTGAAGGAAAAATCGAGAAACCAGTCTACTTCATCAGTAAAACCCTTACTACTGCGGAAATGAGTTACTCTAAAATTGAGAAACTTCTTCTCACTCTTGTTTATACTTCAGTTAAACTCAAGCACTACTTCCAAGATCATTTAGTAAAAGTCATGAAAAACTGCCTACTTCAGGAGGTTTTGTCCAAGAAAAAAAATCAAGGAAAGTGCAATAATGGTCAGTCAGTTTGGGAGAACATGATATCAAGTTCGAATAACGTCATTCTAAAAAGGGTCAGTCCGTTGTCAATTTTCTCGTAGATTTTCCAGTGGAAGATCCAAAATGGGAGGAACACGATCTTGACCTTGCTGAGGAAGTTGCAGAAGATTCACCCCCAAAGTATTTGACAAGCAAGGTGAATGGATTACGAGGAAAGGGTGAAAACTTCTTACAAATGGATCAGCAGGACCTGCAGGGTCAAGAATTGGAATCGTATTGATTACCCCTTCCAGCGACAAAATTGAGAAATCTATCCACTTAGATTTTGAGGCCTTAAACAATTTTACCGAGTACGAAGCTCTCATTCACAGACTCGACTTCGCTCTTGTGCTCGGCATCCCCAAACTCTCAGTTTGTATAGATTCACTACTCATCGTCCACCATTACTCTGACCAATACAAGAAGAATGGCAAAATGATCGAATATGCAACCCTCGTTGCAGATAGGATGAGGAAGTTCGCGCAAGCAACTCTTGATTATCTTCCGCAAGGAGAAAACAGACACTCTGATACCTTGGCTTATCTAGCCGGGGTTTTAGGCACAAAAGCTCAATATCTCCAGATCGAAGTTATTTCAATCCCCAATATTGATCGTATTTTTGTATGCACGATCAATACTGGGGGCGATAAAGGGGGAGATGACGATTGGCAAAAACCTTTCTTAATTTATCTCGGAATCAACAACAAATGCAAATGAGTACTTCCAGCAGATCCGAAGGAGCACCGACAGTTAATAGACAACTCAAAGTGCTACACTAATCAAAATGGTACATTATACCGCCATTCAGTCATGGGGCCTTACCTCAAGTGCCTCTCTAAGCAGAAAGTGGATGAGATACTCCACGATCTACATGAAGGGACTCGTGGCTCTCATGCCGCAGGTCGTTCACTGGCAAACAGAGCCATTACATAAGGAGTCTTTTGGCCTGGCATGCGCAAGCAAGCAAAAGAGTATTCACGTAAATATGACGCATGTCAACGACATGGATAGATGATCCGCTCCCCTGCGCTCGTACTCCATACAAGCAAGGTGTTTTGGCCATTCAAAATATGGGCACTCGATCTTGTCGGTGAATTCCCTAATTCTCTGGGTAACCGCTGCCACCTACTCGTAGCTACAGATTATTTTGCAAAATGGGTCGAAGCAATTCCACTCTGTCGAACCAGAGAAGAAGAGGTCATCTCTTTTATCTGGGAACATATCATCACTCAGTTTGGGTACCCCCATCAAATTCATATCGATAACGGTCCCTAGTTCATTAGAGAAAAAATTGTAGCTTTCGTCAATCAGCACAATATCATCCACTCACCATCCAATCCCTACTACCTTCAAGGCAATGGACAAGCTGAAATCATCGTCAAAACCATTGTAGATGGACTCAAGAAAAGGCTATATACACAGAAAAAAAGGAATTGGGTTCGCGAACTTCCTCATGTCTTATGGGCATATCGTACCACTCTACGCCAGTCGATAGGCTGCACTCCATTCCTCATTGCCTATGACACCGAGGCCATCATTCCCTCCGAATACCATCATCCAGTCAAAGATCACGAGCTAACTGCGGGGAATGGGCTTGCAACCTCAATTGGATCGATAAAACCAGGGAATGCGTCATCGTTAACCTAGGTCGATATCACCATATGTTGGCCAGTTTGTACAATAAACGAGTCAGAAGCCGTACCTTCCAATTCGATGATCTCATCTTCAGAGAAATACCTTAACACCGCAAAGAACTTCATGCTGGGAAACTAACAGAGAATTGGGAGGGTCCATTCCTTATCACAGGTCTCTCAGGCCTAGGATCATATTACCTCATGACAAAAGAAGGAGTTCACATTTCAAATCCTTGGAGCACTAGGCGACTGAAATGGTACTATGGTTAAGTCCCTCATTACTCAATTTCAAATTCTCGCTTTTCCCATTCCAAAAGTGAGATTTTCATCTTCATCCAATGTACACACTTTTCTATTCAATGAAACTTACAAGTTTTTTCCCCATATATCTTTCTACTTCTTAGACAACACATAGATTAAAATATAGATAATACTAGCTTTCAATCGACCTCTATACCAGTTAAGTCAAGGATAACACTTGGTTTGGCTGACTCTACTAAATATCTGTGATTAAAACTAAGGTAGCACTTGTTTTACATCAAAGACTCTACCAGACATAAGATAAAGCAAAGGTAAAACTAGCTTTCATCTACCTCAATATGGCTGTGACATCATACTAGTTAAATCAAGGATAACACTTGGTTTGGCTGACTCTACTAAATCTCTGTGATTAAAACTATGGTAACACTTGTTTTACATCAAGGACTCTACTAGACATAAGATAAAGCAAAGGTAAAACTAGCTTTCATCTACCTCAATATGGTTGCGACATCATACCAGCTAAATTAAGGATAACACTTAGTTTGGCTGACTCTACTAAATCTCTATGAATAAACTAACATAATACTTGTTTTACATCAAAAAATCTACCATACATAAGATAAAGCAAAGGTAAAACTAGCTTTTATCTACCTCAATATGGCTGCGACATCATTCCAGTTAAATCAAGGATAACACTTGGTTTGGCTGACTCTACTAAATCTCTGCGATTAAAACTAAGGTAACACTTGTTTTACATCAAAGACTCTAACAGACATAAGATAAAGCAATGGTAATACTAGCTTTCATCTCTCAACTTGTCTGCAATAACTACTATTTATTTTAGGCTACATATACAACCTTTACAATGGATCCTTTGCTGCTGTTGGGATGTCAGCTACGCTTCCCCCTGTAACAGGAGGTCGATTAGCCATAAATTCTTGAGCTCGAGCAGTCACAATAATCTTGTCGTGCTCTATCAATTCAGCAGGTCGAGGGCATAAATCTGTTTCCATGGACTGCATACAATTTACTTGATCTATATCAGCTCTGCAAATATATCCCCTGTTTGAGAAAATGTTAAACAAGGTATCTCTTTCTGACTCAAGCCTTTTTACCTTCTCTATAAAATAGGCAATGATTGCCCTCAACAATTCTGAGTGCGATGCCTCGGTCATAACTGACCTAGAGAAATTCGCCCTAGCCTTCTTAAGACATTCTTCCAGCCTCGCATATCGTTCATTTAACCATATTATTTCTCTACCTACTCAATTTGTGAAAGCAATGTTCTTTTCCAATTTTTTGTCGACTTTTGTTGATTCAGCTCGATTAATCGCCTCCAAATTGGCCACCTGAGCATGAAGTACCTCAATCTTCTTGTTCAGTTCTTCCACATCCAGAATCTTCTGTAACATTTTATCTTTTTACTGCATCAAAATATCCTTCCCTCTGATAGTCTACTCTAACCCATGTTCCATGGAAGGAGCAGCATCCAGCTTCCTTTCGCTCTCCCTCAACAGCTTAACTCTTTTTTGCACATAACATTAAATTCGAGCGACATCCCCCTCCAGCTCTCTTATTCGAGCTGATAGGCTGACTACATCTCCTTATACAAGGGAGACCTTGGCATTATTTTTATTCTTCCACGAGCGCTCTTCGGCCTTGGCGTGTTTGGAAGATGAATTGGCATGTGCCATTTCGGTCTTCAATTGCGCCAATCTTTCTTCAACTCATCACACTTACGCTGCACCGTCCGAAATTCAAAATCTTTGACAGGAAAAGCTGTATACAATTGTTCAACTACAACTTTAGACGCAAATAGATCATCTTAAGATCTCTTCAGCTCGTTATCTTTATCAACCAATTTCTTCTTCAATCGCTCTAGCACGCTCCTGCTATTCGCTAGATCAACTCGAGTTTGCTCTTGATTGTTAGTTTTCTTGATCAAATCATTATTCAAACTGGCCACAGACCGATTTAAACCTTCCTCCAATTTTTCTAGTGCCTATATACGGTAACGAGCCATGTTAGCCTCCCTACTCTTTACCATCAACACATCATTCTGGCTTTCGAGTTTTGCTGCATGTTCTTTTAACTCTACGAGCTCTTTTTGCCCTTTCTCAATTTTGGCATCCTTCTCCTCAATTTTCTAAGCTAGGTCAATAGCAGTCTATGTTGCCTCAACAAACATGAAGTGCACCTTTACATGTTGATTTTTTCTATCTTCATTTGCCTCTCTCATCCTATCAAACTCCTCTATAAAATCTTGGTTACATTGGCGTGCATCACCATTGTGCAAGCGAGCTGACTCCAATTCGACCTGAACATTACATATACAGTATATCAAGTTTGATTCAAAACACTCAGTCACCACATATGATTCATTTCAAAACAAGATATCTATTTTTTGACATCTACCGTGTAAGACTACTTCTAAACTTAAGGTCAAAGTACAATATCAGATGGATGCTCCATAACACATACTTCCAAGTCTAAGGTACACATTCTCTATATTTTAAATTTATCAATGCTTTGATATTTCCTATACGGGATTTCAGTGCCATTGCCCCTAAGTCGATAACAGGTTTTTGGTCCATCTCTACGCTCTATTTATTACTTTGTAACTCTATACTAATGAAGCATACAAATTAAATATTTCTTTCTCTGCTCTAACCTTCAGCTCCGCTTGCAAAGACAATAGGGATGCTGAGGTGTCTCTCTCCTTAGTAAGCTCAGCCTCTAAATCTTTTATTCTGAGGCGTATGTCCTTAAGTTCCTACATCAAGGTTTATAAAAGCAACTTAGCCTACAAAATTCTATCCAGCAAAAAATATCCAATCAGTTTACAAACATTCCCAAATATTCATATAATCGCAAAACCATCGCAATACTCTACCATCTCAGTTTCCGCTTCTGGACGCTCGTTGTTATCCCCTTGGTTGTCTCTCACCGTTTGAGGAGAGGCACCGTCTAGGCCATCCACAATGCCAACAAAATTTTCTTTAATCAATTCATCTTCCTCCTCCTCTACTTAGGAGTCTGCCCTAATAACATCCACCTCATCCTCGGAATATCCCTTTGACATAAGGTGGCGCCCGAGTCTATCATGTTCAGCTACCAACTCCTCCAAATTCGCTCTTGCTTCCGCATGTAGATTGTTGATCTCTACCACTTGCGACGCCTTTAAAGCCTCCATCTGTATTCCCTCCTTGAGCAGATCAGTTTTTAATCGAGCTATGTCCCTTTTGAGCTCGACCTTCTTCCTCTTTAGCTCAGCTCTCTCCTCCTCGACCCCGAGGCATATTCCCTTCATCAGACGAGCAGCCTACAAAAACAAATAAATTGACTTTATTGATTAGCTCGAATCATAATATAGAAGTCATCTCAATACATATTCAAACATATGAACCTACCATTTTACTCATCTCCTCCTCCCCGTGGAGAGCTGCCAACCTGGCTTTTTCCACAACTTCTTATAAATTGTCCTCCACAACAGGTCAATCTTTTACAACCTTCACCCCCAACATGTCAGAAGGTTCAACCCTTCTCTTTTTCACGGCCTCACCACTTCTCGTGGTTTCAGAGGTCGAAGGACGCTTTAGCATTTGCTTTTTGGGAAATATTTAAGCTAATTTGCTCGACGTAGTGGACTCAGGTAACCCTGTGCAGTCTATTCCAAGGGGATTGGGAAAATTAATTTACCTTTCCCCATCAGTTCCTTTCTTCTTACTGCCATCAACACTCGTCATTAGCCACGTCGACTAAGATTTTTGAACTTTTTTGGCTCGACTGCTAACACATTTCTTCCTGCTAATGCCAAGTTCTTCCAACACAACCTCGAGCTCTGTCTCTTCTTGAGCAACTATATCCAGCAACGACTCTTTCCTTGCCACCTGAGATTTGTGAGCTGTCATTCACAAAAAATTATCCTCAGCAGAGCATCATGCAAATTTAACTATCAATCTCATGTATTATACATTGTTATACTTTGCTTACAGTCCTAAACAAAAGTTCCATAGATTCTTTATCATCTTTCTGAAGGCAATCACCCTTCACCTATATCATATTATCATTGCATGGTCAACCTGTTGAGTTCAGATTGAAGAAGTGAGGCCGAGTCAAGCTTACAAAGAAATATGCCTCTCCACTTCCAAAATAGATTTTTACCCCATAAAATTGCAAAACATCCTTAGAGGGTATCCTCCTCTTTCTCCCATCTCCTTCTTACCGTGTATTCAGAGATTCACAAATACTTATCACCTCCTACATGTTCCCGTTCATCTGAACGGGACATGCCTTGATGTGATTCATAATCCCTTTCGCCAGATTGCTAAGGGGAAGACTCAACCCGTACTCCAACTGAGATAGGTAACATAAAAAAACCCTCTGAAAGTTCACTCTGAACATTCCCATCGAAATACTCCAAAGAGATCGATTCGTCTATACCCCTATCCCTTTTCTCCTTTGCCAGATCTGCCAATAAATAAAAATATTCCTCTTCTAGTGTAACCCCTAAATTGCATGCCGACATATTCTATACAGTTACCCCATCTACCTCCTACAGAAGCCTTAGTTTTATAAAAATTCTTGAATATATTTGAGCGAGGAGGATAGGATACCAATCTTTCAGGGAAATTTAGAAATTGATCAATACCTATTTCTTCCTCACTTTTAGACATTTCAATCTTAGACTCAGCCGATCGACCAGAGGCCGATACCTCATTTACAGGGAAATTCACCATATCAACTATAGAAAAGGATTGCTATCTAACACAAACTCTCCTCACGATCAACCTACATAAAGGTCCAGGTATCTATCATTATCTTTTGCATATACATCATTCGCATACAAATATCTTTCATACATCGTATAACACACGGGTTTTCATAGATTACTATAAATAGTAATTTTTTGATTTGCCTAAATATAGAGTATGATCTACAAAAAATACATACGTATAACACAAATCCTCTATTAATCTTCTATGTCAGAATGCAAATCTGAGGCAACGCTAAATCCTTCCCTCACAACGTTGCTGTATAACCACCTTCGTGACTCAGTCTCAGCAACTCTCTCATATAACAAAGATGAAGCAGTATTTATATTCTATCTCTCTAACTGCTGGCAGTTATTGAGCTCGTACGAGCCGTCCTTAGTTTTGAAACTGAGGTATCCCTTTTACTATCCATGCCAGACGTCTTGCACCTTTTTGGTGAAAATACTTTTCCATCATGGCCCTTTGCCTTATATTTTAATCTATTTCTATTTCTCTTTTCCAAATCTCCCTATGACCTAACCACATTCATGATGACTCATGCTTACACGTAATCGGGTTCTTACAGCTTTTACACAAGGGACAAAATTAGAAGCTTCCTACTTTTTCTATGCTTGGTACTTATAACAGTAATGAAGTAATTCTTGAAGCTCTCATAATAAATTTTCAATAACAAAATTTCAAATATTTTCAAATTCATTTTTCACAACATTCGTAACAATAGAGGATCTATTTAACTTTAATTGTCATTCTACTTCTTTGAAATTATTAAAACTCATATGATTACATACATGCATTATTCTCCTATTTATATTCTTTTCTTTTCTTCACATATAATTACACCTAAAGCAACCTTGATGACCTGGGGAGCCACATCCAATTAAATATCCTCCAGCAATCCTCACATCTTCCAATTCAATCTCATATACATCAAGCTTTCTCACATAAACTTTTCGAGTTACAGGATCTACCATAATTTCTCGGAACATCTATTCATAAAAACGGCGTTCATACTTGAGTTCCCTCTCAATCCCATCTAAACCTTCTAGTTACACCTTCTAGTAACAATCTAATAATTTACTCCTGTACTTTGACTACTTTTATTGCCAACCGCCTCTCGGCAGCATAACGAATTCTTTTTGATCGAGTCCAAACCATCCTTATTGCCTTCCCCTTAGAATTTATTCCCCCGTATTTATACATTTTTACTACCAATCCCTCACAAGTTGTGATATAATCTTATTATCTCGTAACAAAAACCCTAATATATTGAGAAAAGTTATTTAAACATATCTCTCCCTATCGACCTCAATCATTTCCTCTTATTCCAAATCGAGCTTATTCTTTATAAATTTAATATTCTAGAACGAACTTTCCAAGATCGATTCTTCATTCTGAAACTTTTACACTTTTCTCTCCTCCACAATTTTAGCACACAGGTCGAATCATATTTGACACTTACACAAATATTTTCACTTTACAAACAAATTTTTATAGCTCAATTATAATAAAAAAAATGTACTTTATGATCTTATACATTTCATTTTATACAATATTCTAAAGTCTTCGGATCATACAGCTCGATTTCTAGAGTTATTTTATTCTATATCAACACAAAGTTTGGATAATAAAATTTTATTCATCTCGAAACAAATTACAAGTGCTTTTACGTTTAACAAGTCTTTCAAGTACTCAACATCAGGCACTTTACAGGTACTAGGTCTTTTCAGTACTCAACATCTGGTACTTTATAGATAACAAGTTTTTCAAGTGCTTTTACAGCTAATAAGTCTTTCAGGCACTTAAAAGTATTAAATCCTTCAGTTTGTTCTACTTCAGTAATTTTTCACCCTGATGCAAAGCAAACATTAGAAATAACGAGTATCCTCCCTCCTATGAGTTTCATCGAAGTCCAGATGAACTTCAAATGGAAACTATGAAAGCAGGAGACTCAGTGCTTGAACCAACTCCTCAAACTGAAGGTCTCCTCAACGCAAAGTAGTAATAGAAGTACAGAAGCAGACTTCCATTCTCTGTCTTCCTCCTCCACTACCATTGTCGCCTCTCCTATAACCACCACCCTCGTAGAGTTGGTAGAGATGAAAAGGGCCCAATCTTAGAATCCATTCGAGCGTAAGATATCAGCGTAACTGCCCCGCAGTCACGCCTATCCTTGTATCCATCTCCCCAACTTTGTCTTCTGCAAGAATGTGGAGACAAACCCAACGTTGCTCGCCTGTTAAGATAACGTGTTAAAACCTCTATCTGTAGTAAAACTCTTCCTCAGCTTTAGCCGCTTTCTTTTCTGACATTCCTTGATACGTCGGAGGAACAAGAATAAGAGTAGGATTCTCAGCCCGAGATCATAGTTTTTTACCCATTCATAGGCTTTCTACGCTAAACACCTATATCATTTCTTGTTTTCTTTTAGATTTTTGTCACAGGTACATTGGTGTAAGAGCTAATTCTAAACCACTTCTAGATTACAAAATTAGGCCATTACAATAACTTTTGCAAGAATTTTGACCAATCAAAGGTAATCTAGTATTTGAGATAGGAATGATCCACTACAAGGAAAACAACTGCCTAAGAATAAGTTTGATCCTGAAGTGATATAACAAGGATTTTTATAAGCCAAAATAGCTCTAAAAACTTTTGCAATACAAGGCATATTCGCATGATTAGAACTGAAAGAGAAAGAATTATCACAAATCTCGATTATAGCTATGAACTATGTGAAAGGAGCAAAGAAAAATGTCTAAATATGAGAATCCAGAGCCTAGGTCACAAAGATGCACCAAACCCCGGCAACCTAAGCCAACTGGCAGGGATTATCAACTAAAGACAAATATTACGGGGGCATCACTAAAGAAATAAGTACCAAAATAAAAAGGCTTATAGTTATTCCCCAAAATCAATAATAGGATTTGAATTGATTATGACACTTATCAAGCTGATCGTCGGATTTGTTTCACGAATTACAAAATGACTGGATATTGACTCAAGAGCCTTTAAATAAAGTTGTAAGTACAATAACTATTTTCACAGCATTTAAGGATATTAGAAAATATGTGAAATCTTACTTAATTATTGGGTAGTATATCTAATTTCAGATAATTCTCCAAGATCTCTAGTTATATCTATGTGAAAGAATTAAATTTTAAGGGGTTCACCTTCTTAATGCTTTTACTATTATCAGATATTGATAAGTTCGCTAAAATGACCTAATAAGTATCTAAACTACTAGAATGCCCTTATTGACTTTTGTGGGTATAGTCACTATAAACCCTCACGAGACAAAACTCGTCCTATATGGGTAACATATAGGTTTAACGACTTGTTGCATATGCTAAATGCAATCGTCTTAACCACGAAAAGGTTATATTTTTATTCTTTTTCTTTACGCGAGAAGTAACAAACTTTAAGATTGGGGGTGTTTGATGGGCATGCAAAAATGCCCATTTTACCCTACTCATTTAAAGGTTCTAGACTTCATTTTATTGTTAAAAAGATTAAATATTAATTTATTATTGTTTCAGGTTATGTTAGATAAGAGTGTACAAAAAGCTGAATTTGAGTGCTAAAGCTGTAACTGTTGGAGAAGACTACCTATCTAAACTATAACTCAGAGCATCTCCAATAGAAAAAAAATCTCAAGAGAAAATCAAAAGAATATTTGACATATTAAGGATATTTATTATGACTTGGAGGATTTTATGAGTATAATGAATATTTCAGTGAGAATAGAATCTTCAAGAAAATAGCAGCTGTGGAGATGTGACAAGCAGCAAGTTTTTATTCACCCAAAAATTCTAAAACTTTTTGGCGAAGTTGCCAATATGTGAAGATATTTTATGAAAATTTTTTAGATTTTTTTACTGAGTATATATTTATGAATAAATTCTAAAACTCAATTATATTTTCTTTGGCAAAAATACTCTCTTACTAAATATGTAACCCTCTCTTTCATCTATTAAAGAAGAGGTCTTGACCATGAAAGATCATCCAATTTTGAGAGATTGAGAGCATTGTTTAGAGATCAAAGAGATTGATGTTCTTGGAGTTGTTTATAACCTAGGAGCAGTTGACCTTTTGTAAGTTTTATTTGATTAATAAAGTGTTTTTTTTTTCATTATTATTATGTCTTTCTTTCTACTAGTATGTTGTATTTTAGGATTCATGTCTAGCTAAACCATCTTCTAGCGGAGGGAATGAAGCCGTATTCAATATATATTTACAGTTATCAACTAAACGTAAAACCATCTTTATGTTAACAATTTTATTATTGGTTCATGATCAAATTAATATGAATCAAGTTTTATGAATGTAATATAGTTGATTTAAGTCGCACAATTATTATTAACATTGGTTTGTGAATCAAAGATTAACGGAACGTATTTAGCCTGTTTTAATATTTTGTATTTTCACATATGATTTCTCATCTGATGTATTTTGATATATTTGCTTCTTAAGAAATGGTAAATAGACATTTGGTCAAAATTATTATTTCTTCTAAGAACAATGTATGCTTGTATTTACGTTGAGTATATATTTACGGTGAATCCCCATTTCCTTTAGTCTTTAATCTATTTGTAACCCAAAAATCTCTTGAAATTTTCTTTAGTTCTTTTTAGTTTTGTAGTTTGATTTGAAAATATTATCTAATGGTTGTTTGGCCTAGTGAACAATAAAACCCAAAACTTATATTAACAAAACCCGATTTGATATAGTATTATCAAGCTCCCTACGAAAGTGGCTATTATTTTATTTTACTCGAGATGAGCAAAAGGCAAGTTTGAGGGTATTTGATGAGCGCGTAATTATGACATTTTTAATATACCCGAACATGTATTTTAGTCATCAATTATATTTATTTTTGAGTACTTATGCGCGTTTATTTAATTGAATCTATTAGAGATGATTATTTGAAACCAAACTCTTAAAATCAAGTAAAAATGTATATAGCGTTCATAGCACAAAAAAAGTTATAGACAATATATTTGGTCTCAAGTTTAAAGAAATATATACACAAATATTCTTGGAGAATAAGATCAAAGAAGATATTGCATCCAAGATCATTGATGATATTTTATATTGAAGATATATACGAGAGTTTCCATGAAGAAAGATCTCTACATCACTTAAGGGAATTATATGCAAGAATCTTAGGTGATTGGTTGCAATATTAAATAAAATTATTGTAAAAATATTCTTTAGAATTTAATGTATTGTTTCTAAATTTGGGTTCCTTCTTCTATAAAAGGAACCCTCCCCCCATTGTAATTGGGCATCTCATATTGGAAGGTAATAGTTAAATTAATTTTCTTCTTCTCTATGGTTTAATTTTTTTTAATGTCTTTATTAGTTGTTAATGCGATGAAGTCTGAGATGAGTGGTTGATCTCCTATCTAAGGCTAGGATGAGGCCTCTTCTTGGATGAGCAATAGTCAGTATTAATTAGGTTCTAATTAGTTTTCTCTTAGTACTTTATGATTGATAAGTTAGTGCATCATAGCGAAGGCTTAACCATAGCTTCAGTTTGGTGTACGATAACGCTGGATACAAACAAGTGCTACTAGCCGTAGACTTGATTTGGAGATCAAAAATGAGGAAATACTAGAAAACTTTCCCAAGTCTTGCCATGGTTGAGTTGATAATTCTCTAAGACATTCTTCACCATCACTTAAAAGTATAACCACTAAATGTTTGACCATAGATTTAGTAGTTTATTTTACAACATCGTATGTGGCTTAACACGAACATATGATGGGTGGAGATATTAAGATCTATTTGTATATTGATTAGTACTTTGAAAGGTAGAGGCCAAGTTCGAACCTTAGCTCTTTCTATACTTAAGTTTTATAATTAGTTTATTTTTTCCTTTAGATTTTTCTCTTACAAAATCGTAATTCAGCCTAGAAAGTATTTGTTTTCCCAAACCTTCCTATAGATTCGATCCCACTCATCCGTGCTACAATTCGTTAATCGTACTTTCAACAGGTATTTTGCTAGAGGACCCCTAAAGACCTCTTATTAATAATCAAAAAGAAATATAGAAATTGATTGAAATACATGGACCATTATGTAGGTGTAGATGAGTACAAAAGAACCTAAAAGTAGTCATCCTTCTTTTTTCAGCTTTTCATTCGAGATGGAGTCTTCCACCTCGAGCTATGCAAATACTGATGAAAATGTAGGATGTGAGGCTGCCAACTCTGTGGAGAGCAAGCTTAGTAATAATAACTCGAATGATGTCATTCTAGATAATGAGGGGAGGATCAACTTAGAGAAGAGGGAAGGAGAGAAACAACTTGAGTTTTCATACTTTCCAGGTAATCTCTATCGTTATCCTGTAGGGTCAGATGTATTAAAGGAGTTTTGTAAGTATAAAAGTAGTATAGTTGGTATATGGGAGATATATTAGAGTATGGTAGGAGATCTTATGGAATGGGGGGTGAAAGCACATTTTTCTTGCTGCCTTACTTGGAGTAAGAGAAAACTCGTAGGAAAATACCAGAGTCCGTTTCCCTTGATTATTTCAATAGGAGCAGAGGATGTGATTTGGATGAGTGATCTGTGTTATCTTGCCCACTTTGAATATAGGTTAGTGATGCCTTAAAGCATCCTTACTAAAGGCATCATGAATGTGATCAAGGCATACCCTGCCTAGCTGAATAGTAATATACAGGAGGTTATAAATGTTTGTGAGAATTTAAATAAGAGGTAGGACCGTGAGGGGAATGAGAGAAGATTAAGTCCTTTAGATGTTTTGAAGTATTATATTATGATATACTTTGTTTCTACTAGAGGTACATACTTTTCTTCCAACATAGCCCAACCCCAATTTTTTAACCTTAATTATGTTAGAAGAGTATAAAATGATAATTTGATTTAGGTGAAAAGTGAGTGTATCCAGCAAGCAGACGAGGACTTCCTGGATCTTACATATAAAACTTTTAAGTAAAGTAAATAAATCTTACTAACTTCGAACTGCATCTGTTGTTAGTGCTCTATTTGTTTATGGCAATATTTTCTGCTATATGCAGACCCTTGTTTTAAATTGAGAAGAGAGGAATCTTTGATCGATACAGTAGTTCGAGAGGGAGTCGAGATAGAAGTTGTGTTGGGAAAACTTGATATAAGTATACACAATAGGGTTAACAGTAAATTTATTACAGTCCAAAAATCTCAGGTTAAGAGAAAAAAAAACTAGAGTTGGCCATTCTGCTGGGGCTGAAGTGGAATCATCAGCGGATATTGGCATGGTGTCAATTTTAACAAAAGTTGTACCCCATGTCCCTGAAGCTAAGGCCTACAGGTTTCATATCTAGCAAAGCAAGCCAAAGGCAATCTAAGAGGAGAATTGTGAAGGTTGATGGTTCAAAGTCTGGAACCGTAGAGAGTAGGGAGGTCGAGATGGCCTCAAAAAAGAGAAAAGTGACCAGTCCCCCTCCTGTTGTATTAAATGAGGCGAAGGAAGCAGTGGTGGAGCTGGTTGCTCTGGAAGAGAAGTTTAAGGCTATGGTGTTGAAAGACGCTAATAAATTCTCCTTTTCAATTTATGCGGAGCTGTGTAGGGTAAGTGAAAAAGTAATAGTATTATTATATTTTGTAGATATATTTCGTATACTAATTTTGTTTGCAAGCATCCCGTATTCTGAAGGGGATCACCCTTGGTGTTGAGTAGAGGAGGTTGGTGGTGAAGCAGGCTGTGGAGTTGGAAAAAGATTTGGCTAAAGAACAAGCCAATCTGGTGGCGGAGAGGTCCCAATCGAGCTTTGAAGTTATGAACCTGAGGGCTGCATTCTAGGGAGCCATGAACCAGCTCATGCTAGAGACCAAAAAGAACATAGAAGAAGTGAGTGTTGTTTGTAATAATCTCGCTCAAAGGCTCCATGAGGATGGATATTCAGAGGCCGATATTATTGCTATAAGTGAAGGAAGATCTTCAGATGTTGTGGGGCCTTATATAGTTGATGACCTTGAAGATGGGAGTACTTTATTTCGAGAAACTATGTCAGGGTTAGGGGATATTTCTCCTATCACTCATGAAGAAAAACAAGGAGTGGACGACCTGGAAAAGGTAGAGTAATATATAATGTAATGTCGTTTTAGAAAATTCTGAAATTTGAGTAGGGAAAACATTTGTACTTGAATGTTTTGAGTTGGAAAGTTATGATGTTGTTACACTGTTTAATAGGAAAATTATTGTGTAGGAACTTAACGAACTGTGCGTCACAATTGAGGCGTTAAAGAAAGAGCTCGCTAGGGAGGAAAATATTACCGAAGGAGCAGCTCTCTTGACTGGACGCACTGAGGTTCAGGTGAGAAAATATAGAGAACTTAGTGAAGGCCACTGGAGAGATTTATGTGCAGCTCGTTTAGGATGGGCTAAAGATAAAATAGATAAAACAAAGTAATTAGGAAAGATAAGAGTAGGTACTTAAAAATGTCACCTTTTCTTCCTGGCGGTATGAAAAAAAATACTCCAAAAGTAACCAAAAACCTTATGAAGTTGACCCTCTTTCTAAAAGCTGAAATAGATAGTGAGAGAGGGTTAAATGAGGCGTACCTTAAAATGTTAGAAGACCGATCTATTTATCTATATCCTGATATCGTAGAAGTATTGGCCACCTGAGCGAGAAACTTGCATAGCTTAAAAGCTAAAGAAGTATCAGCTCGTGCTGGCGTGCCAAGGATATATATATATATATATATATATATATATATATATATATGACCACTATTAGATTTGTAACTGACTGTTATGTGGACTGCTTGTGATATAAAATTGTGTTTGTAAGAGAGTTATATTTTATTGTGTCCATGATAGATATCGAACTGTTCGTGCAGGTCGACTTAGAAGTTATGCGAGGTCGGCACCAAAATTTGTCTGAACTTATCGCAAAAATGAATGTCAAGTTGGAGGAGACTCAGGCATCATTGGAAGATACTGACAAGCTAAATATGAAATTAGAGGTGAAAGTTTTGGTGTTAAAGGAAATGTTAAGGAAAAAGGAGAACGAATTGGGTAGCGTTCAAGACGAGTTAGTGAGCGCTCAAAGTGAAGTTGAGAAATTAATTAGTACAGTAAAAAATCTGGAAGGAGAAGTATTAACAGCTCACGGTGGTTGGACAGAAGTGGTAAAGAGCTTAAAGGGGAAGGGCAAAGATACGGATCACGCCCAATATCATATCAGAGGGTTAGAGGCAAAAGCAATGAAGTTAAAAGGGAATCTTATTAATGTTAGGGAGCAACTGATGAAGAAGAAGGTCAAATTTGTTAGCGTATAAGCTGATTTGGCGAGTACTGAAAGTGAGGTGGAAAAGTTGAGTGACACTATAAAGAGAAAAGATGATAGTGTTGAGAGTACCTAGAGTTATTGTGATAAGCTCGTTGAATGAATAGAGAAATTGAAGGCTAAAATATCAAGTGCTCATAGAAGTAAAACAGAGATGATAGAGAGATTGAAGAAGAAACATTGGGAGGTGGTCGATTTTAGGGAACAACTGGGGAAGAAAAATTTCGAAGTAAAATCTCATATGGAATATATAGCGACGCTAGAGGCCGATATGAAATATATTCAAGCTGTAGTAAGGAATTGAAATGAGAAAGTAAGAAATGTGGAGACCGAGCTGGAAGATATACGAACTAGGGTGGTGAACTTGATTATGAAGACTCAAAAATTAGAGGCAGATCTTTCAATATTTGAGCGGGCACTTGATGGAGAGGTCATTCAGAGAATGCATAATCATGAGAGAATAGAGGAATTGATAGTTATACTGGGTCAGATAACTGAGTTTATGAAAGTGATGGAGGAGTGTAATGCTGACTTATCTTCTGAAATTATGAAAGAAAAAGATCGTTGCAAGAACTTGGAAAAACTGCTAAAGGATGCCCATTAAAGGTTTGTTGAGCTCGCAGTATCTAACAGAGATAAACTTGCAGCCAGTGTGGTGCATGAGATGGAGATGGCAGCAGTACTCGCATACTTTGTAAATGAGATTACGAGAATTGAAGAAGAGGGAGATACCTTACATGATAAGATGATTACAAAGGGGGTAAAGTGTGAAATGGGTTTAGTAGGCTATGAATATTTGGAGTGCTTATATCTAAGCTTGGAGCCTTTAACCGAGGACTGGTGGATCAAGGTAGAGACATTATTGTTGCTAGAGTACCAGAATTCAAAACTTCTGAAGTTGGTGGAAACTCGTCTGACGTTTCAAGAAATCAATTTGTGTAAAAGAATACGTGAACTATTTTTGTTTCTTCTATGATTGATATTTGGATAGAGTAAAGCTATTTTTACCGTTTGCTTTATCTTTTGAGATCTAGTAAATATATATATATATATATATATATATATATATATGACAGTAGAGAGTAATGTGGGAAAAAAGTTAAAAGTTTTCATTTATGAGAAAAGAATGTACATATTGTTGGAGATATTAATCTCTCTTTTAAAAAGTGAAAAACAATAGTAAATGTATCCTGTGCTTGAAAAAACTAGGGGATTTAGCGATAGTATCACTTCAACTTCCTAGTGTTCCAAGGCATTGGTATCCTTATTCCATCTTTTGTAATGAGGTAGTAGGATCCAAAACTAGTTCGTCCTACCACCAGAAACAAACCTTCCCAATTCTCTGTGAGCTTCCCCGCATTTAACTCTTTTATGTTCTTGGGAATTTCTCAGAGGACTAGGTCGTCGATTTTGAATTTGCGACTCCAAACTCTTCTGTTGTATGAATTGACTAGCATATGATGATATCGACCCAAGTTGGCAATAGCTCGAGCTCGTATTTCATCGATCCAGTTTATATTACAGGCTAACTCGAACTCATTTTCTTCATCAGTAAGCTCGTGATCTTTAACGGGATGATGATATTCTGTTGGGATTATAGCTTCTATTCCATAAGCAAGAAGGAACAGGGAACATCTTGTTGATTGTCTCGGTGTTATATGGTAGGCCCACAAGACGTGTGACAGTTCCCTTATCTAATTTCCCTTCTCTGATTTGAGTATCTTCTTGATCCTAGCCACTATGATTTTGATTGTGATTTCGGTCTGCCCATTTCCTTGGTGGTAGTATGGATTGGATGGTGAATGAATGATGTTGTGTTTGTTTAGAAATGTCACTACTTTCTCTCCAATGAACTGTGGTCTGTTATCAATCCGAATCTGGTGGGGGTAACCAAATTATGTAATTATATGTTCCCACATAAATGAGATGACTTCTTCTTCTCAAGTTTGACAGAGGGGAACTACTTTTACCCACTTCGTAAAATAATTTGTTGCCATGAGTTAGAAGTTTCGGTTACCCAACATGTTTGGGAATTCTCCTACTAGAGCCCACCTCTTAAAAGGTCAGAATACTTTACTGACATAAAGCTCCAGTACAGGTGCTCATATTTTGTTACCATGTCACTGACATGCGTTGCATTTGCGTGAGTATTTTTTTTTGCCTATTTTCTCATTCCTAGCAAGAATACTCCTTGTGTAATTGCTCTATTTGCAAGAGATCGACCTACGGTATGGGAGCCACAAGTCCCCTCATGTAAATCTTTTAATATTCCATCAGCTTCTTTTTTCGAGAGGCAATTGATGTATGGTCCAGTGATCGATCTTCTATATAAACTATCTTTCTGAATTGTGTAATACTTTGAGTTTTTAGTCAACTGTTTGCGTTCTTTTGGATCTTCAGGAAGTGGCCCATCATAGTTATTCTCTGGGCCGATATATACGAGAAAAGGCTTCCTCCAATCGTCGTCCTCCTCTTTATCGCCCTTAGTATTGATCGCGCATATCATTGGGAGATCAATGATGGGGGTTGAAATCACTTCGATTTGGAGGTACCTTACTTCTGTACTTAAGATCTCAGCTAGGCAAGCTAAGGAATCGGCGTGTCGGTTCTTTCCATGAGATAAATAATCAAGAGTTGTTTTTTCGAATCTGCTCACCCTGTCAACAATTAGGGGGTGCATAGTCAATCATTTTGCCATTCTTCTTGTATCATTCAGAATAGCAATGGACTATCAATAATGATTTTATATAGACCGATAGTTCAGGAACTCCGATCTCTTATGACATGTCTAAACCATGAATTAATATTTCATACTCTATGGCGTTGTTCGATATTTTAAAGTTTAATCGGATTGACTTCTCAATTCTGTCATTTGAGGGTCTAATAAGTATGATTCCAATTCCTAACCCTGCGGGTCATGCTGACCCATTTCTAAGAAGTCTCCAACCCTTTTGTCTAACCCACTTAGCTCATTTTTCAAAAGGCTTTAAAAGTGGATTATTTTCGACTGCCTTTGTTAGATCAGAATCGTGCTCATTCTAATCTGGATCTTCTACTAGGAAGTCTGCTAAAAATCTGCCACTGCTTGACTTTTTTCTGAAGCTCTCTGTTCGAATTTGATATTGTGCTCTCCCATGCTTACTGACCATTGTTGCACTCTGCGTGATTCTCCTTTTTAGATAGTACTTCCCGAAGGGGATAGTTGGTCATGACTTTGACTGATGTTTTGGCTTCTCCAATGAAGATTCAAGATCCAATCCGGGTATTTGGCTTCTCAAATGAATCTGACCTCGATCAATTTATCAATTTCCCTGTTAACCTCATCTCTGAGATGAGGAGAGAACCTCCTCTATTTATGTTTGACTGTCATAGCTTTATCTCTGATGCTCAATTTGTGACACGTCAATGCAAAAACGTCTTTATTCATTAGTAGGAAATGTATTAGAGCGTCCTTCTCCTATTGAATAAGTTTGGTACAAATATATGTACCCCTGTTATGTCTATCGATCTTAATGTACTCTAGAGGTTCTACTGTGGAAGGCTAATCATCGGCGTGATCAGCTTTCTATAATTGCTATGCAGCAAATCTGCCGGATGTGCCAAGTATGATAAATTCTATGCTTTTGCAAGCTTGAGAGAGATTTTGACTTCCTTTGATTTCATAGATGTCATCATTGTATTTAAAACATAGTGCCTGATGGTATGTGGATGGGATCACTTCCATGTTGTGTAACCAGTAACGGCCCATTATCTCCAAGTATCGGGACTTTTCATTGATGATGTAGAAAATAACATCAAGAATGGTGGGTTTAGCAGTGATTGCTAGGATGATCTTTCCTACTCATTCTTTTTTAGATTCGTTTAAAACCACTGATATCGATGTTGCTTAGTACAACTTTGTTGGCTAGTCCCATTTGCTCGATTGTTTTCTTTAAAAGGATTTCGATACCACTTCCTTTATCCACCATCAAGGTGTGCATGACGAAGTTCTTCATTTTGAGCATGATTGCCAGTGCGTTATAATGTAGGAACTTGACATGACCTATGTCGTAACCTTCAAATGAAATTTCAATTCATCGATTGCTTGATTCGGGAAGGAGTTTAACTTCTTTATCATGAATAATGAGGTCATAGCACTCTATTCACTTCCTCCTTTAAATCTGGTTAAATTGTTGATTTGGTGAATATTGATCATGTGACTATGGTAGATGTGGTACAAGTGTTTTTCATCTAATTGATCTTCGACCTGAATTACTTCGACTTGCTTCTTATAGCTTCCATTCTTATATCCTTCCAAATTGATAATGTATTCGTGCATTCTCCCATCTTTAAAAATGTACTCCAGCAATCTTTGCACAGCATAACAGTTGCAAGTTTTATAATGTGTTACCTTATGGTGCATATAATACAGTTTGCCATCGATTGGCTCCAGAGGCTGAGCTACCCGGAAGAACTTGTCTTTCTCCAGTATTGGATAGATCACTGAGATCCTGACATTCATCTTTAGAAGGTCGGCTTAGGTAATAAATTTCCTTATCGTGATTTGCATGTGTTTGTAATCCACAATACGATTTAGAAGCTTTTAGTTAGTAGAGAAACACGAAGAACACCAATTGGTTTGGAAAAATAGAAAATTCGATTACTAAAATGCAGTAATTATAAAGAGAATTTCTCAAATCCTAGGCATCTCTCAGAGCTTTCTTCCAATCTAACATAACCAAGAAAATAACCTAAGTTCCATTTATATACTAGGGAACTCGAAAATCATAAAAGAATAGATCTCAAGGTAAAACAACGCCTGAGATTCTGAAACAACGCCAAAGTCGTTCGAATAAACTAGGGAGTCGTTCGAACAACTTTATGCCTAATTGGTCTAAGCCCTAGAAAAGTAGACCAACTCGTTCAAACGACACTCAACTTCGTTCGAACGACTTTTACAAATCTTCAAATAGCTCTAGATCCTCCTGGATCTTGGCTCCCCCCGTTTGGAGCCTTGAGCTCCTGCTCAAGCCAGAACTGGAGATGTGGGAATGTGGCGATGCCCAATTCCTTGTTGTGCCACTTCGACTAACTCGGTAGCTGACCCTTCTTCCCAACTCGGAATGAATCATTAGCACCCCATCTTGTAGTATAAACCTTTCGCTCGAGAGTACCATCCTCCGACAATGAATCTTCTCTTTCCATCCATAAGTCATCAACTGATGGTAGGTGAGTATCAATTATAAATTCTTCATCTAAAAGAGACGGCTTAAACAACTTTAAATGCTCGACTTTAATCACCGAATACATCTTCATGAAAGGTGGCAAATCCAACTGGAATGCATTGTTACCAATCTTCTTGAGTATCAAAAATGGACCATAACGAATAGGTTTGAGCTTTTTACCTTCCCCCTTAAGCCGTTCCTTACCCAAATGCAACCATGCGAGGTCGCCCTCAAGAAAAGTACACTTAACCCTATGCTTGTCATGGCAGGCCTTATACTTCGCTTGAGTCTTCTTCAACTGAGCTTCAACCACCTCATGAACATTGCCGATCTTCTCAATGAAATGCTAAGCTTTAACCTACTCTTCTTCCTCCTTCCCTGACACCGCCCTGTCGCCAAGACTAAACGCCAAATCAAAAGGGCTTTACGGCAAGTACCCCAAACAAACTTTAAAAGAAGACTTCAACGTGGAACCATTAATCACCCGGTTGAACACAAATTAAAGATACGGTAAACTCTCATCCCAAGTCTTAGGATGCTTAGAATGGAATCCCCGTAATAAATGTACCAAAGTGCGATTGACGACTTTTGTTTGCCCGTCTCTGTACAGATGAAAAGCGGCACTTCTCTTCAACTTAATGTCCATCATCCCCCATAACGATCTCCAAAAATGTCCCCCAAAAAGTGGCTATCTCTATCAGAAATAATAGAAGAAGAGAACCCAAAATACCTCCAGACATCTCTGAAAAACAATCGCGCTGCTCCTTCCTCTGTGACCATCTTCTAGCATGAATAAGAATAATCATCTTGTTGAATCGATCCACCACCACAAACAAATAGTCATTCTTACACCTGGTCATGGGCAAACCATCTATAAAATCCATCAAAATACTCTCCCAAGGTCGACTAGGAGCTGGCAATGGTAAGTATAGTTCTATCTTTCTATTTGAAGGTTTCGATGTGTTATATAGCACGCAACCACGAACCACACGAGCAACATCCACCTGTATCTTCGGCCAATAGACATAATACCGCAAATTCAAAAGAGTCTTCTCAACCCTAAAATGACCTGCCACCCGGGAACAATGTGTCTCTCAAATCCACTGTAAACGATCTCCAACCTCAGGAATGCATAGAAGACTGCCCCTGTAAATCAAACCATCCTTCAGAACATACTTACACATCTTTCCCTGCAGCAACTTCTTGTGAATCACACTGAGCTCCTTGTCGTCGTCATACCATAGAACGTACTCAGAAGGAACAATCGGTTAGATCTGCATAGCTACCAACAAAGCGGAAATAGTTGGTAATGGGGGTCGAGATAACATATCAGCCATCTTGTTGTCCACTCCTTTCTTATACTTGATCAATAAGGTAAACTGTTGAAGGTACGACATCCACTTCATATGGCGAGCTCTAATACCACTTAATCCATAATACAATTGCGAAGCTTTTAGTTAGTAGAGAAACACGAGGGACACCAATTGGCTTGGAAAAATAGAGAATTCGATTACTAAAACGTAGTAATTACAAAGATAATCTCTTAAACTCTAGGCTTCTCTCATAATTCTATTCTGATCTAATATAACCTTAAAAATAACTGAAGTTTCCTTTATATACTTGGGAACTCGAAAATCATAAAAGAACGGATCTTGAGGCAAAACAACGCCTAAGATTCCCAAACAACGTCAAAGTTGTTCGAGCGAACTAGGGAGTCGTTCGAATGACTTTAAGCCTAATTGGTCAAAACCCTAGAAAAGTAGACCAACTCGTTCGAACGATACTCAACTTCGTTCGAATGACATATGGCACTGGGTCAAATTTCCAGAGGACATGTCAATTCGTTCGAACGACACTCAACTTCGTTCGAACGAAAAAGTAGCTCTGGGCCAAATTTCCAGAGGACATGTCAACTCGTTCGAATGACACTCAACTTCCTTCGTACGACTTTTACAAATCTTCAAATAACTCTAGATCCTTTTGGATCAGTTTGCTTTAGCTGGCTTCTTATTACCCTGGCCATCCTTGTATTCATTATCTCTATCTATATTTTGACCTTGCGTGGCGAGGATGTTTTTAGTAGATTTTATGCATTTTAGTCATCATCATTTCCAGGTCGATATACACATTTACCTTGGTAATTATGTCCTCCAAAGTTGAGGGTTTGTTTAGGAACAGATACTCATTCGCTTTACAATCGATCTATAGTACATTGGTAAACGCTGAAATGGCTGCCTTCGAATCAAGATTATCAACCTTCCGAGCAAGTTCAAGAAATTTCTTTGCCAAGACCTCTAGCTTCTCCTTCTGAGACTGTTTGAGACTAATAAGAGTGTATAAATTCTCTTCCTTGTCTTTGTTATAAGCGTACACCTTGATAAAGATCTTATGTAGTTGGTCGAACGAGAAAATTGAATCTTCAGGTAGATAATGGAACCATCAGAGTGATTCAACCTGCAGGCTTGCAACAAACAGTCGATACAGAATATGGTTCAAATTTAAATACATCCCCAATGAATCTTGGAATTGCTGGATACGTTTTTTAGGATCAGTGCCTTTTCACTTATATATATTTGAAGTATGAAAATCTGTCAGTACTTCCATATCAAACAATTCTTTGGTGACCAGACTACCTTAAAATTTGGTCAAATCGTCGTTACTGCCAAGAGCTTGTGTTTCTATTAATTTCTTGATTTGCTGATCCATGTGTTCCTGTGTAATGTACTGATGTAGTACTGGAACGGCTTGGCGTACAGGTGAGGGGTTTTGAGTACCGCTTCCCTCACTCAAACATTTACAAACTGGCTCCTTGGATGGAGGTCGTAGCTCCTCTTCTTGACGCTTGGAAGGTCTGCGTCCTCTGCTAATCTCTGACTGATCTTCCCATCCCAGATGAATTAAAGCTTTTGGTATGTATTGATCGGATTGTTAATCCCAGAAAACTCCTCTCCTAGTGGCTCCTTGGTCCCAACCTATCTCGTACTAAAACTCTAGAGTTCACCAGCATATGATCACATTCCCAAGGAGGTTGAACATGTTGATTGTCTTGCAGTACTAAAACTCCTAAATTTATATCTACCTAGTCATTTATTATATAAATGTGATGCGAATAGTATTTTTGTTTGTATTTACAAAAATCAGACGCTTGATAAACAAGTCATACATTTGTCCAGTTTTCAATAAAGAACAAGGTGATGTACTCCAACAATGATCCTAATTTGAAGTTGTCGATCAAAGACCCATGGAAGACTATTAAAGAAAATTTAATGTAGAGATAATTTAATGAGGTATAATATTTATGCATGGTCTAAGGTATTATTTATGGGATTTTACATTAATGGTGATTGTAATGGCCTAATTCCGTGAGCTTAAAGTGGCCTGGAATTAGCTCTTATACTAATGTACCTATGACAAAATCTAATTGAAAACAAGAAATGACACATATGTTTAGCGTAGAAAATCTATGAATAGGTTAAAAACCACGACCTCGGGTTGATGATTTTTGTAATAGTGATGTTTATAGCTTGAGGCTGATATCTTATTATAAGTGATCTCTAGACTTAGAAATGCTTGATCTTGTGAATAAGAAGTTTGAAGTTTTTGAGAATCTAGAAAATATAATTTTCTTGGTGATTTCTCCTATAATTTTTTGGTCCATGCCTATTTTGGAATTTTTTTTTATATAGGCCTTTTCCGCAGCTCTTCATCGTGCTGGGGCACATTCTCCAAACAATGTGGTTAGTGGCGGTTGACTGAGTAACTATTAAGTTTGAGAAAGACAGGTGGCTTTGACTTGTTCAAGTTTTTTGGTTTGAGCTCGACCTACGTTTTTTATCAGTTCGTAGAGTATGTTGCAATGTTGACTCGAAAAGTCATGTGGAGAATGCGTGAGTCTGACATGAAGGTAGTTCGAACTTGATACAGCTCAATTTAGGATATATGGGCCCCCTCACAACCGAAGTCACGAGTGGCTTTGGATGAGAAAGTATTTGGATATATGGGTATTCAGGTTGGGAGTTTGAATATGAAGGAAGTAATGGTGGTGTTGACTGTTATGAAAAATGTGTGTGTCAAAGGGAGATGTACGTGAATTGAATGTTGATGGGAATATTGATACATGCGAGGGTTAGGGTTTGAAGAATCTCACCTGTATTGAATTTCAACACTTGGGGAAACATTCCTGTACAATAAATGTAGGGTTATATAAATAGTACGTGCACCGCGTTTTGCAGCAAAGTACCCATGTTCTGATGCAAAATCCTCCGCAAGTTTTGAACATGGTGAAGACTCGTAGGATGGCTCTTGAAGAGAGAATTGCTTCTGAAATGCAGAGGTTGAAGTTGAAGTTTTTGGGGATCAGTCCTTGAAGAATCCTATTCCTGCTCCTGTTCCTTCGACGTACCGAGGAATGTCAAAAAATGAAGCGGCTGAAGCAGAGGAGGAGTTTTACTATAGATGGAGATTTTACCACCTTGTCTTAACAGGCGAGAAATGTTGGGTTTGTCTCCGCATCGTGCGAAAGATAAGGTTGGGGAGACAGATGCAGGGATTGGCATAACTGCGGTGCAGTTGCACTGATGTCTTACGTTACAATGGATTCTAAGGTCGGGCCCTCTTCATCTCTACCAACTCTGAGGGGGTGGCGGTTATAGGAGAGGCGGTGATGATAGTGGAGGAGGAGGACGGAGAATGGATGTCACATACTCCACATACTCTACGAACTCAACATTGGAAACAACATCAGGTACTTCTATCACTACTTAGAACTGAGAAGACCTTAAGTTTGAAGGGTTGGTTCAAGCACTGAGGCTCCTGCTTTCATAATTTCCATTTGTAGTTCGTCTAGACTTCGACATAACTCATGGGAGGGAGGATACTCGTTGTTTCCAATGTCTTCTTCGCATCAGGATGAAAGATCGCTAAAGTAGAACGAACTGAAGGATTTGACGCTTTAGAGTGCCTGAAAGACTTGTTAGCTGTAAAAGTACTTAAAGAACATAGAGCTGTAAAGTACCTAATGTTGAGTTCTTAAAAGACTTGTTATCTGTAAAAGCACTTGTAATATGTTTCAAGATGAATAAAATTTATTATCCAAATTTTGTGTCGATATAGAAATAGCATAACTCTAGAAATAGAGTTGTATGATCCGATGACAGTCGAATATTATATGAAATGAAATGAAATGTATGAGGGCCGAAAGTAAAATATTTATAATAATCAAACTGTTATACATTTTTGTTTATAAAAATAAATAAATGTGTGCAACTGTTAAACGTGATTCGACCTGTGTGCTTGAAATGTGGGAGAAAAAAAATTGTAGGAGTTTTAGAATGAAGAATCGATCTCATAGAGGTCGTTTTAAAAAATTAGATCTGGAAAGAATAAGTTCGATCTGTAATAGTCTGGAATGACTGAGCTCGATAGGAATAAATATGCTCTAATAATTTCTCTCAAGATATGGGGTTTCTGTTACGAGATAAAAGGATAATATCACTAGTTACGGGGAATTGGTAGTAAAACTGTATAAATAATAGTAGCATTAATCATAAATCTGGGGAAAGAGATAAGAATGGTGGAGACTCAATTCAAGAGAATCTGTTAGTCACTGAAGGACGATTGGCGATAAAGATTGCTGAAGTACGAGAAATTTTTTTTGGACTGTTGGATTATGATGCTGAGTTGCCAGTAAGGGAGTGTCAATTCGAAGGTTTAGATTTAATGGGTAGGGAACTTGAGTATGCACATTTTTTCTATGAGGTTTTTTTGTGAACTGGTGGTGAATCCTTCCGATCGAGAAGAGATGGTGGGATTGATTACAGAAGAAGAGGTTAATTTTGAGGATGCGAGGATCATTGTAGGTTTACTGATTGGACGTGGTTCCCTAGGTTATCAAGGCTTTTTAGATGTAATTATATGTAAGGTGAACGGAGCGGATGTAAAAATAGGGGCGGCAGAATGTATGTAACTATTTGAGTTTAAATAATTTGGAAGAAATTATTGCTGAATAGATCCTCTATTTTTGTAAACGTTGTTTGTGACTATAATGAAAAACAAATTTGAAAATCAACATTTAAAATTTTGTTATGGGAGCTTTGGAAACTACATCATTGCTTCTATAAGAGTAGAAGAAGAAGCACATACAGAAAAAGAAGGAAGTTTCTGATTTTATCCCTTGTACAAAAGTTGTGAAAACCCGATTGCATGTAAGAGTGAGTCATCATGAGTGTAGTGAGATCATCATGAGGTCAGAGGGAAATTTGGAAAATAGAGATAAAAATAGATTAAAATATAAGGGAAAGGGTAATGATGGGAATACGTTTTTATCCAAAAGGTGCAAGACGTCAGACATAGATAATGGATGGGATGCCTCAGTTCCAAAACCAATAATGGCTCGGGCGTGGCTCAATAACTGCCAGCAGTTAGAGAGAGAAAATATAAATACTGCTTCATCTTCGTCAATCAAACATTTTTCAACTTCTGATAACTTGAAGAGCAGTGAGAGAGGAAGGAAGAAAAGAGGCAAACATAGAAACTCATAGAAATTTAAGTGAAAGGGATTATCAGTCAAAGTGTGAGAGAGTCGCTGAAACTAAGTCGCGAAGGTGGTTGTACAGTAGCGTGGTGAGGGAAGGATTCGGCACTTCCTCAGATTCGGCGCTTCCTCAGGATTCGGCGCTTCCTCAGATTTGTGATGTGTGTATGTGTTTTTGAAGATCATTTTGTATTACTAGGAAAAGTGATAAATTACTATTTATAGTAATCTATGAAAATCTGCTTGTTATATGATATATGAAAGATATTTGAATGTGGTTGACGTATATTAAAAGATAATGATAGATACCTGGATGTGTGTGTAGGTCGAACGTGTTGTATAGGATAAAATCATTTCCTGCAGTTGATATGAGGAGTTCCCCTATATGTGAGGCATCAACCTCTGGTCGGTCAGTTGAGTATGAGATTAGAATGTCTGGAAGTGAGGAAGAAATAGGTGTTGATCAATTTCTAGATTTTCCTGGAAGATTGGTGTAGTGACCCATATTTTTTTATATATTTATTTGTATTTATCCCTTTTCTGCATCTATTCCTATCCTTTTAGCATCTGCATATATTACTCTACATTAAGCATCCACATATATTCCGCATATATTCCTTCTATCCATTATGTATCCATTTTATTCCTTTTGGGCAGGTTTTTGGGGTTAGATTCCTTTTCTGCGTTTTTGGTGTTTCGGTGGTTATTAGGAGGAGGTGGTTGTGTAGGGACTTATCCCTCGAGCTATGGACACTCGATCTCATCTATACCTCGAGCTCTAGAAAACTCGATCTTATCCAGTACCAGACACATGCATAAACAAACACGTTAACAGTTACACATCGACCACGAACTCAAGCAGAACGTGGATCGTCCACAACAGATGTAAACAAAACAAGTTAACATACACCTGTCTCCCACGAGCTAGCAGTTACACACTCAGCTGCCCATGACTTCTACTTTCAGGAGAACGTGTTCGAGCACGATGTCAAGCTGAGAACAGGGTCTATAAAAAGGTAGAGCTCCTAAGGAAAAAAATGGAGGTCAACAGAGATTTTGATATATACAATTATCTTATCTCTAGCTATTTTATCTTAGATTAATTCTTGTAATCAGATTCTCTCACTTTCTCAAGCAATAATACTACTTTCACAAAATCCTCCACTCAAGTGTTATCTCTTATTTAATTCTTGGCATAGTAGTTCTTGGTGTAAGGATCGATTTCAAGCTAGTTTGAGCTTTACGAAATCTGGTCCCTACATTTGGCACCGTCTATGGGAATGCATGATTTTTCCACGTACTTAAGAGCCACGATTGATACTCATCAGTCGAGTAATATTCAATTATGGTTCAAACACGTCAATCTTTAGGAGCTCAGCCTGAAAGTTTGAGGGAACCTGGTCGGGTTGCCGAGCTTCGGGTGAGCTTAATTGCCGAAGCTTAGAAACAGAGTCAGCTCGAGCGCCAGCTATTATAAGACCGAGAACTCCGCGAGAAGGAATCAGAACGAGAGCGTCAAGCTCGAGTTTTGGAGATAAAGAAGCAAGAAGATCAGATGTTAGCTTTTCAAACAGCTCTGAAAACATTACAGAGCAGCCAACCACCACCAGTCCTGAGAGAGCGCAAAATAGTACCAACAATCTCAAGGGTTTCCGTTCATGAGAGGTTAGGGGCACATGAGGTACATAGTACAAACATTTCTAGGATTCATTGTGAGGATCCACAAGCACCGATAGTCTCAATTCATTTGGGACAGGAGGCGCAGACAGATATCAGCAGAGATCGCAGACCTTCCATGCAGCCCGAGAAAGTCTTGCGACCTCCTTACCGGGCCCCACTTCCTGAACATGTGAGCGAGGAAACAGGTGACCACATTCCCAAACTCATACGTCAAACAATTCTGACAGTTCCAGCAGCTTCAGTAGTTCCAGCAGTTCCAGTAGCTCCTATCCCTCAATATTTTATTTCTCAGGAACTCATGAACCAGCGTATCAGGGAGATCATCGAAGCAACAGCTTTAGGCGCGAAGGATGACCAGCACAAATTACAAGGTAGCCCAATTGCTAAAGAATTATTTGATATGAATGTCCCAACAGGTTTTCATACACCCAATATTATCAAATACAAAAGAACCGATCCTGGCCAGCACGTTTAACAATTTTGTGACTCAATGGGTGTGTATTTTAATCTGAATCACATCCTTTGCTGGCTCTTCGCTACCAGTCTTCAGGACGAACCTCTCCGTTGGTTTCACTCTTTACCAGAAGGTTCAATTCATACCTTCGGGCAGTTACAAATTTTTTTTATCAAGGCTTATGCCCACAACAAAGACAAAGACGAGAACTTATATTCTCTTATAAGTCCCAAACAAGCACATGGGAGGAAGCTCGAGGAGTTCTCCAAGAAGTTTCTCGAACTGGCTTGGAAAGTTGACAATCTAGATCAGAAGATAGCCGCGTCCGCATTCACAAATGTTCAGCAGTTCAATTGCAAAGCTAAAGAGTATCTCTTCCTGAAGAAGCCTAAGACTCACGAAGATATGATCGAGAAAGTCAACAATTACATCGATCTGGAGAAGATGATGCCCGAGCCGAATAAACTTGTAAAGGCAATCCACAGCACCAAGTTTCCTTCTACAGATTTCTACAACAACCGCGGCTCGAGCGATCCAGGCGATCCTAAATGAGCAAAGACCAATGTTGAATGTCAAGCTTTCCATGATCTATCCTATTCTCCAGAAAGATAAATGTTTCCGTCCAGCTCGACATCTTGATCCAATAGTAGGTCGACCTTATTGTGAATATCACAAGATTAAGCACCACAGCACCGACAATTGCTATGGCTTGAAAAAGCTCCTGGATATCATTTTTAAGGAAGGAAGGATGCTCGAATACATCATCGATCTTCCCAGCTATGAAGATGGGAGCTATCTGAAACAAGATGATGTGGCTCAAGCAACAGAGCAAGCAGAGGAGAAGCATCTATATCATCTCTACTGCAGCTATATGATCGAGATCAACTGGTTTCAAATTCCAGCAGAGTCAAGCGAAGGAAGTTGGGCGAGTGCTGTGACCTTGCCTCCAAGAAAAGGAAGCCAAGCTCCTCCTAGAGTCAAGCAGTCGTCGAAAGGGAATCTCCTTCGAGGACTGCGATACAGAACATGTGATGTACCTCATCATGACGCACTAGTAATTATGCTCAAAATGAGGAACTTCGTAATGCACACCATGATGGTAGACACAAGAAGTGGGGTTGAGATCCATTTCCAAAGCACGATTGACCAGATGGGACTCTCTGATCAGGTCATTCAAATTAAGACCGACATCAGTGGATTTAATGGGTCCAAAAAAGAACGAGTTAAGAATATCACTCTCCTGATCATAGCAGGGCCTACCACTATCGACATTATTTTTTACGTCATCAATGCCAAATCAAGGTATTTGAGGATACTAGGACGCTGTTGGCTGCACAATATGAAGGTTATCCCATCCACATTCCACCAAATACTCTGGTTCAAGCATAACAACGGTATTTATGAAATCAAAGGAAGTCAAAAACTCTCTCGAGCTTGCGAGAATACAGTCTCACCAGTTCTCGACCATTCAAAATAAATTGCTGCATAGTAATCACAGAAGGCTGATCACCTCGATGGTCAGTCTTCTCCAGCCGAACCCGTAGAATACATCCAGGTCGATGGAGTTAACCGAGGTACTTATATTAGTACAAAATTAATTTAAACAGAGAAAGAAGCTCTTATTTCTTTCCTCCAATCCAACAAAGATGTTTCCGCATGGAACTTCCAAGAAATGCCAGGTATAGACCCCTCAAAGTCTTGCCACATCTTAAGCATCCGCGAAAGCGCCGCAGCAGTTAAACAGAAGCAACGCAGGTTATCTCCAAGACTTAGAAACGAGGTGAACAAGGAGATCGACAAACTTTTCAAAGTCGGCTTCATTCGAGAAGCCAAGTACCCAGACTGGATTTTTAATATCGTTGTTGTTCCAAAGAAGAATAGGAAGGTTCGGGTCTGCGTGGATTTTATAGATCTCCACAAACACACACCAAAGGACAGCTTCCCTCTTCCGATCATTCATCAGATCCTCGACTCTACAGCAGGTCACAAACTCTTGTCCATGATGGACGCCACTTCGGGGTACAGTCAGATTTCACTCTTGGAAGCAGATCACGAAAAGACTACGTTTATAACAGAAAGAGGTCTCTACTATTACAAGGTCATGCCATTCGTCCTTAAGAATGCTGGAGCCACTTACCAAAGGCTGGTCACAAGTATGTTCAAAGAGCACTTGGGAAAAACAGTCAAAGTCTATATTAACGACATGCTTTGCAAGAGCCTAAAGAAAGAAGATCACATCTCTCACCTCTCACCTCTCTACAGTATTCAGTATATTACGACCCTACAGAATGAAGTTTAATCCCGAAAAATGCCAGTTCGGCGTTCACTCAGGCAAGTTCTTGGGACATCTTATTAGTAAGAAAGGGATAGAAGAAGATCCATATCAAATTTAAGCTCTTCTGGACATAGCTTCACCATCAACAAAGAAGGATGTACAAAAGCTCACAAGAAAGATTGTAGCAATCAACAGATTCGTATCCGAATCCTCGAACCGATGCAGATGGTTATTTATGTTACTCAGAGGTTCTACTCAACGAGGCAAAGGTTCAAAGAACGAAGATATCAACTGGACACCAAAATGCAAAGTAGCTTTTCAGGAACTCAAAACTTACCTAGGGAGGGCTCCAATCATGAGCATTCCGATAGGCAATGAGGAACTGATTATCTACCTCGCAATTACAGATACATCTCTCAGCTTAGTTCTCATTCGGCTCAAAGGAAAAATTGTGAAACCAATCTTCTTCATCAGCAAGACACTTACTTCAGCGGAAATGAGGTACTCTAAAATTGAAAGATTACTTTTAACTCTCGTTTACACTGCACAAAAACTCAAGCACTCTTTTCAAGCACATCCTGTCAAAATCATGACGAACTACCCACTTCGAGAAGTATTGTCTAAAAAAGAGAAATCCAGAAGAGTACAGCAGTGGTCCACCAGTTTGGGGGAGCATGAAATCAAATTTGTGCAGCGAATTTCCAAAAAGGTCAAGCAGTCGCTAATATTCTAGCAGACTTTCCAGCTTCAGATCCTGACTAGGAAGAACATGATCCAGATCTCGCCGAAAATGCAGCAGATGAGATTCTACCCTCCAAATCTTTTGACGATCGAGCATCATGGATATCTCAAAAAGGGTGGAGGCTTCTCACCGATGGTTCAGCAGGACCCGCAGGGTCGGGAATTGGGATAGTTCTCATTACACCTTCCAACGACAGAATCGAGAAATCCATCCGTCTCGACTTTGAAGCCTCGAACAATGTTATAGAGTATGAGGCACTCATTCACGGTCTGGACATGGCTCTCAAACTCAGAATCACTAAAATTTTAGCCTACACAGACTCTCTTCTAATCGCTCATCACTACTCATAACATACAAGAAGAACGTCATCATGGTCGATTATGCAGCTCTGGTTGTAGAAAAACTAAACAAATTTCACAAAGCTACGCTCAAATACCTCCCTCGAGGAGAGAATAGCCACGCTGACTCTTTGCTTACTTTGCCGGAGTATTGGGTTCAAAATCACGACACCTTCAAATCGAGGTTATTTCTATCCCCAGTATTAATCGTACTATAGTATACGCGATTAACACTGGGGGCGATGAGATGGCGGAAGATGATTGGAGGAAACTTTTCGTTACTTATCTCGGTCAGGATAGCTCATGCAACGGGCCACTACCAGATGATCCACAACAGCGCAGACACATCATCGAGAATTCAAAACGCTACACAGTCCAACCAAACGGCGATCTCTACAAACGCTCGGTCACTGGTCCATACCTCAAGTGCCTCTCTAAGGAACTTGCCGACAACATGCTTCGAGATCTACATGAAGGAATTTGCAGATCCCATACCGCAGGATGAGCTCTTGCTAACAGAGCTATTACCCAAGGAGTGTTCTGGCCAGGGATGCGGAAGTAAGCTAAAGAATACTCAAGGAAATGCAATGCATGCCAGCGTCATGGAAATCAAATTCGTCCCCTGCCCTCGAACTCCATGCCAGTAAGGTATACTGGCCGTTTAAGCGATGGGAACTCGATCTAGTTGGTGAATTCCCCAGTTCTCCGGGTAATAGGAAATTTCTCCTTGTTGCCACGGATTACTTCACTAAATGGGCTGAAGCAGTTTCTCTATGCAGAACTCGAGAAGAAGAGGTCATTTCTTTCATTTGGCAGCATATCATCACAAGATTTGGTTATCCACATTTGATCCGTATCGATAACGGTTCTCAGTTCGTTGGAGCAAAGGTCATAGCATTTCCTAACAAACACAACATAATCTATTCTCCATCAAACCCATACTACCCCCAGGGAAGCGGACATGCGGAAATCACAAACAAGATCATCGTGGATGGTCTCACAAAGTGCCTTATATTACAGAAGAAGGGCAACTGGATACGTGAATTACCTCACGTCTTATGGGATTATCGAAATACGCCCCAGAAGTCAAGACAGTGCTCTACTTTTCTGCTTGCCTATAGAACTGAAGCAGTCATCCCAACGAAGTACTACCATCCTGTGAGAGACCACGAGCTCACAGAGGAAGAAAATGAGTTTAAATTGGCTTGCAACCTCAATTGGATTAATGGGACACGAGATTGAGCTATCGCAAACCTTGGTCGATATCATCAAACACTGGAAAATTCATATAACAAACGAGTTCGTACTCGGGAGTTCGCTATCAACGACTGGGTCCTTCTAGATATCCCAGATAACAGAAAAGATCCACATGCTGGGAAACTAGAAGAAAACTGGATAGGTCCTTTCATGGTCATGGGTCGAACTGGTCTGGGTTCATACTATCTCATAACGGAAGCTGGTGACAAAATTCCAAATCCATGAAATACAAGATGATTAAAGTTATATCGACGCTAAACAGCTCCTCCGTCGCTCAACAACATTCAATCCACATCGAGATTTTACCCCCAATGTATGTACAAACTCTTTTCAATCAACGAAATCTCTTTTTTATCACAAGAATCCCTGCTATCCAGTTCTCCTTCATCTTCATCATCTCCAAGGGTAAAAGCACTGTTTATCCTAAAGGTAAACAACATCCAATATTGGTAATGGCATAAATAATACTAGCCTAACTCCTGAGGATACTCATACATCCAAAGGTGGGGGCCATAACGAACCTCTCAGCCTGAAGATAACAAGCCTAAAGCACGAGTGAGGAAAAAACTTGCTCGCGGACTTCTTCAAATTTAATGGGTCAAACTAGAGAATAACATCTACTGCAGGTGTGGAAATATTATTTTCTCATATCAGCATTTCAAATTACAACTCTCCTTTTAAAGTCCTACATCGAGCACTGAAGCATCAACATCTGCTACATACAACAGGTACACGTTATCAGAATTCAAGTCTATTTCTTTTTAACTCTGCTGGATTTTCTTGATGGGAGAGGAGTCGACCTTCCTCCCACAATAGGAGTAGGTGAGACTCCACTCGAGCTTCCCCCTATTTCAGTCCTGGATGCCATATATTCTGGAGCTCGTTCAATAAAAATTTCTCTCCCTCGAGCTATCTGTTTAGCCGTTGTGGTTCCAATACCACGATCCATAACCCCAAATGGATCTATGCTCGAGATATTGAGTTTACATACACAAGTCCTTCCAGAGAAACAATCTTGCATCAAATCTCTCTCAACCTGCAGGAATTTTATTTTCTCGATAAAAAATGCAACCAATGTGCTTAATTACCGTTGATGCAAAGCTTCACCATCACATTTTTCTTGTTCGTGAACTACTAGTTCCTTAAAGGCTTGGTGAGTAACAGCAGTGCGCTTGTTATCCTTTCAACGACGAGCTTTCGATTCAGCCAGTTCAGCTGTTAATTGATCAATATGTTCACTCATCTGCCTTGTAAGATCTATCGACTTCTGCCGAGAGTTTGTGAGATCAATACGCATATTCTCCACTAACTCTTCTTTTCGACGAAGAAATTTCTTCATCTCTCGACTCCCCTCACCAGAAGCAATTTCACCATCCCTTTTATCCAATTCAAATTTAAGATCTTTCTAATACTTCATTTCACGTACACGTAATTCCCGATCTGATTAGGAATTTGTGTACAAAGTTGATTAATTCTTTCATTCGTCTCCTTCTCATGTTGCACAACCCTCCTCACGTTTCTGCGAGCGTGGGCTAAATCATTCACCAAACTTTTGTTCTTAGCTTGAATCTCTGCTAAATTAGTCCTGCTCTTAGCCTCTCTCCCTTTTAAACGACGTAAATCAGCCTTCAAACGATCTAACCTGACAATCAAACTATCACGTATTTGTGCAGAGTTAGACAATTCTCGATCTTTTCCCATAATACTGCTGCTCAATTTTTCAAAATCAGCCCCATACACAGCCAAGTTAGTTCGTGTAGTATTCAGGTCGATCTCTCTCCTCAATAACTGCTCGTTCAGAGCACGAATGCTACATTTCATATCAGATATCTCTTCATATAACGCTCTAATACGGTATTCGGCTAACTCAACCTCGTGCCGAGAACCTAACGCAACTTTTTCCTTCAAATCGACAAGTTCACTGGTAAGTTGGTTCAAAGCCAAATCCCTGCTCAAAATTATTATAGTCTTATCCTCGACTTGTCTCTTAGCTTCTTCGAGCTTCAAAGAAAGCATCACATTATCATCCAATCGATCTTCATACTGGGAAATCAAAGCCTCATATTCTTCTGCATACTCGGCATTATACAAAAGAGTCTGCTCTTCTCTCTCTCTAACAATGTCTAGCTCCTTCTGTATAACAGTTAGCAGGGACTCACAAGATTAGTACCTAATTGGGAAATAGATTGAGATAAGCATACTGACAAACTTGCAGTACTGATACCTGCAAGCTCGAAATAGCCAATTCCTCCTTGGCCTACCGACCATAACAAGTTTTGGTCGCAAGACAGAGTGTACATACACAAACATCCTGAACTAAAATAAGCATGCAAGGTATATATCCTTTCTTCTATTAAATTCTTGTTCATCTAGTTATCAATTTATCTGAATTATCTAACCTGTAATTCAGTAGAGGATTTTTTTCTCCACTACAAGCAGTCCCTCTAAGTCCACAACTCTGAGGCGCGGGCTTTCTATCTCCTACAATACGGAGTTTCATAAGCAAAATGTTGTTGGCTTCAAACGGCAATAAAATATTACAAAGCTCGAGCTTATGATTCACAACCAATGTTATATTACACGATCATCCTACCTGATTAATAGTTTCCTGATTATCGGCAGCGGACTTTTCAGCAACATTCATACCATCCTCCATTTCCTCAACCTCCTCTTTATCCATAATTTCCTTCTCCTCATAATTCCCTTTGCTGAATGCCATAATCTCCGCCTTTGTATACCTCAGCTGGTAGAGCTTCCCTGCAAGATTATTCTGAGAAGTAGCGGACGCGGTAACCAATCGCTCCGCTTCAGCTACACTTTCGACCCTAACTTCCTTCAACTTTAGGGTAGCAGTTTCCCTTTCTTTCTCCAGCTCCAACTGGAAAGCTTCCCTCTCCCGAGTCAGGTTCTCTTCCAACTATTTTTTCTCCCCTTCGTGCTGGGAGATCCTCTTTTCCAGCTCAATCAACCTATCCTGGAAACCAAGCTGAACCCCCCCTCAGAGCAAGAGCAAATTGCACACAAAAAATCAGGTCGAGCAACAAAAAAGCTCGAGAAAATCAACTATTTACTAACCTTCTTAAACTCATCATCCATAACAACAACCATCTTCTCTCGAGCTTTAGCTCGACATTGTTCCTCCAAGAGACCGACTTCGACCTCAAAACGCAGCCTCAAGTCCGCCGCCTCAGAGATCTTATCGCTTTCCTCTAGCACCACCTGCGACTTTGTGGTAGAAGTTACATTCCTCCTCTTACTGCGATCGTCCACACTGTCCAACGTAGCAGAACGAGAAGCAGCCCCCCTTTTTACAGCCTTCCTCTTCGTCAGGTTCCGTACAACAGTGCTAGAGACAGTGGCCATGTCCACTGGCCCATCTGGCATTTCATTGAGCCGCGAGCTTCAAAGGTGTATTAAGTTCATGAGTTGACAATTTCTCTTCCATTGAGCCTGAAGTTTTCGTAGCCATTCTCTTCTTCGCTTGAGATCTCCTGACCTTGTCATCCTTACTAGCTACCATTTTGAACCTACTTATCTCTAACTCTTTGAGAACAGCTTCAAGCTCAGTGCCTTCCCTGGAAACGGCGTTTATAAAAGATTCCTTCCTCGAAACTTTGCAATTATTTCCTGCATAAAAAATTGGCAACGTTAGATACAAATTAACTATAGAAATATAGTTCAACATACAAATGATAGTTCAATTTTCAATGGTATACTTACCCTTTGTTATAGTTCTATTATTAAGTTCTAGGGGTTCCTTATCAGACCGCTGAAGACATTCACCAGACACCCATAAAAGGTTGTCGTTCCACACTCGCCCTGCTGAAGACAGGTCGAAGAAGCATGGTCTTGAAGAACTAGAAGAAGGATATGGACCATCAGTTGCTGTGACATATTTCGCAGCATAATACTCCAGAAAATCCTTGGCAGTAATCCTCCTCTCACTACCAGATGCAGCCCATCTCTCATTAAGGGTTTCGCATACAAGGATAACTTCCCAAAAATTGCAATTCAATTGTGCTGGGCAAGCCCCAATCATATTCATAGCACTCTTAGCCAAATTGGTCAAAGGCAACATCAACCCATAGTCGAACTGGGCTAAATAGCAACAAAACCCATCAGTTCGACTATCCTTCACCACGCCTTGAACGTACTCCAAGGATACTTCGTCCCCCAAATGCCTGTACTTCTTTTCTTTCGCCAAATCAGGCAGCAAATACAGGTAATCCCCTCTATGACTGATACTGCAAGTCCTAAAGAAATTACCCCTATATCCAAAAGCGTGCCCCCAACTCTCATCTACACTGCTTTTGGCCTTACAGAACTCCCTAAACCGGCTAGAACCTGTTGAGTACTCAACTCGAGAACCCTTCAGACGAGGCCATTCTACCCATTCGGCTACAGTATCCTCCTCATTCCCTACTCCAATGACCGGAGATAAGTCCCCTACGAGGTCTACTTCATCAGCCTTTGCGCAATCGGAAGTCGAAACTATATTTATCTACTGTAAAGGGTCTACTTTACAAGACGTTGATCCCACAAAACCTACAGAGGGTCGAGGCATATATATCAATTTTTATCTCCCACTACTTGATCACTTATACAATCAATAAACTGTCACCAAAACGATTTGTATCGCCCCACAGTCATTATTCCCATTATTATTATTATTTCATTTTTGTGTTTGGGTAGGGATTACATCCTTATCCTGACACAATAAAAGATTTTTATACAAAAACTCTTATAAACCCAAAGACAGACTTACCTTCAACACCCGAGTGAGAGTCTGCAGCATTGGTCCGCACAAGTTTGCTCAATTTCTGTAACTTCTGCAAAACCTCCTCGATCTCAGCCTCCTTTCGTAGCTTGTAATTGAGACTCCTGGTCACTGCCTTCCTCTTATCCTTTCCTCCTTCAGCAGTAATGGAATCGTCACTTAAGATCTCTCTCTCTCTAACCCCTCTCTTCTTTTTCTAGTTTTCTGTATTCGGAAGGGGAGGAGAGGGGGTACTTATGCACCTTTCCCTAAACCGTTGGCGGTTTGAAGTTTTTCAGTAAGTAGTCCTTGATTCCTGAACCGGGCCATCTGTTCGTCTAAACCTGTCAACCGTGTTGTACCGCTTCGGTGAAAACACCTTACCATCATTACACCAAATATTATACTTTAGCGTATCTCTCAGCCTCTTGGTCCCACTCTTTTCACAATACCCCAAACTCATGATTCTGAATTTTCTACTTTAAAATTTCATGTACATTTGTTTGCCCTACTTATACACCTTGACTTTAACGTCAATATCAGTTAGCAACACAAATTCAAAAATTCGGCTTCAACAACAATCCTAGTCATAGCCTATTTTTGTGAACAAATTTTTCTTCAAGTAAATTCGGGCAATTACATTTCAAAAATTCAAAAATACAACAGTCAATCACTCCAATCCCCAAGATACTTGTATTTGAAGCAATCGGTGTGCCCAACAACACCACAAGCCTTCAGCAGCCCTGAGGCGATATCCATATCCTCATTGATGATCTCCTCCCTGGCCATCATAAGGACAAACTTTTTACGATCTTCAACAGACCGCCAACAGTTACGCATAGACGCAAACCAGTACACGCGGTTCATTTCCTCGCCCCTTTCTACATCAGTCTTAGCCTTGTAGTTCGCTCGGGTATCGAGCAGAACTACATCATAACCTTGCTGCCCGAAAACAGCTTCCCTTATTTCATCAATCTTGAATGCTAAACGCAAGTCGTTCAACACACGCGCTTCAATCGCCCTCTGAGAACGAGTTTTCACCATTTTTATTATTTTTATGAATAACCTTCTTAAAAACATGTCACACTTTTATATTGTTCAGTTAACAGGACTAATTTTTCTATTGACTATACGCAACATATTTCAGTTTCTATAACCAACTCTTCCCGATTTCGAGTTACTTACTATTATTTTTTTCGTGCTTAATCGACCTCTCTAAAGTTTATATTTCGAGCTTTATACTTAGATCTGTTAAGCTCAATTCATTTATGAGGTAGGATAAGGTATGCTATCCCGTCAACTATTCACTCCCATATTATGTGCAACTCGATAACATGCCTATTTCTGCCTTTCGCTAGTAAGAAACAAACAAAATATTCTTTTATTACACTCGATTTTTATCTAACAAGCTGGTTACAGGACTACTCCTACAGCGTTGCTTTATAATTACAGAATCAAGCTTTTCGAAGCTCGATATTACAAATAAAATCTCAAAAACGAGGACAAGTCTCTAGTTCTTTTCTCGTTGCCAAGATAACGCTGATCTTCCAGAGACACCTCAGCCACAGCTCAAAAATTGCAAGACTGCAACAGGTCAAAAACCTCTTTCCCCTCTATTTCCCTGTAGGAAGAATTAAAAGAAAAGCGATGGCACCAAAAGAAGTGATCCATCTTCCACCTCCGCCACCACCGTCACTTCCTCCTTATCCCCACTAACCCGAAGTTTGTGGAAATTGAAGAGGGCTCCTACCTTAGAAATCAGAACATCAATAGAGACGAGATTTTGCATCGCATACACTTTGGCCACTAAATCGGACGCTACATAATACCCGAAAATATTTTAAAAATTACTCCTTCGGCAAAACAGTAATGGAAGTCTCCCTATTCTGATAACCATAAAACCATATCCGGAATCCCTCCATGATAAATGAAAACCGGGTATGATACACTTAAATCCTCATCTTCACCATGATTTTGCAAAGCTTATTCGGCGATCAACTCTGACCGCTATTTATAGCGATACCGCATTTAATGGAAGTTGTTTCCCCAAACAGTCATCCACTTGGGAAAACTAACAGTCTGCCCATAACACTCATACGTGATAATGAGAACACACTCTTTAATATCGTATTCCATTTTTCAAGCGTCGCTTACGTCATCACAATGTTCGATTTTTAGGGTTTTTCTCAACTAAAGCCATACGTGACTTTAGTTGTGAGGGGGCGATTGTAAGGACTTATCCCTCGAGCTATAGACACTCGATCTCATCTATACCTCGAGCTCTAGAAGACTCGATCTTATCCAGTACCAGATTCGCGCATAAACAAACACGCTAACAGTTATACATCGACTACGAACTCAAGCAGAACGTGAATCGTCCAAAACAGATGTAAACAAAACAAGTCAACATACACTTGTCTCCCACGAGCTAGCAGTTACACACTCAACTGCCTATGACTCCTACTTTCAGGAGAACGTGTTTGAGCACGATGTCAAGCTGAGAACAGGGTCTATAAAAGGGCAGAGCTCCTAAGGAAAAAAAGGGACGTCAACAAAGATTTTGATATATACAATTATCTAATCTCTAGATATTTTATCTTAGATTAATTCTTGTAATCAGATTCTTTCACTTTCTCAAGCAATAATACTACTTTCATAAAATCCTCCACTCGAGGTCGTGGTTTTTACCTATTCACAGGTTTTCCATGCTAAAACCCCTGTGTCAAGTGTTATCTCTTATTTAATTCTTGGCATAGTAGTTCTTGGTGTAAGGATCGATTTCAAGCTAGTTCAAGCTTTACGAAATTTGGTCCCTACAGGTTGTGTTGTGGTTTCGGGGAGCCCGGGATTGGGTTTGTGTTGTTGTTGTTGCTGTTGTTGTGGTTGTGGTGTGGTGTATGATTCGGGGAGGATCTGGGGTTTTCTAAGTTTCTGCTAGTTTCCCGTTGAGGGAATCTTTTGTTCAGTTTTTTGCCCTTTCTGCTCGAGCAAGACTTATCTTGTTCGAATAGATTCTTACCTGCTTTATTCTATTCGAACATAATCCATTTTGTTCGAATATATTTCCATCTGATCATTTATATTCGAACAACTTCCTTTCTGTTCGAATACATTCTTGCCTGTTCCATTTTATTCAAACAAGCCTTTTCCTGTTCGAATAGACATCTTCCTACTTTGTTTTGTTCGAACAAGAATATGCTTTATTCGAACAGAGGCACATTTTTAGCTACATGTTGGGTTCTTAAACCTCATATCTCTTTTATTCAAAACACTCTCTCACTCTCACTCCCCCAAATCAAAATCCCATATTTCCCAATTCGAATCAAATTTGTTCCCTCGCTCGTCGATTCTTCACCATGATCTTCGCCTTTATCCTTGGTGAGTAATTTCCTATTCCTTTCCGTTCCTTTCGTCCGATTAGTGGTTGGGTTGATTTCTGGGGTTTGGGTTATTGATTGGTTTCCTGTATTGTTTGATTAATTGTCGTTATGATTGTCTGTTGTAGCTTGTTCTGTGTTCCGTTAGCTGAATCGCTGATTTAGGGTTTTGGAGTTTCGGTTTTAGTTTTGTCAGGACTCGGGATTATTTTCAGGCGAGTCCCTATCATTTATAAATTCCTCTACTAATTATTAAATGCTGATTAAAGTTGTACTCTGTATAGAGAGGTGCATGTAATTTAATTACGGTATGATATTATTTTTCTCTGTATAAGTTGTTAACCTATAAGTTAGTTATTCTGTAACTTGGTTTATAGTTTGCATTGGATTTTGGGCTTAGTTAGAAGTTGTTAGTGTGGTATTTCTCATAGCTATGTTCTTGTTGGTGGTTTTGGTCTTCTAGAGACTGATGTTGGTTAGATGTGGTGACGGTTAGGTTGCTCTCTCATCTAGATTTTGATGGTGCAACTGAGTCGCTGTTCATTCTGTTGTTAGGATTTGGTTGCCACGCTCTTATGCAGGTGGTCGTCCTATGCGTGATGCCGGGTTTACGGCTATTGTGTTGTGATCCTTGGGATCTGTTGCATCTTTAAATCATGTAAAACTCTTTTAACTTAACGAGATCGGATACATAACACAGCCCTACATTGGTTAACCTCTGATAGGATCGCAGAAGTCCTAAATCGGGTTAAAATAGTAGGTGAAGAACTGGTTGTGAACACTATCATACCTTTAATACCCATCCGGGAGTGTGGGAAGGTATGAGATAGCCTGAATCTGGTGTTGTGAGGGGTTATTTCCAATACTCGACCTAAACCCAGATTATGACCTTCAGCTCGATTGGATGTAAGGGCCAGTTCTGAATCTCAAGCTCAGGCCTCAGTATATGACCATCACACATTTACTCGACCTCGTTAAGGTACACATGGCGCATTTATGACACATTATGAAGTGGTTACAAGGAAGAAGAGTTACTCAAGCCGTTACTCGACCATTATAAAGACTCATCAAAACCTGATAATTGTAACGTTCCTCATGAATGTAACCAACGGTCATGTTATAATACCTATAAATAGGGTCAGAGAGCTACAGAGAAAAGGGAGCTTCGCTGAGACCTTCTAAGAGACCTTTTCTACATCTCTCTATATATAATAACTAGCAATCATAAATAAAGATATCTCTCATTCTAAAATCCTCCAGAGAGGTCGTAGTTTTTAACCCATTCAAGGGTTTTCCACGCTAAATCTCGTGTTAGTTATTTTCAGTTCTTAGTTAATCTCCTATATTTCAAGGGTGTAAAGCACTATCTTCTTCCAATGCAAAAATAGGCTATTACAGGTACTAGAATTATCCTCGGTGGGGTTGAAATTCCTTGGAATGAAAATATAGTTTGGACATTAGCTCTGTGGGTTGAAAAGCCTAGAATACTTTGATCAAGTGAGTATCCACTAGCTTGGTCGGGCTTGGCAAAAATCGTACCCATTGTATTCCCTTAACAGATCTCTTTAAGATAAACATGCTAGCGGTTGATCAACCAATATTATAATAAGATCATGAACACGTTTTAATACATTTAAGCATACAACATTTGGGATAATTGTGGGATTATCCCAGTTCATCATGTCATATCATATCATCATCACTTATCATTATTCCTTGTCACTATTCCTTTTCTCTAAACTCTTATCTCTATTATTCTGTTCTTATAACTCTTTATCTGGATCATAGTCACTTAGTTTACTATTCTTTTACTTTTAAACTGCCTTTATCTCATTCACCTCACTCTCTTCTCCTGTACCTATTATATTAGTATGTCATTTAGCTCTGTTGGGTTATTAGTGATCCGTAGTTTTGCTCACTCTCGTATTTTCCCCCCTTTCAGAGGTTGAGTAGCTTGGATTGCTATAAGCTTCAGCCTGATTGGAACCAGTTTTGCCATTGCAGATCTTCTTTAGTTTAGACATTCTTGTATGTGATCTCAGCATATGTCGCTGCACTTTATTCGAGATATTATATTCTAATTTCAGTTTGATATATATATATATATATATATATATATATATATATATATATATCTTTTGCTTCCACTTTATTATTCTTTCTTTACTCTGATGATTATTACTTAAGTGAATGACTGAGCCTGAACTTGTCTATGGCTCGGTTGTTCGTGGGCCGAATCTGTGGATTCCCCGACTTGCACAACTTTGAATTTAGTAATTGGTCAAGCTTACCGATTATTGGATTTTGGGGCGTGACAATTCGTATTCTATCATCCTCGTTCAGATGCCTTCAAAGAGTTTTGTAAAGCCAGGGCTTCTATAGGAGGTAGATGGGGTAACTGTATAGATTATACCGGTAGGCTATTTAAGGGTTGCATTATAGCAACGGGAGAGGAATATTTTTATTTGTTGGCTGATTTGCCGAAGAAGAAAAGAAATAGGGGTATAGAGGAATCGATTTCCGCAGAGTATTTTGATGGGGATGTTCAGATTGAACTCTCATAGGGTTTTTCATGTTACCTGCCACAGTTGGAGTATGGGTTACGTCTTCTCCTTAGCAATCTGGTGAAAAGGATTATGAATCTCATTAGGGCATGTCCCGTTCAGATGAACGGGAACATGTGAGAGGTGATAAGTGTTTGTGAATCTTTGTATACACGGTGGGAAGGAGATGGGAGAAGGAGGTGAATATCCTTTGAGGATATGTTGCAGTTTTATGGTGTAAAAACTATTTTGCAAGTGAAGGGACATATTTCTGTACGAGCTCAACTTGACTTCGCTTCTTTGACCTGAACTCGGCAGGTCGACCGTGGAATGATAATGTGATATGGGTGAAGGGTAATTTCCTTCAGAGAGATGATGAAGAACTCATGAAACTTCTGTTTAGAACTGTAAAACAAAGTAAGTATAACAATGTAAAATATATGAGATTGATAGTTGAAATTATACGATGCTCGCTGATGTTAATGTTTTGTGTATGACAGGTCCTAAATCATAAGGACGAGGAAATAATCATTGTTGGATACAACTACTTAAGAGGAGACAGAGCTCGAGGCTATACTGGAAGATCTTAGCATTAACATGAAAAAGTGTGTTAACAGCCGAGTTAAAAATGTTTTAAAATCTCAGTCAACAAGGCTGATGGTGAGCGCTGACGGCAACAAGAATAAGGGGACTGATGGGGAAAGGCGAGCGAACTTGCCTAAGGCCCCTGGAGTGGACTGCACAGGGTTACCTGAGTCTATTATATCGAGCAAATTAGCTTGAACGTTCCCCAAAAAGCAAATGTTGAAGCATCATTCAGCTTCTGGGACCACGGGAAGTGGTGAAGCCGTGGAAAGGGCGAAAAAGAGATGGGTTAAACCTTCTGAAATGTCGGGGGTGAAGGTCGTAGAAGATGATTGGAAAGGGGTGGAGGAAAAATCCAAGTTGGCAGCTCTCCACGGGGAGGAAGAGATGAGCAGAATGGTATGTTCATATGCCCGAATACGTATTGTGATGGATTTTTTATTATGATTCAAGCTAATCAATATGGTTGATTCCATTTAATTTTTGTAGGCTACTCGGCTGATGAAGGGAATATGCCTCAGGGTCGAGGAGGAGAGAGCTAAGCTGAAGAGGAAGAAGGTCGAGCTTGAAAGGAACGTAGCTCGATTGAAATCTGATTTAAACAAGGAGGGGAAGTGGCTGGAGGCCCTGAAGGCTTCCCATGTAGTAGAGATCAATAAGCTTCAGGCGGAGGCGATAGTGAACTTGGAGGAGGTGGTAGCTGAGCATGACAGGCTTTGGCGTCACCTCATGTCCAAAGGATATTATGAAGATGAGGTGGATGCCATTAGGATCGACATCTATATGGAGGGGGAAGATGAAGAAACTGAAGATGTTGATGTTTACATCGTGGATGGGTTGGATGGTGTATCTCTTCAGACGGTAAGAGACAACCAAGGAGATGACAATAAACACCCAGAGTTGGAAAATGAGAAGGTAGGGTAATATGATAGTATTGTGATTGTATGAATATTTGGGAATGTTTGTAAACTGATTGGATATATTTTTTTGGGTAGAATTCTATAAGCTAAGGTGCTTTCGTAAACCTTGTGTAGGTAATTAAGGACATACACCTCAGAATAATAGATTTAAAGGTTGAGCTTACTACGAAAATGGGGACCTCAACATCCCTGTTGTCTTCCCAAGCAGAGTTGTACGTTAGAACAGTGCAAGAAATATTTGACTTGTATACTTCATTAGTATAAAGATACAAAGTAATAAATAAAGTGTAGAGATGGACCGAAAAACTATTACCGATTTAGAGGAAAATGCCACTGGAATGGTGCGCACAAGGATATTTAAAAATTTTGACGAACTAAAATATAGAGAAATTGTACCTTAGACTTGGAACTACATTTTATGGAGCATCCACCCGAGATTGTACTTCGACCTTAAGTTCGGAAGTAGTTTTAGTAGATGTCAAAAACTAGATATCTTGTTAATAATGAGTCATATGTAGCGATTGAGTATTCTGAATCGAACTTGATATAATGTAACTGTCATGTGCAGGTCAAATTAGAGTCAGCTCGCTTGCACAAGGATTACGTTTGTCAATGTAACCAAGAACTTGTAGAGGAGTTTGATAAGATGAGAGAGGCGAATGAAGACAGAGAGGATCAACATGTGAAGGTACACTTCAAGTTTGCTGAGGCAATACAGACTGTTGTCGACCTAACTCGGCAAATTGAGGAGAGGTATGTCGAATTTGAGAAATGGAAAAAAGAGCTTGAGGAGTTAAAAGAACATACCGCGAAGCTTAAAAGCCAGAATGATGCGTCGATGGTAAAGAGTAGGAAGGCTAGCATGGCCCGCTACCGTATACAGGCCCTAGAAAGATCGGAGGAAGGTTTAAATCGGTCAGTGGCCAGTTTAATAAATGATTTGATCAAGAAAATGAACAATCAAGAGAAAATTCGAACTGGTCTAGCGAATAGCATGAGCGAGCTGGACCGATTGAAGATGAGATTGGTTGATAAAGATAACGAGTTGAAGACAGTACTAGGTAATCTATCTGCGCCTGAAGTTGCAGTTGACCAACTGTCTACAGCCTTACCTGCTAAGGATATAAAATTTTAGATGGTTCAACGAAAATGCAATGAGTTGAATGAAAGGGTGGCACAACTGAAGGCTGAATTGGTGCAGGCTAACTTGCGTGCCAGAAATGCCAAAGCTTGGGAGCACTCGAGGAAGAGAAAAAATAAGGCCAAGGTTTCCCTTGTTCAAGGTGATGTCGTTAGTGTGTCAGCTCGAATAAGATATTTAGAGGGAGATGTGGCTCGAATCCAATGTCATGTGCAAAAGGGGAATGAGAAGTTAAGGGAGTGCGAAAAGAAGCTGGATGCTGCTCTTTCCAGGGAACAAGCACTAGGGCAGACTATTAGAGGGAAGGATATGTTGATATAGCATAAAGATGAATTCTTATGGAAGACTCCAAATATGGAAGAACTGAACAGGGAAATTGATGTACTTCGCGCTCAGGTGGTTGATTTGGAGGGGACTAATCGAGCTGAGTCAGCTACAACGCGTCCATATTATCTCAAATAAGTTCAACCCTCTCCTCCTCCAAGACCTTTCCATGCTCCAACTCTATCGCCCCCTATGAGGATGCAATTCTTTCACGAACATCAATTTCAAAATTGGTTTTTTGTAAAGATAACACCTCCTCTCTTTCCCTCGCAAGATCAACCCTTATCTCTTGGACCTCTTTTTTCTTCTCCATTTCCCAAGCTTTTTTACCCTCTCGAAGGGTAACCTCCTTTGCCTTCCCGACATCCATTTTGTACTTCCCCAACCTCGCCTCCAACTTTTTATTCTCCTCGATCAGATCTTCTTTATCCTTCACCAACTCTTTCTCAATATTCTTGTGGGCGACCAACTGGTTTTCCAAGGTACCAGCACCTAATATATGAGTTATCGAATGAGGTACCAAATTCTTTAATCAAAGTAAAGCAGAAAAATTCCTCACCTTATTCATATTTCGTTGGCTTTTACTGAGAAAGGAAGAAAGGTTTTCCGCCCCCACCAGACAATCATCAAATTCTTCCTCCAAAGTCGTCTTCGGACACATATGCATCCATAGTCTTTTAGACCTCAGTTTCCGACTCCTCGATGAACTTCTTCTTCGTCGACTAAGAGGACGCCTTCTTCTTTGGCAATACACTAGTAGTCGATTTCGGAGGACGACCATCCGGCACACCAAATGAATGTCCCAACAACTTTTTCCCCCTCATCAATAGTCGATCTTTGAGATGCCCTCTTCGGGGGCAGTAGGGGAGCAACAACCTGGCGAGTGCCCCTCTTCTTCTTGCTCTTGCTAAAGGTTTCCATCAGCATAACATCTCTTTCTGCAGTTGTAGAATCGGTGGTGTAACCACTCAATGAAGGATTCTCGAGGGGAAAGCTCGAGTCCACAAATCTTTTATTCCTCGTAGAAATCTTTCCATCGATAACAGTAATTTCATATCCTTTTGTGCGAGTTCATTTTAAACCAGCATCCTAAAACAGACTGTCCACCTTCTTTTAGTCGACCACCAAGTTGTCGATACGACCAAAAAACTCCTTCCTGATATTATACAATTTTTTCTATCAATCTCCTTCAAAGCTACACAAAGACAAAACAACGAAGTGTTAAAACCTCATAATCATACAAGCACATCAAAACTAATTGGAAAGTCATCCTTTTAAGAGCCTCCCCTAGATTTCTCCAATCAAATTCGTAATTTCCTAAGACAAGGAGACATTCCTAGAAATACTGCCCCCCTATTGATACCATCTCATAAAATAGAGGTCTCCTCAAGAACCTCGCCAAGTACATGAACCCTATCTTCGATTGATTTTGTTTAAGTGTATAATACACACAAAAATCATCCACAGTGATTAACTCTTCCCCCTCACCTTTAACCGACAGTTTATCACTTCACACACCCGGAAGAGGTCATATACATTAGGGATAAATTGACCAGGGGCAACATTAAAGAAATTTTAAAACTTTTTCTTGTCAGCTAGAAGTGGAAGCTTAAATACCTTTTTTATCTATTCTCGATGGACAAGTATGCCATCCAAAGGAACGTCTTGATCAATCATTTCATGATGATATACCTCTAGTCTAATATCCACAGAAATACCGCACTTAACTTTGAAACGTAAAATCTCACTCATTTCTGGACCCTCTGCATAACATGCGTCATCCACATCCTCGATATCTTCTTCCCCCCCCCCCCCCACCACTACCTTCTCGATCACTAGCATGTGGCTCATGATCCTTATCTGTCTCGGTACTCTCCTCATCTGAAACTTCTACAGCCTTGGGTGCCATCATATACTGGTCGACACTAGCCACATCCACGCTACTCGGCCCTACCCTATATCTACCACCCATCTCTTGGACACAGGCTATCACGTCAATTTGCAGGGGCTCTACATCTGCAAGGTTCTCAAAGATTTTTTTATCACCAATTTGAATAGGTTCAGCCATTTTTATGAACATGAAATCAGATTCCATTTTTTAACAAAACTAGTCTATATCATATCTAATACATTATATATGTTCATATGCCAAAATTCATTTAGTTGTTGAGTTTAATCTCCAACATGTCATTCTTTCATTACTACCTGAATACACAATTATTACATTCAGTTCTCGATACAAAATTTCCTTACTATTTTTTCTAACTCCTACCATCGATAACTATTTTTCTGTCACTAACATTTCTTATCGAGGTTCAGGACATTAAGCTTCTCGAAGACACTTCGACAATATCCTGTTTCCTGCCAAAACAAGCCGAATTCAAAAAATTTAGAATTTTGCCCTCTCTGGCGTAAAACCCAGTCGACTTCACAGATAATCCGGCGCCCCAACCGCCAAACCTCATCATATTTCACATATCCCAACAACACACCTACACTCGCGCCGTAACCCAACAACACCCACAACTCACTCTTTCTACTCGTCATCACCCTTTTCCATCAACCCCTCCCTCCACAACAGACCTTAACCCTTTTGACACCATTGCTTCATCAGTTGCCATACCATACAGACAAAATCATTGTAATTTTACCACAAACCCTAAATTTCTATTTTATCAAATTACTTCCAATACACCCATCTACACTACAATTACTTCCTACATTATAACAACACTATCAGCATCTACAAAAGGCTTTAACTTCGTAACTGATATCAAACGAGTGCAAGAAAAAGACTAACCTTGAAGTTGCGTTGCCTCGGTATCCCTCTGCCTCGCAAGTTTTGCCCTCTTAATCAGAACGCTTATCTGCTCGTTCCCAATCATTAACAATGATTCACACAATTAGCACAACGAATTCGCACTTACAATTTTTTTTCCAGAATCAATAGTGGTGTGTGAACAATCGCCAACTATAAAACTATTTATAGGCCCCATGCGACTGTTCACCGTACCCCTTTGTGACCATTCGAGTACTCGAGCGTAACGCCTTATTTGCCTCTTCTCGGATTGTTTAATCCTTCATCTTCTAAGCGCCAACAGGCTCATGCACTGCTACTTCAACCCCTCCATATCTCCTTTTAACTCCTTTGATATATCCATCCTCGCCAAAGCAACTCTTATACTATTACAAAGATATTGTACATCCAATTCCTTATACCTCAAAATATCACCTACAAGAGCACACCTCGCCATTCCTCTTTCATGACCTAAACACATATTTCCTTATTTACTACTCTCCTATATTCTCAGGATGATCTTAACAGAAATTCAAAATAAAAATTTTATTCGACAAACCAATTACTCAAAAATTGTGATAATATACATTCACATACCCAAATTAAAATATTATATCAGTAAAATTTATTCGTTCAAACATGTCCAATAATATTCGAGAGAAATTTTCATCATACATATCGATAACAATAAATATATTTATCATCAATTTCAAGACAACACCTTACATATTTCTCATTTGCTATAACCCCACAATACATAGTACACTCTTCAACCTCTTTGACCTACCACCGCATCTGCTTTTTTCACTAAAGCCTCGGCTCGATTCATTATCATGTCGAAGCGCTCAGGAGGATTTAGGAATTACAAATTATAATGGAATACATACTCTTCTTCTGCCTCCTTCACCTCCACTTTAATCATCTCATCATATTTGGGCTCTACTGGCAACAATGGTTGCCCGTTTACGTAGCTCTTACCAAAGTACCGATCAAATAACTACCAATACTTTACACACACCTGATTCCTCCTGAACTTGAGCCCTCATCCTCACTATCTCAAAACCTACAACAACACTTTCAGATTACCTTAGATATTTATATACATAAAAAATCAAACAATTAAACACAAATAGTCAAATCTCACATTCAATTCTCATTGGATCTCTACACATCCCATTTAAATCAAACTCTTAGGGAACCGTTTCCGGCCTCACACAGTCAACATACTCTAGTTCGAGATCTAATAAACTAGACAAACATAACCTCGATATTTACATATATTCAAAAAATACTATCCCGACATCAACTAACTCGATCAATTATCTTCAGATAATAGATTTCATTTCCTTCAAGATAACCATTTATTTATTCGATGCAAATTTCAACAAACAAAATTTATTCATTACGTAAAATGTTACATTTTACATTCCACAATTTTTTTCCTTCGATTACATTACATCAACTTATAGGTCTTATCTTTTCCTTTGACATAATGGACTCGAAGCTATATGCTTCTTTTTACTAGAATCTGGTATATCGTACGGTGAAAGGTGCACCAATATCCTAAGAAACTCAATGAATCTCAAGTTAAGAAACTTTAAAAAAAAACTTGCATGTATGTGCGTGCCCTGTAGAAAAACAACAGCAGAAAATTGCAGGAAGTTTATTACGTTGACCAGAGACACAGAATGCCATGCTCCCTTTGCATCATCATCTTCACTATAAACAGTGGCCGCTTCTCCAAATATTTGATGAGCTCTGAAGCCTTCAACAACACAAAATAATACTGACTCTAATGGACACACTGCGTTTCGACGCTCTCTACCTCCTCCTCCATCAGTTTTCCTAAACATCATCACCACCGGTTCCAGGAAAAGAGACAATAATGACAAAACACCAAGATTTACCTCTTTGTACTTGATAAAATACCCATCCGCAAGCTCTAGCCATTTGCACTTGCTATGCCACGCCTGATGCGATATTATTACCAAAAGGCATGCTCTACCAATATTCTGCCGAGCAACAACCCTTTCATTTTTCCTCTATTTATATCCCTACTTTCAAGATTACGAAATCCAATATGCTACCATAAATGCTCCTCGGGAAGCTAAATTGACCATGTTTATTTGACTTTTACCTCAGAAATGATAGCAACAGACTTTTACAGACATTTGACAATCGTTTTACATTCTGGTGTTCTTCTCGACACAACAACAAGTAATTATATCGAGAATATGGCGATTCTAGTAGTATATTTCCCAGTTTTGACAAAGAGAAGCTAACAAAACTTAGTCAAATATATTCCATCATTCGAGAAGATGTCACGTCTGCGATCACAATTCTTGACCTACTAAAAGTAGCAGTTATACTTGGTCAAAAAGAACCGTTGGAGATCTGCGAAGTTTGCACACTCCCCCAAAATAGCGAACTATTTTTCTTTTCGTAAACTGTTTGTATCTACTATAAATACAGGTAGAGAATGAGTTATTCAGATCTAAAATTTACTATTCATTTATCCTTACTATCTTACCAAACAATAAATTATAATAACGAGAAACTTATTGGATTTTTCATCAAAACCCTCCTCGGGGTCGTGATTTTTCTCAACCTTTACTAAGTTTCTACGCAAAATCTTGTCTGCTTAAACTTGTTATTACATAATCCTCACTATAAGTATTGGCAAAGATTATCTTCCTAGAAAATATGTCATTACAAGTTTGAGAAAAAAAAGCCAACAGAACTTAGTCGAAGATATTCCATTATTTGAGAAGATGTCATGTCTACGACCATAATTTTTGACCTACTAAAAGTAGCCATTATGTTTGGTTAAATAAAGCCGTTGGAGATTCATGAAGTTCGCCTACACACCCTGAAATTGGGAACTATTTTTCTTTTGGCAAATTGCTTGTATCTACAATAAATACAGGCAGAGAATGAGGTATTCAAATCCAAAACTTAACTATTAATTCATCCTTACTATCTTACCAAACAACAAATTGAAATAACTAGCCACTTATTAGATTTTTTATCAAAACCCTCCTCGAGGTCGTGGTTTTTCTCAGCCTTTACTGAGCTTCTACGTAAAATCATGTTTATTTAAGCTTGTTATTACATAATCCTCACTATAAGTATTGGTGAAGATTATCTTCTCAAAAAATACACCATTACCATTTTCACAATAATTTATTTTAATATTACAACCAATCACCTAAGATTCCTGCATATAATTCCCTTAAGTGATGTAGAGATCTTTCTTCATGGAAACTCTTATATATACCTTCAATATAAAATATCTTCAAAGATCTTGGATGTAATATTTTCTTTGATTTTATTTTCTAAGAATATTTGTGTATATATTTCTTCAATCTTGATACCAAATATATTGTGTCTTTGACTTTTTTTGTGCTATGAACTGTTAGAGACATTTTTACTTGACTTTAAGGGTTTGGTTTCAAATATCCATATCCAATAGCTACAATCAAACAAACGCGCATAAGTACCCAAAATTAAGTATAATGGGCGACTAAAATACATGTTCGGGTATAGTAAAAATGTTATAATTACGCACTCATCAATTGTTGTTTTTCATATAATAAAAAAATATATAGTATATTTTTTTCTTATCTCTACAGTACTTTGTACTAGAACAAGAAAATAAAGTTCCAAAACCACTTTTTCCTCAAATAGTGCAGAAGCAAAATTTTCCCCATATAGTAAAATTTTTAAAATTCAAAATAAAAAAAAATGGAATCATCCACAAACACATATGTCAATAAGATCACATAGAAGTAAGAAATTCATGTTAAAACACTAACCTTTAACGACAAATGATTAATCAGCTAGAATACCAGGCATTTTCTAATTTACCAAAGCAATAAAAAACAAACGATTCTTCTTTTCCTTAAAGATCACAATCTCCTCACCCATCTGAAAATGATGATTCAACTCAAGATTTTTCTCAACATTGCCTCTGCTATTAAATTTATCTCTTTCTCTCTAGACGTTCGTCTCTCTACTTTCTGCAAACTTTTTGAAAAAGGGGGGGGGGAGGGGTTATTTATAGATGTTTTTTCAAACCGCTGGTAGTTATAGGGACTGGTGTCAGCCATCCTTAGTTTTTTAACCGAGATGTCCCATCCACTGCTCCTGTCAGTCCTATCACGCCTCTAGAGTAATATACTCTTTTATTATGGCAACAACGCCTATTATTAAATACATTTTTATCTTTCATACTCATTTTTCTTTCACACCTCTCCACATCCATAACAACTCCTTACTAGAGACAATTCGAACTCACACTCCTCTTTTTATCTCATCCTTATGATTTTCAGATTATTACTGTAGATGACCCAACGTATTTATAATCATTTCGATGGTAATTTCATAGAACACAGATTCATAAATTCAAAATCCAAGCAGAATCCATATAACATAGATAAAATCACAGAGAATCCAATAATATTTTTATTTTTATCCCATTACAATATTTTAAACTGCCATACAACCGATCTCTCAAAAGTAATTACATCTGAAACATCCCAAATGTCTTATAGCTCTACATCTAATCAATTCACCACCATCAATCAACTCATCTTCATCAGCTATCTTATCTAGAGAAATCTCTCTCACAACAATCTTTTGAGCTTCAGAGTCAGTTATCATATCATAAAAAACATCACACCAAAAATATCAATCCAATTCGATATCCTTTTCTCTTGCAGTCAATTCTTGAAGCTGTAATACAAAAATCGGTAGATCGTCCTCATATCCGAGAGGCCCAAATATCTGTTCACGTACTTTTGTGACCATTATCACCAAATGTCCCTCTCTTGCATGACGAACTCTCTGAGGGAGAATCCTCACCATTTTTACTGATTCTACATCTTGGTAGACTCCTTTACTTATAGGCAACAAAAGATAAACCCAAATCCCCTTAATCATATTGAAACTTATCCTTCATAACCTTAATGGTTGTCAGACTTATCCATCAGTTCCATACCCTCAAATCAAGCTAAATATATAGTTGATTACATCCTCTTTGCACGAACTTCATATTCACCACTTTTCAGCTCGAGAAAAGTTTTTTATTACCTCGAAGCATCACCATACTTGTAATAGCCTAATTTTATGATCCGAACTTAATCTTTACATCAAAGATATTCAGAACGACTAGTAAATAACAAATAACAATTAACACAAAGTTTAACATGGAAAACCTTTGAATAGGCTAAAAACCATGACCTATCTTTGAGGATTTAGAAAGAGAGAGAGAGAGAGAGATTTTATTAAGGATTACAAACTATTATAATAGAGGTTCTGAATATTTTTTTACTTTTGCTGATAATCTTGTTTCTAAAAATATGTATAATATATGCTTCAACAAATTTGTGGGGCAATTTAGATTTTCATAGATCCTCTTGGTGCCTATATAAGTAGTGATCTTTGTTTGTTATGCCATATATCTTCTTCAGGGACAAGTTGCTGTAGAGGAAGTACAAATAACCATGGTGATAATGCATTCTTAGCGTGTTCGTCATGCAGTAGAAGGTAGGTTCTATATCAAGGTCGTTAAACTTCATGATTAGTATTTTTGTCAGTTGCCTTACGATACCGTGTTACCAGAATTTTTGTTGAAGATGGGTGGCTTAGATAATGAAGGCGGGCGTGTAGAATATGACCACTTTTTCTGGTGTGACGTGTTCTCTAGGTTACTGTTGGATGTAACTTTATGAGAAGAAGTTGTTCGAGATATTGCATGGGACAAGCTTACTGATGAAGATAAGAGAGGAGCAGGAGGGGAAATAATACCATATGGTGTGGTGAATCATCCAGGCTGCTTTAAATGTAACTATATGTGACTGTAAACTTCAAACTTTGAAAGTTCAAAATAAATAAGTAATTTGTTTGCAGTAACCTATTTTTGTTATCTGTTAAATGTAGAATGAGCTAGATTGAATCTACGAAGTAGAATGAATAAAATCAAGGTATTTATCGACTATTCATGTGGCAGATAATACGGATTACAACTGTCTAATTTTAACAACTGTATAGATATTTTTGAATTTATATATTGAACTATTTTAGGAATGTCATATATTCTGGTACTATCTTGTATAAAAGTAAGGTGACTGGTTGTGTATACTGGATTGGGAAAGAGAGGCAGAATTTTTTAATGGAAAAAATAGAGACAGACGTGATGATTGTAGACGCTATCACAAAAGTCATGATGATGCCGCGAGATGAAAATGCGTTACTGTAGAGACAGTATGGGTGACTAACATATGTCTGAAGGATCCATCATATCGTAAACCGAGGGAGAGTATAAAAACTCGTATCTCTCTCCCCCATAAATTATCTACATTTATAGAGAGAGAGAAAAGTTGTATAACCCATATCTCCATAGAGAAGAGACGTTTGATTCTGAGTGTGATTTGGTAGGGAAGGCTTCATCTGGTGATAAAAAATTATTGGAGAAACGACAGGAGCGGTTAATTTCTGTGAAACGTTCGGGTAAAGCCGAAGATTGCAGTTTTTCTAGTACAGGTTAGTGATTTATGCTTTTGTTTTGATTTTGTATTATGTAATCTGTATATATTTTGGATGTCCATTGCTGCTGTATAAGAGTAATTTTGGGATATCCAAAGGTTGAAAAGTAGGGTATAGGGGCTGAGGAATTGCCTGCAATTTTTTGTTTTATACACAAGTTTTGGGTATCGAAACAGACTGTAGATAGAAAAAATATGTTTTTATGGAGAAGAAGATGGAAAGTTAAAAATAATTTACTATTGTTTTTGAAAGTAAATGTTTTGACTGGGTAAAAAGTATGGGTGAGGTTATTTCTACTGTGTGTAAGGTGCAGCATGTAATGTAGAGACAATGATAAAATATTTTGTGTATCTGTAGGACCAGTATGCGTTCAAAAACTATAAATCCCATGAGTAAATTTGTAGTATCTTCTAGTTCAGAGGAAATATCATCGTCGGGGAGGGAGGACGATTATAATGTAATGGAAGAGGTTGTAGATAAGATAGAAGTTATTGTATGTGTTGAGGCTGGGGAACCCAGTGAAGTAGAGAAGGTTATAGAGGAAGAGGATGCCAAGGTGAAAGATAATTTATTTATCATATACTCTGAGGGAATAAATGTAAAGAAGGAATTTCTGAAACATAAAAAGAAATTACGAGAGTGGGGAGACTATATGATGAACCAAGGCCGGTGATTTAGAGCCTATGTGCCAGTGAAAGGTGAGGAAGCGGTATTCTACCAAGTTCTTTGCCTAGATAAGTAGAAAATAAATAAGGGTATTGATGCAAATGTAAATATTCCATACTATAATGGTATGGGGATGGCTGGCCCGAATGATAGGTTTTTGTACTATCTGAATTAGGTCATTTATGGCCTTAAGGTTCCTCTGACCTTCTTTCATAAAGGGGTCATGAATGCTTTACAGTGCCGCCCTGCCCAATTAAATAGGAATGTATATGAAATGATGAGAGTATGTGAGGCACTGAATGAGAAATGGAAAAGAAAAGGAACTATAAAGCAGTTCGAGGCTGATGACGTGCTGAAATTTTATAAATGGAAGTTTGTCAAAGGTCTTAATAGTGGTTATCTGTATAGAGATTTTTCTAGGCCAAATCTTTTTGACTTTGAATCTGCGGGTAGACCATGGAATAATCACCTTGTATGGGTAGGGGCAACTGTATCCAGGTTCCAGATGAACAAGCGCTCGTCCTAAACCATAAATATTATAATTCGAGTAAGTAACATTTATCACCTTTGGCTAATCATCAGCGTGTCTTCGAGCTGCTAACCATGTTCTTGTTTGTCAGGTCCTAATCTTACATCTCTACCTGATAATACCAGCTTGTTCGATTGTGCAGCTCTTGAGCAGGTCGAATTAAAGCAAGTACTTGGTAAGTTAGGTATCCGGAGGGATAAGAGGGTAAACTCTAAAGTACACAAAGTTCAACGAGCTCACAAGAATCGAGTTATGGCTAAAAAGAAGAAGGCCTGTATTTCTGTAGATGATTTTACTAGTCTTCCTCCGCCTGAGCCAGAAAATACGAATGCAAAACGGACAATGTGGAGGGTGAGAAAGTCAGCTCCAAAAGTTCCTATTTCTAGTGTGGGGGTAGTCCCAGAGAAAGAGGTTGTTAAACCTATTGTTGGGAATGTAGTGGAGGAGTTGGTGGTGAGTGAGGTCACTCCTTAAGATGCAGATAAGAGTGCGCTTAAAAGGAAGTGGCATGAAGGTAAAGGAAGCGATCGTACCAATGCCAAGGTTGCAGCCAAGTTAAGAGAACTGGAACAAAAATACTGTACAATAGTGGGGGCTGATTCGTATCAGCTTGATGACGTATTTCAGGGGCAGACTCTTGCGGTATGTATTGAAATCTCTTATGTGTCGTATTTGCAATAGGATATGTTGTACTGAACTTGTGTGTTTGTATTGATAACTCTCGATGTTGATGAAGGGGGCAATGAAGCTTATTGGGAAGATGAGCCAGGAGTTCGAAGAGCTTACTCAAAGGCTGGATGCTCAAACGGCTAGAATGAAGGAGCCCAAAAATAAGCTTGAGATAGAGAAAAAAAGAGAGTTGAAGATGTAAAAGCTGCTGAAGAGCGTTATACAGAGTTGTCCGAGCACGATCAGGTTATCTCCTTAGCATGGACCGCATTACGGGCAAAAAGATATTATTTTGTCCAATCTTACTACTGCTTTGGGTTGACTGCTGCTGATGTAGAGCTGAGCCAGATTGGCAAATACAAGGAGAAAGTCTTTGTTGTAGATGTAGAGGATAAAGTGGTGGGAGATGCGGTTGCTCCAGCTAATGTAACTGTTTCACCAACTGTACCAATTGCAGCTGCTGATAAGAAAGGGATCCTCCATCTGAGGTAGAAATCAACAAGAATCTTTAATCAATCTCTGGTATTCTATTTTAAACTACGTTGTTTGTTTGTCTATGATGGGATTGTACTCTGTATGGTCGTAAAACTATTTAAGTTTGATAGACCCTTTTTAATATCCTCTGTTTGAATGGATGTACGATAATAAGATATTTGTAATCTGTGTAGGAGGTAGAGCGGCTGAGAAATACTATGACCTTTCTGGAGAAATTGTTGGGTAGAGCGAGGGATTCGATGGCTCGTGTTCAACAGGTAATAAATAAAACTGAGTATGAGATAAGGCAGTTTAAGTCTAACTCAGAAAAAAAAATTAAAAATTATTTAATCTTCAGTGTAGATATACTAAGATAAAAAAATAGAAAGGGGGGTGTCAGTATGAAAACCAAAAGACTTGACCTGTTTTAGTGACTCGAGTGATAAGGCTAGGTGTCAAAAACTATTGGTAGCTCTGACATTGTATTTTGAGGTCAAAGTAGATAGTGAACGGGGTTTAAAAGAAGCTTATGTAGAACTCTTAAAAGAAAAGGGTGCAGTACCTGACCCAGCTCGAGTAATGTTTCTAGCTCAAGAAGCACGCAATCGTCATAGTGTAGAGGTGAAAAAATATTCAGCTCGAGCTGGAGTATCTGTTATATGGGGTGATATAAAACCTTTACCTGATGCTTTTGGCTTTATGTAAGACCAGAGGGCCATGAGGATTGTATTTTTTAGGATAAGGAAAGAGCAAATAAAGGTACAACAGAAGTTAGAGGGTAAGATAAATGAGTTGCAAGATGTATTGACGCAACATATGGAGCAAAAAATGTATTTAGCGTCTCTACTGTCGAAAGAAAAAATCTGCTCGCAAGAAGATAGAAAGTTATGTGTGCGCGTTAGGTGTATTACAAAAAGAAACGCGCAAGCGTCTATACCGGGTACACATGCAGTTGAAGGAGCATCTTTATCCATCATGACCAAAAGTCACAGTTTGAACGGAGTATGAGTGTCATATAGAAAGTGTTATTGATTTTTATGGAGGGGAGTTGGCGAGGGTAGATAACGAATTTAGGAAGTATGTAATGGATTACGGGAAAGATTTTGATGTGGAAAACGTAAAGACTGAAAATATGTGGTTTACAAAAGATATGGAGAAAAAGGTTCTTGAAAAGCCAACTCCTAGATTAAGAGAAAATAAGTCAAAAGAGGACGAGGAGGAGGTTAAGGGCCTAATACCTTGGTCACGGTGAAAACAATGCCAGCAAGAGGTGGTGACCTTTATAGCTCCTTTAGATGTTCAAGTAGATAACTCAAAGAGTGTGAGAGACAAGGGGCAGCCTTCTCGTAGCTCAAAGAAGCAAAAGTAAAGTAGCTCAGGTACTTATCGAACTTACATATGCATTAGATTTTAGTACACAGCTTGGATGACAAATGAAATATGTTCACTGTGTTGATTATATAGAAAGTACTCAAATATTATGTTATAGAGTAAACTTGTTGAATGCAACGTATAATCTATTTGAATATGTGAACTAGTATATATGTGAATGTTAACTATTGTTATAGGGTGAACTGGCAAAGGTTCAGAAGAAATATGAAGTGCTACGTGCTTTAAAAGAAAAACTATTCCCATAGATGACGCCAAATATAGGGGCCAAGTTTTGTAAAGGGGAAACTAGCTCTTATACCATGGAGGTTATTTTCAGCTAGGGGTTTTGGCAAGCATATAAGATAATAATAAACTTGATTACTACACTAACATACTTGCGTGGAGTCTATGAATTGGGTATTACATGACCTCTAGAATGGATTTGAAGATAGATTGGCATATATATTGATTGAGATGACAGTTCGTGTATAGAGATCATTATAAGATATTTGAAGGTAATATTTAAGAAGTTTTTAGGCAAAGTTTTTCTAACCCCTCCGTAGTGTCCTCCTTTTCATATTTATAGGATATAGGAAAGGGGTGAGTCATCATGAGGGGTCAGATTACATGTATATCCTTTGGGATAGTTGTTTTGTACATGGAGTCGGTTCTGACACTATAGTTGTTTGGCAGTTCATTTTTATTATTCTGTCTGGTGAGCTGGCTGTCAGGTATGTCTACCTTCGACCATGGATTACTATGGTTGAATCCCTTATGGGATTATTATTGGTCGACTGTCTTTGTCTTTCACTTTGACTAGCTTTGGTGTCGTGTTTGAATGCTTAGTTACTTTTGAGAGGCTTCATGGACTTTGATGTTGCCTGACTGGGCTTCTTGTCTTTTAGTAGGCTTCGATGTAGCCTTCGAGTATTCAGCTTATTCTAGAAGGCTGCGAGTAGGCTAATACATTCGCCCCCTCTCAGTAGGGGATGTAGAAATTATTATAGAGGGCGCGTGCTGAGAAAAACTGTTGGGCATGGGTAGTTAAAAAGTTGACTGGAGTGAATGTGGGTAGTTCCAAGAAGAGATATTAAGGTAATGCTAATTAAGAAAGGTAATGAATGCGCCTTAAACAAGGTATAAATAGGGGTTGTTTAAAAGGGAAAGTTCAAATACTCCTTATCTTCCTCTTTATTTAGAACACTAATGGAACCTACTCCAAACATACAATACCAGAAGAAACTGAAGGTGAAGAATGAATGAGTGCATGCCAAGGCTATGGTGCTGAGATAATAGTATTTTAGGGATCAAGACTTGGATGGGTCGATGCCAGACTTGGTGGAGCTAGAGCCAGGAGAAGTGATCTGCGGGCAACCGTTCGCGCAGTGGTGTAGAGTTCTGCAATGGTGATTCCCAAATTTGACTCAACGAACTATGTTACTGCGGGACCTGGCAGAGCAACTGGTGGAAGCCGAAGATACTGCCACGGTTGCCAAGGTTTGTGTGAGGTACTGGAAGAACTGCCTCGTATGTAAATAGGGGAGGTTCTTCGGTATTGTGGGTGGGTATGTAAAGTAAAATGTTATCATTGTTAAGCTTGTTGTTACTGCTATTTTAATTTTTTTTTGTATTCCCGTGCTTTATTGAATGAAACAAGAATTTGGTTATCGATGTATGAATCATAGCAGGTGCAGGTAATGTAAGCAATGATAATTTAGGGACGGTTAAGCTTCGATATAAATGTGAATATGAGAACGAATAGAAATGGTAATAAAGTTCGAGGCCTCGGGAAAAGCAGTGATCGATGGTCGAACAAATGTGATCGAGGGGTACGACGATGGCTGAGCGTACAAGATGGCTAAAAGACGAATAGATGGGAGTCCTCGACTGTAAAAAGTTGACAGTCGGAATGGCAGCGGTGTCAGAAGTGATATTGTGCATAGGGCAGTGTGTCGTAACAGGTCATAATTATGTTTCCTTCGGAATGGGGTGGAGGCCATGTGTTGGTAAATGAAGGTGATGTGGCAGGCCCGGATAGGGTTTCCAGAGTCTAGAGTCGAAGGAAAAGAGTTATCGAAGGTAAAATCATGTATAGTCGTTGTTTTGAGTGGGTATCGAGGGTTCGAAACAGTAAAGGAAATACTCTGCTAGGGAAAGTGTGGCACACATACATATGTGTAGAAATAAGGGCAGTATGGTAAATACTTAGAGTGCCTAAAAATGGGGGGAAATGGGAGAAGGAGTGGGGGTAGTGGTAATAATGATGGTTGGGGAATCTGAGGCAGTTTTGGGGGCTGCTATTTAAAGAGGAGAGAGAAAGAGAGATACTATTTTCAATCAAACACAAAAAGAGAGAGGTGTAAGAGAGAAAATACCTTGTTATTACATAGAGAATTCGAAGACGCCATTGTTGTTGTTAGATTTTTTCTTGGACATTGGCAATCATATTAAGCAGGAATGTTTGTTGATCCTCCATTAGGTATGACTGCGATTAGGTTTTAATTTTTTTTTAATCTTGGGTGGGAGAGGGGGTGGATGTTTACTGGGATGCTAGTTACGGCATAACTGGGATGGGGTTTAAGAGACGGGATTAAGAAGTCTGATGAAGAAGAAATGCTGAGAATTGAAGCAGTAGAAGGGATAGTAATCGAGTAGTTAGTCGTGGTACGCCCGATGGGTGTAAGTGGGTAGGAAATAGAGTAGTAGGAAACTGAAATTTGATACTCAAATATATCAAGCTAATGTTACTCCTCTTCTTCTGATGGGTATAATGCATACCCGTACCCGTCGAGCTTCAGTGATGAGGCTGATATATGAGGATGATGATGAAGTGAATGCACCAAGTACATCCGGTCGAGGGGAGGCGAGTAGTGACTTAGAAGAGTTACAAATTGTAACATATGCACCGTTGGCTGTAGTAGAGCCAAATGTTAGAGCATCGACTAAGAGTCGACGTAGGGCTCGAATAGTCGGAGAGAGTGACAAAGAAGAAGATGAGGAGGAAAGGAGTGAGGAGGTCAGGTTTGAACCTTTGGGGGATGAGGGGGACGAAGGAGAAGAGGAGGAGAGTGATAGTAGTGAGGAAACAGATGATGAGAAGATGTATGTGGGATAGGTCTCTCCTCGGGAACAGACGAGGCTGGACCGATTTGTGTCAAAATACAGCTTGGCGAAGAAGGGTGTCATACTAGTGTCGTTAAGGGTCGAGTATTCATTTATGGATTTACCTCATGAAGGAATTATGGCATTCAGGGGGCAGATTTGCTTAGGGATGAAACTACCGTTCATCTGACACGTAGATATTTGACCTATGTCCGACAAGTCGCGGGTGGGATAAGGATCTGGTGATAGTGAAGGGGCATTATGAGAATGCCCAAGGGGAGGTAAAATTTGGCCTGAAGCATAAGCTATTCAATGCAAGTAAGTTGGTAATCGAATATGTTGTTGTTTTTGTTCAACTAGCATGATGACTTTCAATTTGCTATTTTACAGAGCCTACCAATAATGCATTAAAGCACCCAAGGACTTATATCGATGATCTGATCAACGAGAGCGAGGAGTGAGTGAATAAGGTATTTTAAAAACTTGGTATTGCTAGAAAAAGATGAAAGAAAACGGACACGTTACTGAGAGACATTCCAGTTGCCGGTAGGTCATACAAGAGGAGAAAAGAGGGAGGTACCTCTACAAAAGTAGGTGAGATGGTGTACGACAATCTGACTCGAAAATCTAGCTTTGTACCGAGGGCTTGGCGAGGAGGCCCCAGAACGACGCGATCGAGCGTGTCTGAGACTACTCCCTAGGTAATTCGGCAGACAAACAAGGGCAATGGCAAAGCCACTGACAAAGGCTCGACAACCCATTTAACGAAGACAATTGGGCAAAAGAGGACTCGTAAGTAGATGGCCGAAGGGGATGACCCAGTCGAGGCTAGGCGACTCATGGTCGAACAGGATGAAGACATTCGAGTAACGGCCGAGTCGATGATAACTCTCTGCGCCACTAACCCAGAGGAAGCAGGGCGACATGCTGACTTGGTTTGGTGTCAGGTAAGTTTGTATTGAGGCTTGAAAATAAATATATGTTTCGAGGGCTGTTAACTAGTCGAAGTATTTATGATTCGTGCAGATACATGCTTTGATGGTTGCATTTACCAGAGCATAAAAGGCATCGAGTGGAAGGTTAAAGGAGGCGAGGGATGGGCATGAGCTCACGAAGGGGACCATTCTTCCACTGGAGACCCGGGTCGGTGTGCTAGAATGAGAACGGTTGCAGATTCAAACCGATGTTGCGAGGGAAACCCAAGCGGTGATCGCCAGTTATGACCAGAGGGTAGCAGCACTGGAAGCAAAGTTGGCCAGTAAGGAGGAGCAGCTAGGAAACAATCCTACACATTTCTAGGCGAAGTACGACCAAGAGTACGAGGTGACCATTGCTCTGAAAACATTTATGGATGGGTTGGGATATGGTCCAGAGAATCTCGAACTCTATTCTCTAATGGAGGAGCCTTCTATCGAAGATGTTGCAGGCATGGAGGGGATGGAAGTGGATCCTACTGTCGAAGGTGGTGGTGGTGATGATGCTGGAGTGAATTTCGCAGTCGAAGGTAATGCTGGTGATGGATTGGCGGCGCCTATGGAGAATATGGGTGGCCATGTGTGAGTGGGCTATTTTGAGAAGGTACTCTGTCTATAATAAACTATTTTGAGGTTATATGTTGTGACTGTGTTTGATAGGTAGGTTGGAACAATTTGGATATGTATTGGTATATCTGTGTATTTAAATGAATTTGGTGGTATGCTTGATATGTAGACTCTAATGCTGAAAACTGTAGGGTAGGAAGAAATTGAAGCAAAAAATGTGCAGGACTTCGAAGGTCGCCCCTGGGTATTTCTATCCACGGGTTTGAGCCTAGACGAAGCATTATGTGGTCAGCCCCAATGCATCCCCGAGTGTCCGGTCTAACGACCAATCATGCCAATAGGGAGTGCTCGAATTGGAAGCTTGAAAAACTTCAAGGTCGCCCCCAAGTATCAGTCGGGTCGACATAATACTTAGGTTTGCCCAAATCAAGAATTTTACAAAACTTCAAAGGTCACCCCCGAGTATTTCTATCTGCGGGTTTGAGCCTAAATAAAGAATTATGTGGTTAGCCCCAATGCATCCTCGAGTGTCCAGTCTGTCGACCATTCATGCCACTCGGGAGTACACGAATTAGAACCTTAAAAACTTCGAGGTTGCCCCCAAGTATCAGTCGGGTCGAAGGGTTGACATGATACTTAGGTTTGCCCAAATCAAGAAGTTCATAGGACTTCGAAGGTCACCCCCAGGTATTTCTATTCACGGGTTTGAGCTTAGATGAAACATTATGTGGTCGAAGGTTGTGGTGGTTGAGGCTTGTCCCTGCGATTAGATTCGCGGAAACGTTCGAGGTCAATGTATCCATTGACCTTGGATAACATCTCCTCGAGTGTTCATGGCTTTTGGAGTATGATATACTCTTTAATGCGGCTGTGGTCTGGCAGAGCGGTGGAGTAGGCGAGAACGGCTTTCGCACAGTCGAGGTTTTTGACTTTACGCAATTCATCGAGAAAATGCTTGGTAAAGTTTTTAACCATTTTAATTGGTGATTTACAGAAGTAGAAAATAACATCTATTCGGACCTCACAATCCATATTGAAGGCAAAATGGGAGATAGAAAAGTTCAAAAGTTGCTCGAAACTTCGAATTGGGCCATTAGGGAGATTGTGGTACCATTTAAGAGGGCTATCGGTGAGACTGGTAGGAAACATGCGACACAAGATGTGATCCATTGTAGAATACAGGCTTAGAGCATTCTAAACTTTGAGGACATGAGACTGTGGGTCCTTGTTGCGGTATTTACTGATTTTGGGAGTATGGAAATTTGGAGGCACCTCGACGGCGAGGAGTTTCGGGAAAATGGGGTTATTTAGTCGACTCTACGAGTTCGGAGTTGAGCTCGGACTGATGCGAATGGCAGTATGAATTTTTTGGTCGAGTTCTTATAATGAAAGGTAAGCAGGGCGAGGGGGAGAATGCTGGGGTCGAGGGTGATAAGGCCACGGGTTTAGGGTGTGTTTGGCACTACGTTCTCCAAGGTACTCCCGGGCAGGGTGCCGTGTGGTGTGGCGAGATCTGCAAAGTGTAGAATAAGAAGAAACTTCTATAACGAGGATGCCCAAATGGACTGAGTTGGCAGGGATTATAGTGGGAGCACCCTCGGCACCTAGGTGAACCGGAGGAACTTCGATTTGGGGGTGGGATCCGAGGCGTGCGCGGGCTGAGATACGCGAGGGCGCAGGTACCCGAGAACGTATGGGAGCGTCCTGAGTGTGGACTTGTTGAAGTTTAAAAATTTTATGACACAGTTCGTCCAGGGCTTGATGTTGCCTATCATTATCGTCTAAACGGTACTGTCGTTCGGCCTCTAGTCATCTAAAGGACACTGTTGCTCGGCCTCTAGTTCCTGCCGGCGATCCTCATGTTCAATACGTAACTGGTTGTTGCGGCGCTCCTCGGCCTGAGCGAATTGTTGGCTAATAAGGGCAAGTTGAGCAGCGATGTCGTCAGCGGAGTTACCGACAATGGCAGAGGTGGAACGAAGGGTGGGGGCCATCGAATAGGGTAAAAGAAAGATACGGGGAATAGATTGGGTATAGCACAGACGACGCCAAATGTAGGGGCCAAGTTTCATAGAGGGGAAACTAGCTCTTACACTATAGAGGTTATATTCGGCTAAGGGTTTTGGTAAGTATATAAAACAATAATGAACTAGATTACTGCACTAACATACTTGCGTGGAGTCCATGAATTGGGTATTCCACGACCTCTAACGAGAATTTGAAGATAGATTGGTATATATATTAATTGAGATGACAATTCGAGTATGAAGGTCATTACAAGATATTCGAAGGTAATATTTAAGGGGTTTTTAGGCAGAATTTTTCTAACCCCTCCATAGTGTCCTCCTTTTCCTATTTATAGGAGATAAGAAAGGGGTGAGTCATCATGGGGCGTCAAATTTCATGTATACCCTTTGGGACAGTTGTTCTAAACGTGGAGTTAGTTTTGATACTGTTGTTGTCTGGCGGCTCATTTTCACTGTTATGTCTGGCGAGTTGGCTGTCAGGTCTATCAATCTTCGACCATGCGTTACTTTGGTCGAAACCCTTATGGGATTAGTATTGGCCGACTGTCTTTGTCTTTGGCTTCAACTAGTTTTGGTGTGGTATTCGAATGTTCAGTTACTCTCGAGAGGCTTGGTGGACTTTGATGCTGCCTGACTGGGCTTCTAGTATCTTAGTAGGCTTCAATGTAGCCTTTGAGTATTCGGCTTATTCTAGAAGGCTACGAGTAGGCTACTACAAAACTGAACGCTGATCTCAGTCGCCAGCAGAAAACAGTGAAAAGTGTTACTAATTTAACAAAAAAATGGAGGTGATAGTAAGGGAAGAACGAAGCACAGTTGCTCATTTGACCGAGTAACTGGAAGATAAGGAGGCTAAACTAGCCATTGAGCTAAGAAAAATGGAGGGGTAAAAGGAAGTTATAAGAAAAAAGGAGTTGGATGTTTTGGAACGAAGAACCCAATAGGAGGCGGAGCCGATGCCGGTGCAACCCAAAGTGACAGAGTTATTGGCGTTGTTGAAGAAAAAATAAGATAACATTAAAGACTTATAATTTTAGATAAATACGCTTGAAGCGAAAAGAGGTGGTGAGCGAGCAGCTCTGAAAGAGGCAAATGGACGTGCTCATAAATATGAAGTTTTGTGGTATGTTACTAAGATGATGGTAAAAGAGATATAAGAGGCCCATAGTGAGCAGAATGAACTGATAAAAAGGCAATGGCTCGAAATAGGGACTCTAGAGGATTCAGTTCAATCGTTAAATTTAGATGTTTTGGAGTATCAAATGGAGAATGGAAAACTGCGCGGTGTGAATACCAAATTGGAGGCTGATCTTTTTAAAGCCAAAATAAATCTTGATGAATATGTTGTAGAGAAAAGTCAGAATGATTCTAAAATGGAGGGATTGATGGCTTTGGTTGCCCATATGGACGAATTAATGACAGTGATGGAAACTCTTAATAAGGCAACATTGAATGAAAAACGAGCGATGGAAGAACGATGCAAAAGTTTAGACGCTATGCTGAAGAAGGCTAAAGGAAAACTTACGGAGCTTGTTCCTTTTGATAAAGTAAAATATGAGCTGGGTGATATATATGAAAGAAAAATGACGGCAGTGCTCTCCTTCTTTGTATCCGAGTTCAATAGACTAGAAGCGGAAAGAAAAACTGTATATGACAGCCTGGTTGTCAATTTTGTACAATGTGATATGCGGCTGGTGCGATCTGAGTATCAGGATCGCATGATGGCAAGAATTGGTACTTTTACAAAGAGTAAGGTTAAAGAAGGAAAGCAAATTGTTAAGGGGAGGATGCCTGAGTTGATGCGTCGATGACTTCATGGGGAAAGTTTACGTGGCGATGTGTTGCCTGATAGCTCAAGTGGTTGATAAGGCGTGATTACTTTTGAATCACCAATTGTGGAGAAGAAGTCTAGTAGTCGTTTGATAGTGCTACTAGTCGTCCTGTTGTATAATAGAGGGTTGGTTTGGCTGAAGCAACAAACAATATATAATAGAAGATCAGTTTGGCTGAAGCAACAAACGATCTGTAATGTAATAGAAGATCAATTTAGCTTAAGCAATAAACAATCAATAATGTAATAGAAGATCAGTTCGGCTAAAGCAACAAACGATATGTAATATAGCAGAATGGGGTGAACCCACTAGTAATCTGTGATATTTTTAGAGATGTAACCTGTATATAGAAGTACTTGTATAATATATTATAAAAGTACTGTAATGTAAGGCAATCAAACATAAATATTTCATTATTGTAAGATTGACGTACAAAGAATGCAAGATAGAGTACTACATGAAATTTTAAAAAGTACTCTGATGTAGGGCGATCAAACATAAGTATTTCATTGATGTAAGACCGACGTACAAGATGATAGATTTATTAGAAAAGTATACTGTGAAAAATTATCTTTGATATAGATTTAATCTCCTTGTGTTCCAAGGATTAGGCACTCGATCCCCCATGTTTGGTGGCGAGATCATAAGAACCAAGTCCACTTTTTCCACCAATGATAAAAGGACTTTCCCAATTTTCTGCAAGCTTTCCAACATTGACTTCCTTTTTGTGGTTTAGTATCTCTCGGAGAACGAGATCTTTAATTTCAAACTCTCTATGAGGAACTCGTTTATTATAAGATCTGGCTAAAGCCTAATGGTATCTTCCCAAGTTCAGAATTGCTCTGTCTCTCGTTTCTTCGATCAAATTCATGTTACATGCCAACTGGAATTTGCTTTCTTCATCTGTCATGGTATGGTCACGTAATGGGTAATGATATTAAGTAGGGATGATTGCTTCAATACCGAACGCCAGCAAGAACGGCGTACATTTAGTCGATACTCGAGGCGTTGTTTGATATGCCCATAACACATGTGGTAATTCTTGCACCCAATTACCCTTCTTCTCTGTTAAAAGCTTTTTAATTTTGTCAACGATAGTGCGATTGGTGATTTTAGCCTGAGCATTTCCTTATGGGTAATATGGATTGGAAGGAGAGTGGATGATATTGTGCTGGTTGAGGAACTCAAGAACTCTAGAGCCAACGAACTGAGGTCCATTGTCGATTCTGAAGAGGTGGGGACAGCCAAACCGTATGATGATGGTTTCCCATATAAAGTTGAGGACTTCATCTTCACGCGTGCGACATAAAGTAACTTCTACCCATGTGGTGAAGTAGTCTGCTGCTACAAGAAGGTGTTTTCCTTTTCCTGATGCAGTCGGGAATTCTCCCACGAGGTCTAGGGTCAATCTTCTGAATGGCCATACAACCTTGTTTGAATGCAGTTCCAAAGTTGGAGCACAAATTTGGGGTCTATGTTATTGGCATGGATCACACTTGCTCGCATATTCGATGACTTGAGCTATCAATTTAGGCCAAAAGACTCCTTGCGTAAGAGCTTAGTTTGCTAAAGATCATCCTATTACATGGGACCCACAAGTGCCTTGGTATAGCTTGTGCAGGAAGTCTTGAGCCTCTTTATCAGATAAACATTGGAGATTGGGTCCTATTACCGATAGGTTATAAAGGAAGTTATCGGCCACGGCGTACCATTTTATATTATCAAGCACACGTCTTCTTTCAGTAGGATCTTTGGGGAGTTCACCGTCAAACTTATCCTTGGACCCGATATATGTGAGGATAGGTCATCTCCAATCGTCCTCATCCTCCTTACCGCCCCCAGTATTAACAGAATTTGAATGGATGATGTTAATACTGAGGGTGGATATTACTTTGATATTGAGATATTGAGCTTCTATTCTGAAGATTCCTACAAGATAGGCAAGGGAATTAGAATGTCTATTTTCTCTACGAGGCAAATGTTCGATGGTAGCCTTCATGAATCTGCTCATTCTATCGGTTACTGCTGCGGTGTAATTAATCATTTTTCCATTTTTTTGAAACTTGTATGTATAATGGTTCACTATGAGTAAAAAGTCTGTGTATACAGATAGCTCAGGAACCCCAATTTCCAAAGCCATATCCAGACCGTAGAATAGTACCTCATATTCTGTCTCATTATTTGTAGCTTTGAAGTTGAGTCTGATTATTTTTTAATATTGTCATTGGAAGGCGTGATAAGGACGATGCCGATGCCTGACGCGCAGGTCTAGCAGAACAAGTAGTGAGAAGGTACCAATCTTTCTTTGATATCTAATCTGACTTTTCCTTGAACTGTTCTTCATTGATCTCTGTACTATCTTCTTCCCAGTCAGGATTATCTACTGGGAAGTCTGCAAGGAAATTTACTACTGCTTGGCCTTTTTCAGAATGTCGTGGTTTGAAACGTATATCGTGCCCACCGAGAGTTACCAACCATTGCTGAACTCATCTGGATTTCTCTCGTTTGGACAAGATTTTGCGCAAAGGATAATTTGTCATGACTCAAACTGAGTGAGCTTGGAAATACTGTTTTGACTTCTGTGATGTGTAAACGGGAGCTAACAGTGGAGGCACCTACTCACATCCATACAATCAATCCGCTACAACTCAACTTGGAGATAAGCAAATTTCTCAGCAGACAACACGACTAAGAGAGGCTCCAGAGCTGACCTAACTTTTTTGAGGAATGGGTTAAGGGTAGACCGGAGTTTCTGACAAGAATTGAAGACCCTCATACTGAGTACTTCCGATTTAGCTGATCAAGATAATTCTTGGAATTCCTTTTTATTTAATAGAACTTTTCATGTTCAAATACACTCTTGACTGAGTGATTTTATTTGAATAAAACTTTTCCTGTTCGAATACACTCTTGACAGAGTGATTTTATTCGAATAGAAATTTCTCAGTTCGAATGCATTTATGCCTGAGCAGTTTTATTCGAATAGACTAAAAATCTATTTAAATATACTTTATTTTATTCGAATAGACTTTTAGTCTATTCAAACAGAGGCGCGATTCAGCTCCTCTTTAAAATGTTTAAGGGTAAATTTGTCCATGGTTTGTAAGTATCTTGTAATCTATGATTCAGCATATATAAAATCTAAATTTTTTGCTAAAAAAAATGAGAGCTAACAGTAGTTTATCAATTTTAGTATACCGTGACTTTGCTAGAGTGAGAGTTTTGCTGATAAAGTAGACAGGTTTTGCCGTCTTCTCATCAAGTCAAATGAGGACTGATCTCAAGGATTCCTTAGTAACGGCAAGATATATGGTGAGTTCTTCTCCTTCCTTGAGTGTACTCATTACTGGTGGCTTTCCCAAATAACGCTTGACTTCCTAGAAAGCTGCTTCACATTCTGTAGTCCACTCGATCTCAGGATTTTTTTTAGGTTTCTTTTTCTTTGTCCCTTCACATAGTAAGTTGAATAACCATCGACACCGATCTGAAGATTTAGAGGAAAAATGATTGATTGCCGCTATCTTGCCACCTAACTTTTGTACGTCCTTGGAGAAGACATAGATAACAGTGCACGAATACGATCTGGATCAGCTTCTATGTCTTGCTTGCTTATCAAATGGCCCAAGAATTTGCCTGATTGGACTCTGAATTAGCCCTTGTCAGGATTGAGACTCATTTTGTAAGTGTGTAAATCTGCAAAATGGTTTTCCTTCTTGAGACTTTTACACAACATATCATCAATATAAACCTCCATTGTTTTCCTGATATGGCCTTTGAACATCTGTGTCACCAATCTTTGGTAAGTAGCTTATGCGGTCTTGAGTCCGAAAGGCATGACTTTCTAACAATATAAACCATGCTCTATAATGAAAGCCGTTTTTTCTTAATCTTCGGTTAACAGAGGTATCAGGTTGTACACTGATGCGGCATCCATCATGGATAAGAGTTTGTGCCCTACAGTAGAATCGAGCAGATGATTGATGATAGGAAGTGGAAAACTATTTTTCAAAGAATGCTTATTGAGGTCTGTAAAATTCATACAGACTCTGATTTTTTTTCATTTTTCTTTGGCACTGCGGCAATGTTTGAGATCTATTCTGGGTAGTTGGTTTATTGGATAAAACCAACTTTAATGAGTTTATTGATCTCTTTGTTAACTTCTTCTCAGAGCCTCGGTACTAAAGTTTGTTATTTCTATTTGACTGCCTCAACTTTATCTTTCATACTAAGCTTATGGTAGGCAAAATTTAGATCAATACCTGACATTTTGTAAAACGTCCAAGCGAAAACATCACTATTGTCTTTGAGAAATTGAATAAGAGCATTGCGCTCTATTGTGGGCAAAAGAGTGCCAATGTAGGTGCCCCTTTTATCTCCACTGATCTCAATGTACTCTGTAGGTTTTATGTTTGGCAGTTCATTTTCTATAAAGTTCTCTGTAATGTTCCCTGTGGTATTCTGTAATTGCTATGCGAGCTGTGGTATTGATGGTTCCGTCACAGTAGTAACAAAATTTTCACAAGCTTAGGCTAGCTTCTGACTACCTTTGATTTCATAAATGTCGTTATTCTAATCGAATCGTAGTGCCAAATGATAGGTCGATGGGATAGCCCGCATGTTATGCAGCTAGTAGCATCCCATGATCCCTAGATAGCGCGATCTTACATTGATAACATAGAATACTACGTCGACTGTTGCTGGACCAGCTATAATAGAAAGTATGATCTTTCCTACACATTCTTCCTTAGAGCCGTTGAACCCACTGATGTTGACGTCACTAGGTTGAACTTTATCGGCTAGTCCCATCTGATCAATCGTGCTTTAGAAAAGTAGTTCAATGCTACTGTCAGTATCCACCATCATTGTATGTAGCACGACATTTCTCATTTTTAACATGATCACGAGTGCATCATGATGAGGAAAGTTGACATGGCGAACGTCGCAATCTTTAAAAGAGACCCCTGTGCGCTGGAAACTGGAAGCAGAGAGTAATCGAACTTCCTTGTTGACCATGGATAGATCGTGACATTGGCCAAGACGTCGTCTTTTGCATCTGATCGATCTATTAATAGTATATGAGTCTTGATAAAGTGGTTGAGGGAGATATGGTATAAATGTTTCTCCTCCGCCATTTCTTCGACCTGTACGATCTCCGTGGAAAGCTTGTAACTTCCGTTCTTGTAACTTTCAACATCCACGATGTACTCATGTATTCGTCCATTTGCAAAAATATATTCCAACAGTTATTGTAGAGCAAAGCAATGTTTTGTCTCATGATGTCGAAATTTGTGGTGAATCTAATATGGTTTGTTCTCGATGGGTTGGAGATTCTGGGTATTACAAAAAAACTTATCATTTTGAAGTATAGGATACATGCTGGCTATGGTAACAGTCATCTTAGAAAGATAGGGTTTTGGCATATTATTGCCTTTTTGAGGTCGATCGTCATTAGATTTAGTCTTCTTCCTGTCTCCCCCGTGATCAACAGCGCGATTGTAATCTTGACATGTGGATTGATCTCATGCTGTCAAGGTTGATTTCTGAGCTTTATGTCTTTTAGATACCATTCTATCGAGATCGATATATCCGTTGACCTTCTCGATCATGTCTTCCAAAGTTGTAGGTTTATTCAGAATCGGGTACTCCTTCGCTCTACTATTCACGAGCAAAGCGTTGGTTAAGACTGAAATTGTAATCTTTTGATCGAGTCGGTCCACCTTCCTGGCCAACTCCAAGAATTTCTTAGTAAATGTTTCGAGCTTCTCCCCTGGTACCTGCTTAAGGCTGAATATATAATATAAATTCTCTTCTTTATCTCTATTGTGCGAGTAGTTCTTGACGAAAAGTTTCCACAATTGTTCGAAAGTCGTAATGGACCCTTTTGGTAGAGAATGAAACCATCACAAAGGCTCGCCAAATAAATTGGTAGGAAAGAGCTGGCATAAAATGTAGTTAGATGTAGAATGCAAACCGAGAGCGTCCTGGAATTCTTGAACGTGCTCCACTAGATCATTTCCCTTATATTTTCTGATTTTTGGTGTGTGAAAACTGGTGGGAACCTCGCCATCCAATAATTCTTGAGCAATCAGGCTCTTCTGTAACCTATTGTGAATGCCTTTAGTAGTTTGAGCTTGGGCATCGAACAGTTCTTTAATACACTTTTCGACATGTTCCTGAGTCACGTACTGACGAGCTGTAATGGTCGGTCATGGGACGCGTCATTCACGAGGGTTGTAATCGCCACTTCCTTCACTTAGTCGACCACGAGCCAGAATACGAACTCTTCCCCAGGGTGGATTTTATGCTTGTCTGACTCCAGCAAGGCCTCCATCAACTTATTGGTGGACTTCTTGTATTAGAGTTGGCTCCCCCCCAGGTTGCTTATGATTAGATCGAACTTCACGTCTCAGATTATTTACATGAGGTCCTATCCTGTCGAGAATAGAAACTCGTGAAGCAGTTGGCAGCACTGCTTTGTTATTCAAGGCTGCGATATGTTGACTCTGCATGACCTTCAACGCGTCTTGTGCGCTTGCCAACTGTTGCTCCAAAGCGGCTCGCCTTTCGGTTTTAGAGTTGAAATTAGCCCACAGTTCTGCTAGTATTGTGTTTTCTTCTCCTGGAGAAATTAGCGTACTTTGGTCTAGAAGCGTCATTTCGTAGAGAGATAATCAACTATTTTCTGAGACAATGAGTTTGAGAACTTCGTTCCCAAAGACGGTGCCAAATGTAATAGCCTAATTTCGTGATCCGAACTTAGTCTTTACACCAAAGATATTCAGAATGACTAGTAAATAACAAATAACAATTAACACAAAGTTTAGCATGGAAAACCTTTGAATAGGTTAAAAACCACGACCTCTCTTTGAGGATTTAGAAAGATAGAGATATTTTATTGAGGATTGATAACTATTATAATGGAAGTTCTGAATAGTTTTGTATAGAGTGTTGAATGAGTATTCTTCCGTTCTTCATCAGGAATTCTCTGGTCTTATTTATAGGTCTTATAATATGGCCGTTTGACGACCATTACTATCATTAATTATGGACGTTACAATATATATTTGATAATCTTTTACTTGATTGTGTAACGGTATGATCTTGTTATTTTGTAACGGCTTCATTGATGATTATGTGCTTGTTGGCTCGAACTGTTGATGTAGAGGTCGAAAGTGATGACTAGGACTCTGTAACTGTATTGTGTCATACATTGTGCCACGTGTATGCTGATGAGGTCGAGTGGTCGTATGATGGCCAAAGATGAAGCATGAGTCCGAGATGCGGAATAAGCCACTATAATACTGAATCCTTTCGTCATTTGAATTGCCTATCATTACAATTCAGTTTAAAAAATCAATATGAATACATACCATGTCTACAACTAACTGTTTTTCACAATTCAAACTAACTTCTTTCACATAATACATCACACACAATTTGACCCATATTTATTTTGATCTACCCATACTCTATTCTACAGTTCGATATAATCAATTTACATATACTAATTCAGAGTTTAAGGCGTTTGATTAAAAAATCTTTTTTTCATTATCTTGAAAATGCACACTACAGAGTACTTTACAAGAAATAGTAAGTTATAGCAGATACTTCCTATAGATAGTTCTGCAGATTACAATCACTATCAGATATTGGCAAGACTTTTAAGTTCGCGTACCAGAAGCTTCTTCCACCTCTAAAACCACCACCTCTGCAAGAAAATGAAGATGGTTGTAACAAAGATCTTCTACCACCTCTCCACCTACAGAACCCAATCACTCACAGGATAGCGGCGATACTTCCTAACACGGACGCCGACATCCTCATCCTCCTCAGTAATGGCATCATCTGCAAGAAGACGAAGACACAATCTGCGTTGCTCACCAGCTACCACCAAATAATGGAACCACGACATCTGGTAGCTAGTAGTCATTATCCGCCTCCACTATCTCCTCATATGTCATACCATGATAGGAAGGATGAACTGATACAGGAGTAGGGAGATCTAGGGACTGTAACAAAACTAGAGTTCCTGTACTTTGGCAAGAACCCTAGCTTCATATACTTGGCGTCTGGTACTCACCATTATAACTACAAAGAATCTATAAAAGATATGTAAAGACAAAAGTACTTGCAGAAGAATAACTGGTAGTACAACAACAACAATATTTATAGAGACATAACATTCAATGCAGGGAAGGATTTCCAACGTAGTCATCATTAAAAGAAATAACTTCTTGGAAACCCAGCAACCAACTACAACAGCACTTCATTGCCTCAACCGCAATCAATACCACAACCCAGTCTCCAATAAATACTTTACAATTCCCAAATCAAACCCACATCAGTAAATTACATCATTCAATTTGTCAGACAATCTATTCAAATTCCAGATAACAAACTTGATGGGAACTTCTCAACTAAAGCCACCTCTGCCTTCAGTTGCGAGGGGGCAATTGTAGGGACTTGTCCCTCAAGCTGGGATAAACTCGAACTGATTCAATACCATACTCACGCAACACGCACGTGGCATACACTGTTATCAAATACACCTAGACCACGAACTGAAGAAGAACGTGACTCGAGCACTCCAAATGAAACGAAACAAGTCAAGGACACCTGCCTCATGCGAACTAGCAGTTACAGGTCTAACTACCATTTTTCCCCATTTTCAGAAGAATGTGCTCACACGCGAAAACGAACTGAGGATAAGGTCTATAAAAAGAATAAGATACAGATGAATAAAGACCAAAATTTTAGGCTCGAGAGATCTCAAATTGTATTCAAACATTCACTACTCTTGAACAATAAAGTTATTATTACTAAATCCTCAAGCTGAAGTCGTGGTTTTTATCTATTCAGAGGTTTCCACGCAAACCACCTGTGTCATCTTATATTATTGGTTATGTTAAATGTGTCACAGGAATATTCGGTGTAAGAGCTTATTCGAGCTATTACGAAATCAGGCTCTTGCACACACCCTTGGAACTGCCAAAAAATGTGCAAATACAGAGATTATGTAATTATATAGGTGACAATTAGAAACAATTTGAATTTCGGGACCAAAGTTTTTTTGTGCATTTATATAGGGTGCAAAAAGACAGGCTTCATAGTAATACTAATCAATATCCAGAGTAGTTGAATATATATTCACCTGCGCAAAATAATTATATGGAGATTAGAAATTCGGACCCGGGAGGAGAGAGGAAGAGGAATAGTGACAGAAAGAATATTATCATTGATGTTAAGGAAGGTAGTTGAGTGGTGATGCAGGCATGCAGCAAAGCAAAGATTAATCAGTTCCTTCCTCGGATTCACCCCAAACTAGTAGAAAATTCATATGTATTGAACCTTGGAAACTTACTATCATCCTTCCATTCCAGAATCCACACTACTGTTGCTATAGGTTCCCACTTCACAAATCATCGTATCTACTATTCCAATACTGATGACATTTCAGAGCGTGAATCTTCTTTCCATCATTGGATTTATGTTCAGATACCGAAGCTTTAACATGTTTGACGAAGAGTCAAATGGTCCGAAAGTGCTTAAGCCTATGCAAATCTTCCAATCAGAAACTAAAGTTTTCGCTCCTTTCACCGTCTAGCTCTAACGGATTATTAGAACAGCCATAGAGTCCTTACAGTAGCATATGTTTTTAGAAAGCATATGTTTAGGAATTTAGGGTGGCAACATCTTTTCCAGAAACCTTTTCAGCATAAATGTCCATTTTAACTCTTCATATATGTTTTCCACATTATATCCTCACAATAGCATATTTTAGATTTTTTTCCCCATTTCTGCTAACCACATTCACTACTCTCTCCTTATTAAACTCAATAATTTTCAAAATCTCATATTTTCCAGTAGTCTTTGACGGAATATTGAAGTCAAGGGGCACCAAAAGTTACGATGATATCCCAAATACCTTGAATACTAGATAACATCCACACATAAAAACACCATGGGTGAAAAGCACAGAACAAAAAATATATTTGACTTTAATTTCATGGTCTTTACAGTGATGTATAGACTGAGGAGCACATACATAGCTTTGAACCTGAAATATATAACATCTCCCAGGTGTAACGACATACATTACAAGTTACCTAATCCAACCTTGAAACTATTGCCGGCAAAACATCTATCTATTGTACATACCCGTTCTTTCTAGAGCACACATCCACCTGACTTTGGCTGCCCAATACTGGGCCCTTGATGCCACTGAGTTCTCATGCATTTTCTTCCATGGAAATCAACCCAGTTTCTGGAGATATTAACTGCAGCTTCTGAATAATCTGAAAGCCCAAGTTATCACTTTCCGAATCTTAAGCATTTGTTATGCTTTATTTCAGGGATGTTCTGCTCTTGAGGAGGATTTTGCTTTGCTTGTTTCACAATAGATAGCTTTTCCATTGCGTTCATGAACTTCCGTAAATGTTTTATGTATTCAGGATAAGTTTCCAGGTTACAGTGCCCACCTCCATTGACCCATAGGGGGTCATATTTTTCTTTGGACAGTTCCCATAACCGCTTCCCGTGGGACAAATCCACGATATCATCATTAGTTCCCTGCAGAGATTCCGTTCAGACGTTTAAGCACCATCACAAACAACTGAATATCATAGGGAAGAACATGAAGTTTACACAAACGGAACTAAAATAAAAGCAAAGAGAACAAAAAGTTGCCTACAAGTTACATGGGAAACAGGACTAAAAATAAAAGTAAAACCGTCTAACAGATAAATCTCAACCAAATTTGGAGAACAAAAAGTTGCCTACAAGTTTCAAGGGAAAATGTGAAAATTTATACAAAGCGAGATGGACAATTTGTTTTATTATACAATGTGAAAAGTTACTGTAGCACCCCATTTTTCTTTTTCTCCTTTGTGTTTCACAGTTGCTATTTACTTAACTTGCTCTAGGGTGTACCATAGTATGTGTTCATGAGCTTTTGAAATTGAGGAAAACTTGGTCAACACCACCACCGTATTTCTCCCTAATTCTTCTCCATCTCTCTATCTATCTCCTCCATCAACCCATACTTTAGAGACTGGTTTGTGAGAAGTATTACGCTAAACTCCAAATTCTCAATCGTGCCTGTTTTCGGAGTGGGTTGGGTATTGCTTTCGTTGGGCATTGTTAGGTTGTTCTTCGCTCCTCGTTTTTAGCAAATTCCGAATTAAGGCAAGTGCCATTATTGCTCGTCATTGTTCTTTGATTGGAATAGTGTTGTAATTATAGATAATATGTTATGTTTAGTAGGTGATTGTACTTTTATATAATTAGTGATTGAGCGTACTCATCGTAATTGTTTCACTGCAAATTTTACAGCTTGTTATACAACTATTTTAGAACTCATAATAGTAAGTCTGTTACTAGGAAAAGGAATATATCACTAAACCAATTTTTATCAATTAGTTGCTTCTGTTGTAGTTATAAATTGATACTATAATAGTTTCTTTTTTATTACAATAAGGGCAGATTTGTATATTATATACATAATGCATATATGTTCAGTAAGGCAGGCTTATTTAAAATATTTCAGAAAGCATAAGTGTTTAGTATAAGGAAGATTTGCATAGTATTATATACATAATGCATAGATGTTCAGTAAGGTATCTATATATATATATAGATTAGTGTATAAGATAACTTGTAACGTTATTAATTATGCCCTTGTCTATATCAATAGCATTGGTAGTAGTAATTGGTGCCCTCATGTTCAGCCCTTTAAATTATAGATGTTCAAGTTGGACCTTGATGTTAATCAAGAGGGTACTAAGCATAAACCTAAATATGTGTAAGTGTCAAGAGGTGGCTTAACTTAGCCACGATTATAGGACTTTACTGATATAACCTTTATTAAATTGAGGTAGAAAGATCATTGATAGTCTGATAGTATAATATCATCGACAGAGTCCTCACTCCTATAATTGTGAGGGTAGAAAGGTCGTTGAGCATAAGATCGCCAATCATATGATATAGTCTCATTGCCTATAGAGCGAGGACATATAGGTCATTTTGATTGAGTGTCGGTCTCTTAAATCATTCATGCATAGGATAACTTAGAGTCGTGTACACATCAGGGCTATGATGTCAGGTCCTTGGGTTCGATTCCCTAAACAAAAGATTCGGGGACTGTTTATCAGTGTTCCAGGGTTGCAAGCCCCTAAAACTCTTCCCCAATTACATATTGGCTTTGATATTCTTTGTGAATACTTCCCGTGGGCATAGATCTCTAAAAGTAAAAATAAATCAGGCTTTAGGCCTGTAGATTGAAACTCCTTGACCACCTTGATCCGGTGATTTCCCCGTTAATTCCTGGCTCAATAAAAAGGAATCCGCCAATCCCTGGCTCGACAATAAGGGATACGCTTCTGTTGAGGACAGAAGGATGCGAGAGTGTGGTCCCACTGAATTAAAAGTGGCCCTGTGTACATCGTCTGTTAGTTATCCCCCACATCTAATAACACACTATAACTAATTTATAATATCGGTTGGCGCTGACGCTTAAAAAATAGCATTAATAATTGAACCTCATTTCCTCAAAGTATTGCATCATTTACATATATTTATAGGATATTATATCACACTAGTACTTTTGTATAATAGAACGGTCTGTCATGTTCAGTGACCGGTAATAATTATGTTTGCTGACGCCATGTGCGCTATATTTTTTCACAGAAGGCCGAGCACGGTATGATTTTGCTTAGTGAGGCTTGGTTGATCATTTTTGGGATTCTTTGGAGTTCTATTGGATCGCTAAGCTGTTATAGGGTATTTATGATATTTATTTCATATTTCATTGTCGTAGTCTTATTCTCGTTTTTAGAGTTTGTTGAGAATTTTATTCATTCTATTCATTTTAATATAACTGAATTATTTTCCGCTGTGTTTAGTTGGTAAGTAGATGTAGTAATTTCTTTAGAAATATAATAAATTTGTGGGGCTTCATCCGTGGGATGCCCGCCTTGTTATGCGTTAGAATTTGCTTTATGATTTTTATTAGAAGGCAAATTTTGGGGCGTGACAAACTTGGTATCATAACGCTAGGTTAAATCCTTAAGCAGTTTAGATATTATAGTAAAACTCGTTGATTCTTTTCAGTTTTTCTCGATTTTCTCAATTTTTACCTTTTTGCGCGTTTACTGATTTTATTTGCTTTTATCTTGTCTAGATGGTGCGAGGACGAGGTAATGGGGATGTTGCTGCTATCCATGCTGTTGTAGGTCGCGGTGCTCAAGTGTCAGTTCCTCGCGTACCTGCTGCAGCACGTGGTTTGAGAACCAATGTCCTTCGGGGACGTGATTTAGGTCGTGGTGTGGGACGTGGTGCATTACCGGTAGATGAGGTTGTCGCTGAGACTTCGGTTCACGTGGGACAAGATTTCGTTCCAGAGGTTACTCAAGAGGAGATTATTGTGCCACCTATTCCTGTTGTGGTTGTTCCTACTGTGGTTCCTCCGGGGGATTTTCAGCAAGTATTTCAGATGTTCATGCAGCAGCAGAATGCAAATCACGGGTTGGTACCACCGATGGCTTGGGCAGAGTTCAAGGTCAAGTTCTTTGAGCAGTGCTTTCCACAGAGCTTCAGACATCAGATGACAACTGAGTTCTATCAGCTGACTCAGGATAAGATGACTGTATCACAGTATGAGGCACATTTTACGGAGTTGTTTCGTTATGCTCTAGCACTTGATGAGTCCAAGGTTGCGAAGTTCATGGAGGGTCTTATTTCGCCTATTCGAACTATATACAGAGGTTTTCTTGGGCAAACTTATGCGCAGTTTGTTTCACGAGCTCAGGAGTTTGAGCAAGACTATCAGAGTAATATCAAGCAGAAGGAGTATACGCGGACAGATAAGAAGGAAGAGGGTGATTCGTCTGTTAGACAGGGTCACCAGGGGCATAACAGAAAGAGTCAGAGGGATGATAGACCTTTGGGCTCGTATTCCAGGTCCTTGTTTTTCTTGCGGAGAGCATGGCTATCTTGCTAGGCGTTGTCTTCGTAGGGAGGGGCAATAGTTTTAGCAGCGATCCCATGAGCATGGTCAGGGACATCGTCCGCAGGGTCAGTTTCAGCGTTACCAGACTCCGCATCAGCAGGGTCAGAGTCAGGTTCAACATCAGCAGAGACAGACTCAATAACATCAAAGTCAAGCTCAGGCTCAGGGTAGAGTGTTTGCAGTCCAGCGTGATCAGAGTGGAGACAAAGCGGTGATGGAAGGTACTTCATTAGTATTTCATACTCCTCTTACAGTCTTATTTGATACTGGTGCATCATATTCTTTTATTTCATACATCAGCATGTGTTCCTTAGGTTTAGAGCCTGATACTTTAGAGACTCAGTTGACTGTGACTACTCATTTGGGTAGTTCAGCCTCGCTTAATCGCATTTGTAAGGATTGTCCCGTTGTCGTTTGTGATTTTGTTTTACCTGCAGATTTGATTGTTTTGCCTATTGAAGAGTTTGACGTAATCCTCGGTGTGGACTGGTTGTTTACCCACCATGCCAGAGTTGATTGTTGTGAACGATCAGTTACTTTCTATAGACCAAACTAGGAGCAGTTTCAGTTTAAGGGTTCGGGTATTTCAGATTTACTTTATTCGATGTTAGCGTTTCTCCAGACTGAGCCAGTTGAGATGTATATCGAGCAACTTCCAGTAGTCTCCGAGTTTCAGGATGTATTCCAAGAGATACCGGGATTGCCGCCGAGAGATGCTGACTTTGGTATCGACTTAGTGCCTGGGATGGAACCAATTTCTCGTGCAGCGTATCGTATGGCTCCTGTTGAGCTGAAAGAGCTCAAGGACCAGGTTAAAGATTTATCGCAACAGGGTTTTATTCGTCCAAGTGTTTTGCCTTAGGGTGGTTTGATGTGGTTGTGTATTGATTATCGGCAGTTGAACAAGGTGACAATCAAGAATAGGTATCCAATACCTAGGATTGATGACCTGTTTGACCAGTTGAGGGGAGCCCAGTATTTCTCCAAGATTGATCTAAGGTCTGGTTATCACCAACTTAGAATCAAGGATGGGAACATTCCCAAGACTGCTTTTCGGACAAGATATGGCCACTATGAGTTTGTAGTTATGTTGTTCGGATTGACTAACGCCCCTGCGGTCTTTATGGATTTGATGAACTGAGTTTTCAAACCATATTTGGATCAATTTGTCATTGTTTTTGTGGATGACATCCTGATCTATTTGCGGTCGAAGAAGGAACATGCAGAGCATTTACGGACTGTCTTGCAGACACTTAGAGAGCATAAGCTTTATGTTAAGCTCAAAAAATGTGATTTATGGCGGGAAGAGGTCAAGTTCTTGGGTCATGTTGTGTCACGAGATGGTGTAGTCGTAGATCCTTCGAAGGTTGAGGCTGTGTTAGATTGGCAGAGGCCTAGTACTGTTACTGAGATTCGCAGCTTTCTTGGTCTAGCGGGTTACTATCGCAGGTTTATAAAAGACTTCTCACGGATTTCTGCGCCATTGACTCGTTTGACTAAGAAGGAAGTCAAGTTTGTCTGGGATGACAAATATGAGCATGCGTGCGCAGAGTTGAAGACTAGACTTACTACGGCACCGGTTCTTACTCTTCCTTCCGAGGAAGAAACATTTGTGGTTTATACTGATGCTTCGTTGGGTGGTCTAGGAGGAGTGTTGATGCAGAATGAGAAGGTGGTTGCTTACGCTTATAGGCAGCTTAAGATCCATGAGAAGAATTATCTGACTAGCCACAATTGTTTATGTTCTGAAGATTTGAAGACACTACCTTTATGGCGAGAAATTCCAGATCATAAGAGCTTGAAGTATTTGTTCACGCAGTCAGAGTTGAACATAAGACAGCGTCGAAGGATGGAGTTCTTAAAGGACTATGAGTACAATTTGCATAATCACCCGGGTAAAGCCAATGTTGTAGTCGATGCCTTGAGTCGCAAGCCACGTGGCATTATGGCGAGTATGATGGTTAGAGAGTGGCAGATATTTGAGACGCTCTCTGAGTTTGGGTTGCAATTTGGTTCTGAGTCCTCATATTGCTTTTTGTTTAGTGTTGTTGTTCAACCTTTGTTGATTAGTCGAATTGTTCAGGCTCAACAACAGGATGCCAAGTTGCAGTCCTAGAGCGCAAATAGTAGTTTACCAGATTAGGTTGTTGGTTCAGACGGTAGTATTCATTTTCGTAGGCAATTGTGTGTTCCAGACGTAGCAGAGTTGAAATGTGAAGTTCTGGACGAGGCGCATCGTACTAGATTTATTGTTCATCCTGGGGGTACGAAGATATATCAGGACTTGCGCAGACACTATTGGTAGAATAATATGAAGCGCGAGATAGCTAATTATGTTTCCAGGTGTTTGACTTGTCAGCAGATGAAGGCAAAGCATCAGAAGCCGGCTGGGCCGCTTCAGCCTTTACCTATTACAGAGTGGAGATGGGAGCATATTTCTATGGATTTCGTTAGCGGTTTACCCAAGGCTCGGAGTGGTTTTGATTCTATTTGGGTGATCGTTGATCGGTTTACTAAATCTGCACATTTCCTTCCAATTCGCACTAGTGCATCTAATGGATAGCTTGTCAAGGTTGTATATCAATGAGGTGGTAAAGTTGCACGGGGTACCAGTATCCATTGTTTCGGATCGAGATACAGGGAGGTTTTGGAAGAGTTTCCAGGAAGCTTTGGGCACGTCTTTGGATTACAGTACCGCATTTCATCCACAGACAGATGGGCAAACCGAGATAGTTAACCAGATCATGGAAGACATGTTACGAGCTTGCGTGATGGACTTCAAGGGGAGTTGGGTTGACCATTTACCTTTGATAGAGTTCGCTTACAATAACAGTTTTAGTCGAGTTTTGGTATGACACCATTTGAGGTGTTGTATGGTCAACCGTGTCGTTCTCCTACATGCTAGGCAGAGGTTGGGGAGAGGAGTTTGCTTGGGCCAGAGATAGTTCAGCAGACGACTGACATATTGGAGTTATTCGTGACCGGTTGCATACAGCACAGAGCCAACTGAAGAGCTATGTAGACACCCGTCGTAGGCCGCTGGAATTTGCGGTCGGAGATCAGGTTTCACCTACGAAAGGGGTGATGCACTTTAGCAAGAATGGTAAGTTGGCAGGCACCTAGGTTTGTTGGGCCGTTTCAGATCTTGAGCAGGGTTGGGGCAGCCGCTTATCGCTTAACACTACCGCCACAGATGGACCGTGTCCATAATGTATTTCATGTATCAATGTTGCGTAAGTATGAGAGAGATTCGTCCCATGTGATCGATTGGCAGCCGCTGCCGCTGGTGATTTGAGAGGATGTTCGTATGAGGAGCAACCTATAGTGATTTTGGATCGTAAGGATCAAGTGCTTCGGACTAAGACCATTTTGTTAGTTAAGGTTCAGTGGAGCAATCACGGTAGTGATGAGGCTTCATGGGAGCGCGAAGAAGATATTCGCGAGCGCTATCCTTCTCTTTTTGATGAGTCAGGTACGCCAAATTTTGAGGATGAAATTTCTTTTTAGGAGGGTAGAATGTAGCGCCCCGTTTTTATTTTTCTCCTTTGTGTTTCACAGTTGCTATTTACTTAACTTGCTCTAAGGTGCACCATAGTATGTGTTCATGAGCTTTTGAAATTGAGGAAAACTTGGTCAAAACCATCACCGTATTTCTTCCTAATTCTTCTCCATCTCTCTCTCTATCACCTCCATCAACCCATACTTTAGAGACTCTGGTTTGTGATAAGTATTACACTAAACTCCAAGTTCTCAATCGTGCCTATTTTCGGAGTGGGTTGGGTATTGCTTTCGTTGGGCATTGTTAGGTTGTTCTTCGCTCCTCTTTTTTAGCAAATTCCGAATTAAGGCAAGTCCCATTATTGCTCGTCATTCTTCTTTGATTGGAATAGTGTTGTAATAATAGATAATATGTTATGCTTAGTAGGTGATTGTACTTTTATATAATTAGTGATTGAGCGTACTCATCGCAATTGTTTCACTGTAAATTTTACAGCTTATTATGCAACTATTTTAGAACTCATAATAGTAGGTCTGTTACTAGGAAAAGAAGTATATCAGTAAACCAATTTTTATTAATTAGTTGCTTCTGCTGTAGTTATAACTCGATACTATATAATAGTTTCTTTTTTATTACAGTAAGGGCAGATTTGTATATTATATACATAATGCATATATGTTCAGTAAGGCAGACTTATTTAAAATATTTCAGAATGCATAAGTGTTTAGTATAAGGAAGATTTGCATAGTATTATATACATAATGCATATATGTTCAGTAAGGCGACTTTGTGTAGGCATATATATATACACAAAGTCTGTATATATATATATATATATATATATATATATGTATATGTTAGTGTATAAGATAACTTGTAACATTATTAATTATGCTCTTGTCCATATCAATAGCATTGGTAGTAGTAATTGGTGCCCTCATGTTCAGCCCTTTAAATTATAGATGTTCAAGTTGGACCTTGATGTTAATCAAGGGGGGTACTAAGCATAAACCTATATATGTGTAAGTATTAAGAGGTGGCTTAACTTAGCCACGATTATAGGACTTTACTGGTATAACCTTTATTAAATTAAGGTAGAAAGATCATTGATAGTCTAATAGTATAGTATCATCGACAGAGTCCTCACTCCTATAATTATGAGGGTAGAAAGGTCGTTGAGAATAAGATCGCCAATCATATGATATAGTCTCATTGCCTATAGAGCGATGACATATAGGTCATTTTGATTGAGTGTCAGTCTCTTAAATCATTCATGCATAGGATAACTTAGAGTCGTGTACACAGTAGGGCTATGATATCAGGTCCTTGGGTTCGATTCCCTAAACAAAAGATTCGGTGACTGTTTATCAGTGTTCCAGGGTTGCAAGCCCCTAAAACTCTTCCCCAGTTACATATTGGCTTTGATATTCTTTGTGAATACTTCCCGTGGGCATAGATCCCTAAAAGTGAAAATAAAGCAGGCTTTAAACCTGTAGGTTAAAACTCCTTGACCACCTTGATCCGGTGATTTCCTCGCTAATTCCTGGCTCAATAAAACGGAATCCGCCAATCCCTGGCTCGACAATAAGAGATACGCTTCTGTTGAGGACAAAAGGGTGCGAGAGTGTGGTCCCACTGAATTAAAAGTGACCCTGTGTACATTGCCTGTTAGTTATCCCCATCTAATAACACACTATAACTACTTTATAATACCGGTTGGCGCCGACGTTTAAAAAACAACATTAATAATTAAACCTCATTTCTTCAAAGCATTGCATCATTTACATATATTTATAGGATATTATATCACACTAGTACTTTTGTATAATAGATCGGTCTGTCATGTTTAGTGACCGGTAATAATTGTGGTTGTTGACGCCCTTTGCACTATATTTTTTCACATAAGACCGAGCACGGTAGGATTTTGCTTAGTGAGGCTTGGTTGATCATTTTCGGGATTCTTTGGAGTTCTATTGGATCGTTGAGCTGTCGTAGAGTATTTATGATATTTATTTCATATTTCATTGTCGTAGTCTTATTCTCGTTTTTAGAATTAGTTGAGAATTTTTTTCATTTTATTCATTTTAATATAATTGAGTTATTTTCTGCTGCGTTTGGTTGGTAAGTAGATGTAGTAATTTCTTTAAAAATATAATACATCTGTGGGGTTTCATCCGTAGGATGCCCAACTTGTTATGCGTTAGAATTTGCTTTATAATTTTTATCAGAAGATAGGCTTTGGGGCGTGACAGTTACATAAGAAGAACATGAAATTTACAACAACAGGACTAAAATAAAAGTAAAACTATCTTAGCAGATAACTCTCACAACCAAATTTGGAGAAAAAAGTTGGCTACAAGTTACAGGGGAAATATGTGAAAATTCACACAATGCGAGATGAGGGCAATTTGATTTATTATACTATACAATAAAGATGTCGAATGTCGAATGTCGGTATCTGAGATCCACAACCTGAATAATAACAATTTCACAAACCGGGATCTCTTTCACTGCATACATCATCCAATACAACCTCTTAAAAGCTATTTTAGAGGCAAAAATGCTAAAAACACATTTTCAAACTTTCGAAGTTGGTAGTTATTTTAGCTTTAGCAGTTCTCTCTCCTCAAACATAGCTAGAAATGAGAGAGAAACAAACTAGCCACATAAGCAAGATGCTTGGGTGGAAAATATTTTTTAACCACAATTAAATAGGGATCACATACTGTGAGGTCTACCCTCATTTCGGGGAATATAAGGCCCCTCTCTTTGGATGCCACGTGTCTCACTAACTCCCTCATCCCTTGATTATCTCCTTTTTAATCTTTTATTTTTCAATATACCATAATTACCCTACCCTCATTTGGGGGAGTATAGAACCCTCTTTTTAACTAACACATCTCCATCACTTTTCAGCTTTCTTAAAAGACTATCGAGACAAAAAAAATCGTTATTAGTGGCTCGTGCTACTAACTCTATTTCATTAGAGCTTTGAGAAACTAAATAAACCTAACTCGGTGAAACAATAAGAGTCATGTAAACTTTTCATAAGCAAAGAAGAAAGTAGCTTCTACACGTTCTCAGACAATCAAACACAACTTTATTATTTTTATTTTTTTCCCGTGCTAACATCCATGTAAACTGTATTCTGCCTAAGATACTGATTGTGAAGGAAACTTTGCAATTACATTCTGCTTCTAATAATATTGGGGACTTATCATAGAACATTACAGAACTTTGCACCTCATTGCTTCTCCGTCTTTTCAGGGGTAGGTACTTCAATCACACCCTTGAGTCCTTTTCGAGGAACATAATCTTGTGACTCATATCTAACCGTTGATGTTGCACTATAATTCATTGATTAAGATACATAGATTAACCTCTGCTATGGTTCGCAAAAGATAAGAAGGTAAATAAAAATTGTGCAGAATTGTTCAACAAGCATCATCATATTCAAGAGAGGAAAGGGAGAGAATCAACGGAGGTTGAAAATGTAAGGTAGACGATTTTACTAAAGAGAGGTGCCCTACACTTTCGAAATGAGAGTAGGGCAATTATGGGATTAGTGCAAAAGAAAAATTAAAAGAGGAGACAATCAAGGGAGGAGGGAGTTAATGAGGCATGTGTCATCCAAAGAGAGGGGTCCTATACTCCCCAAAATGAGGATAAACCTCACAGTAGACGCGCCCAATTAAATAGGTGGAAAGTGTTTGAAAAAGATAAAAACACTGCTCATAAATCTCCCAATAGATTCTCGACACGTGACATATGTAGTTAGCTAATTTGTGGAGTTTGATTTATGAGAGAAAACAAAAATCTCCTTTTACGTCAATCTACTTTATGGCTAGGCGCTTAGGCTCTAAAAAGCCTTTTTAGAGAGGAAAAATGCATAACACAATTTTCACTCTCCAAACTAGTGGTTATTTTAGCTTTAGTCATTCTCTCTCCTCAAACTGGTGGTTATTTTCACTCTCTTCATAATCACCTCCTTGCTTGGTAACCATTAATGTTAACCTACTTGATCATTACTTACTTATCCTTGCTTCCACCAAATTGCTTAAATAAGTCACCTCCTTCTTACCTCTTCCATCCCATTAAAGTTTAGCCTCCTTCCTCCCTTCTCCATTATTACTCCTGATTTAAAGTTAACCTACTTGCTTTCTTTACCATTAAAACCCATCAGCTTGCTTGCACAAAACCCTTGTTTCTTATTGAGATGCTAATCATTACATCCAGTAGTGTAGGAGAAAGGGAAATCTAGCCTTGAGAAGAAAAACAAGAGTTCTTGCTTGTGTGATTCCTTCCAAGATATTGGGCTGAAATTGGTTTAAGGTAGATAAGAGAGAGATACTTGCTTGGGCTAAACATCGCCATTGATTTATCACTTGTTTATGGGTCGAAGAGAAGATGGGAAGAGTATTTGTTACTGTAAGTAGTTGGAGTTTGATTTCTTGTAAGAGTTGCCTTTAATGGGAGCTTATTAGCTGGTTTGTCAATCAAGGTACTTGGTTAATGTATGCAGGATATTTATTTGGTTCGCTCCAGAGGTACTTCCTTGCTTGAGCTCATGGAGTTGGTTCAGGTGCTTACTTATTTGAGTCCAGATGTACTGCTGATATTTGGACTTGGTTGGTTCTCTTGTCCATCATTTTCTGTAGTTAAGCAGTTCATTCTTCAACGTCTTCGGCAGGTTGCACCGAATTAAGGCGAGTTTTCTTCCCTCGACATCAAAACTGTTATATTGATTTTTGAGTAGTCTTTTATAATTAGTAATATTAATACATCTTAGAGCTTATGAATTAGAGTACTAGAACTGTTCCTTGGCACGAGTAGTTAGGTTCAACAATTAGTAAAGATATACGGACGACGTGGTTGTTAAGACATATACATCTCGTTTAGACATATACATCATCTTTACTATATATATCATTTCATCATCTGCAAAATTATTATCTCTTATTAATACTATTATCATCTCATTAGTAAGTATAGTTGTTAAGCTATTTTGGGAAGTTTGTAAGCCGCGACTTGCTCACACTCGCAATAAAAACATTTCAAATCTAGATATGTAACTGTTGCAGTGGTAATTCTGTTGAAACGCTCTAGCTGGAAGGTTATTACTTTGACCAAATTTGTTGCGATTTGTTGTACTATAAAGAGTTTAGTTCCAGAGATTGTCGCCTCTAACCTGTTCACGTTTGTAGAAATTTTGAATATAGTTAACGTTATACTATTATTCCGCTGTCAATTTATTCTTTATTACTCTGACATGTGCACCAATAGATTACTGAGCCAAACCCTTTATTGGCTTGGTTATTTGTGGGGACCTGAAGTCCTCAAATTTTAGTAATTGGCTTGATTTACTAATTATTGGATTTTGGGGTTTACAGCTCATCTCTCATAGATCTCCCAAAAGTTTCTCGATATGTTCACATATGTAGTTAGCTAACTTGAGGAGTTTGATTTTTGAGAGAAAACAAATCTCTCCTTCCACTTCAATCCACTAGCATTAAATAGCTAGTCTACAGTGGACGCTCTTACACAACTAGAATAAAAAAAGTGGACGCTCTTACACATAACTAGAATTAAAAAAATTATACTGGATCTTTCTTTTTCCTCAAAGATACGACAAAATGAGATTTTGTCATTTAACTAATGGGGTACTGGACGCCCAATTCACTCTCTAAATGGAAGGGAAGGCACTTGCAAACTCTTGCAATAAAATTCTAGGTGAGAAACTATTGTGTGGTATTATGTAACATGGATGCGCAGCCGTGCTAATCTTCTCTTTATTGTTCAAATGTTATCGATTATCCTAGAAGGGACTTCGCATATAGAGTCAGAATATGCAGAGCTGTAAATAGGAAGAGATCTGTCACAGGTAATGTCTATACAACTGGTAGTGGACCATATATTGGGTTCCACCCATTGTACTCCATTTCAACAATCAGATGGCAGATATCTAGCTAAACACCAAGATTGATACGACAAGTACAGAAACCCACTATCATGTGATATGTCTATACTACTAGAGTAAGTAGACTTGAATGAGAAAATATACACTGGCAGAATGCATCGGATATGCTCAAACGGCTACAAAGGAGAAGTTAAAGCATTGCTTAAATCCTCAAGATGTGGTGTTTTTTTTGGAGATGCTCTAAACTAGGAATGTGCGCACACGCACACATACATGTATATAAAGCAGATTTCCCTGCACACACTGATGTAGAATTGTCGCCGAAAGCAAACATCAATAATAAAGCACCAAAGGAATTTATCGGTTCCACGGAGCAAATTAATTAGGATTCAAAATTTTACCAAGGGGAATTTAAATTCTCTCTCAAAGAGTCATATTCTCTACAACTTGAGTGCCAAGACTCCTTGTGTGTTCAACGTCACCAACCGCAACGTGAGTACATGACTCCCAGTCACCAAGCATAAAGCCTTATCTTCTTAAGTACATTTGTGTCCTGGGAAAAATTAAAACCCCTACATAAAATTCGTGCATTTGATTTTGCTAAAATAAATTCTATGTGCAGAAAGAGTCATCCAAACAGACCAAGTACTAGAAGATGAAGCAAAGTATAGAAGAGGTAGAAACAATATTTACTACTTCTGGTGCAGGTTGGAAGATTTATCACATTGAACATCTACACTTGGGAAATGCTTGTGGGTGAAAATCTAGTTCCTGGGGAAGTAAATAAATAAATTAACTAAATCGAGCGTGTACGTAAGCAACATATCCATGACTTACAGAGAATGTGGGATGCTCTTGTTTAAGTCCAAATTTATCAAAAAAAAGTTGGTGAGCCGATAGAGAGTACTTGTTAGATTGGAAGGAAACAGAAGAAAGAACAGTCCTAGATTTCGGAAGGATTTCTGTATATATAGCAGAGAAATGCATAAGGAATGGAGGAGATGTCCAGATATACCTCTTTTCCGCCAGAAACTACTATAAGATAAAACTTTTGGACAGCCAAGAAACTCTTCCTTGTTTTTAGTTAATATCATGATAATTGCAGATGCATATGCATGCTGAAAGAAATAGAAGTTTATAATATGACAAGCTCTACTGCAAATCTACGATAAGAGATGTAAATCTGTATCATTCTTAATAGGGCTACATCACATGAGTAGTTAGGCAATAGTAAAATGTTAACATAATGTAAATCATCCAAATAAAATAGAAGGCTTACATGTATAACAAGAACCGTGCAGCTGACTTGCCGTATTTTGTCAATGTTCTGCAAAAAGAGCAGGGCAGTATCAACAAATTATTGAAGTACAAGTGGGGAATAAGACGAAGAAAATTGTTTGGAGACTTACTTTGAATATGTCGAACCAAAATGTCATCTTGACAGGATACAACACCCGTATGCCAGAAAGTATTGCACTATGAAGGACAACCGCCCTCAATCGAGGTAAGCGTGCAGCCAAATGTAGCGTGGGCCCACTTCCAACAGATTGTCCATAAAGAATAACATCTTCCTGTTTAACTCCATACTCTCTCTTCAAGCAATTGTAGACCGATTCTATGTCATAGTATGTATTGAACTCGGTTGGCTGTACTCAATACAAGAAGAAAACAATCGTCAGAATTACCAGTACATATGAGAGGAAGGAAATTTTCTCTCTCTAATTTTTTTCCATCAACTCATGATCACAAAGACGTAAAGGGGCAAACTCCAAATGTGTATCACACTCTTATTTCTTATCAACCGTAGAACTCTTAGAAGATTTTTTTTACTGTGTATGTAGAATTTACCTTGCCAGTAGACGCTCCGTATCCTGAGTAATCATAACTGCAGTAATTACAAATATGATTAATCAAAATGGTCTCTCAAATTCGGCCAGCCATTCCGGAATAAAAGAGGAACAATGCATTTCTTTAAATCTTTATGCTTTTAATTACAGTTATCACAAAATCATTCCAAGGAACTATGCACCTAGCATGCTCAATACTGACTCTAAGAATACGATGATGACTTGATGAGTGCTAAGAATACCAGACGAGTGAGTGGAATAGCATAGGTTATTAAATCAGTGCGTTTTTCACTGAACAGACAAATAGAATTTATCTCAAACAAGATCCTTGGAGGCCTTATTTTACCATCACAAATCTAGTCGTGGCTAAGATGAGATCATCAGATTTTAGCATCAACACATTAAATCAACTGGTTAACAAAGCCGATAACACACAATTACAAAATTGGTCTCAATAATCTTCTAACTCAATAACTTTATAAAAATATCTAAGAACATAAGCACCAAAATCATCTGAAAATCAAACAACCCCAGTTTTCAAAAGATGCCAAATTGAAACAAAACCCAGAAATATTACCTCATGATATTGACCCTAAGGTGAGCTCTGAGCTCAATAAACAACTCCAGCATCTGCCCCAAATCAGCAGCGTTCCCATGAGAATACAAGATGGTAAATCTAGCAAAAGGGTGTTTCCAAAAAGTAGCAACAATCTTATTTCCAGCTTTGGTGTCAACCAAATGCACATCAACATTCTTATCAGCTGTAACTCCAGAAAAAAAGAGTTTCCCATCTTCACCATTACCACTACTACCACCTTCTCTAAACACCTCATAAGTTGGTGGGTCTGGTGGAAAAAATGCAAATTTTGCAGCAACACTTGATGTTACATTTCCCATTAAAAAAACTTCAAACCCACTGATCATCAATCAAATTTCAACAACCCCATTATTGGATTCTCCTCTGTTTTTATCTTCTCTTCTTCACCTGTTTTGTTTGTTGTTAACAGAGAGAGAGGATCCGAGCAAGGTGGGATGAGCTGGAAGTAGTAGTGGCAAGAGCTACAGAGAGATTGGGATATACAAAGAAGGTTGAAATCAAGGGCTGAGATTCGGTCAAAAGCTACTACTGTTAAAGATCTGATGGTTAAAGAGAGAGTTTAGTTTTTTTTTTAAAGATTGGGTTCGGAGTCAGAGACAGAGTCAGACATACATTCTCTTTCAACTAGCTTTGGTTCCTCAGCCAACGGTAATTATCTGGCTTGTTTTGGACTCAAAGAGAGTTTTAGCTGTGTTCTGACCAAAAATAAACTCTATCTTTGCAAAGTCACCCTAGGGAGTCACTAGACTAGTATACCATGGGATGGTGGTATTGAAGCTCGAAAGCGGTCTAGGACCATGTATCAGAGGTTCTTGCCCCGCGTTAGGGTGGGTTTATCCTGACTTACCTGTTATGTGTGTCTACGGAGATATGATATACCCCTAGCAAATGTTGGTGATATATAGTCTCATATTGGGCATATTAAACCTGCTACCTTATTAAATCTCATTTGGATTCCATTGTATGTGCAGGGCATTCTTCTACGAGAGCAGCGGACCCCGAAGAGGTAGAGGCCATCTCGGTGATCAGGGGGGATGGAGATAGCGCTTAGTCTGGGGCTTGATAGGATTATTCTTCTGACAGACAACCAGCGCCTAGTTCGAGCTTTCTGAGATCATTCAGAGGACCTTTCCTGGGGTGCGCTCACTTGGGCACCTGACATGTACGCTTTAGCGGCGAGATTTCAGATTTTTTTTTTTGAGTTCGTTCACCGTTCATGTAATTTTGAAACACATCTCTTAGCTGCGAGAGGTGCAAATTTCCCCCCTTTTGTTTGTACCGAGGCCTCTAAGGCTCGGACTTTTGTAAACTCTGTTCTTACCCGCCCCTATGGGCGGTTTGTTTAATTATATATGTCAGCTTTGCGTTAAAATAAAATAAAAACTGCTACCTTAAAATATAATGTTATAGTGTTACTACTGTCATAGTCAATTGGTTTTGAGATGAATTTCTAATTTTAATGGCAAATGCTTGCAAAAGATAGAACTTGTACCTCTAATTCGGTGATTTGGAGAGAAAGATAATAAGTAAGAACTCTAAGAGGGCGAGGGAAATCGTGAGGGTATGAAAACGTCTAGAAGTACTCGTAAGGTGAAGAAGTTTCTTGGTGGACTTATAGTACTGATCAGGGGAAAGCTTACAGGACAGATGATCAGGTCATATTCTGAGATGGTTGTGAAGGCACAGTTGATTGAGAGCAGCTACAATGAATCCAAGAAAGCTAGGGAAAAGAAGGTTGAGAAGAGGACTAAGTCTACGGGCAAACAAATTGTTATGACCGTAACAGGGAAGGGTTACCAAGGGAACCATGGCTACTAGGGTTATTGGAAAAATAGAGGACAGAACAAGGATCAGGCAATACTAAAGCGGTTACGACTGTCGGGGCTCAGGATATACAGATTTCTTGGAGATTTTTTACAAAAAGTAAGATTAACTTAATCGAAAGTTACAATTGAGGGGAGGCAAGGCCAAGCCCAATAAACCCAAGAAGCATATAAGAGAGTCAAGAAACTTTAAAGAATCTAAAATAGCATACAAAAGGTTCTTCCACTTTTGTTAAGATGTTTGGTCTGCCTTGAAAGCTTTCCATGCTGCCATCAGGGAGTAATAGCTCCTTCTTAGAGACTTGAGAAGCTGACAAGTTAGCCACTTTTCAGCAGTGAGAAAATCTGAGTTTCTCAAATGAAGTCTTCATTCTATTCCATCTAGCTCTTTGTGGCCAGAGAACTTGATCATATGCATAATCAGTAATAGCTGTTTGAGAATCAGATTCATTCCAAATATTGTTCCAGTGATTTTGGATAGCCCAATACAAAGCGTCGACAATTACTTTATATTCCGAGAAAAAGAGAGTTTTAGTGCCTATCCCTTTTGTGAAAACTCCAAGAACCTCCCCTTTATGATTGTTTGCCACTGTGCCAATTCCAGCTTTACCCGGTGAGCCAATCGCAACAGCCCCGCAGTTTATTTTCACTTCCTAAAACCAGGGAAGAGCCCAAGTACAACTCTGAATTCTGGGCAAAGGTCTAGCTTTCGTGGGAACTCCCAAAGCTGCGATAATTTGAAGTTTAAAACAGTTATCCGCCATACTATTTCCAGAAAGACCTACAACATCTTTAACAACAACAAGGATTTTCCTTTTAATATCATTGAGGTTGAATGTATTCCTCTGGGAGATGTTTCGTATGTGATGAGGTTGGGCATCAGGCTTGTTTTTGTCCTCTTCGTGTTGGTCAGTGGCAACAACAGAGATTGGGAGTACAGGGCCATAGACAGGGACTGCCTCCACAGGGTAGAACTTTTGCTATAACGTAACGTGAGTAGTATGGTGGCAAACTAGTGGTGGAAGGTACACTTCTTGTATTTCACTCACCTGTTAGAGTTATATTTGACACCGGTGCTACTTATTCATTTAAATCTTATATTAGTATGTATTCATTTCGTTTGACACCTGAGACACTAGAGAGTGATGTCTGTTATTACACCTATAGGGAGATCAGTTACACGAAATCAAGTTTGTAGATACTGTTCGATTACTGTTGGTCACCTAGTATTTTCAGTGGATCTTATCCTGTTAGCGATTCAGGAGTTTGATATCATTCTGGGTATGGATTGGTTATCGACTTATCATGCCAGTGTCGACTGTTTCGAGAAGACAGTCACACTTTCTATTCCGGGCAATAAACCATTTTGATTTCGGAGTTCAGGTACTGAGGACTTGATTTGTTCGATTATTGCATATCTTGAGCTTAGACGTCCAGGGTTGACACCTATTGATCAAATTTTGGTAGTTTTCAAATTTCCAGATGTTTTTGTGGAGATACTAAGCTTCCCGTCGAAGTGAGACATTAATTTCTACATCGTTGGGGTTTATCCATTTAGGGATGCCCGACTTGTTCACGACCTCGAGATACATATTCTGACAGGTCTCGAGATATGAATTTTGGGGCGTGACATGGTGAAATTTTCAAAACATTTTTTTTTTACAATTGACATATTTTAATTTTTACTGCACTTAATGAATATAACTCCAAACCTTAAAAAAATACATCATGCTTTGCCGTACATGCCACTCTAGGTTCGGCTTGTACCACTTTAGGCTCGGCATGTGCCATATTTGGCCTCACCCAAAAATGGGTAGGGTCAAATGTAGTTTATGTTATGGTTTATCAATGAATCATTGGAGATGTTATTAAAATGAAAACATATAGACAAACTTTTATGTGTAAGGAACAAAGATATCCCTCTATGTTAACATACATACAATCACAAGTAGAATAATATAGATATATAAAGAGAAGAGAGAGGGTCTTTTATTAGATTAATGAATAACCTTCTTATAAGGGATACATCTTCTATAGATATATAAAGGAGGCTAGACAACTCTCTAAAACTCTATCCCATAAACCCTAAATTTATGGGCTTAGGGTTAGGAGACTTTAGGACACCCCAAACCAAGTTCGGGTGGGCCCCGGTCGACTATATCCTAACACACCCCCTTGGGCATCCCACATCTAAACGATTTGCCTAGTTAAATCCTCTGCCTAATTAAACCCCCTTGTGCAAAAAACTGTACAAGGAAAGAGTACAATCCTATGTCATAGATGGGTGGTGGGCGCACATAACGTTGCCTCATCAAAACCTCTAGCCAGTAAAACCCCCAGAAATAAAAACTATCAGAAAAAAGAGTACAACACACATATGCCCACGTCAGGTGGAGACTACTCCCCTTGTCATTTATCTCCCAGAGATATATTTCCTTGAGACATCAAAGAATACAAACTTCGCATGCCTAATCTATGTACCAATATCTTGAACGTAGGTACTAAACGTTCTTGAACGTTCTTGAACGTAGGTACTAAATTTTGTGAATAGATCTTCAAAGTTGTCTACTAAACTTTCTTGAACAATATAAATTTCATTCGCCTTCTGCAATTCGCGAATATGGAAGAACTTCCATGAAATATGTTTGGTTCTGTCATTTTCGATAAAAACCTCCATTGACTCACCATGCAGGCAATATTTTCTTCATAGAAAATTGTGGGTTTCTTCTGGGAAAAATTTAGTCCACAAGTTTTGCTGATGTGATTTACCATGGAGCGTAACCAAAAAAATTATTTGCCACCTTCATGAAGTGCGAGAATCTTCGTGTAGTTCGAGGATGTAGCGACTAGCGTCCATACATAAATACATAGACTATCTGGGAATGGCCTCTATGTGGGTCTGACAAATATCCTGCATCGGCGTATCCTATAATTATATGTTTACCATTTTTTGGGTAGAATAGACCCAAGTCTATTGTACTGGTTTTAGGTTCTGTAGAATGCGATTGGTCCCATTTCAATGCCTTTGGGTAGGAGCAAAACTATGGCAAGCCAAACAGTTTAATGAGAATAAGATATCGGGTCTAGTATTCCCGACTAATTAAAGCATAACACAAATTGTTCTAAGATAAGGTGTCTCAGCCCTAGGAGTTTCTCCCCCACATTTGGAGGGCGGAAGATGTCCTTATCCACCTCCAGGGGATGGACTATCATAGGCTCTTTCAATCTATGAGTTGCATCCATATCGACTAATGTACAAGTATACTACTACCAAAATATTCGATCTAGAAATTGTCACAATACTTAGTTCCCCAAGATCTTTCATTTCGAATTCCTTCTTAAGGTATTCGGCGATTCTCATGATCTCTCCTGGAGTTCTGATGATATCCAGATCATCTAGTACGCTGTTAGGATGACTAAGCCAGTATATATATTTTTAGTAAGAATGCATCAGTAGATAAGACTATTTGTAAAGTCCTCGACCTTCAAATACTCAGCCAGCTTACTGTGCCATAAGAGCTCTGATTTCTTTAATTAAGTAGTGACTTATCCAGATTTATTACATACACATCTCGTGTGTTGGGTTTAATTGCTTTCGATAGCTTATACCCCTCAGGTAGCTTTTTGTGGATGTATGTATCTAGTTTTTCGTATAAATACATGCAAATTACATAAGACACATGTCTAGCTTGTCCATGACAACTGACAGACCGATCAAGTACTGGAACATTATAGCGTTCATGAATAGAAAATATGTCTCATCGTAATCAATGTCAGGTCTCTTAGAGAATACATGAAAACTAGTCTCGCCTTGACCCAATGATCTCTTCGAGTTTATTATGTTTATGTACGAATTCCCATTTGTATCCGGCAAGCTCTATGACATAAATTTGCGCTTTGCTAGCGAGCTGGGTTCCGCTTGGATTCTAGATGCCCACTTTGGCCAATATACAACAACATACAATCATTTATAGTAAGTGATTCAGAATTCTCATCCTTGATGGCGAGAGCAGCAGCGAAGGTGAATGTGTTGTTGACAATCACTATTGAACAATCATGCGTTGTACCATTACAGATATAATAGATCGAGATCTCTTTATTATCATGTATATGTGCCATGTCGGGCTTGTCTTTTAATGCATAAACTAATCACGTAACTACTATTACCTGGTCGATGAGTGGTTCCATCCTTGATGAGCCAGCAACACCAATAACCATATCTTATCCTTCATTCTGGTGCTCCTCGGCCGAGAATACTTACTTTCAACGGTGTTCTGTGCTTAACACGAGTCTTAGATTCGTTTGTAGGAGACACGTGAGTTCCCTCGAAATGTCCAGCTATGTGGGTGCATTACTTGCAGGTAGATGTACCTTGGTCACTCTGGCAGTGTCACTGAATGCATCTAAGTAATTCATATGCATCATGTTACAAGTAAAAAATCCGTTGAACCTCGTTGTCATTCTCTTGTATAAATGGATATAGATGAGACAACGATGGTGTATCCCAATAAATTTTAGGACTCTTCTAAGGCATTATCTGTCATATCTCCCCCTAATGCTAGGAAATATGGTATCATCAATGTAATAATCTGCCATGTAGTAAATACGTTGCCAATGGGTTTTAAATATCTAAAGATAGATGACGAATCGTAACCCACATAAATACTAGGCCAACGTTGGGGACCCAACTTCGTGCATTGCAAAGATGTCCTCGACATATGTATGACACATTTGGATATGCACAGAAGGGCGACACTGGGCTCTCACCCAGTTACTAGTTGCTTTGGGAAATGCTGATAATTTGTTAACGGGTTAACTCTAATCATTGTTGTGGGGAGTAAGAATGCATGACCCACACACTAGCTAAAAGTAGTGAATGCAATAATAGTGGTTGAGCAATTAGCTCTAATCACTATATTAGGTTTGCCGTCAACCCAAGTTGGGTATGGAAATGGGGTACTCACAATGCTCAATTATCTATCCCATTAACGGTACAGTAATCATTAGATGCGCGGGAGGTAAACTCGCCAACTCCGTCAAGTTGTGTCGACTTGATCGGTCAATCTATGAATTGAGCCTGCAATTGAATGATATATTCAAAAAGTTGTGCATTGCGTTCCTAGTTGAGATAATAGGCAAACGTAAGCCTCCCCTCCAAGATGTGTCTATTATGACCATAAATACTCAAATGGGCTAATATGTGGACGGATAGATTCACATGTATCTCCATGGATGCACTAAAGAAAAGGTTAGAGATGTCACTCCACCTTGGTCATATTAGGACAAATAATAAACTTTCCTTTAAAGTAATCGTTATATGAACACTCTCTGGACCATCTCCTCTTTTAAGGAAAGTCGAGAAGCATTCCCGATAATCCTCCTCATTATCCTAGCCCCGATGAGTGTATTGGAAACCGTTCCAATATCGTTATCTGACCTTTGGATGTGAATTTAATGCACAAAATCTAACTGTCATTTTCTCCTATCATCTTCTACTTGATAACCACTAAAGCTTCAATAAATTCTTAATAGATTTAGCAGCATATAAAGTGGACTGAATACCTAGTATAGTGTCGTTAGGGAGTAATAATGTAGCACCTTTAGTGTCTTCTATCACGTTAATCAGGCCAATGATAGTCGTAACATCCCTGATGCGCAACGTTAAAGAAAAGAAATATTTTTATATCTCAAAAGGATCGATTGTGTAGTACTACTATCTCTGAGATATGTGGCAGCACTCATTCGATTATCAATAAATGCTCTATGAGCAGATATATCCATTGGGCATGTTGTATATTGTAGATCAAAACTAATATACATGGAATAAATTCAAAAATATTCACAGAACAAAATGACGTCTCATAGATGTAATACCTAATTAGTGCATATCATGAAAATTTGATGAAACTAACCAGTAAAGAAATTCGACTTAATCAAAGGTAGTACTAAAAGTAGTAGTAATGAAGTATAACTACTACTCGCAACAAACAAAGTTACTCCTTGATAATGTTTTTTAAGTGACATAACTAATCTATTGAGACTTTGCTACTGGTCACTCTTGAACATGATCCAAAACTGCGTAGGTATCATAGAAAAAATGTGGATACAAATTTTGCAATTACAATGTTTATGCCAGCCACGGTCACGTGATAAGTCAAGGGATGATCTCCTTGGATCGTCTGGGGTGCCTTGCAGTCCCGCGTCAAGTGTCCGACTCTTCCGTTTCCAGCTTCTAATTCTTCATTTTCCATTTTGGTACATAGGTAAACTTCTTGTTCCCCTTGCATGGTTATTGGTGGCTGGAATATAAATCATGTCGATGTTACCACTTCTCACCTATCCATGGTGTGACCTTGCTACAGCTTCCCTTTTGCCAAATCTGGCATTGTGCAACCCAAGCACATGCATATGCTTAGTAAGTATGAGCTTGTGTGGTCCTCAACCAATAGCTATCGTTTTACTCAGGGATGAGTAAAACTTAAATCAGGTAGTGAACTATCGAAGTGTGGAAAATGAATAAAATATTCTTAATATTGTTATCTTTCTCAACTATTTTTCCACATAATATCCTAGTAGAGTTGCATTACCGAAACGTAGTGATATAATACTAGAAGATAAGGGTAATCCATTATCAGGTATGCCTGACTATGGGGATAAGGGTGCAAGCAAAGCATTGGCTTTGTGAACTAGAGACTCGTTATTCTCAACAATAGTTTTTTCCTGATCTTGCAGAGGTAGATGGATCTCAGTGTCCATACAGGTCAAATTTGTTGGTACCAAATGGAGTTGTTGTATGGTAGGTAGTCAATGTACTAAGTGTCGCCAACATCCATTATGCATGTAAATTAATATCAGTAGTAATACTTAATAAGCATTCCCGGCATAAGGTAGTTCAAAGTATTCAAGGTAATGATTCTCAATCATTATTTATAGATAAACATTGTTCATGTCCTAATACTCATGAAGTGCATGTTAAATCTTGTATTTACACAATAAATTTGGAGATTTTAATGTTGAAGTGCGTTTTAATTGGGTCTTAGCCAAGACATTTATTCAAAACCACCCGATGTTGCGATCCTTATCTAACCACTAAGGGTGTTCTAAGCCTTAAGGTTCTATATAAAAAATGCATATTCTAGCCAAATGACCAATTTGTTTCAAATATGTGAAGATATTAGATGTTTAGCAGATGAGTGATTTTATCCCTAAATTTTGATTGAGTTTCCAAGGTAGGTTGATAAATTCTATCTTGGAACTAACGATCTATGAATATATGAGGTTGTTATAATGGCCCATATACTTCTAGATGTTATGAGGTAACATCTAATTACACCTAATTATGAAAAAGGGTTCCTTGGAAGCTGAGTTTTAGGAAGAAGACTATGTCAATTCTAAATTAATTTCTCAATAATGTCCTAGATATTATAGTGGTTTAGATATGACTTCAAGTCATGTCTGAAGTAGTATGTGTTACATGTTATCTCTGACCCTCAGTCAGAATAACTTAACATTCTAGGGGCATACAGAGTTGTACAATACTATTAGCTTTCGTAAGAAACTAGATAGGTTAAAACGGTGTACTCTAAATCTTATATAAGGGGTCAAGTAAACTATAAGGTGTTATTCCTTGAAAAAAAAATTCTTAAATTTTTTTTTCAAAAAATAGGGTCCCCTCAGGGGCAGGGCCTTACGGGAAAAAATTCATTCAACAAAAAAGGCATAATATAAGAGTCAGACCCGATATGGATAGCTGAACCAGGTCCAGATCTAGATTCTAGGTCTAAATTTGGATTAGACCTGGTCTAAACCATGTATCAAAATACCGAACCAAGTGTATTTATCGGCCCTTCACCATTCTAATTTTATCATGGTATTTTGATTTTATCACGATATTTTCGTCACTCAATATTTTTATCCTTAAAGAAAAAAAAAACCGGTTTATACCGAAGTATATGTATTTATCGATGATATTTTTGGTATTTTGATGTTTAACACGATAAATCGTAATGTTGTTTAAAACGAGTGGAGATGTGAAAGAAATATAAGAAAGTATTAAGAAAAATACCCAAGAAAAAGTGTAGGAATCTAAAAAAATATGTGAGCTTGGAAAAAAATGGAAAAAAGAAGTAAACGAATATGAGATAATCATTATTTATTGAGATAACCATTATTTATTACAACTTGGTATGAGCAATTCAAATACAAATTTTGACTTGAAGTCTAAGAATTGTCTCATAAAGTTATCAATAAACTAATACATATATAAGTGACGCAGCTCCTCAAATTCATTATTTTATGACTGTTGATTGACGTTAGAAGCATTCCAACAATACTCCTCCCACATCAAATGCTTAAAATAGAGATCCCAATTTCTTATGTGGTTCTCATACTCTTGTTGTAGCAAGTACGACATAATACTCAAGGGAGGGCATCCACTTATAACGATTACACTAGCTTTTTTTTCTTTGTGTGTAATTCAGTATTGACTATTCAAGAACATATCCATACTCGGAGGATAGGTCAACGTACGAATGTTCGTTACCAAAGAAACCTCCAGATGAGCTGATTTGCTGAGCATCGAAGGGGGATGAATGTGGGTAGTAGTATACCGCCTATGCTCATAGCATCAAAGTGCGATGAAAGAGAACCTGTATCATAACTCCCACGAAATGAACCTTCGCCAAGTCTTTGTGATCTCCGTGTTCGACCTCGTCGATTTCCCCAATTAATTGATCTTTGATGGGAACCATGATCAGAATCTTGAGTAGCATGGTTAAAGTCGGCCTCTACACTAAAAGGAACATAATCCCCATGACTTGAGGGGTAAACACTTTTAACAGGATTATCTATTCCTCGACTAGTGCTACCAGAGTTACCTCTTTTATAATAAAATAAATTTCATACTCTTTTGGGTTTTGAGAATGTTAACAGTTAAAATCAATTATCTCTTAATACTATCAAATTACCATGATATTTTGGTGATAAATTGATAAAATCGTGATACATTAACGTGTTTTTCCACAAAACAAGGTATTGATGAATCACTGATAATATCATCAAAGTACCAAACCGACTAAAAAAAATCTTGATATTTATCATGGGTATTTTATTTTAATCTATGGTCTAAACTAGTCTGGGTCATAGTCTAGATCTGGTCGGACCTAGTCTAGACCGTGGGCTAGACTGGTCTGAACCAAGTCTGGACGGGCCTGGACTACCAAGTGTCATCACTACATGTCAATTCCTAGAACTGCTATGTGTCAAGGTATAAAGCTGTCACGTGTCAATTCCAGGAACTGCCATGTGTCACAACGATATCAGGACATATGTTAGTTCCTGGAACTGCCACGCGTCACCACGAAATCATAATACGTGCCAGTTCCTAGAACTATCACATGTCACCGTGTGATCAAGCCACATGTCAGTTCCTGGAGTTGCCATATGGAACTGTAGGATCAGACTACGTGTTAGTTCCTATAATTGCCACGTGTCACAGTGAGATGAAGCCACGCATCAATTCCTAGAGTTGTCACGTGTCATTATGTAATTGGCCCACATATCCGATGCGTCATCATATGGGTTTCTACCACATGTAAGTGGTCCATGTCACGTTAACAAAAGGTATCACTTTTGCCACGTCGGCGCGTAGGGTCCACATGCCATGTTAGCACGTGGGCCTGACCATGTCAGCATGTAGTACCACGTCAGCTTATGTGGGCCCAGTTACATCAGCAAGTGAAATGTTATATCAGCGCGAGATGGCCCTATCATGTCAGCGTTGGTAGGCCTATTCACATCAGCGAGTGTGTGAACTACGTTAGCTATCAGTGGCCCGACTACGTTAAGGAACAAAACTATCCCTGTATGCTAACACAGACACAATCACAAGCACAATAATAAAGAGAGATAAAAAGATAGAAAGAGAGAGAGAGAGTAAACATTTTATTAGATTACTGAATAACCTTGTTACATGTGATGTATCCTCTAGGAATGATGATCAAAATCGTCAATCGGGTAAACTTCTCGCATTAAGGTCGCGACCCTATCGCAGGATTTTGATTGTGAACTTTTCAACACATCTCCCTCTTTCCCACCTACTAGATCAATTGCACGGTGAACCTCCCTCTCCGTCGTCTCTTCGAGGTGTTTCATCTTCAAGCCATCTGTATCGAATTTCTTCGAATCCTCTACCACAACTCCCGCCTCAATCTCATTAGAGTTCTCAAGCATCTCCAACGCTTTCCTTATTAGATCTTTATTTAAACATAAAAGCGTTTACAGTCCATGACGATTCGGAATTTGTACTTCATTGGCTTCTCTCCAATTAAGTATGTATTCGTTATTTTCTAATCTCTGTTGGTACCAATTGTCCATGCAGTCTTCTACTTTGTAGTCTTTTCACCTGAACTTGTCTCATAATCCTTACATTGCTGTAGTAGATGCCGAAATTACTGTAGCAGATACCAAAATAACTGTAGTAACGCAAAAATTACTATAGCAGATACCAAAATTATTTTAGCAGCGCATAAATCACTGTAACAATCAATAATAAAGAAGGCTTGATAACTCTCTAAAACTCTAGATTTATGGGCTTAGGGTTAGAAGTCTATGGGACATCCCAAACCCAATTTGGGTAGGCCCAACCGACTATATCCTAACATTAGAGCATCCACAACAATTAGGTGGATTCTGACGTGGCAGAGTGAATTTTTTTCCACCCTCAAATCTACCTCAAATGGTTCCCAGCAGCTAGGTGAATCGGTGACGTCTGGGTAGATTTTGGGTAAATTCATGTCATGCGGTTCAAAAGGGCGTGTAGTCAATGAGCCAGTAAGATTAAAACACGTGTCAACAATCCAGTCGCTCCCAATGCGCACACTTCAAAACTGCGTATAAACACGTGTCAACAATCCAGTGGCTCCCATTGCGCGTACTTCAGAACTGTGCGTAGACACAACGTTCAAGATTAAAACACGTATCATTTTCTTATTGGCATGAACTTGCCGCGCGGTTTAGAAGTGGGTTGAGAGTTGGAAGGCTGAGATGTTGCCACGTGGACATATCTGGGACGTTGGTTCTTGAGCACTGTTCAGAACTGCGTTTGGCAATTTCACCTTGGTTTTTTTTACACAACTGTTGTGGGTGGATTTGGGGTGGATTGGATTCACCCTGCTTTTGGGCGAATCCACCTATCGAACTGCTGTGGATGCTCTTACATATGTATTTAAAGAGTACCCCACAAAAAAAAGTATTTGGTTTCAATTAGCTATAGACTCTTGCTTTTCTCCTAAGTTAGTTTAAGGATATTTTTCCTAAGAATAATCATTAAAATAGCCCCTAAATCTAAGTTGTCCCGAAATAAAACCAATAAAAATTATATCCTCAGTTTCATATTCCCCATTGATGAAAAAACAGATGATAGCAAGAGGACACCAAATCCCATGACTACATCACAAAACATCGCCATAGGATTATATTAAGAACACTATTCAAGCTAAATTTTTATTGAAATTACTTATGCAGCAAAAGCGTATTGGAGTTGTCTTCTGTCAAACCGAGTTTAGCACAAAAACCTGTGGCAACTGACCAATTTTTTTTTTATTTAAGTTGGAAGCTGCTTGTGATGGGAATTGATCTTGATTAACAGATCAAGTGTATTGTCAAACAAAAGAGTGGTTATAGAATCCGATAATTCATCATGGAAATGTCACACCAAATACAAGTGATTGTGATATTTTTTAGATGAATCTGGGGGGAGGATTCGCCTACACTCCCTTTGTTGCTACACACCCGCTACACTCTCCTCTCACCACTCATCTCTCCAACTCAGCTGCCCACTCAACATCTCTCTCTCTCTCTCCCACTCAGCTCACTCTCTCTCCCACTCAGCTCTCTATTTGGCGATAAAAAAAATAAAAAAATTCTCTCACTCTCTCCACTCGACTCTCTCTCTCTCAATTGCTCTGTGGTACGCCTAAATTTAAATTTCACTCTATTTCTCTTTCTCTCGTAATTTCTCGCCACCCAATCTCCCACTAATTTCTCTGTCAATCTCTCTCTCGTTCCTTTGTATCTCTCTCACTCACCATTTGTATTCTACGAAGCTAACTTCTGTAAAAAAAATCAACTTTTCTCGCGCAATGTCTTTACGCCTTTGACCAAATTCTCCACAAAAAAATCACTCTCTCTCAGCCAATATCTACTCCAAAAATTAACAAAAAGGAAACAATGTGTAGAATTCGACAAAAAAGAAATTTATTGTCGAATTTATTGTTTAAGTCAAATTTTAACTAAATTGTCAAATTGTTAAAGGATTCGACAATAAATTATCGAATTGTTAGAGGATTCGACAATTAATTGTCGAATTATTAGAAGATTCGACAATAAATTGTTGAATTGTTAGAGGGTTCGATAAGAAATTGTCGAATTCTTAGAGGATTCGACAATAAATTATTGAATTGTTAGAGGTGTCGACAATAAATTATTAAATTGTTAGGATTCGACAATAAATTATCGAATTGTTAGAGGATTCAGCAATAAATTATTGAATTCTTAGATGATTCGATAAGAAATTATTGAATTCTAACCAATTCGACAATTTATTGTTGAATTGGTTAGAATTTGACAATAAATATAGCTTTGTTTTTTGTCGAATTCTGCCAATTCGACAAAAGAGACTGAGTTAACAAAGAGAGTGAGTTGTTGAGCTCAGTGGAGACCGAGACACGATGAGTGAGTTCGAGATTAAACGAGAGAGAGAGAGCGACGAGTTGTCGGAGTGATGTAAGCGAGAGAGAGAGTTGAGTGACATAGTTGAGAGAGAGAGAGTCGAGTGGAGAGAGAGTAAGTCGAGTGGAGAGATAGAGTGAGTCGAGTCGAGTAGTTCCAATCTATATTATACCTGATTATGACGAAGAGGTTTTGCTGTTTGGAATGTTTACCGTAAAACTGACTAAGAGACTGAGTGAGAGAGAGAGAGAGAGAGTGAGTTGTTGAGCTCAGTGGAGAGAGCGAGGAGTTGTCGGTGAGTGAGAGACTGAGTAAGAGAAAGAGAGCGCGAGGAGTTGTCGAAGATGATCGCTGCAAGCGAGAGAGGGAGTTGAGTGACAGTGACAGTGACTGAGGCGAGTGAGTTGTTGAGTTGAGGCGAGTGCGAGAGAGTGAGTTGAGTGGAGAGAGTTTTTTTTTGCTCGCCACATTGGTGCTGAGTGGGAGAGAGAGAGTTGTTGAATTGGCGTTTTGGGTGGTGAGAGGAGAGTGTAGCGGGGTGTGTAGTGGGGAGAGGGTGTAGGCGAATCCTCTCCCATGAATCTGATCAAGTTTTATTCGTTTTTTGCAACAACAAAAAATGCTCAAGTAGGACCTCAATCTTCCCTCAATAGTACAACACAAGCATGTTCAAAGCACCAAAGCTTAACAATCAAAGTTGCAACACTCGTACAGGTGACTGAGACTAATGACCTGCCAAGTACAAATCAGCTCTTGTTTGGGAGTGATGGATTAAGGCATAAATCGTGCACCTAATGACATTTTGGGGGGGCTATCCAGATATGATAATTGATCAAGGCATAAATTGTGTGCCAATGGGATTACTAAGTTTATACCAATGCAGTAGTAACTAAACTGATAATCCAACCGTAGTTTTGCCTCATCGTACCACGGCTCACCCCGACTGCCTCCACTTGTTTTTTTTCTTAAGATTTTCTTTTTCTTCTACTTTTGAAGATAAAAGTATTAGTCCAAAGGCACCTAGTCAAAAAGAACCTAAAGTGCATGAAAGTTTGTGCTAAGATTATGAAAAACTGCAATATAAGATGATTAAATAAGAAAAGTATTTGCTTTTTCAAATGTATATATGATACAAAAAAGTGAAAATTATACATAAATTATTACAAGAAAATATTAGAATATGTGCATTTATAAAGGGAAGATCTCACCTTATTAAAGAACATGAATTCCTTGAAGAAGACAAGAATAACTAGATTAGATCTGAATGTATGTGTAGATCACATTTACCCGAGGGTTTTGAAATTTTAAACAACCCATTTGATCACCCTGAAATCTCATTTTGAGAAACCCTTACAAGTTGTGTATTCAGAGCATATGCAGCAGTAAGGTCTGTTGCTTAACCTTGCTTTTTGCAAATCAACCAATAGGGCTGTCAATGGATTGGATTCGGATCGGATCGGCTACAATTCGAATCCAATCCGAAACTCTGTAAGTAACATCCATATCCAATCCGAAATTTTTATAATTAAATCCAAAGCCGATCCAGTCCGAAACTATTTTCGGAGTTCCGAAACTGAAATCCGGTCTGACTATAATTTTATTTGATAAATAAAAAATGTGGAGGCAAGGCTTGAACCCATGACTTTTTTAGAACTAAGTACCACTTAGCCACAAAGCTAAATGTGTTATAATTTGTTTTATTATTTTATATAATATATTTCTAATTGTTGTAGAACACTAACATTGATAAAATATAAACATATCGATATATAACTTCGGATCGGATATTTATCGGATTGGACTAGGCACCATCCGAATCCAATCTAAAATTATTTCGAATGTTTCTTATTCGGATCGGATCGGATTTGGATTGGAAAAAATGACATCCATATCCTAAAAAGGAATCGGATTTCGGATTATATCCAATCCATTGACAGCCCTATCAACCGCCCAACACTTGGGTCTTCTCGCCTAGCTGGCAACTTTCTCAACAAAAAAACCCACCCTGAGGGTCAATTCAGAGACCCACAAGGTAGGTTGTTAAAATAATCATGCCACACAGTTCTGAATTACGCAGCAAAAGGCAGTCAATAAGGGGACGCCACGTGTTGTAGGGGCCAAGTTTTGTATGAGGGGAAACTGGCTCTTACATCACGGGAGATTATCTTAGACTAGGGGTTAGCAAGCATATGAATAACAATAATATAAAATACTACTGAGACAATATACTTGCGTGGAGGCTTAGAATGGGTTACTCCACGACCTCTAGTGAGGATTTTAAGGGGAAATGATATATATCGAGTTAGTCGAAGGTTCAAGGAATAGAGAGTTGCAGGGTGCTCGAAGGTAATCTTCTAAGGCTTAACGGGAGAGATTTTCTAACCCCTTCATAGTGCCTCCTCCCTCCTATTTATAGAATACTGAAATGGCTGAGTCACCATGGGAGGTTAAATTACATGTATATCCTTCAGGGGACAACTGACTTGTACCTAGAGTCGGTTCTGATACTGTAGCTGCTGGTTCTGACACCGTGGTTGTTGGTTCTGACACTGTGGTTGTTGGTTCTGACATTGTAGCTACTGGTTCTGGCACTGTAGCTATCGAGTAGCTTGTTTCACTATTCTGTCTAATGAGCTGGCCGTCAGACGTGTCTGCCTTTGACCATGTCTATGGTTGAAGTACTTCTGGTACATGAACTGCGTTCTAGCATTGCTTATCTACTTCGACTAAGGCAATTAGCTTCGATGATTCCCTCGAGTATTCGGTTAGTCTCGGAAGGCTTCGTAGACTTAGTTACTGTTTTGTTGGGCTTCGAGTCTCTAGGTAGGCTTCGATGTAGCCTTCGATCATTCGACTGAAGCTAGAAGACTGCGAGTAGGCTACTACACGTGTCATATTCCGATTGGAAGAATATGCCACACAATTCTGAATTGCACGACAAGGTCTGGAATAACTCTTTCCCAGAACTGCGCAGCTAGGTCTAGAACAACTCATTCCCTCTCATAAAACCATCCTCACAACCCATTTCTCTTCAAGAAATAATCCTATAAAACTAAAGCAAAGCCATGTCTTCAAGATCTCAAGTAAGCTCCCAATCCAATTCTTAAAACCACTTTCAACTCTGTCATCCAAGCTAATAACCTAACTTCTATCCCTCCCAATTCGTCGTATTTGGTTCATCACAAAGCCCGAATCCATCCCAATATTGCGATCACCACATTCGGCAATTATTCTCGACACTTAACTCTCCTAGTCCCTCACAATTTGATTCCTAAAAAACCAATTCTTACTCTAACTACCAACCCTACTACCCCCAATTCAACGTTTAATCAAAAAATCTATATTTTTTCACAAATGAAATTTGGCAGTGGAAGTTCATCTATCCCGTTGATGCAAGCTTCATAGGGTTTAAACGACTTAAGCCTCAATGTACCACCCGTTTCGGCTCTCGCTCCGATTGTCATGCCAAGTAATGCGCGTGCAAAAGAGAAGGCGAAAGCTAAAATGAAGACGACGACACCGACACCAATACCTAATGTAGTTGAAGATCATGTTGAGGTGGAGGTTGATGATGGCGTTCCAATTAATAAAGATAAATACAATAATGCAATTCATTGGACGGCGGATGATTTTGTAAACCTCACATGCGCTAGGTTTCAAGTTTATCAAAATCTCAAAATAAGGAACCAACAAAAAGTCTCCCAATTTTGGCTGAAAGTGAGTGACCAATTCAATTCGTTCTACGCGGACCAATCAATGTGACGATCATATAACGGCGTCAATTGTGCGTACATCGACTTAATAAGGAATGTGCAATCTTTAGAAGAATTCTTCAAGACCTTGATGAACACTGACAATTTACCAGATTTGAAATGGGCGACGTGATATCTATTTCAATTTTACTTCATTTTCATAGTCTAGTTAAGGTAATGTACTCATAATATTTTCAAACTTGAATGGTAGGTTCAAATAGCGCACGAGACATATGAAAAAGAGTACGGAAAAACATTTCAATTTTGGGTGGCTTATAAAATTTTAGAATGTTACCCAAAATGGTCCCAAATTAATTCGAATTAAAATTAACATGATCCGAAATAAACTTAACTCAAATTAATTACATAAAACATTGTTTAAACAAGTAGGGAAAATGCAATAAATAAACGTAGACCTAAGCATGACGACCCCTCCTCTCAAGCATGATGACCCCTCCTCACTCTACGCCCACGTGCTAGACTATCATCTAAGGTACACTGCACCTCTGGCCATACCTCATACTTGATGGACATCACAGATAACCTCTTTCCAGTGACTCGGATAATCTTCTGCGATCATCTCAGCTGTTCGTCTATCCCATCTACGCAGTCAATATAGTGCCTCAAATCTTCATATGTTGCATGCCGCATTCTAATATTTTGTTATCATAGCTCATCCACAGTATACCTGGCTGGACATGGCTATTTGACCTTGATGGCTGGGATTGGTATTCGTCTACGTTCTCCGTTGGTTCCCACCATATCTATGAACTATCCAATATCCTGAAAATATGATGTCGCATCCACTCCATAGTTCTCTACCTGAGACGATTCACTAAAACTCAAAGTTTATGGCACACGTACATCGGGTCTAACTTTATCGTGCCCGAGCATCTACATAGTTACAGCCCTCTTCACTAAAGTGCATCCAATCCTAGGATTTGGGTGAACGTGTCTCCAATACGTCATATAATCTATATCCTTAACAATATAGTGGTTTGCGTCGTAGTCTCAAGATCTTTTAACTGCACGTATACAGCGGGATCGAAATGTAGGTACCCCATAATATCGACCGGGGGGGGGGGGTCATAGGGAACACCGTCTATCCCCGTGATCTGATGCGTATATCTCTCTCCCAAATACCAAAGAGTCTCGTTCTTGTATGTGACTGATACTAGAATAAACTAAGTGTTTGGGAGAAAGGATGCGTTCTTTTCTTACATACCAAACCGCAAAGCTCTGAACTGTACGACTGGTATAGCTCGTTAAGATTTAAAAACGTAGCTACATCCTGCCCATCTATTTCTGCCGCACAGTTCAGAACTGCGTCAGGTTCAGGCGACCCTAGGTTGATTTGGTAATGTTGTATAAAAATCAAGGTTGGTTATTGTTGAGGCATTTTAGTTGGTTCAAGGCGACCGTACTGATGCAACAGTAGTAGGGTGACTTGCTTAAGTGGAGGCAAGGCACCCTCTTTTTCTGAAAACCAACTCACAGTAGTAGGGTGACTTTACCAACGTGGCACCCAATTCCTTAAACAAACTCACCCTGAGGGTTGGTTCATAGACCCGCAGGGTAGGTTCGTTAAAAAGTCATGTCGCGCAATTCTAAACTGCATGGCAAAATAAATGCTCTAGATTAAGCTACGTTGTAGTTTTAATGGTCTGCGATGCGTGGAATAGATATATATATTATATATATATAAAGGCCGCTCAGTTCTGAACTGCGTAATATTATTATAATATTATTATTTTCTCTCTCCTCTCTCATGCCATGTGGCTTTTTAGGGTTGGTTTAATCTAAAGAAAATAAGTAGGTGGGTTTTCAACATAGGGTTGGCTACTATTTGATGGTTTTTGGTGGTTTGAAACCCACCCTACTGCAGCATATGCTCTAAGACATATGGTTATTTTCAGTTCAAGAAAGACTAGCATTTTTGAAGGGGGGCGAAAATTACTAGTCGCTTGAGACTAACCAATTTCGATCGTTTAGGTCTAAATCGAAAGATCCTAAAGCCTCTGAATTAATGATCAAGACTTAACCAAATTCAAGTCTATACTATTATCTAATGTCAAACAAGAAATGGAAATTAAAGGCAAAGCAAAGATTTTTAACCCTGTGAGAAACCTTTCTCAGGAGAAAAATTCACAGGTCGCTATTAAGTCACTCAATAGCTAAACAATGTACTATTAAAAAAGAATTACAAGAATTTAATCACTTACAGACTCGATAAGCACTTTCCATGGTTATCTCTCTCCCAATGAATCTTCTTGCAATCAATTCCGCGTTCTCGCAACGCCTCGCTCCAATCTCACGTCGAAGCTCTTATTCTTGAATCACTCAAGTTCTTCAATTTAGTTCTTCAATGCATGACAAAGATTTATTGATCAATTGATTGATTCAAGATTGAGTGGTTTGATTCTCTCAAAGATCGATCTCTCTCCACTTTTAAAAATCAAGCCTCCAAAACAAAATAGGTTTTTCAAGAAGTGAGTCTTTGAAAAAGACATGTCTTAAATAGTAAAACAGAAAATACGGGCTTTGTTTGAATAAAAATTAATTTATTCGAACAGAAGTCTATCTGGTGAAGATTATTCGAACAACAGTTATTCTATTCGAACAGAGAAGTAGTTGTAGAAAATTATTCGAACAACAGTTATTCTATTCAAACAGAGAAGTAATTGTTACAAGTTATTCGAACAACAAGCAGTCTATTCGAATATAAATGCAACTATTGAAAGTTATTCGAACAGAAGTAATTCTATTCGAATTCAATTCTATCTGTTGCAACATATTCGAACAACATTAAAGGTTATTCGAATACAACTTCTGTTTTCTGTAAATAGACATTCTTATCCCTTTTTCACTCTGTAAAATATAACGGCTTGACTTTTTAGAACAAAGAGTTTAGAAATCCACTTACCTGTTCAGAGACAGTCAGTCCAGCTGTAGTCGCTCCACGTGCATTCACTGACGTCGAACAACCACGAGATAATGCTAACGCCTACTCTAGACACTAAATGAAACAAACTCCAGAAATGGATCTTTCAGGGGGGACCTATATAAATGTTGTACACAACTTGTTTTACGAAACGATATCATAGTTATAGACTATTGTAGAATTCCCGTGTTCTAGTTCCTATCTTTCTTACTAGAGAAAAAATCTTTGAAGTTAAGCTAAGCTAGTATAGGTTACGATAGCTTCTCTGACTACGATTTATGTCTCTTAACTGAAGCAGTTAACATGGAAAATAAGCTGTCAAGAGTTAAATTCCAAAAATATTTTGTAAAAAAAGTTTAAAATCAATAAGAAACAAGTAGAGGAAAACAATATAATTATTTCTTTCAACTGGGATATTTTGTAGAACGAAGTGGCGAAGGACCACAATAGTAATTGGGAATATGAGGTCCAACCCACTCATAACTTAGGGGGACCTCAACTCAGGGCAAAACAGAAAAGTACTACTCGAAGAGCCTTTGATTTAAGTGATTAGGACGCCTCCAAATTGGCTCTATATTTTTTTTTCGGAATTGGTTACAAGTATTCTCCAAAAGGAACACTAGTGAAAGTCTATGTAGGATTGGTTACAAGTATCTCTAAAAGAAACACTAGTCCAAGCGCAACATAATTTGATGTTTGTTAAGGCTATTCCAATATACTCTGGAAAGGAAAAGACCACGGACTGATGGTCGTATATGTATCTTCAGTTATCACCTGATGGCCTGCAAAGTTTATTATGTCGAGGTAAACCTTCATGTGAAGCAAGTATACTTGCATCTAGGGCCTTCATAACAGGAACTGAATCAGTAAGGAGAAGCCCTCAAGATTCAGCGGAATATGTGCTAAGGCACCTGTGAAAATGGGCTGCAATGTGCTCCCAGTCCCAGTCCCAGTGTTGTACTGATCTCATGATGGATCGGTGAATTTTTGGGCCGAGCTGGATTTGAACCAAGATAAATTTGTGCCTTAAGAAGGAAGCACCACAGACCAAGAGTTGACTGACAGATCGAACGACTCATAATTTTGTAGGCAAGCAAGGAATGCCTGTAAACTTTCAGACTTATCTACTTGATAGGTCGTTGTGAATCTTCGCTAGAAAAACAGAAGATTAGCTTGGGTAAGATCTTGATACAAACTGAAAAGGGTTTGTCATCCTAGGTGTCACGGATCAGCTGGGATACAAGCTTGGTACGTGCGGCACTCGAGGCACGTGCCTCAAGTAAGCCTATTTATTATCTACTTTCAATTTTCTTTTATCGCAATATCAAATAATAACAAGGCAACATACAACAGTACAAATATTCAATTACAACTAGTTTTCATTAGCTTATCAGCAAGATTACAAGGCTTTAGTTCAAACTCGGGTGTATAAGATTCACTTCCATTACAATATAGCTACTAAGTAAATAGCTTACAACCAAAATGAAACATCAAAGTTAGAGACGAAGCGTACTCCCTCTAAAGGCTAACCTAAACTCTACGAAAATTAATGAAAGTTTTAACTAGGCTTTATTACATCCTAGAGATTCTATTTACAAAATATTGGGTTGATTCGCTGAGGTGTTAAACTTTCCCCCACTCAGCTTGGAGACGTCCTCGTCAACTTATTCATCTTCTTCATCTTCCTCTTCTTTTTCCTCTCATGTTTGGCTTCAATCTTCCTTAGTCGGATCAACAAAGGATGAAAATCTTGGGGTTCCCAGCTGGCTTATGTTTATGGAAGGTCCTTCCACTTCACTAGGTACTCAAAGACTTCTTTTTTGGTGCCCGAATCAACATAGGTAACTCTGTGGACAAGAACAATATCTAGAACTTGGTTTGGGTGACTGGCTTTTGAGGGATTTGAGGTATGACAGTACTTCGGCTCGGATCTTCCTTGTCTTCATGGTAAGGCTTGAGGGCGCTAGCATGAAACACTGGATGGGTGAAGTGAAGATGGGGTGAGAGTTGAAGCTTGTAAGAAACCTTTCCAACTTTGTCAATGATCGGCATCAGGCCTACATATTTGGGTATCGGGCCTTTGTGTGCTCTATCGCTTCGGTACTAGAGGTGGGAGGCCTTAATCAGAACAAGGTCTCCGACTTGAAAAGGATATGGTTGCCTCTTATGATCTGCCCATTTCTTCATTCTGGCAAACGCTTTCTCCAAGTTGGCACGAGCAATATCAGTATTTATCTTCCATTCCTTTGTAAACTGGTAGGCTCTCAAAACTTTTCATTTGTAACCGGAGATCACAGTGTGCGGTGTGAGGGGTTCCTATCCCAATAGTATCTCAGATGGACTCTTATTGGTTGATGAACTCCTCTGCAGATTGAAACAAAATTGTGCTTCATCCAGGAGTTCGGCCCGGTTTTTCTTATTCGCACTAACAAAGTACTGAAGATATTCCTCCAACATTCTGTTGAAGCGTTCGTTCGGATCATTTGATTGCGGGTGGTTACTTGTTGAGAAGTTAAGAGTAGATCCCAGTAATCTAAATACTTCCTTCTAAAACTTTCCAATGAATCTTGGATCTCTATCGTTGATGATGTCATGTGGCAAGCCTCAATACTTGACAATGTGCTTCACAATTAAAGAGACGCGCTGTTTCATCTTCCGGGTAAATAATTGAAGCTGAAATGAACGTTGCATACTTAGAGAATTTGTCGATGATCACGAATATGGAACCATATCCTTCAGTTGTAGGTAACCCTAAGATGAAGTCTAGAGAATTTCCCAAGGTCATGTCAGCACTGGAAGTGATTCAAGCTGTCCAAGTGGTAAGTCCCATTCAACTTTATCCTGCTGGAAAATGTGACAAGTCAGCGTATAATTCATCACTTCATCGCGGTCTTTTGGCTGATAGTAACCCCTATGTAATAAGGATAGTGTTCTCCACCAACCTGGATGGCCTACCCAAAGAGTGTCATAGCACTTCTTTATCAGCTCCAGTCTTAGTGCTGCGAACCGAGGAATGTAAATCCGTTGTCCCTTCGTATATAAAAGACCATCTTCAACCCAGAACTATTTGGTTTTCCCCTGTTTCACCAAGTTAATGATAACTTGGGTTTGAGGATCCACCGCCAACCCTTCGTGGATCCTATCTTGAAGAGTGCTGGTGATGTGAGATTTAGAAGGCTCGGCTGCTATAGAGATGGCCGCTAGTTCAGCTTTACTTCTCAATGCATTAGGTACATTGTTCATCCTCCCCAGCTTGCGCTCGAGATCTAAATCAAACTTTGTTAAAAAAATTTGTCAATGAGCCGGCTTCGATGTCAGCTTCTTCTGTCTAAGGAAATGGCTTGCCGCATTATTATCGGTATTCACCAGAACCTTCATTCCCAACAAATAATGTCGCCATACTCGCAGATAATGCACAATAGCTAGGAGTTCCTTCTCTTGCACTAAATACCACATTTCTGTATCATTCACTTCTTACTTTCATACGCAACTGGATGCCCATCTTGTAACAACACTCCACCGATAGCATAATTAGTCATATCGGTATGTACTTCAAACAACTTGGTAATATCTAGCAAGGCTAAGACTGAGTCGCTAATCACCGCATGCTTCAGACCGTCAAATGTTGTTTGATATTTCTCGGACCATGACCAAGATAAGTCCTTCTTAAGAAGATCTGTAAGGGGTGCTGCACGCTTAGAATACCCTTCGATGAGCCCGCGGTAGTAGTTCACGAGGCCAAGAAAAAGCAAACTTCTGTAACCTTTATAGGTGCTTTCCACTCTTCAATAGCGTGCACCTTTTCCATATCCATACAGATCTGTCCTTCGCCAATAATGTGTCCAAGAAACATAACTTGTTTCTGAGCAAATGAGCATTTTTCTAACTTGACATAGAGCTAATTCTATCGTAGGACTTGGAATACCTAGTGAAGATGTTCAAGGTGCTCTTCCATAGTACGGCTATAGATAATAATATCATCCAAGTACACCTCCACAAACTTGTCAATATATTTTCGGAAGAGCTCATTCATAAGAGTGTAGAATGTTGCGGGAGCGTTGGTCAAGCCGAATGGCATGACAAGAAATTTGTATACCCCATATCGAGTGGAGCACGCCGTCTTCAGTTTGTCCTCGGCAATAATCTTGACTTGATAGTAGCCCGATCTCAAATCAAGTTTAGACAAGTACTTCACGGATGTAAACTACTCAAACAGGTCGGCAATGAGCAGTATTGGATACTTGTTCTTTACCGTAACCTTGTTCAGGGCTCGGTAGTTGACACATAATTGCAGGCTTCCATCATGTTTCTTCAGAAATAAGAACGGTGTACCATATGGCGCCTTTAAGGGGCGAATAAAGCCCGATTGATTCCAATAATCTGTCAAATTGCTTGCGAAGCTATACTAGTTTAGGCAGACTCACTCTATATGGTTCTTTAGCAGGAGGCTTGGCTCCAGGTACTAATATAGTAGCATATTCCCTAGATTTGACAAGGAGTAGCTAGCAGAACTTAGTTGAAGATATTCTATTAGTCGAGAAGATATCAGGTCTATAACTACAGATCTTAACCCACTACAGTAGCCGTTATGCTTGGTCAAATAGAGCCGTTACAAGAAGATACGCGAAGTTCGCCCACTGCCCACCGAAATAGGAAACCATTTATTTTTGTAATTGTCTGTATCCATTATAAATATATCCAGAACACATGTTAATCCTATCCGCAACTCTACTATTCTTCCATAATTTTATATCCTTACTATTCATCAATTGTAATAACTAGCACCTATTGGATTTTTAAGCCTAAATCTTCCTACAGATCATAGTTTTTCTCAGGTTTTACCGAGTTTCCACGTAAAATCTAGCGTGTTCAAGTTTATAGTTACAATTTTCTTACAAAAGTATTGATGAAGTTTACCTTCCAGAAAATACGCCATTATAATTTGTGCCGCCTGTGGGAATACCATACTTTTTCTTTACCAACTGTGATTCTAGACAGTCTCATGACAAATATGAACCTCAGAAGTGCCTCCAATACTCGGAGGAACCACAAGATCAACCCAGTACCCACCTTTCCAGAAGCCATCGATTTGTACAATGCAGTGGTCGAACTTCAAAAGCAGATGGAATCTGACAGGGTCCAGCAGCTCGAAGATCAGCGAATCCACGTCCAAGCTCTTCAAGTCGAAAGAAACGAGAGGAGGAAAGCCCTGGAACAGCAGAGCCGAACCCATCAGAATGAAATAGAAAATTTACGAAGACATCAAGATTGATTTACTGTCTGTCAAGCGTCACCCCCCCAAGCTCGAAGTGATTATCGATTTAGAGCTACACAAAGAAAGAACTTACCAAGGGAAGAACAAATTCGAACTTCTAGATCTCGATCAAGGAACCCAGATTAAGCTTCTCGATAATTTAGTCTTACTTTATTAGCATTGACCACTCAAGGAAGTCAACGCACACGACACCAGACCCCACCACCTCCTGTGAGGCAACCAATGTGAGAGAGGTTGGGACCTAAAGGACAAGGCGACTTTGATCCTCAAGTTGTAGCCGCACCAAACACTCTTCAGTAATTTATCACCTTGGATAATCTGAACAATAGGATTCAATATATACATTTTGATAATCCTAGCCGAAGATCTGTTCTCGATAGGATCAAAACAAACCCCATTTATCCTCATTTTGAAGTCATGCCGATTCCAAATAATTTTCATATGTCAAAGTTTTATCAATATGCGGGTCTCACCGATCCTCTTACCTACGTCCGTCACTTCAAAGTAATAGTTGGATTATACTCACAACTCGATCACATGTTATGCCGGCTATTTAACATGATCCTTAAGGAAGAACCTCTTAGGTGGTTTCATACTATTCTCGAAGGTTCGATTACCATCTTTAGCCAGTTACAGTGGCTTTTCAAGTCAAACTATGCACATGATAAGGAGCAGGAAATAACAATCGATTTATTATTCTTTTTCGAGCAAGGTGTGAAAGAAACCTTAGCTAGCATTTACAAACGTTTCCTATAAGAAATAAGGAAAATTAGGAATTTAGATCCCAAAATTGTTGTTCCAGCATTTACCTTCGTACTCCACATCAATTCTAAAGTTTGAGAAGATCTTACCTTGCACAAACCTAAAATAGTAACAAAAATGATCGATGTTGTCAATAACTACATCGAACTCAAGCGATCCAAGAATGATAAAATAAAAAAATCCTCAGTCATTCATGCTAATAAAGCGTTCTCATCGCCACACCCAAAGCTAGCAAGAAGATTAACCTTCCTATTATACTATCCCATCTGAACTGTAACAAACTTGGCAATGCCATGTATCAACATTGTGGTTGAGTTGACGGCTTTTATCCTACTAGAATCCTTCACCAAACATAGTCCCAAATGATTCGCTTCCTGAACGGCTATAAAGTTATGAGTTGCACCTGTATCAGCCATCGCCAAAGTGCTTCACCCATAAATACTGAGGTCCACGTACATGAGTCCCTTCTTAGGCGTAGTCTCTGCCAGCTAAGTGGTCACTATATTGAGTAAGTAAAGAGAACCCATATGAGTTTTACCGCTAAAATCTCCTTGCATAGTGTCATTGGATCCCTTACCTTACGACGCCAATAGGGCATTAAATGTCATCTTCTGAGGACATTAATAAGGTTTGCGATTCCCTCCGCAAAGAAGGCACTTCAAGTTCATTGAACGTCCTTGAAACCTGGACGAAGATAAGATACCACCATTGTAGCGCGACCTAAAGTAATCCCTCCCGAGATTGGAACTCGAGGCGCTGTTCGTACTTGCTCCACCACTTCTGACTTGGCCATGGCCTTGGTCATCCCCACTTCTAGCTTGGTATCCCCCATTCTTGCCTCTATTATGACTATAGAAGGATCCATTTCTCTTATGCGATTGGGATGTAGACTGAAACTAAGTTGGTTGATTCCCACCTTGCATAGGAGTATAGTCGTTGATGCGCTCAGTGGATGCCATTGTGGATGCCAAATCCTGAACCCTCTACCTTTGCAGTTCAGTCTGGAACCATGGTTTCAAACCTTCCAAGAAACAAAATAACTTGTCCTTTTCGACCATGACGCAGATATCCAACATTAGTGTTAAGAACCGCTTGACATAATCGTGGATATTGCCTGTCTGCTTCAGTTGCCTTAAACTCCTCCGAGCAATGAACTCAACATTCTCAGGCTGGAACTGAGTCTTTAACTCCTTCTTCAAGTCATCCCATGTTCTAATAGTACCGTGATCTCTCTGGATCTCAGCATACTTGGTGCACCACCATAGCTTAGCGTTACCTTCGAGGTACATGGTTGCCATCGACACCTTTGCGCCTTTACTATAAGGTCAGACTATATTGAAGTAAGTCTCCATATTAAAAAGGAAGTTCTCCACCTCCTTGGCGTCGCCCCCTCGTACGCCTTGAGTTCGGGTAGTCTAAGGGCTGATTTTTGTAGCTTGAATGGCTCTTACACCAAATGTACCTGTGATATAAATATTAATAATATAGAATATCAATTAACATAGATGTCTAGCGTAGAAACCTCTGAATAGGTAAAAACCACAATCTCAGCTCGAGGATTTAGTAAAAGTAACTTTATTGGTTGAGAATGATAATTTGATTATAATTTAAGGTCTCTTAAGCTTGAAAAACTTGGTCCTTTCTCCTTTGCTTCTCATCCCTTTTATAGACCCTTTGATCAGTTTGTTTTCGTATATAAGCACGTTGTCCTGGAATGGGGAAATATTGGAGGTTATTTCTGTAACTGCTAGTTCGTGGGAGACAGGTGTCCTTGACTCATTCTGCTTTACTTGGAGTGCTTGAGCCACGTTATTCTTCATATTGTGGTCCAGGTGTTATTGTTGATAAGGTGTATGTCACGTATATTTTGTGTGAGTCTGGTATGATTCTAGTTCATTGTTACCTAAGCTCGAGGGACAGGTCCCTACAATTGCCCCCTCTCAACTGAAGGCACTGGTATTTTAAGTTGAGAAGTTTCAATCGAGCTTGTTATGTAGAATGTAAATAGGTTATGTCAAACAAATGTAATGGTAGACTTGCTGACGTGGATATCTTCTTCTTGGAATTTGTAAAGCATTGTTGGAGACTGAACTGTTGTAATAATGTGACTGTTGTATTTGGCTATTGGGTTTCCTAAAAACTATTTCTTTTAATGATATTTCCATTAGATTTCCTCATGAACATTGAATGTAATCCCTGTTATAAGTACTGTTGATATTGTACTAACGGTTATTCGTCTCCAAGTATTCGTGTTTGGTAAAATCTTCTTTATAGTACCTTTCTTCTTAGTTGCTTCTAATCTTAACAATGGTAACAATGAGACTTCAAGCATATGAGGTAAGAGTTATTGCGAAAGTGTAAGAACTTCAGTTTCGGTATATTGGGACCCAGTCCCTTGAGCTTCGAAATCCTATTCCCGTTCGTCCTACCTATCAAGGTATGACGTATGAGGAGGTAGATGAAACATATGAGAACTGGTACCAGATGGTCCGCTTCCATTACATTTTTCACAGTGGGTAGCAGCACAGGGAAGGACTTTGTCTGCTTACAGAGCAGACGATTGTGAAGGAATCCGAGGTTGCTGGTGTCCGTTCAAGGAAGCCACACCGCTGCTGTGCCTGTGATTGATTTTCTTTAAAACCAATAGTTTTTTATTTTGTAGTCTCTATTTTTTTTAGTATTGTACCTTATTTTTGTTATTTGGAAGAAATAAAAAGAATTTTCTCTAATCTGATATGTGAAAACTCAGTGATCTGTATCATATGTTTTTATAATTTGTTAAAAACTGTGTATCGAACTGTAAAAAAAGGTAAACTCGTATGACAAAATAATATCGTATGACTCGGGTTGAAGTCTGACAGTTGACAAGTGTCTATTTGTTAAGGTGAATAGTTATGATAGCTGTGACGATTATCTGTTAATATCTTTGGGGCTGAAAAAATGGGATTGCATTTTATCATACTTTATGGTTATAAATAAAGGGAGTAGAATAAAATGTTAAAATCAGTGAACATGGCGAGGACTCGTTGTCACGCCCCAAAGTCCAGTAATCGGTAGCTTGACCAATTACTAAATTCTAAGTAGTTCAGGTCAGGGAATCCAAATATTCTACCCCACAAATAGCCAAGTCGCAGACAAATTCTGGCTCGGCTATTCACATATAGCAATAATCATCAGAGTAAGGAAATAATAATACAACAATATAACGCGGAAGCAAAAGACATATGTATACATAACAGATGAAAAAGTAATACAACATCTCGAATAAAACTTAGCGAGACATGCTGAGAACACCTACAGAAATCTAGAACCAAAGGAAATCTGCAGCGACAAAAACTGTCTCTGAACTGGCTAACCACGCGGCAGTCCAAGCTAATCAACCTCTAAAATGGTTAAAATGCGAGAGTGAGCAAACAACGGGCTCACTAATCTAACAGAACTAAATAACTTACTAACAACTGGTACTGAAAATAGAGTAGAGATGAATGTAATATAGAATAGGTAAATACAGTCTAGCAATATAATAAGTGACAATAACAGATACAGGGTTGATAAGGAAAGGAGATAGAGTTGATGAGAGGAGAGAATAGAGAAGGAATGCGAGAAGAGAATGTGATGATATGATAGTATGCAATGCCATGACGTTAAGTGATGATTAGAATAAACCTACACTTATCCTAGATGCAGTGATATGTTATGATGAGCAGGGATATTCCCATAAATATCCCCTAATGCGGAATGATTCAATGATTAAAAAGTGTTCGCAATCCTATTATAATGTTGGTTGATCAACGGCTAACGCCTAATGTTTATCTTAAGGAGATCAGTAAAGGGATACACTGGTACGATTTGTTTAAGCTTGACCAAGCTAGGATGGTCGCACTTGATCAAAGTGGTAATGGGTATATCAACCCAACGAAGCAATAGTCTGTACCATTTCAAGGAATTTCAACCTCACCATAGAATATGTTGGGATCTCCATGACTTTGCCTCATACCATTCCACACTCCAGAGAAGTTGTACTAGGTATGATAGTGCCATTCCCAATCTCACCGTGTCTTTTAACCCGATCTTACGGACTCCTTGGATCCTATTGGAGGTCAACCGAAACGGAGTGTTCGTGTATCCAATCTCAATAAGTTTTGAAAATGTCACATAAGTTATTAAGGTGCAACCAGTGCACAAGAGAACAGCACAGCTACAGCTCACACGACAACACAAATCAGGATGAATAGGGACTCAGTTGCACCGACTATGCATAGCCGACACAGCAACCTAATCGTCACTACATTCAACCCAGCAATCTCATAAGGCTGGAAGGGGCATTCCTGGGCAAGCCACAAGAATGCTAACCCAACCACCACTAACTAAACTCAGGTTCTATGTGAACCAAAACCCAACTCCAGAATCAATTACAACCCAACTAAAGGCTAACAATATAAACTGAATAATTCCTAGGTTAAATTATAGTTAATCACAAAACATCTCTAAGCTCAATATAACTCTCTAAAACAATACTCAAAAACTAGTATAGAAACTTAGAAATGAAGGAATAAAACTCGCCTGAAGACAATCCCGAGTCCTGCGGAAATCCAACTCAGAAAACCAACTAAAATCCGCAGAACGGCCAACGGAACGCCTGACAAGCTAACACAATCACCAAGAGCAACAAACAACCAATCAATTTAAGAAAACGACATCAAAACAAAACCCTAGAAATCAGACCTACGCCGAAAACAAGCGAAAAGAACGGAAAAGGAATCGGAAATTTCTTTCCGAGGATAGGAGCGAAGCTTGCGACGAAGCGGGCGAAGAATCATCGATGCGATGGGGAAGAGTGGATCAAGAGTATGGAGGAGAGGGGAATAGGTTAGGGAGAGGAGAGAGAGAGAGAGAAAGAGGAAAGTGAGGAAAGGAGAAAATAAACCCAACTAAAGCTAGAAACGCGCCTCTGTTCGAATAGGAAATGATCATGTTCGAACAGAGTGCAGTGTATTCGAACAGAGACAAGTCCTATTCGAATACAAAGGGTTCTGTTCGAATACAAATGTTCCTGTTCGAATAGAACTGTTCCTGCACCAAAAATAAAACCCCGGACATGCAACGGACCACCCCAGACACCCCAGAAACACCACAGACCACCACCACTACCACACAAACACTATTACAAACCCAACCAAGGCTTCTCAAGGCCAAAACACCACCTCTACCGCCTCACGGCCACCAAAATGCCTAAACCCCCAAAAATGAATTTTTTCCTCGGGAGACTCCGAAAACCTATCGGCCACTACAACGCCTCACCAGAACCACCCCAAGCCACACACACAACAAACAAACATCACTACCAACTCAACAAATGTTTCCAAAGTAGAAACACCACCTCCACCGCCTCACGGCCACCAAAACGCCTAAACCTCCAAAAATGAATTTTTTCCTCGGGGGACTCCGAAAACCTACCGGCCACTCCAACGGCTCACCGGAACCACCCCAAACCACGCACACATCAAACAAACATCACTACCAACCCATCTAGGGGTTCACAAGGCCACAACGCCACCTCCTCCTCCGAATGACCACCGAACCGCCAAAACTATAAAAATGAATCTAATACTAAACCACCGAAAGGAATAAATGGATGAAAGAGTACATGCGGAAAATGAATGCGGAACTTAACGTGAAGGAAATGAATCTAATATGTTAATGAGATAAATAATAGGAATATATAAGCGGAGATGGAATATGAGTGAATATTAGGAATAAATAAAATACAGGTCATTACACTCGTTCTTAGAGGGTTCGTCTTGCGGTTAAGGGTCGTTTAGCGATAAAAGTAGTAGAAATTTGTGAACGGTTGTTCAGGCGTCTCGGGTATGATGCCGAACTGCCAGTATCTGTATTCCAGCTCAAAGGGGTGAATACTAGCTACTACAACAAATAAGGGTATTTACGTCACTAAAAAAGTGACGTGAAAGAGAAATAACATCACTTTTGCAAGCGACGTTGACCAAGTCGACTTGGTTAGTACTATGCATTTACGTCACTTTTTTAATGACATTTTTATGTTGAAAATGTGACGTTAAAAGTGTCTTCATAGTAACCAACCTCTATTCATTTACGTCATTTGAAAACAACGTAATTAGTACTTTTTACGTCATCTAAGAAATAACGTAATTGAAGAATTCACGTCACGTTAAAAGTGATGTAAGTGAAGAATTATCGTTATGTTAAAAGTGACGTAATTGAAGAATTGAGGTCATGTAGAAAGTAACTTAGATACACAAAACATATGAGTTTACAACACCGTAAAAATGATGTTGGTCTGAAAATTTTAAAAAATTATATTTTTGCCCTGCAGTTTTTACATCACATGCTATTGGGCAAATTAAAAACAGAAAGTTACTTGCAACAACAGACTTAACAAAATAATACATCTGACACAAGCGAATGTTGAAGTTCTTTATTGGGCAATGAAGCAATATTCATAGTATTGTGACTGTGACAAGACTCATCTAGTACAACAAAGACTTGCTAGTGCTACAATCAAGGAGCACGTATTTCCCCATAACATAATTTTCCTTTTCGTATAAACTCAATAATCTGTAATAACCTACAGCATAATGGGCATTGTGGTTCCTGACAAGAAGGCCTTGACAAGAACAAGAGCAAGTTGTGGTCTATGTAGAGGGACTTCATGGCCTGCTCCCCTTACTGATGCAAACGTGAGACCGTCATACCCTTGTGTCCATCCTCCCACCTGTTTGACAATACATTTATAATTCATGTTTTAGATATTCACTTTATAATAATTCCATAAATTGTTTCCTCTTCCAAGTTCAGAAGAAAATTGCTCATAACTTATTAAAAATAAAGAAAAAAACAATTCTAAAACAGCATAACAAATATTACTATATGTAGTATGAGCATCTAAGGGTTCATCAAATTTCCATGAACCGGGTGCACCAAGCTAGTCTGTTTTGAGATATGGGAGGTCTCTTCTTTGAATTATTCTCTTTTTTCTTAAATTTTCTATGCACTACAAAAAAAGACTGCAATAGATATTTCAAAGCATGAAGGTTCACTTCTTTTCTTCTTCTTTTTTTGCTTAAAAAGAAAATACCTTTTAGTTAGATGAAGCATACCTGCCCGTCTGGGTTTTTCGTGGCATTCATCGGGAAAGCTAAGAAAAGACCCAAATAAATAAATAAATAGTTATGGTATCTAGTATACTATTTGAGATATATTAAGTGTTGGTGAAAATGAGTTACCAGTGGTCATAAGAGCAGATTTGATCACAGAAGGTGACTAATCAGGATGGAAAGTTTTAACATAAGCAGCGACATCAGCGCCGTGAAGTAATGCTTGACGGGTTAGCATGGAGCACACAATACGAGAACTTTTTGGCCACAAAATGGACGGCTGCTAAAAGATTTGGTCTTGAAGGTGGAGAAACTTTGATTCCTGGCATGAAAGAGATGTTTGACAGATCAGCTGATCTCAGGGTTGAGAGCATTGTTATTGGGATGTCTCAAAGCAAACTAAATGTTCTTGGTAATGTTGTTCGGAAGCCGCTTTCTCAGATTTTTAGTGAGTTCACTGGTGGTACGAAACCTGTTAACGATCTCGGACTTTATACGGGAACTGGTGAAATACCATTTGGGGACATCCTATGATCATCCAACTAAAGGTGGGAAGAGAATACATCTGCCTTTGGTAGCAAATCCAAGTCATTTGGAAGCCGTGGATCCAATTGTGGTTGGAAAAACATGAGCAAAACAGTACTATTCTAATGAAACGGACAGAACAAAGAATTTGAGTGTTTTGATTCATGGGGATGGAAGTTTTGCATGACACGGTGCAGTTTACGAGACCCTGCATCTTAGTGCCCTTCCTAACTACACAACTGGTGGTACTATTCACATCGTGGTGAATAACCAAGTGGCCTTCACCACTGATCCACAAGCTGGGAGATCTTCACAGTATTGCACTGATGTGGCTAAAGCCTTGAATGCTCCTATTTTCCAATGGTGATGATTTGGAGGCAGTTGTTCATGCTTGTGAACTTGCGGCAGAATGGCGCCAAATATTTCATTCTGATGTGGTGGTCGATATAGTTTGCTACCGCCGATTTGGGCATAATGAGATTGATGAGCCATCCTTCACTCAACCTAAAATGTATCAGATAATTCTGAGTCATCCATCCGCTCTTGAAATTTACCAAAAGAAACTACTAGAATCTGGGCAGATTACTCAAGAAGATATTAACAGAATACAAAACAATGTGAACTCCATTCTCAATGAAGAGTTCATGGAAAGCAAAGATTATGTCCCAAAAAGAAGGGACTGGCTTCCGGTATATTGGTCTGGATTTAAATCTCCCTAGCAAATATCGCGTGTCCGGAATACTAGAGTTAAGCCAGAGATACTGAATACTGTTGGCAAAGCTATCACAACCCTTCCAGATACTTTCAAGCCTCACAGAGCAGTAAAAAAGATTTTTGAACTGCGTCGCCAGATGATTGAAACAGAGGAGGGGATTGACTGGGCCATCGCAGAAGCACTTGCTTTTGCTACATTGCATATGGAAGGTAATCATGTTAGGTTGAGTGGTCAGGATGTTGAAAGAGGGACATTTAGTCATCGGCATTTTGTACTTCATAATCAAGAAACAGGGGAGAAGTATTGCCCTCTGGATAATATTCTCCTAAACCAAAACGAGGAGATGTTTACTGTCAACAACGGCTCTCTTTCAGAGTTTGGTGTTCTTGGATTTGAATTAGGTTATTCTATGGAAAATCCAAATTCGTTAGTCATCTGGGAAGCCCAATTTAGTGATTTTGCAAATGGCGCTCAGGTGATTTTCGATCAGTTTTTAAGCAGTGGAGAGTCAAAGTGGTTACGTCAAACTGGGCTTGTTGTGCTGCTTCCTCATGAGTATGATGGTCAGGGACCTGAACATTCAAGTGCACAGATGGAGTATTTCCTTCAGATGAGTAATGATAATCCGTTTGTCATACCTGAGATGGCTCCAACGCTTCGAAAACAAATTCAAGAGTGCAATTGGCAGATTGTTAATGTCATAACTCCTGCTAATTATTTTCATGTTCTGCGGTGCCAGATACATAGGGATTTCAGAAAGCCACTCATTGTGATGGCTCCCAAGAACTTCCTTCGCCATAAAGACTGCAAGTCAAATCTATCTGAGTTTGACGATGTGGAAGGTCACCAAGGTTTCGATAAACAAGGGACCTGATTTAAGTGCCTTATAAAAGATCAGAGTTGTCATTCTGATCTCGAGGAGGGCATCAGGCATTTGGTTCTTTGTTCTGGAAAGATATATTACAAACTTGATGAGGCGCGGAAGAAATTTAATGGTACCGATGTCGCAATCTGCAGGGTGAAGCAGCTTTGCCCCTTCCCATATGACCTCATACAGCGTGAGTTGAAGCGATATTCAAATGCAGAGGTAACTTGGTGCCAAGAAGAGCCGATGAATATGGGTGCATATAGTTATATTGCACCTAGACTTGGTACTGTAATGAAGACTTTGGTGAGAGGAACAGTGGAGGATGTCAAATATGTAGGGCGAGCCCCATCTGCTGCAACTGCCACTAGCTTCTATCAAGTTCATGTCAAAGGACAGACAGAGCCTGTCGAGAAAGCTTTACAACTAGAGACAATCAATAATCCTTTCTAAAATGTCTTTCAAAATATCACTTATCGTACATTTTTATAGTTTCCTCTTCTAAATAGTCTGTCAAAAATAGCCTTTTTCAAAGATTTTCAGTTTCTCCCTTTTCTTTTCTTTTCTTTTTTGCTACGGAAGGAATGCGGTCAAACAGTGTCTTAGAGCAGAATCTGTTACTGTGTACAATTGGAAGCTCTTGGATCTACAAACTTTTGTTGTCTAAAAAATGTCATTATATAATAATGTAACAACTTTTATAATAATAATAATAATAATAATAAAAAGCGGCATCAGTGGCATGGGGGCATGAAATAGAAGTTCCAGAGATTATATTATACCTGACAGACCTTTTGCCATCTGCGAATTCTGACGGTAAAGCTACAGGTGGCCATGCTACTAATATTTCAACTCCCGGGGCAGTTAAATCTGGCTGTAGTATATTTTAGTAACAAAATGAGTGTTTCAGAAATTACAGGAAGAGGAAAAACTTTGTGATAAATAATGTAAGAACTTGCCTTGAGGATGTCTCCTACAATGATATTTGGCCCTCGTGAGGAAATGAAACGGCAACAGGCGCATTGGTGTCAAAACTCAAAAATCCTCATTCTTCAAAATCTTCGCTTTGGGATTTCTGATGTCAAAACTTAAATTAATCATAGATTTTTTTTTCTTCTAAAATCAGAAATAGTAACATAACACGTAACACAACCCTTAGTTTGTTTGCAAAATATTTGTTGAAGTACACTTACCTAGTGTTGTTTATGTAGGTGAGATAAAGAGAAAGTATGTGATTTCTATTCTCATCTCCATGATTTGATCAAGTTCAATATTCAACACCTGACTAAATTGTGATTCACTGACACCGTTCCTGAACCAAATACAGCAAAAATTAATAAAAGTTAAGTAGAAAGATAGATAAACCATAGCCATATACTAATAGAAGGTAAAAGAAAATTACAGCAAACAATTTTTGATATTCTAAAGGTGCTGACAGAGTATTTTTGAAAAGTCTTATAATAAAATATCATCAACCAAAACCTAAACTCCTAGAATTGGTTATTTATATGTTAGTTAGAACTAATTCCACAATCTTTTGGCAGTTGAGAGTTGAGACACATTACTTATATAATAAGACCCACTCTCCCACAAGTTATTTTCAATGGAAAGGGAATATCATTGTCACAACTAGAAAGCATGCAAGGCGCAAAATCTTAGGTCTCCTTGCTTGCCATCTCACTCAACATTCCATATAGACAGAAGTAGTCGAGGACAATCCACTATATGGCCGAAAAGAGAATATGTTCCATTTGACATCAGCATCAGTTTCCACCAGCCTCTCCTTACCCTCTTATATAGTAAAGTACATTAATTCTTGAATCCAGTATTCTCATACATTATAAGGTTTTGTTTACTGAACGAACCCTTGGGACCATGTTTTCCTTTAGTACTCTTTCAAGAAATAAAGGCTTCTCAAAATTTACTCTTAAAAGAAGACTCTCATGAGACTCACTTATTAATGAACACTTTGGCAAAGACTTATTAGTCAACCCGCCCACTCGTCAATCTTTGGCAAAGATTTTATCAGTTAAAGCTTTTGGTATTATGATATTTCTTGGATATTTAAGCTTCATAAAACAAACTTTCTGGGTACTAGATCTTAAGCATTGACTCCATTCATGATGGAACATTCTCGTTTCTTCTTATCCATCTGTAATTTTTTTAAGAGTGGATTTGGAGGAAAGTGTGGCAGTAGCTAGGGGAATGTGATGATGGTTCTGACATTCGAGATTTATTGGAATAACTGTGGAAAGAAGATGATATGCCCAAGAAAAACCATAATACTTTTGCAGGATATACATTGCACATTTCATAATAGAGCTAAGTAGTATATGTCCTCTACATAAAAAAACTCAGTAGCAAAAAACAAATACTTTAGAATGACAAAGGACAGTAACAAATCGCCTGAAAATAATAATTATCTGATCAGGTTTTCTTTTTCCTGAACTTGTGTAGAAGTCAAGAAGGAGCTCACTGAAATTGAGAAGCAATCATTATTTAGTAAAATTCTTTAAATCAACAGCATGATATAACACAAATGTTTAAACTTCTAACGAATAATGCCGGCATCCATTGTATTGCAGTCTCGCTTAAATAGAGCAAGAACCATTTCAACTTTTGGTGACAGTGTTCGAACACAAGCTCTATATCGAGAAAAAGATGACCATTGCCTCGAGCTGACCATCTAATAACCCCAAAAATATAAATCCACTAGAATTATTTGTTGGGAAATGCAAATAATGTAAATCAAACTGACTCGGAAGCATACTACAAGTAAATTACCACAGAAATAGAAGGCACATCAGCCTGGCCAGGAGAGCCATGTGACACGTCCATCCCCAACATCATGGCTAGAGCTTTGGAAATCATAGAAATGTTGAGACCATGTTCAGTGGTCAGCATTGAATTCAAGCCACCGAGCTGTAACAAAGCAAGGAATGAACACAAACAATGTACAAAATATAGATAACCACAGACCATGAAAATTGCTATTCACATATAACAAACAGAAGTTACAATGAGTAATATGTTTCCTCAAAATAACTCGTGTTTCTATTGATCTTCAGAAGAATATTAATCAAATACTGATCATTTACTCTTTTTGGTTCCAGTAGTTTCTGCACAAACATTTTAAATTAATGTCAGAAGATGTAGGAAACTGATGTCACCACTAAAAGTTTTCTTTTTTAAGTTAAAAACATCGAAGCACTACTTCTTTTTCTCATGGGTCATTTTGTTGTTCCCTTCAAGTAAATGACTTGAATAAATAACTAAGATAGAAATGTAAATATATAATAAATCACCTTACTGCTGAAGTTCCACCATTCATTTCTAGGAAAGAATCCTCCATATCGCCAACTTTCAATTGGTGAGAAACAGTGGTAGGACCAAATTAGTAAAAAAATTAAATCATATAACTTTACATAGAACATCTAGAAGTATATAGAACAAAATATAAAATAAGATATCTAAATACCTTTGGATCTGATAAAACACGACCTTTAACTTGAGTAAACTTCAAATCAGTTTTGATGCCGCATGACTTCAACATTTGGTCATCGTCATATTTGCCTGTTTTTAGGGTCTGTTCATAAAATCATTATCATAAGAAACCGCTTAGCAAATTGAAATAAAGCTAATGGTAAATGCAACAGAAGATACATAGTGGAGAATGCTTACATCACTCAAAACTGACAAGCTTTCTTTAGGCTTCTGTCTTGATTTCTCTACTAGTGAAGATCTGAAAAATGGATAAGGATTTCGCATACCGTCACAACATTGTGATCAAAGTAGTACAGTACTGCGATCATGGTAGCCGGGATAAATGTTCCTAAAATATAATATCAGGGGCACATTCAGCATCTTCGTTACAACAGTCCAATATGAGTAAGCACCAGAAGACCATGGATTTGGACAGAAGTGGTGCCTAGGGATTCCTTTTGGAACCTCATTTACTGGTATATATGATACAGCTGTCCTCACGAGCACCATCAATAGGACACCATAATCTGTAATGGAACCCCGTATCCAACCTATCCCATAGCGCCAAGATCTAGCTTTGAGGCTCTTTAATGCCGTAAGAAAAAAGCCAAAGGACAGAACCAATGCGAACATTCTATTCCCAAACTGCCATGACAGTGAAAGTGCTGCAGCATTAGGATCCTCTCTCTGTGGTATACGGAATTCGTCCAAAACTCCCTTAATGGCCTGCTGCATAAACAACATTGTTATAAGCATCCCAAATAATTGCCCTGCAACACGGGTAAGCCGATTGATAATGGAACATGCACCCAGAACTGCTAGCAAGAACAGCAGGAGAGCTGTCCACACACATACCCATCCTGTCCAGGGTAGGAAGAGCTTCTCTCCCAGATCTTGTTTATCTTTTGCAAAGTTGAACATGAATGTGTACATCAGCACTGTCGGCTCAGCAACTCCAAGTATTAGTAATGGTTGTCTTCCAATAATTGAGTGTATAATGCCACAAATTTCTGTTGATGCTAGTGTCTGCACCGCAGTTATAGATCCATTCGTATTTCTCTCCAGTTGTTCCACAAAAGATATAACTAGGTTGCCAAAGCAAAGAATATATATCTTGTGGGAGTAAGGATCCTGAGCACGGACACCACCAGTCCAATCATTCTTGTACCACAGTAGTCTTCCTTCATGATCGTTCTTGATCCCACGAAAGGGCACAAATGTTTCTTCCATTGTATTTCACTTGTATTTTACTTATGTATTCTTTTCTTTGCAATAAATAAGAGACTGAACTCGAAAAAATACTGAACTCGAACAAAGATATACGAGACTCAAAAGGCCATTACGAAACTTGAACAAGGCTCATCTAATACAAGTGAAATAGTGGGCAGAGGATTATAAAAGAATAGTAACAATTAACGACTCATTAAAGAATAAGGCGACCCTTGAATTGGTCCCTAAATCACTGTTTAATGTTATAGGAACTTTATATCCTATAGAACCTACAAGAATGGTTCAGTAATGTGTATGTGAGATTTATTATGCTAGAAGAAAAAAAAATCAACTAGTACAATATGAACTGTAGAATATTTCTTAGTAGAAGTTCCCACAGAGGCAAATTAACGAACATCTTCCATTATTCAGAATTCAATTAATGGATGATTTTGACTAACCTTGGGTCCATTTTCTCTTCTTTTAACTATTAGAAGCTCAACCAACCATCAACTGAGTACAAGACAAACAAGCTGAATTACATGATCTGATACTCACACTCTATAGACCTCAAAGTTAGCGAAGACCCATGATCATAAACTGATTATAGAACGATTTAAGGAAATGTAAAACAAATGGGCATACACTAATTAAAGCAAAGAACTCTGATAATGGGTATATAAAGCCTCTACTATTTCGAGATTATAAAGGCATATAGATTGGAAGCAGCGAAATTAACGAGAACCCATGATCATAAACTGACTCTAGATGGTCTAAATCAATTTAAAGCAACTGAGCATTCCTCTTTGAAGGAAACAAGCACCAACTGAACAAAAATACATGCAAGAATTGCTCCTCATAGATTACATGACTCAAGAGTAACAACTTTTGACTTTCAAGCAAAAAAACACAACCCCAAAGCTTAAAAACAAGTTCAGTTACATAATCAATGAAAACAGGAATCCAATCAAAACAAACAAAATGAGATGAAATTAAAAGGAGGACACAGGAGTTACATGTACCCAATTTGGATGATTTGTTTTTATAGATGACACTTGAGAGAGCATACCAACTAAATACCACCTACGGATCAAACTCCATACCAACTAAATGCCACCAACATAAAACATACCTAAACAAGCAAATTGCACCTCACAATGTGTGATTAGCTATAACTAGAAAGCGCAATAGTTCTTGACATGTAGTCCAAAGATTAGATACCTACCTCATAAGAAACTTGTGTAATTGTGGTGTCTTATTTCACTCAACTCTTGGGACTCAACCGCAGAGGTTATAATCTGAATATGTGAGTAATAGCAAAGTAGATCGAAAACGCTCTTCATTTTACCATTGAGACAATTGCACCAAAACGGTAAATGCTCTAATTATAACTAAAAACTGATCTCTTTATAGTTCTCTCGATATATGATATCTAGTTTACGACTGTAATTGTAGTACACTTAACATCTACTTAATCAAATGTTATAGTTAAACATAGCCAAGCAAGTAAAAGACCTCACCTGATTCAAAACCTGCCTGCCTGACTCAGTATGTTGAGCCTGCCTGAAGACGAGCATTCACATAAAGCGGGGGAACCTACAGCATCAAGAAACCGAGAAAAATATAAGCAGCTTCCTAAAATTTGAGCGCAATACCATAAAAAAGACCTAACCTGTTCATCAATTGCCACATGGCAGAGCCATAATAGAATAAAATATTTATCGCAATAAGCATTTACTTTAGAGGGTTCCGGAGATATATAGTACATACACTGTAGTGGTAAAAGTAGTTGTCTACTTCAGAGGGTGTAACTTTGTAATGATTAGTTTGCAATTGTATTCGCTGTCCCTTGGAACCAAGGCCATGTTTATTCATGAGAACGTGCATCGAAGAAGAGTGTACAACAAAGTAATAGATTGCAAAGTTTTCCCCAAACTGCAAAAAATGAAGCATGCAGAAAAGAGAAGAATTAAAAACTGAGAATGCGAAAGAAGAGAAAGGACATAACAAACCATATAATGAAATATTTACCCCATGTCATTGGCCAGAATACATCCATAATTATTAGGAGAAGTAGTCAAGCCGGTGGAATCTTGCCTGGTGAGATGAAGCATGGTATATGAGATGATTTTGTCACGTAAACAATGACAAGATTTTGTTCCTAGCAATCTTCTATGGACAGATTTAGCAGGTCTAAGAGGAAACCTATAGCTTCTTTTTGATCAAGCCATTTTTTGCATATTACCACTACAAAAAAATACCTAATATGGGGTTCCTAATCGCTCCTACTCTTTTTAACTCTAGCGTGTCTACCATTTCTAAAAACACACTTTAGGGTTACCGGAGCTTTAGCAACCCTTGTCTTTAGACAAATCCGTTAAAAAATAGCACACTCCTTTGCCCCGCACCTCTCTATCGTCAAACCTAAGGTGCTTTTTCGGCGCGCAGTTAAGGATCCTCCCAAAACTACGCCTATGAAAGCAAAACGAATTTTTATGCTGTGCAAACCAAATCCTCGATCACAGACAGCATCTGTTAGAGCAACGTGTTGCGGAGGAACCACATGAACACCCAAGACCCTTCTGATTCTAATTTATAAATGCCTAATATTGATAAACAATTAGTGTATATTATAAAGGAACTGAAAGAATAGAATCGCAGATCAAAACTACCTGCAGAGTAAGCTCTGAAGTGGTCAATTTTAACCTCATTTCCAGCCCTCAATTACCACCTAGTGTAACTCAGTGTATTAAGAAGATAATGTCAAGATTTAATCAGTGCAATGCCTTACTAAGGAAAACATTGATCCCCATTTCAGCAGATGTTTCACCTCCTCCAACTAGATGGTTCGGACTACAAATGATTCCCAAATGCAAGATTAGTCATTACAGAATAAAGACTGCAATAACAATTGTAAAAAAACTATCACTATACCTTGAATCAAAATCAAATTGAGTTCTTCAATCTGAAATCCAAACGATGAAAATTATGGAGAGAATTCACTACTAATTGAGTAGAATCCAAATGATGATGCAGATGTTGGAGAGAAATTTAATAGATGAAGGCTAGGGTTGTGTTTATAAAGCCACCAAAGTTCCTCGATTGAGTTTCCCACAATTTGTAGTTGAAATCTCGTCAAGAATCTCCACAACAATCTTGTCAAGAATCTCCACCAAAACCAATTCATCTCCACTCTCCCATAAAAACCTAATTTCGCGTTTCTCATTTCGCGCTTCTCAATCTCTTAACTTCCGCGCAAAATATTTTGCCAATAAATAAAATTGAAATAACGTCAGTGAGAGAAAAAAAACTTACTTCATCGAGATAGTAAGGGTTTTCTTGTAGTATTATGTTCGAGATGACTTAAGTATAATAGTTATTACGTTGTGCCCAAAAACGACATCGATAGTAAGATGATTTATTTTTTTACCTCACTTTTGGTAAAACTGACGTTGAAATCCATGTGAAAAGCAAAAATAAAACTTTTAACGACACTTTTTAAATAAGTGACGTTATTCAGATGACATTAAAGCCATATTTTCTTGTAGTATAGGGAACGAGATATCGAGCTGGACCAACATTTTTGGTGTGATGTGTTTCACAATATGATTATTAACCCTGAAGCTCGAAAGATTGTTGTAAAAGAGATCACCTTGGATGAGATAGATGATGAGGATGTGATGTTCGCTGGTGGTGAGGTAATCAGATGTAGTGTCGTTGGTCATTTGGGATGTTTCAGATGCAATTATTTTTTAGAGTTCATTTTATTAGGTCGAATGAATGTAAAGTTGTTTATAAAGAAATAATATCTTCTATTTTGATTTTGCATTTTTGTCTCCTGATTAATGTGAATCTATATTAAATATTTTGAATTCGAATGTGTGCGATCATTGGTAGTGTCATCGAATGGAGTATAAATAAGTTGGCAGTGGTAGTAGTAGACTTTGGTAGCAGTAGTTTGAGAAAAATGGATTGGAAGTGGTAGTATTATAGACTTTGGTATGAGGGATGTGAAGAGTTCTGAGAGGAGGGGGAGTAGGAAAGAGAGAGTGAGATGTATTTAATACCAGACATGATTATAATTAGGGTTGTACAAGAAATCGGCCAACCCGTGAAACCGACCCGGATCGATCCGACCCGATCGATTCGGTCCGGGTTTGCTAAACAATCGTGTCGGTTTCAGATCAAGATATCTAAACCCGGTTATAGTCGGTTTAGTTTCGGTTGTTGGGATCGGGAACCCGACCAGACCCGAACCGGATCGACTTATATAAATGTTTTGTTGTTACCCATTTCTCATACCCTAAGCCAAGCCGACAGCCTCTCCCATCACTCTTCCTCCCTCTATCAAAATCTCCTCCCTTCTCTCTCTCTCTAGAAACCTCCCTCCATTGTTGTTCAATTAGTTACCCAACAACAACAAGAGCTCAATTATTTTTTCCTCTTGTTTCACCCCAATCTCACCGAATCCCAATCTCTCCATTCGATGAGATCCTACGTCTCCAAACCAATTACCAATTTCTGTGAGACCTTATATTTAATGTATGATTGAATTTGTGGTGATGTAGGAAATGGCGAAGGTGCCGAAACTGTTGGTGTATGTGCGAAAGGATCATCGGTGGATTCCTTTCGATGATGGTGTTGTTTGAGTGTAAAGCAAGGGATGCTTTATGGTGATGGTGTTGGTGTATTTGTATATGATGATTGATGATGGTGGTGTTGGAGTGCATCCCGAGCGACTGAATATCAAGTTGATGGGATGATCTCCAAAGTCTTCAACACTCCCAAAATATCAAGTTGAGGTCGGGCTATTTGGTGGTCTTTAATTTATTTATTTTTGGTGATAATGTGATTGATGATGGTTGATAATGATGATTGATGATGGTGTTGGTGTGTATTTTTTTATTTTTTTGCATATGGATTATGAGCTATTTGATGGTATTGGGCTTGCATCTGGGCTGGGTTTGCAATGCATCTGAAAAAAAATTAACAAACCGAACTCAGAACCCAGCCCGACCCGACCAACCCGGTTCGGTTCCGGTTTGGGCTATGCACCTGGTCGGTTCGGGTCCAGGTTTATAATTTGGTAACCCGGTAAGTTCGGGTCGGATCAGCCATGGGCCTGGACCCGGGCCGAACCGACCCGAGTACAGCCCTAATTATAATGATGATATAGTGTTTCTTCCCAAAAGGCATGAGTGGACTGACAGGGGTAGTAGAAAAGATGCCTCGGTTGGAAAACTGAGGGCGGCTTACACGAGTTCTAATAGCTACCAATGGTTAGAAAAAAAATTCAAATAACCATTCCCTCCCTCCTTTCAAACATTTATTGAAAACAAAAAGATAAAAATCTAGAGTGAGAGAAGTCGTGATTGTAGATTTGTGAGTGAGAAAAATCTAGAGATTTGCCATCGTTTGCAGAAGGAAGACTTAGTTTTCTTTGGTGAAGATCTAGATTTTGTGCTACCGAAAATCATTGTAAAGGAGGAGGCGTTTGTTGTACCAGATTCATCATCTACCATTGAGGGTTAGTAGCGTTTACGTTGATTTCTGATTATTTTGTGAAAATTACTTTGATATGAGTTTTGATGATTTCTTATATTTCTTTTGCGGTTTTTGAATTTTGAAAACTATTTATATTTAAAAAGTGTTATTACTTACTATAGGAGGAAAAAGTGAAGTTTGAAATATGTTGTTCTACTTGTTAGACGGATAAGTACTGTAGAAATATATCAAAGTAATTTTTTTTTTTTTTTATATTTTTTTGAGTGTAAAAGAATTATGAAAAACAATATAAAAATTAATTGAAATACCTGGCCCTCTATGTAGGTGTAGATGCGTGCAAAAAAACTATGTAATAGATTTTCTTCTGATTCGAGCTCTTCTTTTGAGATAGATGCTTCCACCTCAAGGTGTTTGATTGTTGAGGAGGATGTAGGGGTTAAGGATAGAAGTATTAGGTCGAATGAGACTGTAGTGTTATCTGTTGAGGAATGGGGAAGGAAATTCAGAGAGTGGGGGTGATGGGGAAGATCAGGTCTAGTTTCCTAATTTTCCTGGTAACCTTTATTATTATCTTGTAGGTTCAGATGTTTTGAAGGAGTTTTGTAAATGTAAAAGTAGTGTAAAAGGTATATGGGGAGGCGTGATGGAGCATGGTGGGAGATCATTTAGGGAGTGTTCTAACGGAAATGGGAATGTCACTTTTTTCTTGCTACCTAATTTGGAGTTTGAAAAGGTTCGTAGGGAGATTCTTGAGTTCATTTCCCTTGAATACTTTAACGGGAAAAAATCAAATGACCTGGGTAAGGGTTTTTTATGTTATCTCTCCCAGTTTGACAATGGGTTAATGACGTCTTTAAGCAATTTTGCTAAAGGTATCATGAATGAGATCGACGCCTGTCCTGTTTAGTTGAATGGTAACATGTACGAGGTGATCTGTGTATGTGAGACCTTAAAATAGAAGTAGGCCAGGGAAGGGAAATAGATAAGGTTAATGTAGTGGCTTATTCCGCATCTCGGACTCATGCTTCATCTTCGACCAACATACAAACTTTCAACCTCATCAACAGAGCGCGTGACACATTTACAGCACAATAAGAATCAAGACAACAATATCATGAAATAGTTATAGCACGAGTTTCTCAACCAACACCACTCGCCCATGATGCTTCTCGTGTTCTTAGTTGAGAGCCGTCTTGTAATAACTTTTTCCGTATCTTGAACTCATACTTCATCCTCGACCTCATCAACATATTCAGTATCCCTAAGTCCTAGTCATCAGTTTCGACCTCTACATCAACAGTTTAAGTTAAGCAAATGTACAGTCATCCACGAAGCCGTTACGAAGCAACAAAGATCAGAACGTTACACAATCTGGTCAAAGAATATCTAATATATATTTTGTAATGTCAATCATTAAGAATCTTAATAGTCGTCAAATGGCCATATTAGAAGACCTATAAATAAGACCAGAGAATTCCAGATAAATGGGAGATGAATCCTCACTCTAACACTGCATATACTCAGAACACTCGATGTAATAAGTTAGCAATCTCAATAATATCACTCTCTCTTTCTCAAATCGTCAAGAGAGGTCGTGGTTTTTAACCTATTCAAAGGTTTTCCATGTAAATTATATTGTTCGCTATCACTTAATATTCTTAAGCGTTCTAAGCACATCTAGTGTAAAGGTTAAGTTCGAATCCTAAAATTAGGCTATTACAGTTAACTCCGTTAGATATATTGAAGTATTATAACATAAAATACTTCAGGGCCGCTGGGGGTGCTAAATTTTTCTTTTATTTATACTTGACCCTAATTTTTTGACTTAAATTATGCTCGAAAGGTTTAGAATGATAATTTGGTGTGAGTGAAAGGCAAGTGTCTTCAGCGAGCTGATAAGGATGCATTGGCCCTTACATATAAATTATTTTAAAAACTTAAGTTGATCTTATTAACTTCGACCTGTTTATGTTTATGGTGCTTTGTGTGACAATATTTTTTTTTCTGTGTGTAGATCCTTATTCTTCTGTTAAGAAAAAAAGAGTCCTTGATTAATGTAGTAGCTCGAGAGGGGTCCGAGCTTGAAGCTGTTTTGAGCGAGCTGGAGATTAGCAGGATCAAGAAAGTCAATAACAAATCTATTAAGGTTTTGAAATATCAATCGAAGAGGAAAATGTCAGGTGTTAGCCCTTCCTCTGAGGTGGGTACAACCAAACCGGAGACGCAAGTGGGCATTGGTTTAGCAATACCCAATTTAGGTAGTGGTCCAATACCAGCCGCGAGCTTCAGGGGGCCACTCGGGAAGCACAAGTCAAAAGTCCCCGAAGAAGAGAAGTATTAAAGCTTCAGTTTCGATCTTTCGGACTGCAGATGACACAGAGGTCGAGGGTGGATCAAAAAAGAGAAAACTAGATGATAACCCCTATTTCTGTTTATTGTGGATTAGCTGAAGGATAATGTCTTACTATCGATCATTGAGGATGACTTACTCATTCTGGAAAACAAGTTCAGGGCTGTTGCTTTGGGGGATGCTGAGGAGATAAAGTCTTCGGTGAAGCTCAAGCTGTGTAGGGTAAGTCGCGATTTCGTTTTATTTTATCTATTTGATATACTCGAGCTTGATGTTGGTAATGTCATGTGTAGGTCTCTCGTCTTTGAGGATGGGAATAAGTTGGTGCAGGGTCGGGCGACGGAGCTTTAGATGTAAACTACGAAGCTCGAGAAAGAGGTAGAAAGTGAGCGAACAAAGCTGGAGGAGGTGAAGGCGCATTCGACAGAGGAGATTATGAATTTAAAAATGAACTTCCATGAAATAGTAGACAAGGTTGGGATTGACTCCACTCAACATATCAATGAGGTGGTTGCAGCCTGGGATAATCTGGCCCGACGACTCCAAGAAGATGGTTACGCTTATCCGGATGTACTAGCCATTATGGTGGGATGATCTGCGGACGTTACGGGGACATATGGAGAAGATGAGAACGAAGCAGAGAGGGCTCCACCTCTAGAGACTGTATCAGGGCTGGAAAAGACTACTCATATAACCCAGGCTGACAACCACAAAGTAGATGATCAGGACAAGGTAAATTAAGCTTTTATGTAATGCTATAGTAATATTTAGTTGGTGGGGAAAATAGACCTTTGTTGCATTTGTTGAAAGGAATATTGGCTTTATGAGACTGGTTTATGTTGTATTGATGTAGGAATTGTCATGTGCAGGAAATTAACGAACTACGCCTTATAATTATGGACTTAAAGAAAGAGCTTGCTAAGGAGAAAAATACTTCATATGCGGTAGCTCTTACGTCTGGACGTACTGAGGCTCAGGTTAGAAAATATAGATAACTTAGTGAAAATCATTGGAGAGATTTATATGCAGCCCGTTTAGGATGGGTCATAGAGAAAATCGATAAGGATGAGGTAGTTAGGAAATATAGGAATAAGTATTTGAAAATTTGACATTTTCTTCCTGGTGGTATTAGAGAAAATACCCCAGAAGTTACCAAAGACCTCATGATTTTAACCATCCACTTAGAAGAGAAAATAGGCAGTGAGAAAGGGCTAGAGAAAGCATACATTAAAGTTTTAAAAGATCAAGATATTCATCCAAAACCTGAGTACATAGAGCGCCTGGCCACCGGAACGAGAAACCTACATATCTTAAAAGCTAAAGAAGTATCAGCTCGTGCTGGTGTATTAATGATATATTTATAACATAAAATTGTGGAACATATGTGAGTGTGAAGATATATGATTGTCTAAATGAGAAATATATTTATAGTGTAACTGTGGAAAGAATATTTAGAGATGGTGATTTGTTGTGCAGGTCGAGCTAGATAAAATGCGTCGTAGTCAAAAGGCATTTTCTGAATTAAATGAAAAAATGAACGTTGAGTTAAACCAGACACGTGAGTCATTGGAAAATACTGCTGAACTAAACATTAAAATGGAATTAAAAATGTTTGAATTACAAGAACTTGTAGAGAAAAAGGAAAATGAGGTGATGATTGCTCAAAATAATGTGGAAAAGTTGGATAGGCTTTTAAAAAAAAGCAGGATGATATAGTGAGTGCTCAGAGTCATGTAGATAATCCTGTTGAACGAGTAAAAAAACTGGAGGCAAAATTACTAATTGCGAGTTGTAGTTTATAAAGAAATTGAAGAAGAAATGTAGTGATGTGGTTCACACTTAAGATCGCATCAAAGGTTTAGAAGCGGATGAATAAGGTTTAAAAGGGGATCTGAATAATGTTAGGGAGCAATTAAAGAAGAAAGTGGTCGAAGTAAAAACTTTGATCGAGCAGATAGCGGCGTTGGAGGCCGATTTGGCATATGTTCGAGCGTTAGTAAGGAATTCAAATGAGCAAATAAAAAACATGGAGGCCGAGTTGGAGAATTCTCGGACTAGGGAGGGGGGGGGGGGTTTGAACGAAACAATTCAAAAATTAGAGGCAGACCTTTTAATATCCCAAGGGGAATTTAAGAAAGATTCCGAGCAAAGAGTTTACGATCGGATTAAAATGGATGAATCAATGGGTATGATGAGATAAATGAACAAGGTTATAACAGTGATGGCGATACGTTATGCTAAGGCAGTTCTCGAAACTGCTGAAGAAAGAAGTCGTTGTCCTAATTTGGAAAGATTGTTAAAGGATGCCAGTGTAAGTGTTTATGAGCTCGCTATACCTAACAGAGTCAGGCTCGCGTCTGGTGTTGTGCATGAGAAAAAGATGGCAGCAGTTCTTGTATTCTTTGTGTATGAAATTAAGATAATTGAATAAGAAAGAGACACTCTACATGATATGATGATCGCGAAGGGCGTGAAGTGTGAGATGAATTTAATACGTACTGAATTTTTGGAGTGCTTTGTGTCCGACTGGTTCCATCATCCAAGAAAGAGTTGAACAAGGTAGAGAGATTGTTGCTGCCAGAACACCAGAATTTAGAGCTTCTGAAGTTGGTTGAAGTTCGTCTAATGTATGTTATAAAGGACCTGAGTTGGAGAACTCATAAACTGATTTTGTTTATGTATTGTAGATGCTAGATAGATTAAAGCTAGTTTTACCTTTGCTTTATCATTTGAGATTTAGTCGAAAAAGATATATATGTATAGTGCACATTAATGTGGGATTTTTTTTAAAGTTTTCATTGATGAGAAAAGAATGTACAGACTATGTGGTGATTACATCTCACTTTTAGAATATATGATGTGTTTTGACGACATATCGAGTTAGCAATAGTATTTCTTCAACATTCTAGTGTTCTAAGAGCTTGGTATCCTGACGTTGTCTTTTGTCACTGTAGTAGCCTACTCGTAGCCTTCTAGCACAAGTCGAATAATCGAAGGTTACATCGAAGCCTACCTAGTGACTCGAAGACAAAAAAGATAATAACTAAGTCCACAAAGCCTTTCGAGGCTAATCGAACACTCGAAGGAATCATCAAAGCTATCTGCCATAGCCGAAGATAGATGAGCAGCGCCAGAACTCAACATCAGTACTAGAAATACTTTGACCATGGTCATACATGGTCGAAGGTAGACACGTCAGACAACCGACTCACCAAACAGAATAGGAAAACAAGCCACTCGATAACTATAGTGACAGAACCAACAACTACAGTGTCAGAACCGACAACTAGAGTGTCAGAACCAACAACTATAGTGTCAGAATCGACTCCGGGTACAAGTTAGTTGTCCCCAATGAATATACATCTAACCTGGTCTCCCATGGTGACTCAGCCCATTCTATATCTTATAAATAGGAGGGAGGAGGCACTATGTAGGGGTTAGAAAATCTTTCCCCTCAACTCCCCCAGAGAACCTTCGACCATCCTGTAACTTACTTCTATCCGATCTGTCTACTAAGATCGATATATATCATCATCTATTAAAAATCCTCGTTGGAGGTCGTAGAGTAACCCATTCTAGGACTCCACGCAAGCGTGCTAGTATAGTAATATTGTCTGTTATTGTATTAGATACTTGCTTAGTCCCCTAGTCGAAGATAATCCCAAGGTGTAAGAGTTAGTTTCTCCCTCTACGAAACTTGGCTCCTACATTTGGCACCCTCTGTGCTATACTCACCCTACACAACTCCCCTTGTTTCTTTTTTCTTTCTCTTTCTACTCTTCAACGCCATCCTCAATGGCGCCCACCCTTCACTCCACCTCTGCTATCATCAGAAACTCCACCGGCGGCATAACCACCTAACTCGCCCTCATCAGCCAATAGTTTGCATAAGCCGAAGAGCGGCATTCCAATCAGCTACGTCTAGAATGTGAAGACAGACGCAATGAGCTCAAGGCTGAACAACAACACCATTTTGATGATAACGAGCACCAACATCGTGCCCTCGACGAACTGTGGTACATAGTTTGGTAATTTCAGCAGGGCCAAACCCAGGACACTCCTTTGCGATCCCGGGCACCTATGCCCTTTTTCGCGTTTTAACCCGCGCTTGCCTTGGGCTTCATCCCCAAGTCGAAGTTCCCCCAGTCCACCTTGGCGCTGAGGGTGCTCCCACCATTTTTCCTATCGGCTCAATCCACCTCGGTGTACACCCCACGGAGGATTCTTCTGACTCTACCCTTCGAACTTCCTGACACCCTACACGTTGCCATGCTCAAGAATGTCTCGGGGAGCGCAACGCTGAACATACGTTGAGCCCTCGGCCTCATCTTCCTCAAGCCCAGCGATCTCCTTCTCATCCTGCCTACCTTACTTCACAGGATCTCGATCAAAAAATCACACACCGAACTCGTAGAGTCGGTTAAACAACTCTATTTTCCCTAAACTTCTCGCGGTCGAAGTACCTCAAAATTTTCATACCCCTAAAATTAGCAAATACCAAAATACCGACCCTTAGTCTTATGTCTTTGAATTCCAAAACGCTTTGAGTCTATATTCCACAGCTGACCATATCTTATGTTGAATGTTTCCTACCAGTCTAACTGGTAACCCTCTCAAATGGTATCATAGCCTCCCTAACAGCTCTATCCGAAGCTTTGAACAATTGCCAATCCTTTTTATCGCCCAGTTTACCTTTAACAAAGACCGTGAGATCTGAGTCGATGCCCTCTTCAACTTCTCAACTTCCGCAAATCCCTTAACGAAATACTTAAAGCTTTTACCAAGCGATTTCTCGATGAGTTGCGCAAAGTCAAAAACCTTGACTGTGTGAACGCAATTCTAGCGTACTCTAATGATCTACCATATCACAATCGTGTCAAGGAGTACATCGTATTTCATAAACTACGAACCCTAGAGGAGATGATATCTAAGGTTAACGGATACATCGACCTTGAACGCCTCCACGAATCAAATTACCAAGGGCATGCTACTACCACCAACCATAACAAACCTCGACCATCTTCTGCACCCATGGTCGCTCCCATCTCACAGGAGACCGAGAGTTGCAAACGTCTTCACTCCGATGTTACCCCTGCCGAGATCAACAAAAAATGACTAATGTCGGTCATACCGAAACTCACTGCCTCCATTTGCACCCTTCTCCCACAAATATAGGCCGACCCTATCTGGCGTACCCTTTTCCTCATTGAAGTCAGGAAAGATGAGCCTTACTACCAAAATTACAAGTACAACTGCCATTCTACCAACAAGTGTTATGCTCTACAATGATCGCTCGAGATGATTCTTAAAGATGGTCTTCTACATCGATATGTCACCGACCTCCCTAGCTATCTCGATGGGTTGTATCTCAGGCCTCAACCTGCCCCAGCTACCGACCTAGCTGAGGTACACATTTTCTAACTCTACCTTATCAAAGTCAACAACATCGACAGTGGTCATACTCGAAGCAAGCAAAAACGAGTCGAAGAGTATTGTAAGCTTACCTATCAAGAGATGCTACCCATCCTTCTTCCAGAATCTAGCCAATGCCCTCGACCTGAAGGTATATTCTTCATCGATTGCGATACTTTTCATGTCCGCTTCCCCTTCTCCGACCCCTTGGTCATTATGATTAAGGTCGAACACCTCGTCCTCCATACCATGCTCATTGATATGGGCAGTACAGCAGAAGTACTATTCCTCCAGACCGTTTGAGCCATACAAAAAGTAAACCTCATCACACCAGCCAACATCGAGCTCAAGGGCTTTAATGAGGTCACAAAAGTCGTCGTTGGTCGATTAGCCTCCCTGTCACCACCGGTCCAGTCATCCTTCAAACCAGTTTTCTCATCATCGATAAGAAATCTGAATACCTGGGCATTCTAGGGAACGATTGGCTACATGCCATGAAAGCTATACCTTCGACTTACCACCAAACACTTCGTTTCACTACCCCTTTTGGCACGTGGAACATGAAAGGCTCTTAACGCCTTGCCCGCTTATGCGAGCACCCTGAGATCGATCTTACTAAAAAACTCCTTAAGCCATAATAATTAATGCTTGTTGCACTCCCCCAACCTTTGGACCCTACTACCACCCCTGTTGAACCCACTGTATACATCAAACTTGACGGCCCTGGTTGAGGGTCATTCATCGGTAGTTTTTTGGATGAGGTCAAACGCCTGGAGCTCACCACCTTTCTTCGGGCAAATAAATATATCTTCACCTAGACTTTCCATGAGATGCCTGGTGTCAACCCAACCCTGGCTTGCTACCGTCTTGACCTCATCCCTCACTCTACCGCCGTGAAGTAAAAGAAGCGCACTTTGACACCAAGGATTCGAGAAGCAGTGAACCTTGAGGTTGAAAAACTCTTAGCCGTAGGTTTTATTAGAGAAGTCAAGTATGCTAACTGGATCTCCAATATTGTTAATGTCATTAAGAAGAATGGAAAGATCTAAATCTGCGTTGACTTTACAGACCTCAACAAACACACACCGAAGGATAGTTTTCCTCTCCCAATCATTTCAGTACTCCTAGATGCTACAGCCGGTCATGAACGACAATCAATGATTGACGCGGCTTCAGGTTACAATCAGGCACCCCTTCTCCCGGGGGACCAACTTAAAACTTCATTTATTACTGAACAAGATCTTTACTGCTCGGCCTTAAAAATGCGGGTGCCACTTACCAACATCTTGTTACCACCATGTTTAAACCTTTGCCTAGTAAGTCGGTCGAAGTTTACATCGACGACATGTTATGCAAAAGCCTCCAAAAATAGACCCATATCTAGGACCTCATCGAAGTATTTGCCATACTTCGTTCTTATAAAAAGAAACTTAACCTAGACAAATGTCAGTTCGGTGTTTCATCCGGCAAATCCTTGGGCCACCACATCAGCAAATAAGGTATTGAGATCGATCCTACTCATATATGCGCCCTTATCGATATGCCTTCCCCTCGAACCAAAAAAGATGCCCAAAAGGTTGCTGGCAAGATAGTTGCCCTCAACCGTTTTATATTAAAAACCTCTGATAGTTGTGCTTGGCTTTTCTCCCTTTTACGCGACCAAGGCGTCCATTAGGCCAAATAAAATAATAATCCGGAAATAAATTGGACACCCGATTGCGAACAGGTCTTCCTCGAACTTAAAACATACCTTGGTCGGCCACCCATCATCAGCACTCCCATCGAAGGTGAAATGCTTTCTTTATATATTATAGTTACCGACACTTCTATTAGCTCAATCCTTATTCAACTCGAATCCAACATCGAGAAACTCGTGTATTTTATCAACAAAACTCTGACACCTGCCGAGACTCGATATACCAAACTCGAGCGATTGCTTTTTACACTCGCTTACACTGCTTAAAAGCTCAAACCGTACTTTCAACTCACTCTATACGTGTCATCACCAACTACCCCCTTCGAGAGATCCTCAATAAGAAAGATAAATCTAGATGGGTACAATAATGGTTTGTTTATCTTGGTGAACACAACATCACTTTCAAGAATCAGATATCTCAAAAAGGCCAAGCAGTCGCTAATTTCCTTGTTGACTTCTCGGTCGAAGACATCGACTGGGAAGAACACGAAGATGATCTACCAAAAGACCAGCCCAAATAGAATGACCCTTGGAACCCTAACACGGGTTGGCGCCTCTTTACAGATGGATCTACTGGACCTAACGGTTCGAGGATTGGTACTGTTCTAGTTACCTCCTACAATGATAGAATCGATAAGGCATTTAAGTTAAATTTCGAATGTTCTAATAACGAGGCCGAGTATGAAGCCTTAATACATGGCCTTGATCTTGCCCTCAAACTTGGTGTTCCCAAACTTATAGTATTTACCAATTCCCAACTTATTCAGAGATAGTACACTGGTGAAAATCTGGCAAACGGTCGCATGGCTGGGTATATTGCCTTTGTCCGCCAGCGCATGGATCGTTTCCCCAAAAAATCTTCTATTGCACATTACCCTCGAGGCAAAAACAGACATACCGATGCCCTCGCCTACGTAACAGCCATGTTAGGTTAGTCCGAATCTTGAACACTCCATATCAAAGTACTCGAACGCCCAAGTATCGACCAGATGGAAGTTAATGCCATCAATACTGGGGGCGAGAGTCTCAATCTCGATGACTGACGAGCACTATTTCTTGCTTATTTCAATAGTTCTACCCTTCCAGAAGATCCCAAAGCCACACGTTCGTTACTGGAAAACTGCCGTATATACACCATTCTCAAAGGCGGATTACACCGTAAATTCCCGAATGGCGTATACCTCCGATGCATCTCCCAAAATGAAGCCATTACCATACTTACCAAACTCCACGAAGGTACCTGCGGTGCTTACACTGCTGGTTAATCTATGGCTCTTCGAGCCATAACACAAGGTTTATTCTGGCCTAATATGAAAAAACAAGCTGAAGAGTATGCAAAATACTGTGATAAATGCTAATGTCACACTCATGGCATCCGAAGCCCTTCACAAGACCTCCATTGCAGCCAAGTTGCTTGGCCATTTAAACGATGGGCGATTGATCTAGTAGGCCATTTTCCCAAGGTCTCGGGTAGACGAAAGCATATCCTAGTGGCTACAGATTACTTTACTAAATAGGTTAAAGCTGTGCCTCTATGTCAAACCAAAGAAGAAGAAGTTATCAAGTTCTTATGGGAAAATATAATTACACGTTTTGGCTGCCCTCATATGATTTACTGTGACAAGGGTTCACAGTTTGTTGGGAACAAAGTCCGTAATTTCTTCAAGAAGTATAACATTATTCTGTCACCCTTCACACCTTATTACCCACATGGGAATGGTCAAGTTGAAGCAATTAATAAAACTATAGTCGATGGTCTTAAAAAGCGTGTCGATGAGAAGAAAGGCCGATGGGTTCAAGAACTACAACATGTACTTTGGGCCTATCGTACCACACCAAGAAAGGCGACGGGTTGCACTCCTTTCCTCCTAGCTTACGGTACTGAAACTGTGCTGCCTACCCAGTTCGAAGTACCAACAGACAATCCCGACCTCCCCGATGAAGATAATGAGTTCGAACTTAGATGCAATATGTTATGGATTGATAAAACCAGAGACCAAGCCATAGCAAACCTTGGCCGTTACCACATCTCTATCTAGAAGCCATACAACAAAAGAGTTTAACTATGCAGTTTCAATATTATAGATTTGGTACTTCGACGAGTCACAGCCTCTTCGAAGCCTTGAAATGCCGGCAAGCTAGACGATTCCTGGGAAGGACCTTATGTCGTGTACAATAAAACTGACAAAGGATCCTATTATCTAATAACAGAAGCGGAAGAGCCTATTCTTAATCTATGAAATACAATTCAGTTAGCTTTATACAATAAGCCTCGGCCACCACCTTATTCAGCTGATATAAATACTATATAATCAATAAACATATTTTTCTCCTCTGAGTTTCATGACATGCTTCCAGTGAATTTCTTAGTCAAACTTAAATATCATGTCCACCCTTCAACCTGACTGATACTTGGGGGCAACCTTAAAGTTTTTCAAGGTTTCAATTCGAGCATACTCGATGGACATAAATGGTCGACAGACCGGACCACATAATACTTTGTTTAGGATCAGGCCTTCAAAATCTTGAGAATTTCTTAGTCAAACCTGAGTACCATGTCTACCCTTCGACCTGACTTATACTTGGGGGCAACCTCAAAGTTTTTCAAGTTTCCAATTCGAACAAATCCGAGGGGCATGAATGGTCGGCAAACCGGACCCTCGGGGATGCATTGAGGCTGACCATATAATGCTTCGTTTAGGCTCAGGCCTTCGAAGTTTAGTGAATTTCTTGGTCAAGCCTATGTATCATGTCCACCGTTCGACTTGACTGGTACTCGGGGGCAACCTCGAAGCTCTTCAAAGGTTCCACGTCGAACCCATCAGAGTAGTACATTCTATATTTCTAATCATACACACAGATACAAGTATGTAGACATACTAGTAATTCAAGTTAAATACACACAAGAAATTCAAGTCAACTACATACATACAAGCAACTCAAGTTTAATTATATTACACATTGTTCGAGTACTGCCGATCTAGTACACTCAGTTTAAATGCCACATCATTCTAATTTAATATCACAGTAAGTTAAGGAGAAATTGTTGGTTGTAGAAAACAGACGACAGCGACATAACTTTTATACAGGAGTGGCCGCATTAATTCCTTCTACAGGTTCTTCCATGGCAACATTTCCACTACCCTCGATAACAGGGTTCAGTTTTACAGTATCTGTTCCACCATCGACTGCAACATCTCTTACAGTTGTACAACTACAAAAAACATCCCCTTTGACCATAGGAGCCACCTCACCATCTCCAATACCTTCTCCAGCAGGATCCACTTCCATCCCTACTGCTTGCACCACATCCTCGATAGTACACTATTTGTTCAAAGGAAAACGCTCGAAGGTCTTGGTATTATACCCCAAATTGTCTATAAAATTCTTCAGAGCCGTGGTCATTTCATACTCCTCATCATATTGCGCCTGGAAACTTACTATGTTATCTTTTAGCTCCTCATCTATCTCCGTTAGCTTCGCCTCAAACACATTTTGTATTTGAACGCTGTTGGCAATCGCAGCTTTGACCTCCCTCGTAGACTCAGCTTTAATCTACAACTTCTCTCGTCTTAGCACACCGACCTCGGTCTCCAACGACATCGTGGTCCCCTGAGCGAGCTCCAAACTGTCCCTCCCCTGCTGCAGCTATTTACTTGTTACCCTCTGGGCTTTGATAAAAGCTAGAGCGAATACCTGCACGAATACTCGACTAATTAGCAGTTCTCGAAGGATAAGTGTAACTTTACAATTTCATAAACATTTACCTGATGCATAGCCTTATTCATTTCTCTCCCTGATTCATCTGGGTCTATTCCACAGAGGGTCACCATCGACACGGTTGTTGCTTGGGCATGCTCCTCCAGTTCGGTCCCCTGTCGTCTCGCTTCGACTGCATCATTGACATCATCAGCCACCTGTTCTCGAGGCCTTTTGCGTAGAGTAGTCTTCGCCTACTGAACTGTCAAAGCTTTGGGAACAGTCTTGCCCTTACCCTTGCTAGCTTGCCATGATACCTCGGGAGCAGCCTCGGGCACACTTAGTTGTACGGTCCCTGTCCCTCCTTGCTGTTTCCTCGGCACATTGCTTAACTTTTGACTCAACCTTCCCTTCTCCATCTCACCCACCCTCGTCGAAGCAATTCCTTCTTTCCTTTTCTTTGACTGAATAGTAGTAACAAGTACATTTTGCAGGAACATGTCTGTCTTCTTTCGCCTCTTCCTCACAATACCCAACTTCCCAAATACCCAATTTACCCACTCTTCGTTGTGGTCGATCAGTTTGTCAATAAACCTCTTCGGATTCGTCAATGTATTGGTGTTGGGATCTGTAAAACAGCAAAAGAAAAGTTCAATAACCTATTAAAACTGCTTAAAAAACAACCTTCGACTATCGACTTACTTGGATTATACAGCTTATGCTTCAGCTTATACACCTCTTCTTCTTCTGCATTCTCATAATTACCTCTTGCCATAACCAAATCCTTATCCCACCCTCGCCCAGTCGAACACAGATTAAATAATTATGGTTTGTCTACATGGCATTGAATGTGGTACGTACCTACCTTCTTATTTGCTTTCATCGAGTAGACCATTACAATATCGAACCACTCGATCTAACCCCTCTTCTCACGTTTTAACTCTACATTTATCCCCTTGACAACCCATATTATCTCATAAAAATTATCATTCATCTGGCATGGGGCAACATCCCTGTAATTCAATACTTACTTCACCAGCTTTCGAAGGGGCAGTTGCATCCCCAATCGAATCTAGCCTCTGAACGCCATGAAACCCTCTCGAGTATCCTTGAATGTGAACTCGTCCCCTACTGGCACCAGTGCAACTCCCACCCTCGACAGCTCATGTTTCGCTATGAATCAATCCAGTCTCACCTTTTCCTGAGCTGAAACTGGCCCCGCTGCTCTTCTCAAATCATCTGAACTATCACTATTATCGCTCTACTCCCCTTCCCCTTCCCCTTCCCCTTTCTCCATCTCATCCCCCGAAGGCTCGAAACTATATTATGAACAAATGCCAAATTATAATGAAAGTTCCAGGGGTAACTTGCATAATCAAATTTTCTACAGTTGATTAAATTTCATCAGACTTAAGATCTGGGAATACTGCCCATCTCTTTCTTGGTGCTCTATTACCCTTCTTGGGGATTAAGGATTTTAAAATGATCAGTGGGATATCATCTAATTGTTCATCAGTGAGAGCTATTTTCTTCGTGCCTTCAATTTTTATCTTTAGGGGCACATCAGCTTCTTCTGTCTTCTTGTTCTTCTTTTTGGCATTGGTCTTGTATTTCTTTCCATGTTCTTCTGCCTTCTCCCTTACCTTTTTTCTTCTCTTCAATCTTTTAAATTTTTTGTTAGAGCTCTCTTTGCCAGGTTCTCAGCTCTGCCTTCTTCCTTTTCCCATCTTCTTTCTTATTACCTTATTCTTTTTGCTTGCGTTTTGCAATTTTCTCAGGAGTAGAGAACTGGTACTGCCCAAGGAGTAGACTACCATCTCCAAGTGTTTTAGTATTGTCTCTAAATGTAGACATCGAAATTCATTCTAACATTTTACCATGGTTCTATAATATTTTACCATGGTCTTCCAACTGGGAACATACTGTAACCACTACAGCTCTGATCTCAGTAGTGGAAGAACTGCTACCGATTGTAGGTGTACCGATTGTACGTGGCTCGATTATAGGGGCAACGCCAACTGTAGGCACACCGATGATTACAGGTGCTTTGATGTAATTTCTCTAAAACATTCAAACAGATGATAAAGAGTTATTTAGAAATAACAAAAAAGCAAGCTAACAATGACAATAGGTATAAAATAGAAGGCAACAAATGGACTTAATAATGACAGGGGAAATGACAGAGATAAAAACCAAACAAATGACAAGAAGAAGATAATAAATGCCAAACTTAAACAAAAAAATGATAAGAAATCTAAATTAAAAGACAATGAAGCAATAAATTGAATCATTCATGCAAATAAAGGAAGATTACCATGGCCTCTTGCTTAAGTTATTGCTGCATGTGAGTCTCAGACGCCTTCAAAGCTACTACCACCAATTTGGGGTTAACAAAAAACTTTTTAAACATCACAATTTGGTGACGCTTAAAGGATGTCATCCTCCATCCTTATAGCTTAGAGAACAAATGTTTGGATTTTAATATTCTTGAAAACTTCAAGCCAGGAATTGAGAGGAAAGCCTATTTCATCAGCACTCAGGTACATCCGTACAGTGATAAAGCTTTATCCGATATTTTTCCAGTGACCAATCGATAATCGGCAAACTCTGCTATTTGACTCCATAAGAAATTATAGACTTGCTCACCCCAGGGGAATCTGTTGAACTGATCTAGATCATCTACCATATCAACATACTTTACCTCAACGTTTCTCCCCTTATTCGGAAGGAGAAAGGATAGTAAAAAGTTTAACAAATTTAATCAAAGAATATTGTCTGCAAAACAAAATTGCACAAGGCAAAGAATATGAATGGGTAAAAATGCCAAAAAATACACTATATAATGATAAAAACCTTAGAAAATAATGACCCAAAAATACAAATACAATACAAAAAAATTTGGGGTGACAAATACAATGCAGAATAATGATAAAACGGACCAAACAAATGTTAAATTAGAATCTTAACAGGATGTATTTCCAATTTTGCCTATTTTAAATCCCCGTCAATTTCCTTCAACCCATATGTATTCTTCTTCTTGGGGAATTGCCTCATTCTAAAATTTGTTATATACTCAGGATCAACAAATAATAAATCATCTGAAATAGGAGAGACACGTAACCCCAAAATCAAGTAAACATGAATGGGTTACAACTGAATTACCGTCCCCCCCCAAATTGGAACTTCATATCACCGAGATGACGATCAAATATTTTCACAACCAACGTCGACATCATCGCTATTGGATCAATCAAAAGTAATGGTGCAAAGCATATGGTACGAAGAACACCCTTCTCCTCTTTAGGCAGAGCTCCAAATATTTATTTAAGTCCCACAACTGTATACCGAGAGGTATAATTTTTAACATTAGAGGAACCCTTCTTGGCTCCACCCTCCAGCGTTTGGTTCTCCTCATCAAATTGCTCATTCACTTCTTTATCAGACTTTATTGTGAAGAAAAATTAGACTTTAATCAAACACTTGGTAGGTAATAGTTACACAGACGATTTGCCACTGAAATCACAAGCACATAAAACTCAATGATTGTGAGAAAATAGTTTATGCCACCGAGACAGTTTTTACGATTGTCAATCACACACACGATGTGTAGAATCGGGATAGTTTTTATGGTCTTTGCAATCATAGTATAAGAAGAAACTATTTGAGGAATTGGGATAGCTTTTGGCTCCAAAAACTAGACGAACTCGTGTGAATCGCACGCATTACCTAACCCTAAACACTACTAAACAAATGCCAAATAATATATAATTGGTGATAAAGTCTGCATGATTTAATATAACTAATGGTTAAAAGAGTGACAAATTGGCCTCCAACAAATGACAGGAAATGCATGAAATGGTGACAGTGAATGCCTTACGCGCCTCAAAATGTAATGACATGTGTACATCGAGGAATTAAATTTGGACACGTGGCATGATAATATATTTTAAAATTATTTGAACTTTTTTTATTATTATTTTAGAAGTGACATTCGTACATGTGGAGCCCATAGTCTGCAAGCCTAATGTAATTTTTAAGCAGTTGATATTTTTTAAAACAAATGACAAAGTTATTTTAAAACAAATGACAAAGAAGTCTGAACAAATGAGAAAGTCGGTATTGATAATGACAACTAGTTGTTAACAAATGACATAGGTATCTGAAAGAATGCCAGAGTTCATCTGAACAAATGGCATAGTTTGGTTGGCAGTAACCACGTAGATAATGTGCCATCGTTTGTTCCATGAGTAGAGTAGAGTACCATCTCCAGGAGTAGAGTACCATCATTTCCTCCATGCCCAAGGACTAGAGTACCAGTCTTTAATCAAATACTTGGTAGGCAGTAGTCACACAGACGATTTGTGACAAATAATTAGGACAGTTTTTACTATTTTTGCGATTGAGTTAGAAGAAGAAACTGTTCGATGAATCGGGATTGCTTTTGGCACCAAAAATCAGACGAATTCTTGTGAACCGCACGTAATACCTAACAATAAATAAGAATGGAAATAGTAACAAAATTGGTGACAGGGTCTGCCTTCTTACAAATAACAAATCTGCTTCAAGGCGGGACAAACTGTTCCGAAACAAATGACAAGTAATGCATGAGATGGTGACTGATAGACACGTAATATTTACATGTACAACTCCTAAATTTATATCTACCTAGTCATTTATTAAATAAATGTGATACTAATAGGGTTTTTGTTTGTATTTACAGAAATCGGTCACATGATAAACAAGTCATACATTTTTATGGTTTTAAAAAAAGAACAAGGGTGATGCACTCCAACAATGATTCTCATGTGAAGTTGTCAACCAAATGTCCATGGAAGCCTATTGAAGAGAATTAAATGTAGATATTATTCTCATGAGTTATAATATCTATGCATGATTTTAGGCATTGTTTAGGGGATTTTATATTAGGTAATATTTTGAAACTCTTCTTATACTCTATAAATAGGAGGGAAATCTCACTCATGAGAGATCATCTTAGAGAGTGTAATATCAAAGTTTAAAGTAATAAAGATTATTCTTTCTCTCTTGTTCTTGTTTTTTACTTTTATCAAAGTAATAGTAGTATGACAATGATCATGGGGATGAGTAGCTAATCTTCTTAGCCAAGGCTAGAGGAAGATCCACCCAATATAGCTTTAGTGTAGATTATATAGCTTAGTTAGAGTAATTACTTTCTCTTTATCCCAGAATATTGCATATTTGTATTCCTTCGTCCTATGCTTGACCATAGCTAGGATTAGGAGGAGTAATGAATCTAAGTGACCATCTTGTTTGACCATAATAAGATAGATTTGAAATAAAGAGAAGAGAACATAATCCATACTTATCAACCGAACCATTGTTGAGTAAGTTAGATTATGGGTAGTTCCCAATCACTAAATCTCTTTTATTTTTTAATATATTGCATATGCCCGACCAAGGATATGCGATACGGGAACTCGTAATTTACTCTAATTATTTATGCTATCTCGTGAGTACAAAGGGTAAAGTGGAATCTAAGCCTTGGTTCTCACTCCAACTCATACAACTCATATTTTATAACATTTGTTTATTTCTTCTTTTTATTTCAAAACATGCACAAACTCATTGTTATTGGATAAAACTAATAGCTCGAAGTATAATTCGCACCACAAGTCTCTTGGGATACGACCCCGCTTACCCTTGTACTTAACGGTACACCGTGCGCTTGCAGGTCTTTTAAGACGTCGGTTTATAATCGATCAAGTTTTTGACGCCGTTGCCGGAGACTTGTAAATGTGCCTTTTCTTTTAAGTAGTTAGTTTTAAGCCGATTTTTCTTCTTTTATCTTTCATCTATATTTCTTATTTCTCATCCCTTTTTATTGTTTTATCTCAAGAACAATCGAGTACAGACATCCACCATTGTTTGGAACTTGGTGCTTGAGGTAATGGGCGATTGGTTTTAAGGGTTGTACAAGGCAGTTACTAAATTTTTCTTACGTTATTGTGTTATAAAGTATAACGTAGCAAGGGTTAAGTCTGCTACAGTAACAACTAACTGTTGCTTGGAGGTCGAGTGTACTTGGTTCAACATTGGATTATTTTATCTTGCATTTAGGTCGAGAACAATTGTTTAATCGAGAATTTAATCTTGATTGAATTATTTTATCTTGACTCAAATCTGATTTTTTTTAGCTTACTGAGGTACTTGACTAAAAAAAATTACTATGGGACCAACGAATTTAAGCACGAGCTTTGGTTTTTATAACTTAGCATGAGTTGCTTTTGTTACGAGCTTAAACACGAACTTGAGCACGAACTGTAGTGGGCCTTAATTCAAACTTGAGCACGAGTTGCTTTTGTTACGAGCACAAACTTGAGTAAGAGCTTTGGTAATTTTTAAAAGCCTCTTACCGACCCTAAAAAGTTTAACGTGCTTGAGCACGAGTTGCTTTTGCAAGTTTTGCCTGAATTGGGATGTGATAAAAGACCATTTTTGGCTAATCTCGATTAACACTCTCCATTCTCGATAAAACACGCCGATCAAACCTTGCTAATTTTTAGCATTGCTAACAAGACAAGAAGCACGGAAAACGATGAATGAAAAATACGAAAAGCTCAAAGCTACTTCAACAATTTCCTTATTATGCCCCCTAAGTGAAGAGGCACTTCATTCTTTTGCCCCTAAGTGAAGGGGCGGCCATAGCTACACCGGGAAACACTTCCCATAGGTTGGTACTTCACAAAACTTGACATCTAGAAGGGGTGCATATCTGTTACGCCCCGGCACTAGGACATATAAAGTCGTATGGACTGTGCAAATACACACTGCTTTAATAAAAAAATTGTTGTGGTTGGATTGACCTATTGTTGTGTTTAATATTCTTTTTCATTCCAACATTAGTAAAGGTAAAAACTGTTAGAGACTTGCTGAATTTCATCAGCCAAAAAGCCCTCCAACAAGTGGGACTACCCATTAAAGATGCGAAGAAATTCGTATCACACGAAAAATTAAATGTCCTAGACCTCAAAATAACTGTTAATAAAAAATAGTAGCAAGATTCCCGTGGGATTTCATTACCCAACGGATAGGTGTACCGGACCGGGGTACAAACACGGGTTCACAGGATACGGCCCCAGCCTAGCTCCGCAAAATACTGGTTGTAGGTTTGCGACATCACCGTTCCAAGTGCTGACGTACGATAAGGCGACTCGCTCAGGCGTGAGGATTGAACATCTACTTTAAGCTGGTACTAGCATAGTGACGCAGAGGAGTATAGGAACCAAAGCCTTTTGCCATCGCACCCATTTTGAACATAGAAGAATATAGGGGAGACCTAACTATTACTTCTAAAAAATATTAATGTACTAGAATCTAGGTTTGATGGATTATTTACTGCACCGGGTGCCGAATTTTATTGATTATTAGTTGTGCATGATCAATTGGACACATGGAGGAAAACATTTAGGAAGCTTATTGGAACCTTTGCCAATTTATGGGCCACCACCTCAGCCTAAGCGGAGAGGGCGACCACCTCGCCCAGTCAATATAATAGAGGACTTAGGAGCCCTAGTTTGGGAGGAAAGTAATTCATCCAGAGTTGACCCAATTAAACTTGTTGTCAAGCTAGAAGTCGAACCCCCAATCATGGTTACTGCCAAATCTCTAAAGGACTATTGGACCCCAGTGGTGAGTGATATGCCTTCGTATATTGGGCAACCAACTGTCACGATAAACCATTATGAAATCAAGCCTAGTGTGATCCAAATGTTACCTACGTTTTGTGGGCTTGATTTTAAGAGCCTTTATAAGCACGTCTACGAGTTTAAGATAATCTGTGCGCTCTCCAAATACTAACATTTTACTGAGCATTCCATCTGCCTTCGTTTATTCCTATTCTCGCTAAAAGACAAGGCAAGTCATTGGCTTGATTCATTGGCACCATCATCTATCAATTCATGGGATCAAATGGAGGCCAAGTTCAAAACCAAATAGTTTTCTATGGGAAAAACCCTCGCTCTTAGAAATGCAGTTGTTTAATTTGTTCAAAATGAGAGTGAAACATTTTACGAAGCATGAGAAAGGTATAAAGATCTTCTTTCACAATGTACCCATCATGGTTTTGAGAAGCAACATCTAGCCCAGATCTTCTATCGTGGAATAACTTCTGAAAATCGTTATAGACTAGAATCCATGCATAGTAGCAAATTCCAGGACCTTGAACCTGATAGAGCTTATGAGGAGTTTGAGACATTGGCTGAGAACTCTCAGTAGTAGGATTTTGATCCACATAGAAATATTCATACATCCAAGAAAGTTAGCTTATACGAAGTGAGTGAGGGAACGACCATCAAAGCCCAATTAGATACTCTTACCCAAAAATTCAAGGCTATGGCTACGAATTAATCTAAGGGTAGTGTGAACCAGGTTCAGCAATAGGATTGCACCGTTTGTTATGATGTAACCCATGTGACTCAAATGTACCCCATGTTCAATGAAATGAATGACAATCAAGAGCAAGTGAATGCTTTAAATAATACCTACAATATGCCCTTTGACCCGTACAAACCAACTTGGCGGAACCACCCAAATTTTTCGTAGAAGAACAGCCAACCCAGTTCAGGTTTTGGAGAACTACAAACCTCAGGTCATAATTTTCTTATGAATCCCCTTTTTCAATCTTATCCTCATGCATCTCAGCAATCCTTTCAGTCATTCAAGCAGTTCTCATCTGCTCCACCCAAACTATCTTTGGACAATACCCTTGCTCTCTTCATACAACAATCAGTACAATTTCAACAAAAAATGATGCAATTCCAACAACAGACTTTGGTGAATCAAAATTCTACATTCCAATGTATCTCTAATCTAGATACTTAAATAGGATAATTGGTAAATACATTGCATGAGAGACCACCAGGTAAGCTACCAAACCAACATGTAACTAATCTGAAAGGACCACCAGGGTTTGATGTTAGCTCAATCCCAAAATAGCTTAATGTCATTACCACTCTTCGAAGTTGTAGACAAATTGATAACCGAGTTAAAATGCCTAGAGTTGTGTCTACACCCGTCGCTATTGAGGATGAGGTAGGTTCGAGTGAACCAGTTGAGTAAGCTACCATGAACCTTTTAAGAAATCTAAGGAGTTTCCTACCTCATCTATTTCCGTACAAAAGGTACATATTGAGCCAAAGGTACCTTATCCACAACGCCTTCTTCTCGCTAATAAAGGGATTCAATTTGACGAGATATTGGATACATTTAAGCAAGTTCATATAAATATTCCAGTACTTGATGCCATCATGATTATCCCTGCATATGCCAAATTCCTTAAGGATGCGTACACTAGGAAAAGGAAAATTAATGTACATAAGAAAGTCTTCTTGACTGAGACATTAACCCTGCTTAAGCTTCGTGATCCTGGAAGCCCAACCATACCTTGTAAAATTGGAGATCACAAAGTGGATAGGGTGTTACCTGACTTAGGTGCTAGTATGAATATCCTACCTTACTCGGTCTATCAAGAATTAGGACTTGGAGAACTCGAACCTACTCGAATGACACTTCAATTGAGTGACAGGTTAATAAAATACCCACGTGGTATCCTTGAGGATATTCTTATCAAGGTTGATACTCTCATTTTCCCTGTAGACTTTATTATTTTAGACACTAAAGATGTAAAGAATCCTAGCTGTGAGATTCTCATCATATTGGGCAACCCTTTCCTTGCGACTGCTCATGCCATTATTAATTACTTTAATGGGGTCTTACAACTATCAATGGGAGACATGAAGATTGATGGACACATAAAATGACCACTATTCCCCTATGAATTAATGTTTATTATTATTAATTTTATTATTTAACATAACTTATAAAACTAATTTTTATATTTCAGGTCACATGGAGCTCAATTACCAAATATGTGCAAATACCGGGATGTATAGCTCAAAGGATGAACTGTTGGAGAAGGATGTAGATTTGTCAAACACAAGGGTCCCACATGGGGAGGTTACAATTTTAGAGGATAACTCTTGTAGGTTACAAATTTATGTGCATTCATGGTATAGGTTATAAATCTAAAATTAAATGTAAGAACCCTGTCCTTTATCTATAAAAGGAGAGGTGGTGAGCTCATAAGATCATCCAATTTTGAGAGAATCATTCTTGTAGAGTGCAAGAGAACATTTTTGGAGTAAGTTGGTGCAAGTCTTGTAAGCATTTGGAGCATTTCATTTTGTAAGTCAATAAAATTCCTTTTTTTGTTGTTAGTTTATGTTCATTTCATTCTCATATCATTTAGGTTTTATAGTTGTTATAATGGCCAGTTAAGTCCTCACTAGGGGTGAGGATGGATCCGCCATAAGCCTATGATATCATGTAGTAAAATGTATTTTTCTCTAACACAATATGAGCATATTATCATAAATCCCAAAACTATATTGTTGGAGACATCCATTATCATCCTATGATCTCTTTAAGTTGAGATATAGGAAGAGTTTTGTGATTATCAAATGATATAGTAAAATTGTATTAATATTGTATTTTTCTAAGGTATGATCATAATTAACATTTCATAGTTAGCATAGCTTTCATGGAATATGAATTTTAGTATATACTTAGTTCATACAATATATTCTACTTGAGTTATAATTAATCATGGGATTACATCGACAAAAGGTTGAAGTTTGTTATTTCAATTAAGTGGAGAATTTAATATACGATACTATGTTGATATTGTATGTAAATGGTGGTGAAATTCAAATCCCCTAGACCTTTATTCTTGATTAAAACTATATCATTGATTTTTACTGTTTTACAACCTTAGATTACTAAAACACAAGACCAAAACTAATTTCAAGTTCCGTTCGAAAGTGAACGACACTCTAATTTTTACCCATACTAAACACCAAATTTTGACCGTTACCAAAATGGCGCCGTTGCCGGTTTCGAGCGGTAAATAGAAAAAAAAATTATTGTGTTTAATTTCTTTTTCGGTTTCACTTTTTAGAATAACATAAATTTTGCTTATTATATTTTTATTTTACTTTTGCACTTTGAGGAATTTTGTTTTGTTTTGCGGTGACTACTTTCTTTGTTTTACAGTAACTACCAAAGGAAGCTAAGGACCGACCAAAAACTAAATAGGGTTATCGTTTCTTCATCTCTTTGAGTGACTTGTAGTGAGGCAAAATATTGTACTCTTGAGCGAAGTGTATAATTAAAGCGAGGATAAAATTGTACTTTTTTTTTGCAGGGGCAATATTGGAACCCACATCCAGGGAGGACCTCTCTACAACGCCTACTTGAGCCAGAGATCCTGGGTGTGCCATCTCAACGGTTTCACCGGGGTAAACAACGAGCCCCAAAAAAGTCCCCGCAGGTACTTTCTTCCACCGCACCCTCCTGCGAAGCGCTCAATTTTTGCTCATGTGCCTGATATTTGTGCACTTTTAAATTCTAAACTTTAGATAAAGGGCAAACAAAAGGCAGGATTTCATCACTCGTGTGTGGCACCACATACTAGGACCCCGGGAGGTCACGACCCGGTTTAACATTTTACGGAACAGGACATTGACTTTAAAAGAAACCAAGATTAAGCCATAAAATACATAGATAGACAAAAAGGTTTATAGAGCTCAGACCGGGAGTATTAGGAACGCGCTCATTAAGATCCTGATAGTGGCTACGTTTGTCTGGAGGAAGTACGTTCCCTAGCATAACTAGTGTGAAAAGGTGATTCTAAGTGGTTTTCCCCACCTTCCAGCACAGGTACTTCTAGGTGACTAGAACTGCACGCGAGTTATTGCTAAAGCGAGTATACTCAACTTAACGTGCGAACCGATCCATTGTCAGGAATAGGAGTAACCGAATCCTGAGACCGGGTTCACAACTTGACCTTAATTAAGGCCCATCTGAAAAGGTTGTTGTGTTTATTTTTTGTGCACCTCATTGTTGTGTGATCATCATAGTGCGCACATCTATTAGTATATGAAAGAATGGTTTTGAGGGCCTAAAAGTCGAGAAGCTTAGAGAATCTGATTTGATAGATATTCCGATCCACTTTGAGGTAGGCGAGTCAACCCAACTGGAGATTCCAATCTCTATTGATACAAGAGACCGTACAATCCTTACTCGTAGGGAACTCTTCCCTGCTGAGGGTGAGTTAGAAACTTTTGATTTCCCTGTCTCTCTATTAAGACTTAATCCAAGTCCAATTTCCTCATTCACTTCATTTAGTGTTCCACCCCAATCACTTGAGATGGGAGATGCCAATGATAATGAGAATGATCAGGGACCCATGCGAATTCCTCTTAAGGATCACATGTTCCCAAAAATGACAAATCGTGCCTCGTGCATTGTTTTACCTCCTACAACTGGGCAATTTGAACTTAGAAATGCGCTCATCAATTCATTACCAAAATTCTCAAGAGGAGAAGATGAGAACCCATACGCTCATGTTAGGGATTTTGATGACTTAATGTTCCACCAAAAGTATAGGAATGAGAACGAAATGGAGGCCATGAAACTCGTGTTGTTTTCCTTTTCTTTACTAGGGAAAGCTAAGAGCTGGCATCAAGCTCTACGGCCAAAATCAATCACGAGTTTTGAAATGCTTACTGAAGCCTTTTACAAGAAGTTTTTCTCTCTTGAGAAAACTGAGACCCTTCATAGGGCCATTCTTAGGATTACCCAACTTCATGGAGAAAGCTTAAAGGATTATCTTGAGAAATATAAATGACTGATCCTACAGTGCCCTCATCACGGTATCGACTCCTGGGTCCTAACAAGAAATCTTTATGATGGATTAGATGCTGAAACTAAGAGAACTGTAGAATCCTTTTGTTTAGGGAAATTTACTAATAAGGATGATGTAGAGGGTTTGGACTTCTTAGAAGAGATGGCTAAAAAATTGCAAACCTGGGGCACCATGAGAGAAACTGATATTCAAGATAAGGGGGGTAATGCCTTTAGAGTTGGATCTAACTCCAATTCGGAAGCTACGCTGACGACCATCCTGCGTAAGATAGAGTCCTTAGAAATAGGGAAAATAAAAATGTCCGTTAAAACACCAATTTTTCATGCCGAGATGCAAGCTTGTGCTACGTGTGACGATATTGGACATTATACTCAGGATTGCCCTTTGATTCATGAAATTAGGGAAACCAGGAAGGATCAGGTAAATATGTTTCATCAAAAACCTTCCTCTTTTCCTTATAACCAGTCACATCATCAAGGGAATTCTTCAGGAAGGAATAATTCGAATAACTACTCTGGCAGACTGTATTACCAAGGGAGTAATTCAAATCAAAATCAAGGTGGTATGTCCTTTACTCCCAATCACCAACCTTTTCAGCAAAATACTCCTTACATTCCTCCTCAGAATAGGAAACCATCTTCGGATGATGGCATCTAAGCCCTATTGCAATTTAATAACCAGTTGATGCAACAATTCATACAAATGAATCAGCAATCCATGAGTCGAATAGAAACATCAGTTGCTCAATTGGCATCTGGGTTAAGTACTAGAGACAAAGGTACGTTTCCAAGTCAAACCCAACCCAATACGAAGGATCAAACTGAGAGTTTACACCGTGATCAGGCGAATGCTGTGATTATACTTAGAAGTGGAAAAACTGTAGACAGCAAAGTTAGGATGTCTGAGGACAAATCATGTGAAAGTCCTAATCCTAGTACTAAGAAAGTTGTAGAAGGAGGCAAAACTATATGTGAAGAAACTTCTTTTGTTGAGGAAGAGACTGGGCAGGTCTCGCTAAGTGAGAAGATTATCGAAAATGATCCACCTAGAATTCCTAGAGTGCCTTTTCCCCAACGGTTTTTAGTCAATAGGAAGAATATTCCCGATGAAGAGGTTAAGGAGATGTTCAAGAATCTTAAGATCACTATTCCTTTCCTCGATGCGTCACGACAGATTCCTTCCTATGCAAAATATCTCAAGGACCTTTGCACGTTCAAGAAAGGTATGAATGTTTCTAAGAAAGCTTTCAATGTCCATGGCAGTGAAAATGTTATTCAATTGGATGCTCAGGTTAGCTCTATAATCTTGAACAAAGCACCCATGAAATACAAAGATCCAGGAATGCCGATAATTTCTTGTCACATAGGGACAAATCGCATCGGAAAAGCCTTACTTGATTTAGGTGCCAGTGTCAACTTGATCCCTTATTCGGTATATGAGCAGCTAGGTCTAGAAGGACTAAAACCGACACATAGAGCCTTACAACTAGCTGATCGATCCATTAGAATTCCCGGGGGAGTTGTGATGGATGTACTTGTCCAGGTTGACAATTTTTTTTATCCAGTCGACTTTGTAGTCCTTGACACAAACCCGGTAGAAGACTCAAATAGTGAGATACCTGTGATCCTTGGCCGACCTTTCTTGGCCACTGCTAATGCATTAATCAATTGCCGTAGCGGAGCTATGAAGTTGACTTATGGGAATAAGACCACCGATCTGAATATCTTCAATGCAACTCATACTCCGTTTAAAAATGAACCCGATGAGTGTAACATGCTTGGTACTGTTGTAAACAGTACATTTCATAGTTCCAATCCTAGGGACCCGTTAGAAGCTTGTCTTGTACATTTTGGAGATAATTTAGATGTTGATGACCTTATCAATGAGGTTAATGCCTTGTTGGATTTTGTTCCTATTGTGGATAACAATAATAATGTTAAAATGCTAAAAGTCAAGGATCCTATTCCAGAAGTGGATGAAGTGCCCATTAGGTTAGAAGTTAAACCTCCTCCTGAAAATCTCAAATATGTCTACCTAGGTCCTAATGAGACTCTTCCTGCTATCATTGCATCCGACCTTGAACCTGAGAATGAAGAGAAATTAATACGTGTATTAAAGGGAAACACAAAAGCTCTTGGATGGAACATTTCAGATATTATGGGTATTAGTCATTCTGTATGCATGCACATGATAAAACTCAAGGATAATGCCAAGAAGTCCAGATAAGGACGACGAAGGCTTAACCCGACTATGGCTGAGATTGTGAGAATTTTTTTTTAAAACTGCTTGACGCTGGGATCAATTATCCTATTTCTGATAGCCCATGGGTAAGCCCAACTCATGTTATTCCTAAAAAGTCTGGAATCACTGTTGTGAAGAATGATCACAATGATCTTGTCCCCACTCACATGACCACAGGGTGGCGAGTGTGTATAGATTATAGAAAACTCAGTTCGATCACTCAAAAAGATTATTTTCCTTTACCATTCATGGATCAAATGCTTGAACGTCTCGCCGGTCATGAATACTATTATTTTCTTGATGGGTATTCTGGGTATAATCAAATACCCATCGCCTTAGAGGACCAAGAGAAAACCACGTTTACTTGTCCTTTTGGAACCTTTGCCTATCACAGCATGCCATTTGGGTTATGCAATGCTCCAGCAACATTTCAGCGATGTATGTTGAGCATTTTCTCTGACATGGCTGAGCGTTTCCTTAAGGTTTTCATGGATGACTTCTCCCTCTTCAGAGATTTATTTGACCAATGTCTCCACCACTTATCTATTGTTCTTGCTAGGTTTCAACAGAAAAATCTTGTTCTAAATTGGGAAAAATGTCGCTTCATGGTGAAAAAAGGTATAGTATTAGGACATATCATATCAGCAAAGGGTATCAAAGTAGATAAAGCCAAGATCGATGTCATATCTAGTCTCCCACCCCCACAAACAGTCAAGGATGTTCGTTCATTCTTGGGGCATTCAGGATTTTATCGACGTTTTGTTCCTGAATTTAGCAAAATTGCTCGACCACATTTTATTCGATGATTCGCGTCTTAAAGCTTTTGAGAATCTCCGAACACGTCTAACATCATCACCCATCATCCAACCTCCAAATTAAAATGAACCTTTCGAGTTGATGTGTGATGCATCTGACTATGCCATTGGTACAGTTTTGGCATAACACATTGATAACCTTCCGCGTGCCATCTATTATGCCAGTAAAACTCTTAATGATGCGCAACTCAATTATACAACCACAGAGAAAGAACTTTTAGCGATAGTCTTTGCTCTAGAAAAATTCTGTTCTTATCTCATAGGTTCTAAAGTAATAATCTATACGGATCATGCTGCTATCAAACACCTTCTTACTAAGAAGGACACCAAACAACGCTTAATCCAATGGATATGATTACTTCAGGAGTTTAATATTGAGATTCGGGATAAAAAAGGTGCCAAGAATGTGGTAGCTGACCACCTTTCTCGAATAGACAATGATTCTTTAGATAGGTCGTTACCTATTTGTGAGTCCTTTCCTGACGAGCAACTCATGTCCATTCGCTCTATGTCTTTTGTACCATGGTTTGCAGACATAGCGAATTATCTTGCCACAGGGCACCTTCCTAGTTTTTGGACCAAGCCAGATAAGAATAAATTTCTTAGTGAGGCCTGACACTTCTTCTGGGATGACCCGTACCTGTTCAAATATTGTTCTGATCAAATCATTAGGAGATGTGTCCCAGATTTTAAGCATACCAAAGTCATAGAATTTTGTCACTCCCAAGCTTGTGGTGGTCACTTCAGCGCCCAAAAGACCTCTGGAAAATTTTAATAGTGTGGATTTTATTGGCCTACCTTATTTCGTGATGCTCACAAATTTTGCAAGGCTTGTGATAGATGTCAGAGAATGGGAGCCTTTTCCCGTAGGAATATGATGCCACTAAACCCAATCTTGATCGTTGAACCATTTGATGTTTTGGGCATAGACTTTATGGGTACCTTCACCCCATCTTTTGGGTTCATGTACATCCTTTTAGCCGTTGACTATGTGACTAAGTGGGTTGAAGCTATTCCTACCAGGACCAATGATAGTTCGGTTGTTATTGAATTTATTAAAGAGAATATTTTTTTCACATTTTGGTACGCCGAGGGAAATAATTAGTGATGGGGGGGTCACATTTTAACTGTCGAATGTTTGTGAACTTAATGAAAAATTTGGAGTAACACACAAGATTACTACACCGTACCATCCACAAACAAGTGGGCAAGTGAAGGTTTCCAATTGTGAAATCAAGAATATTCTTCAAAAAAAAATAAGACCAAACCGTAAAGATTGATCAACTCGACTAAATGATGCTCTTTGGGCTTATCATACTGCTTTTAAAACATCTATTGGAATATCCCTTTACCGGCTAGTCTATGGAAAGGCTTGTCACCTTCCAGTTGAGTTAGAACACCGAGCATATTGGGCATTAAAGGCCTTGAACTTTGACATTGGGAAGGCCGGTTTGCATCGCAAGCTTCAACTCAATGAGTTAGAAAAACTACAAAATGATGCATACCATTCAGCAAAGACTTACAAGGAGCGCATAAAAGCGTTTCACGACAAAAACATTTTGCAAAAATCATTTGAACCAAACCAAAAAGTCTTGTTGTACTCTTCTAGGTTGTATTTATTTCCTGGCAAACTACGATCACGATGGACCGGGCCTCTCATTGTTAAAACAGTATATCCACATGTGGCGGTTGAGGTTGAAGAACCGAGTACTGGCAAAATACAAAAAAGTGAGCGGGCAAAGGCTTAAGCCTTATTATGAATATTTTAGCTTCACCAATGAAGACTTGAAGCTTCTGGACCCAGTTTATGAGGAGTGACATTCATATCCTTTTCGCCCAACTTTTACTGAGTTTGGGGGTTTCTCATTTTGTCTGGTTGAAGACAATAAACTTAGCGCTATCTGGGAGGCAACCCATGTTATATCAGGTACTATGTTCTGATTTTTTTCCATTCTTTTAAGGTATGTTTTCAAATATTGGGGACAATACTTCTTTCTAGTTTAGGGGTGGTGAAAAATCGTTCACATTTTTTACTTTTTTAGAGAAAAGATAGGTCATTATGGTAATTTATGAGACTCATTAGTAAGTTTCTACAAACTTATAAGTATTTGATATGGTCTAAATATTTTGGTCATAAAAACTGAGAAGTTAAAATTTTCATCAAATACATGCTTAGAAAATTTTGGAACATTATCTTAAGCTAGATGTACTGCCCTTTAATTAGAAAAAATTTTATGTTGACTGATATTTCTCAAAACAAATGCACTTCATGATAGTATTTCATTTATTACTTTTGCTAGATTTTTGAGCAATCAAATGGAATCTAGTATTTGAGATAGGAATGATCCACTACATGGGAAATAATTGCCTAAAGAATAAGTTTGATCCTGAAGTAATATAATAAGGATTTCTATAAGCCAAAATAGCTCTAAAAACTTTCACGATGCAAGGCATACTCGAATGATTAGAACTGAAAGAGGAAGAATTATCACCAATCTCGAGTATAGTCATGAACTATGTGAAAGGAGTAAGGAATAAAGTTTACTTGTGAGAATCCAGAGCTTAGGTCACGAAAGAGCACCAAACCCCAGCAACCTAAGCCAACTGGCTGGGATTGCCGACCAACGACTCATATTATGGAGGCTTCACTAAGGAAACAAGTACCAAAATAAAAAGGCTTATAGTTATTCCCCAAAAATCAATAACAGGATTTGAATTAACTATGGCACTTGTCAAACTGATTGTTGAATTTGTTTCACAAAATACGAAATGGCTGGATATTGACTCAAGAGCCTAAAGTTATACGTGCAGTAACTATTTTCACAACACTTGAGGATATTAGAAAAATATGTGAAATCTCATTTAAGTATTGGCTAGTATCTCTAGTTTTGGATAATTCTCCAAGTTCTCTGATTATATATATGTGAAAGAATTAAATTTTAAGGGGTTTACCTTCTTAATGTTTTTACCATTATCAGATATCAATAAGTTAGTTGAAATGACCTAATGAGTATCTAAACTACTATAATGCCCTTATTAACTTTTGTGGGTATAGTCACTGCAAACCCTCACGAGACAAAACTCGTCCTATATGGGTAACCTATAGGTTTAACGGCTTGTTGCATACGCTAAATGCAATCGTCTTAACCACGAAAGAGTTATGCTTTTATTTTTTTCTTTGCTCGAGGACTAGCAAACTTTAAGTTTGGGGGTATTTGATGAACACATAAAATAACCACTATTCCTCTATGACTTAATGTTTATTATTCTTAATTTTATTATTAAACATGACTTATAAAACCAATTTTTATATTTCAGGTCACTTGAAGCTCATTTACCAAATATGTGCAAATACCGGGATGTATAGCTCAAAGGATGAACTGTTGGAGAAGGATGCAGATTTGCCAAACACAAGGGTCCCACATGGAGAGGTTATAATTTTAGAGGATAACTCTTGGAGGTTACAAATTTATGTACATTCATGGTATAGGTTATAAATCTAAAATTAAATGTAAGAACCCTATCATTTATCTATAAAAGGAGAGGTGGTGAGCTCATAAGATCATCCAATTTTGAGAGAATCATTCTTGTAGAGTGCAAGAGAACATTTTTGGTGTAAGTTGGTGCAAGTCTTGTAAGCATTTGGAGCATTTCATTTTGTAAGTCAATAGAATTCATCTTTTTGTTGTTAGTTTATGTTCACTTCATTCTCATATCATTTAGATTTTATAGTTGTTATAATGACCAGCTAAGTCCTCACTAGGGGTGAGGATGGATCTGCCATAAGCGTATGATATCATGTAGTAGAATGTATTTTTCTCTAACACAATATGAGCATATTATCACAAATCCCAAAACTATATTGTTGGAGACATCTATTATCATCCTATGATCTCTTTAAGTAGAGATATAAGAAGATTTTTGTGATTCTCAAATGATATAGTAAAATTGTATTAATATTGTATTTTTCTAAGGTATGATCCTAATTAACATTTCATAGTTAGCATAGCTTTCATGGAATGTGAATTTTAGTACATACTTAGTTCATACAATATATTCTACTTGAGTTATAATTAATCATGGGATTACATCGACAAAAGGTTAAAGTTTGTTATTTCAATTAAGTGGAGAATTTAATATACGATACTATGTTGATATTGTATGTAAATGGTGGTGAAATCCGAAGCCCCTAGACCTTTATTCTTGATTAAAACCATATCACTGATTTTTACGGTTTACAACCTTAGATTATTAAAATATAAGACCAAAACTAATTTCTAGTTCCGTTCGAAAGTGAACGACACTCTAATTTTTACCCATACTAAACACTGGATTTTGACCGTTATCAAAGATCAAGCTCAATATTTTTAACAATAATACTCAAATCCCTCATTCTGATGACATGGCTGAGATGAATATGATTGACTCCCTAGTTTGCAACTCGTTCCCTAAATCATTTTCTGAGGACCCCTTAGAATCATGTCTTATAAACTTTGGTGAAGACTTTGATGAAAATCCGATTGTTGAAGAGCTTAATGCTCTACTCGACTCAACACCTATTTTTAACAAGTCCAAATGGAGACCTCATGCAGAACCTCTAGAACCCTCCACTACTTTTCTTATTCCATCCATTGTTAATGCACCCAAGTTAGACCTCAAGCTATTACCTAAGGCTTTGAAGTATACTTTCTAAGGTGATTCTAACACTCTGCCTGTGATTATAGCTTCCAACCTTAATGTTGACCAGGAAAGTAGATTGTTGGGTATCCTTGGAAGATACAAATAGGCCCTAGGGTGGTCTGTAGAAGACTTGAAGGGGATTAGCCCGGCCGTTTGCATGCATCGCATCAATCTTAAGGAAGGTGTTAAAAATTCTCGCGAGATGCAACGGCGGTTGAATCCCACCATAATGGAGGTGGTGAAGAAGGAAGTTCTCAAACTTTTGGATTTGGGTATCATATACTCCATTTCGGATAGTAAGTGGATCAGCCCCGTTCAGGTTATACCTAAGAAATTAGGGATTACTGCAGTTGAGAATGATAATAATGACCTAATCCCCACCCGCATGACCACCGGGTGGCGTGTATGTATCGACTACAGGAAATTGAACACGGTCACAAGGAAAGATCATTTTACTCTTTCATTCATTGATCAAATGCTTGAATGCTTAGCCAGAAAAAGTCATTACTATTTTATTAACGGTTATTCTGGATACAATCATATCTCCATTGCCTCAGAAGATCAGGAGAAGACAACTTTTACGTGTCCCTATGGGATATATGCTTATCGACGTATGCCATTTGGGTTGTGCAATGCACCTGCTACATTTCAGCGTTGTATGATGAGCATATTTTTCTTATATGGTTGATAAGTTTCTTGAAATCTTTATGGATAACTTTTTAGTGTTTAAATCGTCTTTTGACGAATGTTTAGACCATTTAGAGCTCGCGCTAGAACGATGTACACAAACCAATTTGGTGTTAAACTGGGAAAAGTGTCACTTCATGGTGACACAAGGGATAGTTCTTAGACACATTATCTCCAACAAAGGGATTGAATTCGATACGGCCAAGATCGACATTATCTCTTCTTTACCTCTACCTCAGATGGTTAAGGCCATTCAATCATTTTTTGGGTATGCTGGGTTTTATCGCCAGTTCATCAAAGATTTTAGAAAAATTTCCCAACCCTTATGCAATTTACTTGCTAAGGACACTGATTTCAACTTTGATGATGTATGTTTAGGAGCTTTTGAGAAGCTTAAACTTTTATTAACTTCAACCCCTATCATCCAACCTCCCAATTGGGAACTTCCCTTCGAGCTCATGTGCGACGCTTCTGATTATGCTGTTAGAGCAGTTTGAGGGCAAAGAGTAGATAATAAACCTCATGTTATTTACTATGCTAGTCGCACGCTCAATGACGCACAGTTAAATTACTCCACCGCGGAAAAGGAGATATTAACCATTGTGTTTGCCTTGGAGAAATTTTGTTCATACCTTGTTGGATCCAAAATCATTGTTTACACCAACCATGCGGCCTTAAAGTATTTACTATCTAAAATAGACGTTAAGCCCCGGTTAATCAGATGGATTCTTTTATTACAAGAGTTTGATATCAAAATTCGAGATAAGAAAGGTGTTGAGAATATGTTTGCGGATCATCTATCTTGAATTCTTACTAAAGGTGCTAAAGATTTTCTCCATTTCTTAAAGGCATTTCCTGATGAGCAGCTCATGGTTGTCTCACAACTGCCTTGGTACACCGATATTGTTAATTATCTTGCTACCCAACGATTACCTGCCCATTGGTTAAAGCAAGATAGAACCCAATTATTGCACGAGGTTAGATATTTTAGTTGGGACGATCCTTATCTTTATAAGTTTTATTCCGACTAAGTAATTAGGAGATGCATCCCAAATGATGGGTTCCATAGTGTACTCATATTTTGCCATACCTTAGCTTGCAGAGGACATTTTGGGACCCAGAAAACCGTGGCAAAAGTTCTTCAATCTGGTCTTTATTGGCCTACCCTTTTTCGTAACGCACATACATTTTGTTTTAAATATGATAGGTGCTAGAGTACTGGGAATATTTCTCATCGAAACATGATGCCCTTGAACAACAACCTTATTGCTGAGCTATTTGATGTTTGGGGCATTGACTTTATGGGCCCATTTCCATCTTCTCGCGGGTACCTTTACATTCTCGTTGTAGTTGATTATGTTTCTAAATGGGTTGAGGCGGTGTCATGTCAAACGAATGACCATAAGCCCGTGGTAAAAAAAATTAAAAATATTTTTAATCGTTTTGGCACCCCTCGGGCAATTATTAGTGATGGTGGTAAATATTTTTGCAACCGTGTCTTTCAAAATCTTTTGAAAAATTACTCTATCACTCATAAAGTTGCTACACCTTATCATCCACAGACAGTGGCCAAGCGGAAGTCTCCAATCAGGAGATTAAAAGAATTTTAGAAAAAACTGTTCGACCCGATCGTAAAGATTGGTCTGATCGTCTTAATGATACCCTTTGGGCATATCAAACAGCTTATAAAGCCTCGATTGGTATGCCACTCTATAGACTTGTCCTTGGAAAGGTTGCCACTTACATGTGGAATTGGAATAGAAGACTCTCTGGGCTACAAAGGCTTTCAACTTTAAAATGGATAAAGTCGGATCACATTGAAAACTTCAACATTCTAAACTTGACGAACTTCGTCATGAGGATTATGAAAATGCAAAAAAATTCAAGGAACGAACTAAAGCTTTTCATGATAACTCGATTGTTCGCAAAACTTTTGAGCCTATTCAGTATGTGTTACTCTACAATTCACGGCTACGTTTATTTCCTGGAAAATTATGTTCTCGTTGGTACGGCCCTTTGTAGTTAAAATTGTTTATCCTCATGGAGACGTGGAGGTAGAGGATCTTAAGAACGGAAATATTTTTAAGGTCATTGGTCAACGATTAAAATTGTACTTAGAGTCCTGCACTTTTGATAAAGAGATAGCATTTATAAATGATCCAGTATATAAGAGCTGATATTATGTACCCCTATAGTACCATTATAAATCATTTAAGTATGGGGATACATTCGTCTGGCTGAAGATGGTAAACTTAGCGCTTCTTGGGAGGCAACCCTTGACATATTCATGTGAGAAATTTTAGTTTTCCTTTTCCATTTATTTTCTTGTTCTCAAACATTGAGGGCAATGCTTGATTTTAGTTTGGGGGTAGGAAACCAATTTTTTATATGTTTTTTGAAGAAAGTGAAATAATGGCACTTTGACAATTTATGGTATATTTTTGACGAATTTCCAAACACTTAAACTGATTTTACCTTGACATAAATATTATGGAAAAACGTAAATTTTGAAATTGTACCCAGTATACACTAGAATATTTTAAATATTTTAAGCTAGATGTACTATCTTTTTATTAGCAACTAATTCAAGTTAACTTGACATATTTTGAAGACGTGCACTTCACTGTAGTTTTGCAATTAACACCTTCAATAGAGTTTTGCTCAGTATAAGGGAAATTTAACATTTATGTTAGGAATAGTTTCCTGCAAGAGAGACAACTGCCTAAGAATAAGTTCATTCCTAAGAAAATTAAATTAAAAATAAGCCAAATGTGCTCTAAAAACTTTCACGCTGCAAGGCTACTCGCATGATTAAAGACTGAAAGAGAATAAATGTTACTTGTCGACCAAAAATGAGCATAAGAAAATGTTACTTGTGAGAATCCTGAGTCTAAGCCATGATGGGGCACCAAACCCTGGTAACCTTAGCCATTATCGACCAAAAACTCCTTGTTACGGAGGCTTCACTAAGAAACAAAGTACTAAAAAAAAGACTTGCAAAAGAAAAAGAAAAAAAAGTAAAATTCTAGGAACACGAATTGACTAAGGCACTTGTCAAACTGACCGTTAAATTTATTCCAGTAAGAACAAGACTACCAAAAATTGAGTAAATTATTCTAGACAACGTATTAGGCGATTAAACTATTTTCATTGTACACTCAAATATAGCTAAAGCAAAATACTTGAATGTTTTTCTAATCTTGAGGTAGTACCTCTAGTTTCGGATAAGCTTAAAATATTATTTGGTATACTTAGGAAAATAACAAGTTTAAGGATTTTTTTATTGGTATATTTTTGTCACAACTAAGTAAGGATAAGTTTACAGGAAATGAGTCATATGTATTCTAGAATTGTTTAAAATTTCATTATTGACTTTTGTGGGTATAGTCACTGCAAACCCTCATGAGACAACACTCGTCCACCAGGCTAAACTTGGGGGTTTAACAGCTTATTGCATACGCTAAATGCAACCGCGTGACATGCGAAAATAGTTTTTGCTTACTTTTGCTCGAGGACTAGTAAAATATAAGTTTGGGGGTATTTGATAGACACGTAATATTTTGTGTACAACTCCTAAATTTATATTTTCCTAGTCATTTATTAAATAAATGTGACACTAATAGTGTTTTTGTTTGTATTTACAGAAATCGGTCACATGATAAATAAGTCATACATTTTTCAAGTTTAAAAAAAGAAGCAAGGGTGATGCACTTCAACAATGATTCTCATGTGAAGTTGTCAACTAAAGGTCCATGGAAGCCCATTGAAGAGAATTAAGTGTAGATATTATTCTCATGAGTTGTAATATTTATGCATGATTTTAGGCATTGTTTAGGGGATTTTATATTAATGGTGATATTTTGTAACCCTTCCTATACTCTATAAATAAGAGGGGAATCCTACCCATGAGAGATTATCTTGGAGAGTATAATATCAAAGTTTAAAGCAATAAAGGTTATTCTTTCTCCCTTATTCCTATCTTTTACATTTATCGCAGTAATAGTAGTATGGCAATGATCATAGGGATGAGTAGCTAATGTTCTTAGCCAAGGCTAGAGGAAGCTCCACCCAATGTAGCCATAGTGTAGATTGTGTAGCTTAGTTAGAGTAATTACTTTCTCTTTATCCCAAAATATTGCATATTCGTATTCCTTCGTCCTATGCTTAACCATAGCTAGAATTAGGAGGAGTAATGAATCTAAGTGACCATCTTGTTTGACCATAACAAGATAGATTTGAAACATGGGAAAAAAAACATAGCCCATACTTATCAACTAGACCATGGTTGAGTAAGTTAGATTATGGGTAGTTCCCAATCACTAAATCTCTATTATTTTTTAATATATTGCATATTCCCGACCAAGGATATGCGATACGGGAACTCATAATTTATTCTAATTATTTATGTTATTTCACGGGTACAAAGGGTGGAGTGGAATCTAAGCCTTGGTTCTCACTCCAACTCATACAACTCATATTTTCTAGCATTTGTTTATTTTTTTTTTTATTTTAAAACCTACACAAACTTATTGTTATTGGATAAAACTAGTAGCTCGAAGTATAATTCGCACCACAAGTCTTGGGATACGACCCCGCTTACCCTTGTACTTAACGGTACACTGTGCGCTTGCGGGTCTTTTAAGACGTCAGTTTATAATCGATCAAGTTTTTGGCACCGTTGTCGGGGACTTGTAAATGTGCATTTTCTTTTGAGTAGTTAGTTTTAAGCCGATTTTTCTTCCCTTATCTTTCATCAATCTTTCTTATTTCTCATCCCTTTTTATTATTTTATCTCAAGAATACTCGAGTACAAACAGTGACAGTGTCTGCCTTACATGTACATTGAGGAATTAAATTTGAACACACGTGGTATGATAATATCTTTTTAAATGATTCAAAATTTTATTATTATTATTTCGGAAGTGACATTCGTACTCTTGGAGCTCACGTGCCTATAAAAAATAGGTGACATTTTGAAACATGTAACATTTTATTTAACAAATGACAACGTTATGTTGGTACAAATGACAACCAATTCTGAACAAATGTGAAACTTGAGGGAATATAAATGACAGATTTCTGAGCAAAGGAGAAAGTTCTGGAAAAACAAATGGCAAATAGTTCTTAACAAATGAAATTGATTGTTGGTGATATAATGACAAAGTGTTTCTTAACAAATGTTAAAAAAACAAATGGTAATAACACGTGGCTTGATATAATAGTTTTAAAAGAGTTTTACAATTTTTTATTATTTCTGAAGTGACATTCGTACTTGTGGAGCCCAAAAACAGGTGGTTGCCTGCTGTTATATTGCAACTTTAGTAGGGGTAAAATTAGTTTTTCCTCTTGCCACTATCGATTTTGAAATTTATTGTTCCCTGGGTCTGATTTTGTAAAGTTGGCATAAAGTAGTATTTATTCTCATAATTGCCGTAAGAGTTGCTCTTAATTGACCATACATCTGCAATAGCATTCAATACCTGATATTGTTGTTTCATTAACGATCGATTAAATCAAAACCCAACATATTGCGCTTAAAAATTAACACCCCAATTATGGGCACACGAATACTACTACCACTAGATGATCTCAGCTACAAGATGAAATCGAGTTCTTGGAAACATAATTCACCTAACAATACATACTCCTTCAGGCCTGAAGAGCTTCGATCTGTTCTTTTTCTGCAATGTAAAGAACGATTCCAACCTTCCTCTTGTTCACCTCCACTCTGTACCAATATGAAACTTTCGTTTTTGTATAAAACTCGCCACCTAGTCCATACCTGCTGCCAGTATCCTTCCACTCCAAAATGCAGTCACTGTAGACCGCACGATCATCCGTAAACCCATTCCATCTCCATTTCATCGTGCGAACACGCTTATCACCAGTTGATGTCACAACAGTAACGTAAGCTTCGATCTTTCTACCACAGATCTTTTGTAGCAAAAGACTCTGAAAATCCCCCAAAAAGAAGGGCAGGTTCTCACCCACTAATTGCAATGGAGCATTCATCTCGCCTTTCTCAGGGAGTTCAGTAGTACCAATGTAAAGGGGGACTTCATTGTCACCAGTAGTATCACAGAAATCTATGAAAAGAGGTAGCGGAAAGGCAGGAAATGGCGTTCGATCTGGAACTGTAGAGGAAATTGGACAAAAAAATTGTCATTAAACGTATCAATTGAATCGATCTGAAATATAAAAAATGCAAAGGTGATGTTGATCAGCCTTACCGGGTCGTCCTGTACCAATAATCACTTGAGAAGTCATGCTGTTAAGATCGAAAAGGTAATATTAGTTTCCCTTGAGATCATTAGAAGAAGATAAAATACAAGAGAGAGAGAGGACTTACATTGAGAGTTGAGATTATAAATTGAGAGCTGAGACTGAAAATTGAGAGTTGAGACTGCAATGAGAATGGAGAATGGTCTTCAAGGATTAGCTAGGGCTTTTTATAGACCTCAGATTCCAAAACTTTGTTCAACTGAGTCTACAATGCTATTCTTTTGTTGTAGAGTACAACTGCATGCAAACTTCAACTCTCTCTCTCTTTCAACACAGAGAATCCCATGAGGTAGTCAGTAGTTTTCAACTTCAATTTTCTGAAACAATGCATATTGTTGAGCTGGTTCACTAATGAGGCCATGAGAAGCATGAAACAATGCATGCTAAAGCAGACAATCTTTCCTCATGTGATATCCTTTACATGCATGGGACTGGCAGCTAACTAAGCCTGGTGACCATTGACCTAACTCTTAGCTAAGGATTTTCTATGGTACAAAATTTATTTTCTACATTATGATTTTTATCAGGAGAAATAGCTTTAATGAAATTTAATTAATGTTTTTAAATTATTTATTTTATCTGATGCTCAGGTTCGGTGAAAAACAACGGAGTTGCCAATATTGGTGTTTTCACTCAATTAGCCAATTTGGCGTTTTCGCAAAGCGTTTTTTGTTCTCTGCTTAGTTACTCCGCTTGTCGTTTGTGTAAAGAAATTAATGCTTTCACGGAAGTCACGGTTTTTAGTCACCAAAGAATCACCTTGTCATGATAGCTCATTTCCGTTACGGAGACCTACTTCTGATATCTATTGTGCTCGAAAAAAAATTTCTTACCGGCCAACCCTCTTTTTTTTTTCTTTGTTTTTTTGTCCTAATAGTGTTATTAGTCGGATATTATATACGGAACATGATTTCATTTGTATTTTTTACCTCGTCTATTGACATCAGTCACTGAAGGGATAACTACACTTTTAATTTTGGAAGTGCAATTACCATTTGCTGCATGTTGTTTACCAGAAACATCATCTTTTTCACCGTACTTAGTTAGGCACATTATTTCAATGGAAAAAACTGCAGCATTTTCCTTTAAATATTTACCAAAAAATTGCTATTTCATTTGTATCAATCTCTGAAGAGAGTACCCTGGGATGCTCTTCCTGACCTAATATCCAAACCTCGTGTCCTTTATTTTTTAATTACTGACAAGTTCTTTTCTTTCTTAATTTGGTTCAAGTTTCCTCTCCTCTCTTCTTAACAGCATATGTTGTTAGTAGGGTGGCTTGCTTAGGTGGAGACAAGTCACCCTCTTTTCCTCGAACCGACCACCCAGCAGTTGGGTCATTTTGCCTAGGTGGCGGCCAACACATCAAGAAAACCTACCCTGAGGGTCGGTTCAGAGATCCGTAGGGTGGGTTGTTAAAATATTATGTGCGTCACAAAGCAGCCAATAAGGGGACGTCACGTGTCATTTTTGGATTGGATGAATATATCTGCGTGGCAGACAAACTGTTGCGATTTTGCCACGTGTATGGCTCATATTCCAATGGTGGCAACGGCTATTGCGTGCAGTTTAGAAGTACTATGCGGTTAGGTCTAGAACTACTCTTTCCCCCTCATAAAACCATCCCCACACCCCATTTCTCTTCAAGAAAATAACCCTATCAAACTAGCAAAGTCATGTCTTCAAGCTCTCAAGTAAGCTCCCAATCCAATTTTCAAAGCCACTAATCCGCAATACGAATTGAGAAAACCGTAATTATAAGAATAATACGAAGAACACACAATTGGTGGGAGAATTCCCTTTTAAAGCTTCGATTGCTTAACCAAAATCAATTACAATCAAATTCTTCCGAAACCCTAAGTCTCTCTCTTAGAACTTGGATTGATCTAACATTAACATTCTTCCAAAATTGGGCAATTATGCCCTTAAACACCTAAGCAATAGGCTAAATCGCGCCTCTGCTCGAACATAATTAGTTTATGTTCGAATAGAAAAAGTGTATTCGAACAGACTAAAAGTCTGTTCGAACAGAACACTCAGACACATATTTATTCGAATAAAAAAAAAGTCTATTCGAATACAAAAGGGTGAATAGACTTTTTAAAAAGTCTAAAAATGACTCAGATCCTCTTGGATCATGGCTCCCCCCTTTAGGAGCCTTGAGCTCCTGCTCAAGCTAGAACTGAAGATGTGGGAATGCGGCTATGCCCATTTCCCTGTTGTATCACATCGACGTGCTAGGTAATTGACATTTCTTCTCAACTTGAAACAACCAATACAACCCCGTCTTGTAGTATGAACTTTCCTCTCTATAATACAATCCTCCTGCAACGGATCTTCTCTTTCTATCCATAAGTCATCAACTAATAGTAGGCGAATGTCGATTGTAGAGCCTTCATCTAAAAGAGACGGCTCAAGAAGCTTTAAATGCTCGACATTTATCACCGAATACATCTGCATATAAGGTGGCAAATTCAATTAATACTCACATGTCTTGCCTTGCAGCAACTTTCGACGAAACACACTATGCCCCTTGGGAATAACATATCGTGCAACATATTCTGACAAAATAATAAGCTGTATCTGCATAGCTACCAACATATATATCAGAAATAGTTGGTAATGGGGGTCGATATAACCTATCAACCATTTTGTTGCCTACTCTCTTCTCATACTTGATAATCAAGGGGAATTGTTGGAGATATGACATCCACTCCATCTGGCGAGCTTGTTGTAGCTTAGAATGTGTAGCTAAAAACTCGAATGGTTTGTAAATAGAATGTACCACAACCTCCTCGTATAACTTCCCCATGTCAGTTTGTTGCTTATAAGACATTGTCATTGGAGATAATGTTCTAGCCGACGTACCCTCTTGAACCGGTCGTACCAGTAACACAAACTTGCCGCTCACATTAACCAACCTTTTCACCTAAGTCGTCGTTACTAAATTATTAGTGGTGACATGCTCCTTACAAGCATTTATATGGAACTCTTTTCCATCCTTTACAAGACGATACTTGCGTGCTCTATGGTAATGAATCGCATCTCGGTTCCAAAGATAAGGGCTACCCAAGATAACCTGACACACATCTAAAGGAAGCACCTCACACGTCACCTCGTCAATAAACATTTTAGTGATCACAAACTTGAATGTACACTGCTTTGTGGTCATCAAATCCGTATCTTTCTGAATCCACCCCAAACTATACGGCTTAGGATGAGCTGTAGTAATCAAACCCATCTTCTTCACTAATACCTCAGAAATTAAGTTTTTCTGACTACTCAGATCAACAATGGCCTCCACTAAGTTCTGCTTTAGATGAATAATAACATTAAAAAGTTCTTCCCGACTTTCATCCTTGGTAGCCAAAGCAAGCTTAGGATTTAGCTTATCTAAATCTGGGAGGTCAACAACCGTTGTGGCTAGTACATATCTATCTTTCTTGCTCTCCTTCTCCTTCAGCCTAAGCTTTGGGTGAAGTTTCCAACATTTATCTAAAATATGCCCATTCGCCTTACAATGACTGCAATAATTCTCCTTAGATAAAGACCCCTCTCCTTTGGACTCTCCCTTATGCTCATTTTTCCAACTAGACTTGTACCCTGACTTGTTCTTCTCATCTTCTTTGTTACTCATCAAGTACTTGCCTTCAATAGCAATTGCCTTTATGGTAGCGTCTACGATATTGGCCACGGTAAAGTGCTTCAACTCTCTTCTAATAGACTCCGAAACCCCCCGTGTACTTTAGGAACACCTCATACTCGTCCACATCAATGTCCAAAACCAACGCTTGATTATGAAATGTCGTAGTGTACTCTTGTATGGATTGCTCAAACTTTTGGCACAAATTGTGTCATTTGTACCATCGCTCTTGTTCATACCCAATTGGATAAAATTACTTCCTCACCAACACCTTGAACTCTTTACAACTCAAATTTCCTACTTCGTGACATTACTGATAGGATTTCTACCACGTGAGTGAATGACTTGCGAATTTTAATGTAGAGAAACAAATTTTCTAAGCATTGGAATATTCATAAACATAAAATTAGGTTTCTAACCTATCTAACCAATTATCCTGCATCTCGGTATCGATTGAACTGTTGAATACCAGAATTTCAATCTTAAAATTGGTACAAAGATTACGCATAGTATTCGTTGACTTACCAATAACCGATCGCTCCTCGACGGATTTGGCATCACTAGAATCATTATCTACTTCCTCCGTACCCCCGTCTCTATCCTCCTCCGTAACCCCTTTATTCTTCGAGTGTACTTGCCATTTCACCAAAGCGAAAGCTTTCGCGAGGTTTGTGAGACGTAATTACTTTACCAACTCCCCTAGAGTAGTAGTTAGGTCAGAAACTTTTATTTCCAACTTTGCGAGTCGATCTTCAAAATCGCCCATCTCTAAATTTGCCTTCTTCTTCGAGTTAGGTTTTTGGTGAATCTTCAACGGACTCACTAACTTCCCTTTTGTTTACTTGAGTCAGTCACATGTAGATACCATAAACCACAATTGCCCCCAAGAATCGTTACTAAATAATTTATACCACTTAATCCACAATACAAATTGAGAATACCTAAATTATAAGAATAGTATGAATAAGACACAATTGGTGGAAGAATTCCCTTTTAGAACTTTGATTGCTTAATCAAAATTAATTACAATTAAATTCCTTCCAAACCCTAAGTCTCTCTCTTAGGACTTGGATTGATCTAACATTAACATCTTGCCTAGCTTACCCCTTTTATGAAGGTTACAAGTTCCTAGTTACAAAATAGGATAATTATGCCCTTACACGCCTAAACAATAGACTAAATCGCGCCTCTGTTCAAATAGAACAAGTCTTTGTTTAAATAAAAAAAGTGTATTCGAACAGGACACTCAAACATATTTTTATTCGAATAGAAATAAAAATCTATTCGAATATAAAGGGTAGACTTTAAAAAAAATCTAAAATGACCCAGATCCTACTAGATCAGCCACTCTCAATCATCCCATCCAAGCCAACGACCCAACTTCTATCCCTCCTAATTTGCCACATTTGGTTCGTCACAAATGTTGAATACTTCCCAATATCGCGATCACTACATTCGGTAATTTTTCCCGCTACTCGATTCTCCTTGTCCCACACAATTTGATTCCCAAATAACTAATTCTTACTCTAATTACCAACCCTACTACACCTAATTTAACATTCAATTAGGAAATCCATATTTTTCCTTATAAATGGAATTTGGTAAAGGAAGTTTGTTTATCCCGTCGATGCAAGTTACATAGGGTTTAAGCGACTTAAACCTCAATGCACTACCCACTCCGGTTGTTGCCCTAGTTCTCGCTCCGATTGTCGTACCAAGTAATGCACATACAAAAGAAAAGATAAAAGCTAAAAGGAAGACGACCACACCGACACCAACACCTAATGTAGTTGAAGATCATGTTGAGGAGGAGGATAATGATGGTATTTCAATTGATAAAGATAAATATAAGAATTAGAGTCATTGGACGATGAATGAATTCATAAACCTCGCATGCACTTGATCTCAAGTTTTTCAAAATCTCAAGACAATGAACCAATAAAAAGCTTCCCAATTTAGGTTAAAACTGCGTGACCAATTCAATTCATTTTACGTTGACCAGTCGATGTGGCGATCATATAACAGCGTCAATTGCTCATACAAAAATTGGCTTAATAAATATTATACAATCTTTAAAGGCATTCTTCAAGACCTTGAACACCGATAATTTACTGGTCTTAGAATGGGCGACGTAGTAAGTATTTTAATTCGTAATCATTTTCACAGTCTAGTTAATATAATATACACGTAATGATAAAAATATTTTTGTGGTCCTCTAACAAAATATACCTGTTCAAAGTATGGCTGTCGAATTATAGCACGAATGAGTGGGATCAAATCCACAAGGAAGTTTGGGGAAAAAATACTTTCTAGGCCGAATTACGATTTTATAAGTGATAAATCTAAAAGGAAGAAATAAAAGCTAATTATAAAACTTAATGAGAGAGAGAGCTAAGGTTCGGACTTGGCTTTTACTTTTCAAAGTATTAATCGATATACAACTAGATCCTAATATATCTACTCATCCTATGTTTATGTTAAGACACATACGATGTTGGAAAATAAACCACTAAATCTATGGTCAAGCATTTAGTGGTTATGCTTTTAAGTGATGGTAGAAAGTGTCGTAGAGAATTATCAACTAAACCATGGCTAGGCTTGAGTAAGTTCTCTAGTGTTTTCTCTTTTTAGATCTCCAAATCAAGTCTGCGGTTAGTAGCACTTGTTTGTATCCAAAGTTATCGTACACCAAATCGAAGCTATGGTCAAGCCTTCGATATGATGCATTAACTTATTAATCATAAAGTACAAAGAGAAAACTAATTAGAACCTAATTAATATCAAGTATTAATTAGAACATAATTAATATCAACTAGCTAAGGCCTCATCCTAGCCTTAGCTAGGAGATTAGCCGCTCATCTCGGACTTCATCGCATTAACAACTAATAAAGACATTAACAAAAATTAAACTAAAGAGAGGAAGAAGAAGAAGAAAATTAACTTATTCACTATTACCTTCTAATATGAGATGCCCAATGAGGGGAGGGTTCTTTTTTTAGGAGAAGGAACCCAAATTTAGAAACTATACATTAAATTCTAAAAAATATTTTCACAATAATTTATTTTAATATTACAACCAATCACCTAAGATTCTTGCATATAATTCCTTTAAGTGATGTAGAGATCTTTCTTCATGGAAACTCTTGCATATATCCTCCATATAAAATATCTTCAAGGATCTTGGATGCAATATCTTCTTTGATCTTATTCTCCAAGAATATTTGTGTATATATTTCTTTAATCTTGAGACCAAATATATTGTGTCATTGACTTTTTTTTGTGCTATGAACTATTAAAGATATTTTTACTTGACTTTAAAAGTTTGGTTTCAAATATCCATCTCCAATAGCTACAATCAAACAAACGCGCATAAGTATCCAAAATTAAATGTAATGAACTACTAAAATACATGTTCGGGCATATTAAAAATGTCATAATTACGTGCTTATCAGATAATATTTTCAAACTTTAATGGTAAGCCCAAATGGGGCACGAGACTTGCGAAAAAGTTGGTGGAAAAGCATTTCAATTTTGGGCAGCTTACAAAATTTTAAAATATTGCCTAAAATGACCCCAAATTAATTCAATCGGTTATCCCAACCTTAATGTATCAAGGAAGTCGAATTATAGTGATAGTCTGGGAAACTCTACCAATACTGAACCCCCCACACCTACTTCCACAATTTTGGAAGATTCTACCGACGATAATCCATCACTATTTGCTAGTGGGGAAGTACATAGTAAAGATGTTTGAAATAAGCCACAAAGTCAAGAATAGGTTATTGGGGGAAGAAGATGTTCGAAACAGCAGTCAACATGATAAACTCGTACCACTTCAATACCTTGTCTAGCGATCTACGACATTATATTATTTCAGTTATACATTCAAACACAAAAAAATACATTAGAATTTCATTCGGGCATTTTATCAAACATTGGTAAAAAGACGTTTTAATACAAGAATTTTAAAGAAATATTTTCGGTTTGTCCTCCCATCTAACACTAATATGCACCCAATTCTCCAGAATAATGTCAACTTGGTGTAAATCAGCAAGAATTGGGATCAGATCATTTATGGTGAGAAATAACGGTAAGTCGCTCGTGAAGGTATATTTACCCATTCACATAACTTCAGTATAAGAATTGCGCTTATTTTTGAAATATTTGTTACGTGGTTACAACAACGATTCTCCTGACATTTTGTCATTGTTTAGTATATAATCTAATTTGGTTGATAAATTAAAAACTTATTAGGTTGGGTTGGGTGTTGGGTTTTGGAGGGAAGAGTTTTTAAAGGTGAGTGACAAAAATAAATGATGTGTTGGAGAGAAGGATGCATTTTTTCCTTACAGTTTCCTTGCAGACCAAGCCGCGTAGTTCTGAATTGTGCGACATTGAAAATTTTGACTTTAAGTCACCTGGCTATTTTATAGATTTTGATAAACTTCTCCGCACTTTTAATGTGCTGAGAGATCCTTGCAGTTTCCTTGCAGACCAAGCCGCGTAGTTCTGAATTGTGCGACATTGAAAATTTTGACTTTTAGCCACGTGGCTATTTTATAGATTTTGATAAACTTCTCCGCGCTTTTAATGTGCTGAGAAATCCTTTATTTATAGATAAATAAACTTAGTTACATATTACAAACTAATATCATGGAGATGGTTACATAATATATGGGATTCATTTGTTATAGGAGATTGAATAGGAAAGAGTTGTTATGCTTAACAACTCTTATCTAGAGCTTGTATTGACTGATTCTTCAGCATATTCTTCATGCGCCCCCTCAAGCTAAGTAATAAGGAAGTTATGGTTAGCTTGTCTCGAAGTTGGCAATGGCGTGTTGACCTTAGTCCCTTTGTAAAGATATTAACCAATTAATCTTTAGTATAAATGAAACGAACATTGAGTTGACGACGAGCACCGTTCACGGACGAATTGATAATCTATTTCAATGTGCTTCATCCGGGAATGGAATACCGGATTAACCATGAGATATGCGGCGCCCAAGTTATCATGCCATAGCTTTGGAGATGTTTGAGAATGAAAATCAAGCCCATGAAGTAAGGATTGAATCAAAATTAATTTTGATATTGCGCGCATTAGCTAATCCGCGATACTCTTCTTCAGTACTAGACCTCGAGACAGTTTTCAGTTTTCTTGTACTCTAAGAGATAAGATTTCCTAAAAAATATGCAATACCCGCTTATCGATCGAGGATCATCGGGGAACCCGACCCAATTAGCATCAGAAAAAGTATTGAGAGTAAGAGATGATAGAACTTTTAATGATAGACCATAATCCACAGTGTCCTTTAAATATCGAAGTATGCGCTTGATGACAACCCAATGCTCATCCATGGGATTATGCATGAACTGGCACACTTTGTTAACTGCATAAGAGACATCGGGTCGAGTAAATGTTAGATACTTGAGAACACCAACAACACTCCTATAAAGGGTAGGATTACGAAACCGAGTACTACTGCGTTGAGATAATCGGGTACTTGATGCAAGGGGAGTACTTGATAGGTCTTGCACCGTCCATTTGAGTTTTACGGAGCAAGTGTCTAATATATTTCTTTTGAGATAGAAATGTACTTGTAGCATAACGATGAGTTTTGATACCCAAAAAGTAGTGTAGCGGCCCCATATCTTTGATCGCAAATACGGAGTTTAGTTTTTCAATTAAAGATTTAATGCAAGTTTGGCTTGAACCCATGATGATTTATGTCGTCAACATAGACTAATAAAAATAGGGTGTGAGTTGGCCGAATCATAATAAAAAGAGAGGGAGTCGGCTTTAGAACTTGTGAACCCGATATGCAAGAGGAAAGTACTTAGTCGTTGATAACACGTACGAGGGGCATGCTTCAAACCGTAGAGAGACTTGTGTAAACGACAAACATAATTTGGGTTTTGTTTGTCAATATAGCCAAGGGGTTGCTTCATGTATACTTCATCCTCGAGTAATCCATAGAGAAAGGCATTTTGCACATCGAGTTGGTGTAACGGCCATCCACGGGCTAATGAAATGGTGAGAATAGTGTGTATAGTGCAAGGCTTAACTACGGGACTGAATGTTTTACCATAATCAACTCCTTGTTTGTTAAATCCCTTTGCAACAAGGTGCACCTCATATCTCTCAATGGAGCCATCAGCTTTCCGTTTCAAGCAAAATACCCATTTGCTTCCAACAACATTTTGGTTGGTATTGGGTGGAATCAGAGGCCCTGTTCCATTCTTCAAAAGGGCATGAAGTTTAACATCCATTACTTGACACCATTTAAAACTTTTAAATATTTGAGAATGACACGTGGGTTTGATAACATCATCGCCATACAGTGAATGTTTTGTCGCAGTTAATACCTTGGGCCAAAGATTCCATTTTTGCACAGGTTGCCATCTGATAAACTTGTTGTGTTGTGGCTTGCCTTAGGGATTGAACTGGTAGTTGTAAGGTTTGAGATTCTGATGGTGTAGTAATGGTATGCATGGTACTATTAGTTCCTGCATGATGAGACTCAAAAGGGTGGGCTGAATTTACAATGGGAGAAGTGTCATTTGCATTAGAAGAAATGTTAGAGGTATTTAAAGAGACATGAGAAACAAGGGTAACAATAGGTGGAGAGATAGATGTATTTGACAAACCTGAGGTTGGTGGTAGAGATATCATGTTGATGGTGGATGATGTAGAACCATTCGGCGCAGAGGTGGTAGTTCTATGAGCTGCAAAAGGAAAAACATGTTCGACAAACACAACATGGCGTAATATATAGAGTCTATTTTTAGAAACGTCCAAGCATTAATAACCTTTGTGGGTGGAGTTGTAACCGAAGAATACACATGCAAGCGAACGTGGAGTCAGTTTGTGTAGGCTATAGGTACGCAAGTGAGGGTAGCATGAATACCCAAAGTCACAAAGAAATTCATAGTTTGGTGCTTTATTGTATAAGATCTCAAATATTGGAGACTTAATTGGAGAACAGGTGTGGGCAATCTATTCAGTAGATAACAAAAGGTATTAAAGGCTTCAACCCATAAATCAAATAGCATAGATGCATTGTGGAGGAGAGATTGTCCAGTTTCAACAATGTGATGATGATGTATTTCCGCTAGGCCATTCTGTTCGGTAGTGTGCGGGCAAGAGAATCGATGATATTCTCCTCCATTGTCTGATTGGAATATCTGGATTTACCCTGACTATTAGGAAATGGAGTAAAGTTTTGACATTCTCCATCATTGTCTGATTGGAATATCTTAATTTTCTTGTTTAGCAAATTTTAGATTTTGGATTTTGGATTTAAAAGACATGAAGGTAGGTAATGCATCAGATTTGTGAGTAAGTGGAAAAATCTATACAAATCTACTAAAAACATCCATGAGTAAGAACATCCATAGCAGTAGGGTGGGTAGATTTTCCCAAAATCAGGGTGAGCTCAATCCACCTCAATCCACCCCACAGCAGCTGAACAAGAAATCAGGGTGAATATCACTCCCCGCAGTTCAGAACTGCGGGGCAAAATTAACGCACAGGATTAATCCACATGTCCCCATCTCAAACGTTAAAAGCTGCACCGCAGTTCTAAACCACGCGTCAATAAGGAATTGCCACATTTTTATTTTTTTTGTTAATTAGTCGCGCAGTTCAGAACCGCGCGGCAACTCCCTGCAAGTTTTAGGCATAACTTTGGTTCATTTGTATTAAGTGTTGTTTCAAGTTTTAGGCATAACATACCCAAGGCATACCCAACCCTTACTCCACAAGTTTCCCAACCCAACCCATTTCTTCCGTCATCGATGCCATTAATCGCTTAAAAATATCAGGAGAGTCTAGTTCGCAACCGAGGTATAATTTTTCCAAAACTACACGTAACACAAACGTCGAAGAAAAATGAAGGGTATAAGAATTGGTAACACATATGTGGCCGTTACAATTGACAGAGGACAATGATCCCTCCCCAACGTTCGAGGAGTTGAACTGAGTAGATATCCTCCCGGACGGTTGGTCCCATATTTGTGTTGGATTGGAGGAAATGCCAAAAAGTTTTGTGTAAATTTTAAGTGTTATTAACGTATATTTCCATGTGTTCGATGAAATGCCCAAATGAAAGTCTAACGTGTTAATGTGTTTTTTTCTCAGAACCGAGATGAAATACAGTATAGGGGATCATTGGATAAGGTACTGAAGGGGTATCAATGGATTGCGCGGTACCCAACGTTGAAGAAGTTTATCGATGATATGGGTTTTGAGGAGTGTTGCTCGATTAAGGCAAGAAACTCAGATAACCGTCTCATTCATGCTCTCGTGGAACGGGTGGTGGCCTTTCACCCATACCTTACGGGGAACTGGGTTTCACACCGTTAGACTTCGCCATGCTAACGAGCTTAAAGTTTAGGCTAGGTCGTGAACTCCCATACAACGAGAGGTACTCTAAGTTAGAGGAAGCAGAAAAGATATTCCCGGGGATCACAAACTCTTACATCAGGTACAGTAACATCACCCTTACCTATTTAAAAACGTAGAAAGAGCCATTGAATCCACGTCTCAAGAATTATGACCCACAAATAGATATTGTGTATGCGAGGGCATTTATTGCCTATATGATGGATAATCTTATCTTCTCAAATGCTAGCACATCTCTTCGGGCGGGTTATCTTACAGCCTTAACAGACTATGATATTATTGGTACGCCAAGTTTTGATTGGGGTACGCCGATTATGGCGGCTTTTTATCAGGGACTAGATGAAGTCTCAGTTCTGTAGGGCGAGAAGGTAAAGAAATCGATCACTGGATTCTATGCGATGTTAGAGTTTTGGTTCTTCAAGTACTGTCGGGTTGGAATATATTTAGTTAAGGTACAGATCTTTAACCATATTTATCCCCGTATGGGTGCGTAGAGAGATGAAAGGGCTAGTACGGGGTCTAAAATCTATTATTTTTTTATTGTGATCAGATAAATGATAAAATAGAAGGACAGAACCAGCATAGATTGGCAACCATGGAAAAAGTCAAGATAATTAATCTGTCCAGAGGTAAGAGTTGCTTCAGCACTGAGCTTCCAGAGGGTTCTATTGGTGTCAGTCCCATACGGACACAGTACGCTTTGGTATTTAGGAGACCGGTGTATGCGTCAGATGACCGGGCATGATAGTTTACCCTTTGACCCCCCTCAAGAGATTATGGAATTCCCAAGATACGATAAAGAGTTATATTAGGGTCTGAAAGATGTGGACTTCTACGATGGTCACAATTATCTTGTTTCAGACGTAGATTATATGACATATTGGCGTGCCGCTCATCCAAATCCCAAGATTGGTTGCAATTTAGTAAAGAGGACAAGAATTTGGATGGTCAGGCATGATCTAATGAGGCCCGATATACATGATCGATTATAAACCAACATCTTAAAAGACCCGCAAGCGTACGGTGTACCGTTAAGTACAAGGGTAAGCGGGGTCATATCCCAAGAGACTTGTGGTGCGAATTATATTTCGAGCTACTAATTTTATCCAATAAGAATGAGTTTTGGGTTTTTATAAGTAAAGAAATTAAAATAAAACACAAACTAGAAAATGTGTTAATACGATTGGAGAAGAAACCAAGGTGTGATTCCACTCCATCCATTATAACCTTGAGATAGTGTACCTAGTTAGAGTATTAGCGAATTCCCGTATAGCATATCCTTGGTCGGGTATATGCAATACATCATGAGATAAAATAATTATTGATTGGGAACTACCCATAAATCAACTTATTCAACTATGGTCTGGTTGATAAGCATGGATTATGTTCTTTTCTCCATGTTCTTAACCTATCTTGTTATGGTCAAACAAGATGGTTACTTAGATTTCTTATTCCTCCTAATCCTAGTTATGGTCAAGCATAGGACGAAGGAATATGAATATGCATTATGCCGGGATGAAGAAAATGTAATTATTCTAACTAAACTACACAAAGTATACTAAGGCTACATTAGACGGAGCTTCCTCTAGCCTTGGCTAAGAGGTTTAGCTACTCAAACCTTTGATCATTGTCATTATACTATTATTACAATAAGAGTAAAAGACAAGAAGAAGAGAAGAATAAGAACTTTATTGCTTATTGAACCATAATATTTATACTCTCCAAGATGTTCCCTCATATAGAGTATAGGAAGGGTTACAAAATATCACCATTAATGTAAAATTCCTTAAACAATGCCTTATATCATGCATAAATATTACAACTCATGAGAATAATCTCTACATTCTCTTCAATGGGCTTCCATGGGCCTTTGGTTGACAACTTCAAATAAGAATCATTGTTGGAGTGCATCACCCTTGTTGTTTGTTGAAAACTGAAAAAATGTACGACTTGTTTATCATGTGACCAATTTCTGTAAATACAAACAAAAGTATTATTAGTGTCACATTTATTTAATAAATGACTAGGTAGACATAAATTTAGGAGTTGTACACGTAATATTACGTGTCTATCAGTACACTCTTCACCTACGTCGAGTTTAGCTACGTCTTCACAGGTGTAAAACTATGGTGTTCAGGCGACCGAGGATCCACATAATATGGAATGGTTCATGGATATGGCAGGAATGAGTGATCAACGTAGATGGATATCGATCTCTGTGATGCAGGTACCATACCTGTGTTCACCTACGTATAATATAGATGAGTTGTGGCATTAATCCCAAGGAATATGGTATACGGCATATGAAGACTCGAGGCAATACATTGACAGTACTGCCGAGTTAGAGGGGGAGCTGAGGCGGATACAAGGGGTCATCCGAGAGATGTCCTAGAGACTAGCTGGGATGTCCATTTCCTACCAGACAGAGCCGGTTGCGTAATGTACCTATGACAAGAGTCTCACACGTAGCAGACGCGCCTACCAAATAATGAGAGGTCATCCCAGTTAGGCTATCTTTTATTTAGAACTTTGATTTATGTTTTGCTTAAACTACGTTGAGTATGTTTTATTTTGTTTAGAACTTTTATTTGCTATGTTAAAACTACGTTGTGTTTTGTTTAGAACTTTGATATGTTATATTAAGCCTTAGGTTATTTATAACCTCCTCTATATACTTGGTTTAATTGGTAATAATAAGAATATTGTTTAGGCAAACTTGTTGTACAGGTTACTCAACGACCATATTAATGCCAAACTTTTTTTGGAAACTTGTTGTACAAGTTACTCAACGGCTATATTAACGGCTAGTTGATTTTTGGAAACTTGTTGTCCAAGTTACTCAACGGCCATATTAACGGCTAATTATTTTCAACTATAAATATCATTCATCTTCTACACTCTCCTCCCTTTTAATCATCTGCACTCTCCACCCTCCTTACCTTACAAACAAAATCACTATGTCATTCTCAAGCTCCCAATCAAATTCTGAAAACCACTTTCAATCCTCCAATACGAACCAATAAGGAAACATTTTTCCTCCTCAATTTGGCATATTTGATCCGTCGCAAATGCCTAACACTTCCCAATATCAGAATCACCATGTTCACCAACTATTCCCGCCACCCGACAATCAATTTCAATCTCAAACCCATGGATATTACCCTCATTACCCAAACCAAGGATATTACCCTCAATTTGATAGGTATACGGGATCGTACCCTCAACCGAGGAATCTATATTATTCATTTCAAACCGGTTTCCCCGGTGGAAGTTTGAGTACCATGCCGATGCAAGGTACATGGGGTTTAAATGATTTAAATCTTAATACATCACCGGTTACATCTCCGGTTGTCTCTCCGATCATCTCCAAGGAACTCAATTCGGTTATCACGAGAAGTAATACGCGCGGGAAGGTAAAGTCTAAAAGAAAGACGGTATCGACAACTATTATAGTTGAGGATGTAATTGAGGATGAAGTTGATGACGACAAAGAAAGATATAAGAACTCCAAAAATTAGTCGTCCGATGACTTTGTGAATCTTGCATGCGGTTGGTTGTCTCAAAACCTCGCTACCACGAACAACCAAAAAACTACTACATTTTGGTTCAAGGTACATGATCAATTCAGCTTCTTCTATATTGACCAATCGATGTAGCGATCGTACAACGGTGTCAATTGTGCGTATAAGGGACGGCTCAATAAGGAATGTTCAATTTTTAGAGGCATCATTCAAGACCTTGAGAGTTGACATTTTACCGGTATTGGAACGGATGACTTCGTGAGTATTTTATTTATTTTTCTTATTTCATTAATGTTCAAGGGATAATCATACTCTAAAGAATTTTCTAACTTGATTTCTAAAAACGTATGGCATACGATACATTCGCACAACTACAAAATAAACCATTTACACTTGGGGAAGCGTGCAAAGTTTTGGAAACTTGCCCAAAATAGTCACAAATTCATCACCTCGGGCTACTATATTCTTGTGGGGATGTACGACCGGACGGCCAAAAAAATATAAGGCAAAAGAAGCGGCAAAGTCAAGTATAGGTTATTGGGGGAAGAAGATGTTTGAGACAACGACCAACATGATGAAGGCATAAAATGAGAGAGACGAGCAGAAGAAAGAGGAAAAGGAAGCTAGATCTAGAGCACGAGATAAACAAAAGTTGGCTAGAGAGGCTGAGATTCAAATAAGGCGTGAAGCAGAGCTAACTTAAAAAAAAATCCATCGAAGATGTGCATATGGTTAAGGTGATGACAACGGACCCAAGTAACCTATTACCGGCACAAAGGCGTTGGATGATGAAGCAAATTAAAGAATATTCAAAGAAGTTAAAGAAGCAGTGTCCAAGTAATGACAATGTTTCTAGTGATGAAGATTGATGATAGACACGTAATATTTACGTGTATAACTCCTAAATTTATATATACCTAGTCATTTATTAAATAAATGTGACACTAATAATACTTTTGTTTGTATTTACAGAAATCGGTCACATGATAAACAAGTCGTACATTTTTTCAGTTTTCAACAAAGAACAAGGGTGATGCACTCCAACAATGATTCTTATTTGAAGTTGTCAACCAAAGGCCCATGGAAGCCCATTGAAGAGAATTAAATGTAAAGATTATTCTCATGAGTTGTAATATTTATGCATGATCTAAGGCATTGTTTAGGGGATTTTACATTAATGGCAATATTTTGTAACCCTTCCTATACTCTATAAATAGGAGGGGAATCTCACCCATGAGGGAACATCTTGGAGAGTCTAAATATTATGGTTCAATAAGCAATAAAGTTCTTATTCTTCTATTCTTCTTGTCTTTTACTCTTATTGTAATAATAGTATAATGGCAATGATCAAAGGGTTGAGTAGCTAAACCTCTTAGCCAAGGCTAGAGGAAACTCTGTCCAATGTAGCCTTAGTATACTTTGTGTAGTTTAGTTAGAATAATTGCATTCTCTTCATCCCGGCATAATGCATATTTGTATTCCTTCGTCCTATGTTTGACCATAACTAGGATTAGGAGGAATAAGAAATCTAAGTAACCATCTTATTTGACCATAACAAGTGTCACGCCCCCAAAATTGGCATCTTAATAAAGTATTAAGAACATGAATTCAGAGGTATAACGTAGGGCATCCTAAAGATGAACCCCCAAAAGACGTACTACAATTTAAAACAAATCGTAAATACATCTACAACACTAAGAAACTACGTAGCGGAAGAAATTCTAAAAGAGATAGAAATGATAAATAATACCACAAGGATAACCAGAACTCTAAAAGATGCAAGTCCAGCTTGCTCCAACTACTAGTATCGCTACCGCAACAATTCACCTAAAAAAGTATATATGCGCAAGGCGTCAGCAAGCAACGCTCAGCAAGTACAAATATCCAAGGTCATAAGACATGATAGGCCAAGATAAACACAGAAAAGAAACATGAAGAATCCAATAAAATTATATGAGAAGATCAACCAAGCTATGAGTCCTAAAGAAGGCGGTCTAAGTAAAACTAATATCCTATAAATATATATAAATGATGCAATGCTTTGAGGAAATGAGGTTTAATTATTAATGTTGTTTTTAAGCGTCGACACCAACCGGTATTATAAATAATTATAGAGTATTATTAGGTGTGGGGGATAACTAACAGACGATGTACACGGGGTCACTTTTAATTCAGTAGGACCATACTCTCCCACCCTTCTGTCCTCAACAGAAGCGTATCCCTTATTGGCGAGCCAGGGATTAGCGGATTCTTTTTTATTAAGCCAGGAATTAGCGGGCAATGCACCTGATCAGGGTGTTCAAGGAATTTCAACCTACAGGTTTAAAACCTGCTTTATTTTCACTTTTAGGGATCTATGCCCACGGGGAGTATTCACACAGAATAACAAAGCCGATAAGTAACTGGGGTATAATTTAGGGACTTACAACTCGGGAATACTGATAAACAGTTACCTCATATTTTATTTAGGGACTCGAACCCAAGGACCCTAACAGCATAGCCCTACTGTGTACATAACTCTAAGTTATCCTATGCATGAATGAAAGGAAGAAGTATGAATCCTATAAGAATGAAATGATATGTCTGCCCCTGCCTAATCAGCATTTGGAACTATATTCAAAGACCTATCGCTCTTACGACCAGAAGATCTATCTACCCTCACTTTAATAACCAGTGGGGACTTTATCAAATAAAGTAAAGCTCCAACATCCAATACTATCTGTCGTAACATTCTCAATAAGTGTGACTATATCAAAAGGAAACCCTAAGCGTCAAAGCGAATCGAAGTCGCGTATTACTAAATCATGGAAAATCCATTATCTTAAATGGTTGTCACAAAAGACAAACCAAATGATCATCTAAGTTCTAGAATAAAGGACTCGCCCAAATGTCCTAGTGATATAAGGAACCCTCTTACTTTACTCACAACTTAGAATACTAACCTCTTAATGAATAATGCCCATCACCTGGCTTCCTTATCCTAAGTAGATATAACTAATATCTTTTAATGTACTTATGCTAGCATACCTCTAATATCAGGCCACACGTGTCCAACCATTTCCAATATCACACATTCTTAACTCAAGACTCATATATAAATACTAGTATAAGCTATTCCTAAAAACTAAGTTATCATATAACCATATGACTTAGATAAGGGCCCTTTAGTGTAAGGAGTACTCATCACCAGCCAACATATTCACACTCTATATACAATTTCATAGGTTATAAAGGTCCATGATATATATCTGATTCAGAAATGAAAGTCACACCTAACCAACGCAACCTGGTGGAGTAATCCCCCTTTGGATTAATTAATTAATCAGATGATAATCAATAACAATAAAAAACGATAGCCTGTAAATAGCCCAATAAGGTACCAAAATCCATATGCCCTCATAACTGGAATACCTGAACCCGTTCCTAAATCAACTATTATCAGCTCGGTAAGCAAGGAGCCATTAATCACCTTATTCCCAAATCGCTATTAAGTATACCACCTAAATTAAGTGTGGAACCACTAATATCACTTACATTTAATAGATAACTCGAGCTCTTACATAAATCAGACCCAATACCCTTACTAACTACAAATCCCTACCTACAAATCATAACTTCTGGTCAAATGAGTGCCTTGTAAACCATAGACATGCTTTTGTTTTCTAGTACAAAAATCATAAAGCAATACAACATAGCTCAACCTCTTATCACTTGCCTAATGTATGCATCACGATGCTCAACGTACCCTAACTAAGATAAGATGAAGCACTACATGTACTAATTACTAAGATAAAATGAATCGACTAACTTACATAGCAACACTAAGAGTAAACGCCCACAATATCTAGTCCTACTCTCCATGAAAAGTACCAAGGTAAAGATGGTAAGGAAAATGCCAGAGTTTCTAACACGCTCCCTACATCACTACATCTGTTCAACAACTAAAGATAAGACTAAAGAACACCTCTACCAGGTACATCTTCTTAATGAAGCTTGAAAAGTGTATCCATGGATTACAAGATAATAGTAACTCCTAGAGTAATTCCCCATATGTATCTACATTTAACAACAACATGACATCCAACAACATGACATCCAAGTATGAGTAACTATCGTTAAGCCCTTTCTTATGCAAATTAAAACAAAGTAATAGCGAATACCTGCCATAACCCCTGGATAAAACTTTGACCAAATATGGATTCTAAGACCATCAGTAATATATTCTATTATAACTATATAAGATTGATACACACTAGAAAGCATGCTCAATAATTGTAGATTTCTCAAGCTAATCATCCATATGAACAAGGTTAAATGCACTTGCCTTTTAATCGGACCTGATGAAAGCGAAGAGGCAAAAACAAGGAACGAACAGCAACAGTGCATCATCTTCAAGCTATAGAAGATGTCAAAGGGATTGGTATCTCTCTCTCTCTAGGATTAACAATGGAAAAGAAGGATGAACCCAATTTAATGGTGAAGGTTGATGAAAGAGAAATAGGGAGAAGAAGGAGAGAAGCAATGAGTTATCTCGGTGGTGGGTTGAATGGGTTAAGGGGAACTAAAGCTAGGATTAAGTACTACAAGGTGCTACTTCTTTAAACCACAACTAGTTATAATAAAAAGCGGGGTGCTGCAACAAGATAGGTTAGGAACAGGGAGAAGAAAACATAATCCATGCTTATCAACCAGACCATGGCTGAGTATGTTGGTTTATGGGTAGTTTCCAATCAATAATTAACTTATCTCATGATGTATTGCATATACCCAACCAAGGATATGCGATACGGGAATTCGTGAATACTCTAACTAGGTACACTATCTCAAGGTTGCAACGGATGGAGTAGAATCACACCTTAGTTTCCTCTCCAACCATATCACGCCTTATTAGATAAAATTAGTAGCTCGAAACATAATTCACACCACAAGTCTCTTGGGATACGACCCCGCTTACCTTTGTACTCAACGGTACACCGTGCGCTTGCGGGTCTTTTAAGACGTCGGTTTATAATCAATCAATTGATGTAATCCTCAGTGTTAGTAGTAGTTTTTAAGTTTTATGAAATTTCATTATTTCAATAAAATTGTTATTAATCGTACGAAATCCTTTAAATATACTTCAATCAAGTAGAGCAAATGCATTACAACTTCAACATAAAACTTGGAAACAAAATACATTACTTTAGAAAATAAAAAAATAATGATAAAGACTACATTACTCCGTCCCTTTTCGATTCCACAAATGCGGGATAAGTTCATCTTGTAATTGGAAATGAGCACCTTCATTTCTAATTTTATTAACCTTCTAAATGTACTCTGTTATAGTATTGATCCCATGTCTTGGATTTAAGTCCTCCTTCTAATTCTTCACGGATGTTTTAAACTCGGGATTAATGTTTATTTGTCGGATGTAAGTATGGCGTTCATCTTCGACGATCATATTGTGCAAGATTATACATGCGTACATAACATTTTCTAGATCACTAGGTTTCCAAAATCGTCCACCGTGTGTCAATATTTGAAACCTAGCTTGTAATACCCCAAAAGCATGTTCTACATCTTTCCGACATGCTTCTTGCATCTTCAAAAAATGTCTTTCGGCATCGTTGGACGGATTTTTTATGGTTTGAACAAGTGTTTGCCATTTTGGATAGACTCTATCCGCTAAGTTATACCCCATAGTGTGCGGTACCGTACCTATATTATAATTGTATGGCGACACAACTCCATTAAACAAGTTGTTGAAAAGCCACCCTTGATACAAGACGTTCACATCGTTGTTAGAACCGGACACCCCAAAGAATGCATGCCATATCCAAAGATCTTGCTATGCAACCTCTTCTAAAATCACCGTCGGGATTTTCTTATACCCAGTATATTGTCCTGCCCACCCGGTAGGACAATTTTTCCATTTCCAATGCATACAATCTAAACTACCTAACATCCCCAGGAAGCCTCGCAGTCTATTAACTTCTAACAAGTGTAATATATCATTTTCATTGGGAGATCTAAGATATTGAGCTTCGAATTGTGTTATAATTGTTTTATAAAATTCTTTCAGGCACAAAATACCTGCAGACTCCCCAATCTTAAGGTATTCTTTTTGGGCGTCTGGATTTGTACCATAACATAATATGCGAAGTACGCACGTTATCTTTTGGTGCGAGGATAAGCCCATCGTCTTAGCAGCATTTTCTCTTTGAATAAAATAGGGGTTCGAAGAAAGTAGTTGATCATAAATACGTTGATACACACCTTCGCTCATACGAAATCGACGATGAAATGGGATACCTTTGAATCTTGGGTTATCGCCGAAGTAATCCCGATTAAGGCTAAGCCCCCCCCCCCCCCCCCAATTAATGATCACGGCATTTCCGCTTATCAATCATTCCCATTTTACTACCTCCCTGCCTCCGTGATGATGTCGCATCTTGCTCTTTTTCTTCTACTTCTCTCATCTCAATCATAATCTTGCTATACTCATGCATTATCTCAATTTAACGTCGAAAGAGCTCTTTGCTTCCGGACGATGATGAAGACGATGACTCCAAAGATGAGAGTGATGGGTCAGACATTAGTAGGTCAGTCAGGATTTCGTCAGACATGATTCGACAAAATTGATAACAACAGAATAAAGTTGAGTTTTGTGATTTAAGATAAATGAGTTGATTGTAGAAGAGTAAGAGAGTAGAAGATGAATGGGTTTTATAGATGAAAAAAACAAGCCGTTTATAGCCGTTGAGCATCTTGTTGAAGAAGTTTGATCAGGGAAAAACCAAGTATGGAGGGGAACCAACATTTATTTCATGCCTTTAAACTTGCAGGCTCTTGCCTCGCAGTCTGAATTGTGCGGCAAGAGCCGTTTACAATGGTTTAAATCTAAGCCGTCCACGTGTCTCCATCTCAAACGTTGCATATACGCGTAGTTCAAAACTACGCGGCAAGAGGACCTATTAAAGCTTGACAAGTGTCATCATCTCATTGGCTTACTCCCAACGCGCAATTTTGAACTGTGCGGCATCAATCCACCCCAGAGGGTGGAGAATCAACTCTCAAGGTGGATATTGGGTGGACACGTGGCAAATTCACCTAGTTGTTGTGGGGTGGATTTGGGGTTTAGAGGGTGGATTGAGAAATCCACCTCGCCACGTCACAATTCACCTAGCTGCTGTAGGTGCTCTAATAGATAGTAATGAAAACTATTTCGAAATGTGTCTGAAGACCCCATAGATAAGAGACAATGAGATGCAAAAGGTCAGAGTATAAACTCAAACAATCTGAGAAAGACAACTTTGTACTTTTATTAGCAAAACAAGAATGACAATGTTAACTTTATTATGAACAACTCGAAGAGAGACTTTTTAATATCAAATTTTTACTAAAATAGCTAACCAGACTCTATCTTTCCTCATGTGATCCTCTACATGCATGGGACTGGCAACTTTATTAAACCTGATGACCTAATTCTTTACCTAAATTTGTTTATGGTACAACATTTACATTTTGATCTTTCTCTAGAAAAATAGAAGGGAATTCAATCTTTTACAATTTGAATTTCATTTACACAGGTTAGGTGAAAAAGCGTGGTTGCCAATGTTTTTCTCTTAATTGTGGGGTTACGTACACGTGAAATGGCGTTTTTGAACTGGTAAACTGAGAAAGAATATAACGTTCTCCTTTTGCCGCTACGAAAAAAACAAATTTTCTCGGTAAAGAAATAATTGTTTACACGGAAGTAACGCTTTCTAACTTTTCATGATGACTCATTTCTGTCACCGGAGAATTACTTCTGATTATCCGTTGTGTTAGGAAAAACTATTGTTACCGGCCACAGCTCAATAATTTACCGTAATGTTACCGGAAACATGATCCTGCTCGCCATACCTACTACCTAGCAAGGCACATTATTTCAATGAAAAAAAAAAAAAAAAACAGAATAGATTTTCCTTTAATTATTACCCAAGATTTGATATTTCATTTGTATTAATCTCTGAATATTGATATATAATGATGTCAGTTTTGGGATATATGAAATGTGGAGACAGATTCCTTGGATCCCCTTCCTGACCTAATATCCAAACCTTATGTCCTTTATATTTTTTTAATTACTAGACAAGTATTTTTCTTTCTTAATTTGTTTCTAGTTTCCTCTCTTCTCTCCCAGGCAGAAGAGGCAACCAAGTGATGATAAACCATGCATTAAACTTGATATATTGTGACTCTTTAGTAGCATTTCAAAATATGTGTTTCAAAGAGTGAAAAGACTTTAGGTTTTGAATTAGGATTGATGGTAATGCATGTTACTTTTTCTTACAGAGAGAATTCCATGTTGCTATCCCATTGAAGTCTTAAGGGAGATTATATAGAGACCTCAACTTCAGTGTTCGAAAACAGTGTTTAGTTGGATTCACTAATAACAATTACACCCAGAGAACCTCCTAATGTCCAGTTTTCACAACAATATATAGCTAAGACGGCTACACCATTGACTTCTACCATGTAGGATTTACATGTTTTTCTTACATTTTGAATTTCATCTGCACAGGTTAGGTGAAAAAGGCGTGGTTGCCAATGCTTTTTTTCCCTAATTGTGACGTTACACGTGGAATGGCGTTTGTCTCTGAACTTGGTAAACTGAGAAAGAATATTGCGTTCTCTGTTTGTCATTAAACATATCGATTGAATCGATCTAAAATATAAAAAATGCAAAGGTGATATTGATCAGCCTTACCGGGTCGTCCTGTACCAATAATCACTTGAGAAGTCATGCTGTTAAGATCGAAAAGGTAATATCAGTTTCCCTTGAGATCATTAGAAGATGATAAAATACAAGAGAGAGAGAGAGGACTTACATTGAGAGTTGAGATTATAAATTGGGAGCTGAAACTGCAAATTGAGAGTTGAGACTGCAATGAGAATGGAGAATGGAGAATGGAGAATGGAGAAGAGAATGGAGAATGGAGAATGGTCTTCAAGGGTTAGCTAGGGCTTTTTATAGACCTCAGATTCCAAAACTTTGTTCAACTGAGTCTACAATACTATTCTTTTGTTGTAGAGTACAACTGCATGCAAACTTCAGCTCTCTCTCTCTCTTTCAACACAGAGAATTCCATGAGGTAGTCAGTAGTTTTCAACTTCAATTTTCTGAAACAATGCATATTGTTGAGCTGGTTCACTAATGAGGCCATGAGAAGCATAAAACAATGCATGCTAAAGCAGACAATCTTTCCTCATGTGATATCCTTTACATGCATGGGACTGACAGTTAACAAAGCCTGGTGACCACTGACCTAACTCTTCGCTAAGGGTTCTCTATGGTACAAAATTTATTTTCTACATTTTGATTTTATAGCTTTAAGGGAATTTAATGTTTTTACATATTTTTATTTTATTTTCTGCGCAGGTTCGGTGAAAAAAAACGGGGTTGCCAATATCGATGTTTTCACTCAATTGGCCAATTTGGAGTTTTCGTGAAGCGTTTTTTGTTCCTACTTAGTTGCTCTGCTTGTTGTTACTAAAAAGAAATTAACGTTTTTGAGGAAGTCACGTTTTTTCGTCACCAAAGAAGCACCTTGTCATGATAGCTCATTTCTGTCACCGAGACCTATTTCCGATATCTGTTGTGTTTGAAAAAATTATTCTTACCGGCCAACCCATTTTTATTTTTATTTTGCCCTAATAGTGTTATTAGTCGGGTATTATATAAGGAACATGATTTCATTTGTGTTTTTTACCTTGTCTATTGACATCAGTCACTAAAGAGGGATAACTACACTTTTAATTTTGAAAGTGCCATTTCCATTTGTTGCATGTTATTTACCGGAAATATCATCTTTTTCACTGTAATTAGTTAAGCACACTATTTCAATGGAAAAACTATATCATTTTCCTTTAAATATTTACCAAAAAATTGCTATTTCATTTGTATCAATCTCTATGGAGACTGTGCCCTGGGATGCTCTTCCTGACCTAATATCCAAACAGTATATCCTATATTTTTAATTCTGGATAAGTCTTTCTCTTTCTTAATTTGGTTCTAGTTTCCTCTCTTCTCTACTTAAGAGCATATGCAACACTAGGGTGACTTGTGTTGGGTGTGAACTCGAACTAGAAGGATTGTCGAAGAAACATAAATTGTCAAAGTCGTTCGAACGACTTTGAATCTCTGTTTTCGCGGTTTTGGATTTGGTTCGTAAATCTCGTTCGAACGAACTTGGATGTCATTCGAATGAGTTGTTATGTTTCTAGGATTGGAGACCAATTATCGCAAAGTCGTTCGAACGAGCTTGGCGTAGGTTTGCTTTAGATGTTATTTTTTGAGACGCTGAGTTTGCCTCGAGATCCGTCTACTTGTATTTTAGTTCCCCAGTATATAAAAAGAACTTAGGTTATTTTGTTAGCCCATCTTTGTGAGTTTAATTCTAGAGAGACCTAGAATTTGAGAGACTCCATTGAAGTTTGAGAAGCATGGAGAGATCATTGTAACCTGTTTGATTAACATAGTGGATTGTTCGGGGAGTGGTTTTTTATCCGCAAGGGTTTTCCACTTCCCACCTCTGGGAATTCTTGTGTCGTTATTGTTCTTGGTTAATTCTTCTGTTTGGACTTATTCTACGTATCGTTCTTGTCAGAGAGGAGAAAGTAGCTACCTCGATTCTCAGCAATTGGTGTCAGAGCAAGTGTTTCAGGGCTTGTGTGGTGAAGAGCAATGGCCGATCAGGAGAAGTTAAAGATCACGAAATTCAATGGATCAAATTTTGGAGTGTTAAAGATACAGATAGAAGATTACCTCTATCAGAAGAATTGTGATTTACCACTGGGTGGAGTTGAGATGATGCCAGCAGAATACGATGTTGATAAGTGGGCACGATTAGATCGCAAGGCGCTTGGAACCGTCTTCAAGTTCAAACGGCAGTAAGTTGAACGTTGAGGAAAGAGGGAGGTCTTACAGAAAAAGGATGAAATTTAGAATGGGTTGATCACAGTCAAAAGGAAAGTCTAAGCCGCCCGGTGCATGTTGGACTTGTGAAAAGAAGGGTCACTTCAGGTGAGATTGTAACTCTTCTTCTTCCAAGAAGATTGATGATGAAGAGAAATATACAATGAACCTTACTGAGGAGGTTAGTTCAGACCCTCGTCAGAACTAACCTCTTGTACTATCGTGTGACGATGTTAACAAATCTTGGATTGTTGATTCGGACACCTCTTTCCATGCTACTGCGAACGTAGGCTTTCTAACAGCCCATTCAACGTGAGAGTAGGAGAGCCCAAAAAAGGGTTAGAATAGGTAGTTTGGTTATTAAAGGCGACTTTGGTACGGTCTTTCTTGCAGATAAGAGTGCACGCAATATTACTAGAAAGGGAAACGCTAGGTTGTTGTTGCCTGGGGGAACGTTAGTTTTATAGAATGTGCGACTTGTACCTAAATTAGGGCATAACCTTATATCGGTTAGCAAATTGGTGGATAATGGCGGATATGTGAGTACCTTTGGTACAACCTTCTGGAAGGTTACAAAGGGAGCTATGCTAGTAGCTCGAGGCTTGCGACAAGGAATGTTATATACAACGCAGGGCACAATTTCCACTATTTGTACGGCCACTCTGGGGGTTGATACAAGTACATGGCACAAACGGCTCAGTCACATGAGTGAAAAGGGGATGAAGATAATGGTAACAAAGGGAAAGTTAGAGAGTCTTGCTGAGGTCGACCTCAAGATTTGTGAAGAGTATGTTCTTGCAAAATAGAAGAAGGTCAGTTTCAAATTATCTAGAAGATCAAGGAAACCTGAAAAGATGGATCTTGTACACACGGATGTTTGAGGGCCAACCAAGGTATCTTTTCATGGTGGTTCTCATTATTAGGTTACTTTTATCGATGATACTCACTCATAAACTGTGGGTCTACTTCGTGAAGAACAAATTAGATGTGTTCAATAAATTCAAGAGGTGGGGGGCTCTAGTTGAAAATAAAACTGATTTGAAACTGAAGTATCTCAGATTGGATAACGGGGGCGAATACTGCAGTGACGAGTTTAAAGACTTTTGCACATCAAACAGAATTAGGCGACAAAAGACTATTCCTGGAACACCGCAACAAAATGGTGTTGCAGAACGCATGAATCGAGCAATAAATGAAAGAGTGAGGAGTATGAGACTCAATGCTAGATTGACAAAGTGTTTTTGGGCGGATGCGGTTAGTACGGCAGCGTACTTGATTAATAGAGGGCCTTCAGCAGCTTTAGATTTTGGACTTCCTGAATAAGCATAGACCAGTAAAAGAGGTAAACCTTAATTACTTGCATATTTTCGTTTGTACCTCATATGTGCTTGATAATTTAGATACAATGACCAAGTTAGATACAAAGTTGATGAAGTACATTTTTATTGGATACGGTGGTGATGAGTTTGGGTACCGATTTTGGGATGCAAAGAATCAGAAAGTTATCTGGAGCCGTAACGTTACATTTAATGAGGAAGTCTTGTATATAGATTTTAAAGTACCTAGTAAAAGAAGTTGAAGTGAAGCAGCGGAAAGTGTCGACATTGAAGATAATGAACCCTCTCGAGAGGTTGATAAAGAAGTCATTATTGAGTCCGATGCACCAGATCAAAACGAGGAAACTAATGATCTAGATATTCCAATAGCACTTCGAAAGGAGCCGAGAGTTGCAAGAATTCTGGCAAGGTACGTTAATTCCTTAAATCACTTGTTACTTTCAGATGGTGGTGAACCTAAAAGTTACAAGGAGGCTTTAGATGTGGAAGCCAAGAGCAAGTGGGAGCTTGCTATGGATGATGAGATGCAGTCATTATCAATTAATTGAACTTGGGATTTAGTTCGATTACCAAAAGGGAAGAGAGCATTGCACAATAAATGGGTATACAGACTAAAGTAAGAATCTGACAGTTCAAGGAGATTCAAGGCAAGACTTATAGTGAAGGTCTTTCAGCAAAAAGAATGCATTGATTTCGGTGAAATTTTTGCTCCTGTTGTGAAGATGTCTACTATTCAGGTTATGATGAATATAGTTACAGTTAAAAATTTGCATCTTGAGCAACTAGATGTCAAGACAATATTTCTTCACGGTAACCTTGATGAAGAAATTTATATGAAGCAGCCAGAAGGGTATTCGGTTAAAGGGAAAGAAGATCTTGTGTGTATGCTCATGAAGAGCTTATACAGTTGGAAATAAGCACCGAGACAATGGTATTTGAAGTTCGAACAATTCATGTCCAGAAATAGTTATTCGAAAAGCAATGCAGATCACTGTTGTTTTATGAAAAATACGGGGAACTCTCATATTATTCTGCTTCTATATTTAGATGATATGTTGGTAGCAAGTGCTGACATGGAAAAAATTGTCAAGTTGAAGGAACAGTTATCCCGGGAGTTTTCTATGAAGGACTTGGGTACAACAAAACAAGTCCTTGATATGCGTATTACAGGGAACAGAAAGCGGTAAGAATTGAAGTTATCTCAAGCTGAGTACATCGGTAAAGAACTTAAGCGGTTTAACATGGATAGTACTAAGGTTATTAGTACACCATTAGGTCACTTCAAATTACCAAAGGATTGTTGTCCGTAGACGCAGAAGGATCGCGATGAGATGCAAAAGGTTCCTTATCAATCCTCGGTTGGTAGCCTAATGTATGCTATGATTTGTACGAGACCAAATATTTCTAAAGCAGTGGGAGTTGTTAGTAGGTATATGAGTAATCCAATCCAGGAGCATTGGAGAGCTGTGAAATGGATACTGAGGTATCTAAAGGAGACTCAACATATGGCATTATGTTATGGGGGTTCTCAGATATGCTTACAGGGTTTCATTGATTCTGATATGGTGGGTGACATGGATAGGTAGAAGAGCACTAGAAGATTCATTTTTACATTGGGAAGCGGTGCGGTTATATGGGTTTTTAGGCTATAGAAGATTGTAGCTTTGTCTACGACGGTGGCAGAATATATTACAGCTACTAAAGAGTGTAAGGATATGGTTTGGCTGAAAGGGTTGATGAAAGAGCTTGGTAGAGAATAATTTTCTCCTAAGTTGTATAGTGATAGTCAAAGCGCTATACACTTACCGAAGAATTTGACTTTTCATTCTAGAACCAAGCATATTGATATTCGGTATCATTATATTTATTCGCACCTCGAGGATAGTGTGTTGAAACTTGTGAAGATTCAAACTGATGTGAATCCGGCCGATATGTTTACGAAGGTGGTGACTTTTCAGAAGTTAACGACATGTACAACTTCTGTGGGTCTTCAAGATTGAAGGTTCGGGTAGTGCGAGCAATCACTTTGGAGATCTGGAGATGGGTTACGGGTTTCGATTTCAAGTGGGAGATTGTTGGGTGTGAACTCGAACTAGAAGGATTTTCGAAGAAACATAAATTGTCGAAGTCGTTCGAACGAGGTTCAAAGTCATTTGAACGAAATCTCTATTTTTTGCAGTTTTGGATTTGGCTCGTCAATCTCGTTCGAACAAGTTTGGATGTCTTTCGAACGAGTTGTTATGTTTCTAGGGTTGAAGACCAATTATCGCAAAGTCTTTCGACCGAGCTTGGAGCCGTTTGAACGAGTTTGGCGTAGGTTTGCTTTAGATGTTATTTTTTTAGATGTCGAGTTTGCCTCGAGATCCGTTCTACTTATATTTTAGTTCCCTAGTATATAAAGGGGACTTAGGTTATTTTGTTAGCCTATCTTTGTGAGTTTAATTCTAGAAAGACCTAGAATTTGAGATACTCAATTGAAGCTTGAGAAGCTTGGAGAGATCATTGTAACCCATTTTATAACATAATAGATTGTTCGGGGAGTAGTTTTTAATCCGCAAGGGTTTTCCACTTCCCTCCTTTAGAAATTCTTGTGTCGTTATTGTTCTTGGTTAATTCTTTTGTTAGGGCTTATTCTGCGTATCGTTCTTATCAAAGAGGAGAGAGTTGCTACCTCGATTCTCAACAACTTGCTTAGGTGGAGGCAAGTCACCCTCTTTTCCTTAAATTGACTACCCAGCAATTGGGTTATTTTGCCTAAGTGGCAGCCAACACACTAAGAGAACTGATCATGAGGGTCGGTTCAGACACCCGTAGAGGGGTTGTTAAAATATTCATGTCGTACAGTTCAGACTCAGTGGCACAAAGCAACTAATAAGGGGACGCCGCATGTCATCTTCTGATTGAATGAATATACCACATAGTTTTGAACTCCGCGGCAGACCGACTGCTACAATTTTACCATGTGTATGGCCCATATTCAAAGGGTGGCAACGGCTATTACTTATCGCGCAGTTCAAAAGTACTGCGCGGCTAGGTCTGGAACTATTTTTTTCCTCTCATAAACCATCCTGATGATTACATAATTATGACATTTTTAATATACCCGAACATGTATTTTAGTCATTCATTATATTTAATTTTGAGTACTTATGCACGTTTGTTTGATTGTAGCTATTGGAGATGAATATTTAAAACCAAGCTCTTAAAGTCAAGTAAAAGTGTCTCCAGTAGTTTATAGCACAAAAAGTTAAAGACATAATATATTTGGTCTCAAGATTGAAGAAATATATACACAAATATTCTTGGAAAATAAGATCAAAGAAGATATTGTATCCAAGATCCTTTAAGATATTTTATATTTAAGATATATGCAAGAGTTTCCATGAAGAAAGATCTCCACATCACTTAAGGTAATTATATGCAAGAATCTTAGGTGATTGGTTATAATATTAAGAGAAATTATTGTAAAAATATTCTTTAGAATTTAATATATAGTTTCTAAATTTGGGTTCCTTCTCCTATAAAGGAACCCTCCTCATCCCATTGTAATTGGGCATCTCATATTGGAGCAAGTTTAGAAGAAATAAAGTCTTAGTTTTATTTAATTGTCTCATCTCTCTTTCATTTTCTTTTGTAAATTGTTATCTAGTTCATGCAATGATCTTGGGAATGATAGGAGGTTAATCCCTTCTAGTTATGACTAGAAGGAAGCCATTACCCAAGTATCAATAGTTATATTACATTTCTAGGATTAGTTCTCTTTTACAATCTTCTAAAATAGCTATAATTGACTGTTAGGCTTAACCATAGTTAGTAAGTAGATTTAGACTATTTAGACAAAATCTGGTGTTATTACCATTAAACCGAATTTTATGACAAAAATGAAGAGGATTCGTTAGAAGAGATTTGACCAAGCTTAACCATAGTTGGAAGAATTTTTCCTACATATCGGATATAGGCAAACATATTATGACCAAATCCTAGATGCTTAACTATGGATCTAGGGTTGTCGTTTACATCGAAAATGCCTTACCAAAATATTTTAAATATGAATAATCCACCTATTAAAACTACATGATAACTATATTACTTTGATTGGGTTAAATTCTAGTTGTAGTTATTCTCTTGTTAATTGTTTGTTTTATTTCTTTCTTTTCAATTGATCTCTTATAAAACCTTATTCAGCCTAGAAAGTATTTGTTTTCCCAAACCTCCCTTTGGATTCGACCCCACTCATCCGTACAATTCGATAATCGTACTTTGAGTGGGTATTTGGCTAGAGGACCCCTAAAAACCTCTTATTAAATGGCATCGTTGTCGGGGAAGTAACGGTAAAAATGATATATTTTTAATGCCGAGTTTATTTATTTTTATTTTATTTTTTTCCTTTTAGCGTTCAACTATATAAAAAATAAAAATAAAAAACCTCCATCTGCTTTACTTTGCTCATTTAATTAACCTTTAAGGAGGTTCTGTGTAGTTACAAAGTTGCACAAAACTATAACGTAATTGGATGTTTGGGTACAAGGAATAATGGCTCATTTTTATTGTGTTCTCTTTCTGAATAAATTAGTCTCAAAATTTTTGATAAGCAGTTTCAGAGATATTAATTTTGGAAGAAACATACTTAGATTTTAACGAAAAGTGTGTTCCTGAATATTTCACGATTTTTAACCATCTATACTTCACAATTGGGAAATATGTATGCTATTCAGATAATTCAAAACCCTTTCCGAATTGTTATAGATCATATTTTTCTCTTTAGTCATCTGAGAGTTATAGACTTTTGAAGCAACAGTAAAAATAGTCTCAATAAAGGATGTCGCTGTTCATTAATCACTTGTTTTGAGCGGATAGTCACAAAGTTGGTACTCAGAGATCATGAGGAATTTACAAAGTATATTGGCAAGTTTCTATCTAATCCTTCTTGTGCCCTCTAAGTGAAGGGGCACTTCCTTCTTTCGCCCCCTAAGTGAAGGAGCGGCCACAGCTTTACCGGGAAACACTTCCCATAGGTTGGTACCTCTATAAACTTACATCTAGAAGGGGTTCATATATATCCGCTCTACCCCGGTACTAGGAACATAAAGTCGTGTAGACTATGCAAATACACGTTGCTCTAATAAAATATTTATAGTAGTTGGATTGACCTATTGACTTGTTTAAATTCTTTTTCATTCCAACATTAGTAAAGGTAAAAACTGTTAAAGACTTGTAAGATTTCATCACCCAAAAAGCTCTCTAACAAGTAGGACCACCCATTAGGGATACGAAGAAATTCGTATCACACGGAAATTGAACGTCCCGAACCTGAAAATAACTAATCATAATAAAAAGTAGCAAGATTCTCATGGTTTTTCATCACCTAATGGATAGGTGTACCAGACTGGGGTACAAATACGGGTTCATAGGATACGTCCCCAGCCTAGTGCTGCGAAATGCTGGTTGTAGATTTGTGATGTCACCGTTCTGAGTGCTGACGTACGATAAGGCAACTCACTCGGGCATAAGAACTGAATATCTACTTTAAGCTGGTACTAGCACAGTGATGCAAGGGAGTGTAGGAACCAAAGCCTTCAGCCATCCTACCCATTTATGAACATAGAAAAATATAGGGGAAACCTAATTATTTCTTCTAAAAAAATGTTGAAGTGTTAGAGTTTTAGGCTTGATTAATTTTTTTTATTGGGTGTTAATTTAATTGTAAAATGTCGTACAGGCAAGAACATTGGAATTTATATGGCTCACATTTTGACTTCCCACAATATCCTTAAAATCATTTTCAATCTAGGCACCACCAAAACTCAAAATATGTGGAACCTTTTTGACCTCATTCCTATATGCAGACCCATCAATCCTTCCAGTCATTCAAACAGTTCCCACCTGCTCTACCCAAACCATATTTAGAAGATACCCTTTCTCTATTCATGCAACAATCAATAGAAAGTCAAAAACAAGCTTTACAATTTCAGCAACAAATGATGCAATTCTAGCAATAAACATCATTGAATCAAACTTATACGACTCAATCTATCTCTAGGTTAGATACTCAGATAAGTCAGTTAGCAGTCATGATGAATGAGAATGAGCAAGAATATTCGGCTAACAGTCTTGAAAGGGAGTTTGAAGTAAATTCTACTTCTGGTCAAGAAAATATTAAACTCAAGCAAAGTCATGGAATTTTTTCCCCGTGGGGTAAATAGATGTCATATTACGATACAGATTTAGAAGATAACCATGTTGAGGTCGATGTTCTTATGTCACAAGAAGCTCTAAAAGAAGTGGCTAACATGTGTAATAAAATTCTTTCTCAGTCACCTCCTAATTCAGCCCTCAACATTTAAACACCGATGTCATTGTCCATGATAAGAGGTTTTTTAGGGGTTATCTAACAAAATACCCGCTCAAAGTACGATTGTCAAATTGTAGCACGGATGAGTAGAATCGAATCCACAGGGAGGTTTAGGAAAATAAATACTTTCTAGGCCGAATTACAGTTTTATAAGAAATAGATTAAAAATAAAGAAATAACAAGAACAATTAACAAGAGAATAACTGCGACTAAAATTTGGCCCAACAAAAGCAATAATAGTAATTATGTAGTTTTACTAGGCAGATTATTCATGTCAAAAATCCGGGTAGGGCATTTTCGATGTAAATGTCAATCCTAGATCCATGGTTAAACATCTAAGGTTCAGTCAAATTAGGTTTTACTTAATCTAATGTGTATGAGAAATTCTTCAACTATGGTTAAGCTTGGTCGAATTTATCCTATGAGTTTTCTTCGTGTTTGCCCTAAAATTTGGTTTAATGGTTATAACACCAGATTTTAGCTAAATAGTCTAAATTCACTTACTAGCTATGGTTAAGCCCAGAAGTAGATTATAGCTATTTTAAAAGATTTTAAAAGAGAATTAATCCTAGAACTACAACATAACTATTGCTACTCATGTAAGGGCTTCCTTCTAGTCATAGCTAGAAGAGATTAGCCTTCTATCATTCCCAAAATCATTACATGAACTAGCTAACTATTTACAAAAGAAAATAAAAGAGAGAGGAGACAATTAAATAAAACTAAGACTTTATTTCTTTTAAACTTGTTCCAATATGAGATCCCCATTTACAATGGGGGGTACCTTTTATAGGAGAAGGAACCCAAATTTAGAAACTATACATTAATATCTAAAGAATATTCTTATAATAATATCTTTTAATATTATAACTGATCACCTAATATTCTTGCATATAATTCCCTTAAGTGATGTAGAGATTTTTCTTCATGGAAACTCTTGCATATATCTTCAATATAAAATATCTTTAAGGATCTTGGATGCAATATATTCTTTAATCTTATTCTCTAAGAATATTTGTGTATATATTTCTTCAATCTTGAGACCAAATATATTGTGTCTTTGACTTTTAGTGCTATGAACTGCTGGAGACACTTTTACTTATCTTTAAGAGCTTAGTTTCAAATAACCATCTCTAATAGTTGCAATCAAACAAATGCGCATAAGTACCCAAAATTAAATATAATAGATGACTAAAATACATGTTCGGGTATATTAAAAATGTCATAATTACGCGCTTATCAGTCCATCCCTTCACCGATAAATACCCACCAATTCAAAAATTATATCATGACAGAAAGTGAGTATTTTCCAAATTCTTAGATGATTTCTCAGATGATGAGGATGATGATAAATTTTGTGGAATTGTGAATTTAGCATCGATCCTTGAGAAAATACGAGCTCCATCTTTATCCTAACAAGTGTCACCTTCTTCAACTCTCTTCCTTAAATCCATTCCTCCATCGCCTGAGCCTAATGGAGGTACCATGACCATGAGCAATTCTGCAGACTTGTACGAAGATACCTACTATTACATTTTTGTTAATGAATGCTTAAATTATTTTAAGGACTCGAATGATCCTGATATCCGTGAAATGGTACAATCATTATCATCTGAAGATAAGTCTCAACTTGGCCATACCCCTAAGCCAATGAATATCCATGTCAATGGTCAGGATGAGTCCCTTGAGATAAGTTGTAATTTTAGGCACATACATATTTAATGTTTGTTAAAGTCAATTGTTCCCTGGTCCCCATATCCATAAATATGTCATATAGTTTTTCTTCTACAAAATGAAAACATCTTTTTGAAAAATTACAATTTTGGAGATGCCTCACGGACTCGCTTTGTCAGAACTACCTATCACATTTTTTAGAATATCAACGATAACATGGGGTTTTTGAAATTTTTCAAAGAAAATATCTTTCCAGGTAAATCGATTTTTGAATCTAGTATATTTTCGGGGTCGAATACTTGTATACCAATCTTATTATTTACTGCAACACGTAGTAATCATATGATTGAATTAAATATTTTAAAGGAAAATATGTTCCTTGTATATGTGTTTGCATTATCTTGGAGAAAATGGTTTTTCTTGATTTGTCTAAAATTTTCAACTTTGAATCATCAAATGATAGGCAAAGTTTTTAGAAAAAATCTTTTTATAGAGAATAAGCTTTGAACTCTCTCTAGTTTTTACTGTAATGGCGTATTTTCCAGGAGGAAAACCTTCACCAATACTATTCGTAAGGATTACATAATAAAGAGCTAGGCAACCAAGATTTTACTTGGAAAACTCTGTAAAAGCTGAGAAAAACCACAACCTCGAGGAGGGTTTTATGCAAAATCTAGTAGATGCTAGTTATTACAAGCTTTCAGAGTGTTGTTAGGGTTAAGGAGTGAAGATAGTCAGAATTGCAGTCCTTTAGAATCTATTATCTGCCTATATTTATAGTAGATATAGGCAGCTTACAAAAGAAAGAAATAATCTCATATTCTGGGGGAAGTGAGCAAACTTCGCGGATCTCTAACAGTTCTTTCTTGACCAGGCTTCAACGGTTACTTTTGGTAAGTCGAGGACTTATGGTATCTTCAAGAATGCTGAGCTGTCTTTGACTATACAATGATGAGCTACCTTCAACTATATCAGGCTGGCTTAATCTTGTCAAATCTGGGGAATATGCTACTACATTTACAAAATATATATGCCCAATTAAGGGCTAATATTGAGGATAACCATTCATGTGCTCTTTGGTTTTTGAAAGAGAATTTGCAACCAGGATAGTACATTAGATTTACAACTTCGTACCCTTTCAGTCATATTGAAAATTTTAAGTTTGGGGGTACATTTGTCTGGCTGAAGACGGTAAACTTAGCGCTTCTTGGGAGACAACCCATAACACATTCAGGTGAGAAATTATAACTTTTAGTCTCCATTTTTTTTACGCCCTTAAACATGGAGGGCAATGCTTCCTTTAAGTTTGGGGTTAGGAAACCATTTCTTTAAATGTTTTTTAAAGAAAAGTAAAATAATGGCACTTTGACAATTTATGACATATTTTTGACGAATTTTCATACACTTAAACTAATTTTTCTTTATAAATATTATGGAAAAGCCTAAATTTTGAAATTATACCAAGTATACACTAGAATATTTTGGACTATCTTAAGCTAGATGCACTATCTTTTAATTAGCGACTAATTCAAGTTAATTTGACATATTTTGAAAATATGCATTTTACTGTAGTTTTGTAATTAATACCTTCAATAGATTTTTTCGTAGGGAAATTTAGCATTTATGTTAGGAATAGTTTGCTACAAGGGAGACAACTGCCTAAGAATAAGTTTATTCCTAAGAAAATAATAATAAGCCAAATATGTTCTACAAACTTAAACGCTACAAACTACTCGCATGATTAAGAATTGAAAGAGGAAAAATTATCACCAATCTCGAGTTTGACCATGAACTATGTGGTAGCCAGCACATCAAGATAACCCACCATGAGGGTCTGTTCAGTGACCCGTGGAGTACGTAGTCGAAATATTCATGTCGTGTAGTTCATACTGCATGGCACAAAGCAACCAATAAGGGGACGCCACTTGTCATCTTCTGATTGAATGAATATATTGCACAGTTTTGAACTGCGCGGCAGACCAACTGCTAGCATTTTTCCATGTGTATGGCTCATATTCAAAGGATGGCAACGACTATTACTTGTCGTGTAGTTCAAAAGTACTGTGCGGTTAAGTCTAGAACTATTTTTTTCCTCTCATATACCATCCCCACACCCCATTTCTCTTCAAGAAAATAACCCTATCAAGCTGAAGTAAAACCATGTCTTCAAGCTCTCAAGCAAGTTCCCAATCCAATTTTCAAAGCCACTTTCAATCATCCCATCCAAACTAACAACCCAACTTCTATCCTTCCCAATATCACGATCACCATATTTGACAAGTGTTCCTGCCACTCAACTCTCTATGTCCCTCACAATTTGATTCCCAAATAACCAATTCTTACTCTAACTACCAACCCTATTATCCCCAATTTAACGTTCAATCAGGAAATTCATATTTTTCCACACAAATTGAATTTGGCAAAGGAAGTTCATCTATCCTGCCAATGCAAGCAACATGGGGTTTAAGTGACTTAAACCTTAATGTACCACCCGCTCTGGTTGCCGCTCCAGTTCTCGCTCTGATTGTCATACCAAGTAATGCACGTACAAAAGGGAAGGTGAAAGCTAAAAGAAAGATGACCACACTAGTATCAACACCTAATGTGGTTGAAGATCATGTTTAGGAGGAGGCTAATGATGGTATCAATTGATAAATATAAATACAAGAATTCAAGTCATTGGACGGTGGATGACTTTGTAATCCTTGCATGCGCTTTGTTTTAAGTTTCTCAAAATCTTAAGATAAAAAATAAAAAAAGCCTCCCAATTTTTATTGAAAGTACGTGGCCAATTCAATTCGTTCTACGTGGACCAATCGATGTGGCGATTGATGAGCCAGTAATTATGACATTTTTAATATACCCGAACATGTATTTTAGTTGTCCATTATATTTAATTTTGGGTACTTATGCACGTTTGTTTGATTGTAGTTATTGGAGATGGATATTTGAAACCAAGCTCTTAAAGTCAAGTAAAAGTGTCTTCAGCGTTTCATAGCACAAAAAGTCAAAGACACAATATATTTGGTCTCAAGATTGAAGAAATATATACACAAATATTTTTGAAGAATAAAATCAAAGAATAAATTGTATCTAAGATCCTTGAAGATATTTATATTGAAGATATATGCAAGAGTTCCATGAAGAAAGATTTTTACATCACTTAAGGGAATTATATGTAAGAATCTTAGGTGATTGGTTGTAATATTTGAAAATATTATTGAGAAAATATTCTTTAGAATTTAATGTATAGTTTCTAAATGTGGGTCCCTTCTCCTTTAAAATAAACCCTGCCCCTATTGTAATTAGGCATCTAATATTGGAGCAAGTTTAGATTAAATAAAGTTTTAGTTTTATTTAATTACCATCTTCCTCTCTTTTAGTTTAATTTTTGTTAATGTCTTTATTAGTTGTTAATACGATAAAGTCCGAGATGAGTGGTTAATCTCCTAGTTAAGGCTAGAATGAGGTCTCTTCTTGGATGAGCAATAGTTAGTATTAATTAGGTTCTAATTAGTTTTCTCTTAGTACTTTATGATTAATAAGTTAGTGCATAATATCGAAGGCTTGACCATAGCTTCGGTTTGGTGTACGATAAATTTGGATACAAACAAGTGTTACTAACCGTAGACTTGATTTGAAGATCTAAACAAGAGGAACACTAGAGAACTCAATCAAGCCTAACCATGGTTGAGTTGATAATTCTCTAAGACACTCTTCACCATCACTTAAAAGCATAACCACTAAATGCTAGACCATAGATTTAGTACTTTATTTTACAACATCGTATGTGTTATGACACGAACATATGATGGGTAAAGATATTAGGATCTAGTTGTATATTGATTAGTACTTTGAAAGGTAGAGGCCAAGTCTAAACCTTAGCTCTCTCTCATTAAGTTTTATAATTAGCTTTTATTTATTCTTTTTAGATTTATTTATTATAAAAATGTAATTCGGCCTGGAAAGTATTTGTTTTCCAGAACTTCCTTGTGGATTCGATCCCACTCATCCGTGCTACAATTCGATAACTATATTTTGAGCGAGTATTTTGCTAGAAGACCCAAAAAGTCCACTTATCAAATGGCGCCTTTGTCAGGGAGGCATCGTTGAAAACTTTTCTTTCTAATACCAAATTTTCTTTGTTAGTTTTCTTTGTCAATTCTTTCTAATACCGAATTTTCTTTGTTAATTTTTTCTAATACCATCCATAGCTTGCCCATGATTTCTAAATTTGTTTCATCTTGGCCGGTAATGCCTATTTAAATATTTATTTTAATCCATTTCTTGGTGGCGGTGGATTTCACGTTTTGATTTGTGCTTCTGTCATCTACGATATATATCAAACAAATCAAAGGGTTTAGCCCCTAGATTACCACTTATGTGTTGGTATTATAAGGCCTTGCCTTGATATATGCATTGTAATTTTGTGCACATTAATTGGTTCCCTAATCAATTGGCAGGTCATAAGTGGCAGTACCCTCACCTCTTTGTGTACTGATTGTGGGTTGATTTCATGATTTGGTATAACAGTTGGGGATAGATTTTATACTTACCAAATACCAACAAGCATGACCTATACTTACGTTCCTCTTTTTCACATGGTCTGAGTTGCTTTGGTTTTGGCATTAAATATTAAAGATCCTTGCTTGGTAGTTGCTCTAATTACTTGAGTGTGCTTATTTTTTATGATAAAGCACAAGGGTTTGCCCAATAATTTTAGTGGTTGGTGCTCAAGAATAAGAGAAGACTAAAGTTATTGGGCGTGTTGCTTGATTTTTTAAAAAAACACCTACTTGCTTTGTTCTTTGATTTCTAACTTATGATTTATAACTTATGATGTGCTAAATTTTGTTGATATTTTTAGTCACAGTAAATTGGCTGGAAAAGCACAAAATTGGAATTAAAAGGCAAGCAAAGAACCATTAAAAGCAAGAAAATACGTAAAACTCAAAGCATCATCACCTCCATCCTTCTTGTCCCCCCTAAGTGAAGGGATACTTCCTTCTTTCGCCTCCTAAGTGAAGGGGCGGCCATAGTTTCACTGAAAAACACTTCCTGTAGGTTAGTACCTCTATAAACTTGATATCTAGAAGGGGTTCATATCCGCTCTGCTCTTCCCCGGCACTAGGAACATAAAGTCGTGTGGACTGTACAAATATACGTTGCTATAATAAAAAAACATGTTGTGTTTAGATTGACCTATTGATGTGCTTAAAATTTCTTTTCATTCCAACATTAGTAAAGGTAAAAATTGTTAGAGACTTGCGGGATTTTATCACCCAAAAAGCTCTCTAACAAGTGGGACCACCCATTAAGGATGCAAAGAAATTCGTATCACACAAAAATTGAATGTCCCAGACTTGAAAATAACTTATAATAAACTAGAGTAGTAAGATCCTACAGGATTTTATCACCCAACGGATAGGTATACCGGACTGGGGTACAAGCACGGGTTCGTAGAATACGGCCCCAACCTAGCACCGCAAAATACTGGTTATAGGTTTGTGGCGTCACCGTTCCGAGTGCTGACGTACAATAAAGCAACTCGCTTGGGCGTGATAACTGAATATCTACTCTAAGCTAGTACTAGCATAGTGACGTAGGGGTGAGTAGGAACCAAAGCCTTTGACCATCCTAACCTTTTGTGAGCATAGAAGAATATAGGGGAGACCTAATTTTTACTTCTTAAAAAATGTTGAAGTGTTAGATTACAGGTTTGATTGATTGTTTACTGCATCAGGTACCAAATTTTATTGCATATTAGTTTGTGCATGATCAATTGGACACGTGGAAAAAATAATTTAGGAAGTTTACCATAATCTTTGCCTATTTACAGTCCACCACCACAGCCAAAGTAGAGAGGACGACTACCTCGCGCAATCAGCACAATAGAGAACTTAGGACCACTAATTTTTGACGAGGGTAATCTATCTAGAGTTGACCCAATTGAGCTTGTTGTTGAGCTAGAAGTTAAACTCCCAATCAAGGTTACCGCCAAATCTCTTAGGGACTATTGGACCCCAGTGGTGAGCGATATACCTTCGAGTATCATGTTACTAGTCGTCATAACAAATCATTATGAAATCAAGCCTAGTGCGATCCAAATGTTACCTACATTTCATAGGATTGATTTGGAGAGCCCTTATAAGTACGTCAACAAATTTAAGAAAATATCTGCGCTCTCAAAATATCAACATTTTACTGAGGATTCTGTCCGCCTTCGTTTATTCCCATTCTCGCTAAAAGATAAGGCGAGTAATTGGCTTGATTCATTAGCACTAGCATTTATCAATTCATGGGAACAAATGGAGACTATGTTCAAAACTAAATGGTTTTCAATAGGAAAAACCCTCGCTCTTAGAAATATAATTGTTGAATTTTCTCAAAATGAGAGTAAAATATTTTACGAGGCATAGAAGAGATATAAAGATCTTCTTTCATAATGTCCCCATTATGGTTTTGAGAAACAACATTAGGCCCAGATCTTCTATCATGGAATAACTTCTGATAATCATTATAGGCTAGAATCCATGCATAGTGACAAATTCTAAGACCTTGAACCCGATAGAGCTTATGAGGAATTTGAGACATTGGCTGAGAACTCTCAGCAGTGGGATTTTGATACGCATAAAAATATTTATACAGCCAAGAAAGGTGGCTTCTGCGAAATGAGTGAGGGAACGGCCATAAAAGCCCAAATAGATACTCTAACCCAAAAAATTGAGGTTATTGCTATAAATCAATCTACGGGTAGTGTGAACCAAGTTAAGCAACAAAGCACTGTTTGTTATGATGTAACTCATGTGACTCAAATGTGTCCCATGTTCAATAAAATGAATGACAATCAAGAGAAAGTGAATGCTCTGAATAATACCTACAAGAGGCCCTTTGACCTGTACAACCCAACTTGGCAGAACTACCCAAATTTTTCGAAGAAGAACAACCAACCCAGTTCAGGTTAATGCCATTACCACTCTTCGAAGTGGTTGACAAATTGATAACCGAGTTAAAATACCTAGGTTTGAGCCAACACCAATTGCTATTGAGGATGAGGTAGGTACGAGTAAACCAGTTGAAGTAAGTAACCATGAACCTTCTAAGAAATCTAAGGAGTAGCCTACCTCGCCTGTCTCAATACCAAAGACACGTATTGAGCCAAAGGTGCCTTATCCACAACGTCCTCTTCTGGCTAATAAAGGGATTTAATTTAATGAAATATTATATGCATTTAAGCAAGTTCATATAAATATTCCAGTACTCGATGCCATCGTGTTAATTCCTGCGTATGTTAAATTCCTTAAGGATGCGTACACTAGGAAAAGGAAAATTAATGTGCACAAGAAATCTTCTTGAATAGGATGTTAACCCCTCCTAAGCTTCAAGATCCTGGAAGCCTAACCATCCCTTGTAAAATTGGTAATCACAAAGTGAATAAGGCATTACTCGAATTGGGGGCTAGTGTAAATATCTTACCTTACTCGGTCTATCAAGAATTAAGATTTGGGGAACTCAAACCAACTCAAATGACACTTCAATTGGCTAATAGGTCAATACGATACTTACGTGGTATCCTTAAGGATATTCTTATCAAGGTTGATACTCTTATTTTTCCAGTAGACTTTGTTGTTTTGGACACTGAAGATGTCACAAATCCTAGTTGTGAGATCCCTGTCATATTAGGCCGCCCTTTTCTTTCTACTACCCATGCAATTATCAATTGCTTCAATGGGGTCTTACAACTATCTATGGGCGACTTGAAAATTAAACTCAATATTTTTAACAATAATACTCAAGTGCCTGATTCTAACGACATGGTTGAGCTCAATATGATTGACTCTCTAGTTTACAACTCTTTGCCTAAATTCTTTTCTGAAGACCCATTAGAATCATGTCTTGAAAACTTTGGTGAGGACTTTGATGAAGATACGATCGTTGAAGAGTTTAATGCCTTACTCGACTCAACTCCTATTTTTAACATGTCCAAATGGAGACATAGACTAAAACCTCTTGAATCATCAATTACTTTACCTATTCTATCCATTGTTAAACTACCACAGCTGAACCTCAAGCCATTACCCAATACTCTCAAGTATGCCTTTCTAGGTGATTCCAAAACTCTACCTGTGATAATAACTTCCAATCTCGATACTAAATAGGAAGGTAAACTGTTGAGTGTCCTTATAAAAACACAAATCAGCCATAGGGTGGTCTATTGCAGACTTGAAGGAAATTAACCAGGCCGTGTGCATGCATCGCATCAATCTCGAGGAAGGTGCTAAAAATTTGTGCGAGATGCAACGGTGTTTAAATCCATCTATGAATGGAGGTGGTTAAAAAGAAAAATCTTAAGCTTTTAGACGGCATGGGAATTGAACCCACGTGGTCGTGGGATTGATTCTCAATGACGACACCAAATGTAATGGCCAAATTTTGTAAGCTCAAAATTGCTTGGAATTCTCTATCACACCAATGAACCTGTAATAATATTCTAATGGAAAGTAAGAAATGAAATAAGTGATTTTAGCGTGAAAAACCTCTAAATTGGTAAAAAAAAAAAAACTATGACCTCATGTGGAGGATTTTTGTGAAAGTATCTTTATTGGTTGAGGCGGATATCTTTATTACAAGTGATCTCTAAATATATAAATGCTTTGAACCTTATAACTAATAAGTTTTTAATATTTGTTGTGAATCTTAACTCAATAGTTTCTTGATGATATTTTGTATAATTTTTCTCATCCCTGTCTCTTCAGGAACTTTTCCTTTATATAGGCCTTCTTCACAGCTCTTCATCGTGATGGAGTACCTTTTCCAAATAATGTGGTTAGTGGTGGTTGACTAAATAACTAACGAGTTCGTGAGAGACAGGTGTCTTTGACTGGATAAGGCTCTTTGGTTAAAGTTTGGCCCATGTTCTTAACCAGTTCGTGGGGTAGGTTAGAATGTTTGACTGGGGAAGATGTGTTAAAAATGCGTGAATCTTAGATAGAGGTAATTTAAACTAGGTAAGCTCGTTTTTAGGTGAGATCGAGGGATAGGTCCCAACAATCGCCCCCTCGCAACCAAAGTCATGAGTGGCTTTGGTTGAGAAATTATCTATTTGTGACTTGGTATCTGGGCTAAAACTTTTGATAATTAAAATGAAATAATGATGGCTTTGACCGTGTGGAGTTACGCGGGTAATTGGGAAATGACGTGTATTTAATGAGGATGTGGATACTGATGTGACGGTTATGACTTGAAAAGTTACGTCTGTAGTGAATGATGGTACTTGGTAAAACGTACCTGTACATTAAATGTAGGGTTATATAAATGGTACCTGTATCGGATTTTGGAAGCAGACTACGCTTGTTCTTTGTGAAATTCCCTAAAATATTAACAATGGTGAAGACTCGTAGTATGGTCCTTGAAGAGAGGATTACATTTGAAATGTAGAGGTTGAAGTTAAAATACTTCGGTGACCAATCCTTGGAGATGTCGATACCCGCTCCTTTTCCACCGACGTATCAAGGCATGTCGGAAGACGAAGCGATTAAAGCTGAGGAGGAATTCTACTGTAAGTAGAGGTTTTATGTCATCGTCTTGACATGCGAGGATCGACGGGCCTGTCGCTGTACTCTTACGGAAGACAGGGTTGAGCTTCATATGCAGGGATTGGCATAACTGTGAGGCAGTTATGCTAATTTCCTGTATCACCATGGATTCAAAGGTCAAGCCCTCCTCATCTCTACTAACTCTTCGGGGGTGGTGGTTTTAGAAGAGGGGGTGATGGTAATGGATGAGGGAGACAACCAATGGGAGTTCGTTTTTGCATTTTCATCACGTTTTGGAGCTTAGAAAACCTTCAGTTCGAGGATTTGGTTCCAGCATTGAGTTTACTGCTTGCATAGTTTCCATTTGAAGTTCAAATAGACTTAAGCCAAACTCTTGTGAGGGAAGCTTTTTGTTGGTTCCAATTTCTGTTTTGTATCAGGGTGAAAAATTACTGAAACAAGAAGAACTGAAGGAGTTCATGTGTCGGCGTGCCTGAATAACCTGTAACTTTTAAAAGCAGTAAAAAACTTGTTATCTGTAAAGTACTTGGTGTTGGGTTTTGGACATATTATGTCGTTATAATAACCTGAGATCAATCACTAAAAAACTTGTTATCTGTAAATCATGTGTAATGTTATCGATATGAATAAGAATTTTTCATCTAATTATTTGTGTTATGTAGATAGAATATAGAACGTAGAATCGAACTGAATTATTGTAGGGTGTTTAAAATGAATAGAAGTAATTATTGAAAGCACTGTTGTTGTAATGTTCGAACTGAGATAAATACGTGTGAAAATTGATGTTGTGATTTTAGTATAATATTCATGTGCGCTGAAAATGTGGGGGAGAAAAACTATAGGAAATATGTAGTACAAAAATTTGAGCTAATAAAGGTCGATAGAAGGATAAAACTTGATAGAATAAGCTCGAATATAATGTAATATCTGTACTTGTGTGAAGGATAAATTTAAATAGCCTATCTCAGGATTTATGGGTTTCTGCTACGAGATAAAAAGTTAAAATCACATTTTGGGCGGAAAGTATTGTATAAATGTATAAATAATGGCAATAATTATTTCTTGAATATGGAGAAGTGATTGTGATGGTGCGAACTCGATCTCGGCAAATTCGTCATGCCACTGAATGACGATTGGCCATAAAGATCGGTGAAGTGAAGGAGAAGATTTTCATATTATTTGATTAGGATGCTGAGTTACCAGTGAGGTAATGCCAGCTAGAAGGATTAGAGGTGAGGGATAGGGAACTTGAATATGCCAGGTATTTCTATGAGGTATGCTTTCGTGAATTGGTGCGGGATCCTGCAGATCGAGAAGATATGATCGGATTGATCGCTGAGGTAGAGATCGAATTTGAAGATGAGGTAATCGAGGGAGGAGAATTGATCAGATGTGGTTGTTCAGGTCACCAAGGCTATTTTAGATGTAATTATTGTAAAGTGTTATCCTCATTAAATGTAAGGGTTGCTTAGTTTACCAGAAAAGTTAAAAGTCAATCTGATCCTCTATAGTTGCAAATGCCGTTTGAGACTATTTTAATAAACAAATTTTGAATAAGTTTAAAAATTTTGGTAGCTTTAAAAATGATGTCACTAGTACTATAAGTATAAAGAACAAGAACATAAAAAATACAAAAGCTTCTGGGTTTGTCTTTTATGCAAAGCTGCAAAAAAATTAATTTTGTGGAGTGTGAGTCATCATGAGTGTGAGAAGGTCAGAGAAAGATATGGTAACAAGAGATAAAAATAGATTAAAATATAAGGGCAGGGGTAATGATGGAAAGATGTTTTTATCAAAAAGGTACAAGACGTCTGACATGGATAGTGGAAAGGACGCCATCGTTTCAAAACCGAGGACGGGTCGTGCGAGGCACAGTTACTGCCAGCCGCTAGAGAGAGAGAATAAATTGTGCTTCGTCTTCATCATTCAAGCATTTTTCAACTTCTGAAAATTTAGAGAGCACTGAGAGAAAAGCGCAAAAAAATTACAAAGGATTTGATAAGGATTTATCTGAGGGTAACCAATAGTCGAAGAGAGTTGCGGGCTCAAAATCACGTAGGTAGCAATAAAGCAGCATTATGAGGGAAGGACTTGGCCCTACTGCAGATTCTCATTCTGACACTAAAGGTTAGTAAAGACGTGTGTTGTGTTTACTTTTCAAATCGTAATCTATTTAAGAAAATCCTAGTAAATCATTATTTATAGCAATCTATGATATTTGACATATAGACAGAATCTTTGAATGATATGATGCATATGAATGACCGATTTGTAAAAAATAATGATAGATACCTGAACCTGTATGTAGGTCGAACGCGTGAGGTATTTGGATAGAATCAATCTTTACCTGTAAAATTCTAGTTTGAGATGGATAATTCGCCTATTAACAAGTTTTTGATCTTCAGTCGTACGGTAGAGTCTGATGGTGAGGTAAAAGTTGGTCTGGTGCAATTTCTAGGTTTTCCTAGTAAATTGGTGTCCTATCCCCCTGATTCATATGTATTTAGAGAATTGTGTAAAGCCAAAGCTACTGTAGGAGGGAAATGGGGTAATTGCGTAGAATAGGCAGATAGGATGTTTAGGGAGTGCACGGTGGCGACGGGGGAAGAGTATTTTTATTTGTTAGCCGACTTGGAGGAGGAAAAACGAGATAGGGGTATAGATGAATCGATTTCATTAGAATATTTTGATGGGAGTATTCGGAGTGACCTTTCAGAGGATTTCTTGTGCTACCTGTCTCAATTAGAGTACGGGTTGAGTCTCCCCTTTACCAATTTGGCGAAGGGGATTATAAATACGATTGGAGCATGTCCTGTTCAATTGAACAGGAACATGTGGGAGGTAATAACCATTTGCAATCATCTGAATGAAAAATGGGAGAATGAGGAAAAAGTAAGAACGATATCCCCAGAGGACGTACTGCAGTTTTATGGGGTGAAGAATTATTAGGCCAGTGGTTGGGCATATTTTTGTGCCAGCACAACTCAGCGTCGCTTCTTCGATCTCAATTCAACAGGTCTAGCCAGGAATGACAATGTAATATGGGTGAAGGGTAATTATCTTCAGAGAGATGATAAAGAACCTTTGGATCTTCTGTTTAGAATTGTAAAACAAAGTAAGTATAACAATACATAGATTATATAATATTGATATGTTTGAACTGATCATCTTTTGGTGATAATAATAAATATTGTGCAAGTCGAAAAAGGATCAAAAATCTCAATCAACCAGGCTGATGGCGGGTGTCGATGATGGGAAGAAGAGAGGAACTGGTGGGAAAGGCCGAGTCAATGTGGCCAAGACCCCTAGAATAGACAGTTCAGTTCAGCCAAATTCTATTACATCGAGCAAATTAGCTTGAACGTTTCCGAATAAAAAAATACTGAAGCGTCCGTCGGCCTCTGGTACCACCAAAAGTGGTGAAGGTAACGAAAAATAAAAAAGGAGAAGGATCGAACCTTCAGGGAGGTTGGGAGAAAAGGTTGTTGAAGAGTGACCTACTAATGAGGACAATCTCAAAGTAGTAGAGGAAACGGCCAGGGTGGCGACTCTTCATGGAGAGGAGGATTTGAGAAAGATGGTATGTATTTTTGATCTTGTAAATACTTCGCTTGTTTCGAACTCACGCTGATGAGGACGATTTGTCTTATGCAGGTTGCTTGTTTGGTGAAGGGGATTTGCCTCGGAGTGCAAGAAAAAATATCCAAGTTGATAAAAGTTTAAATCTAGATTGAAAAGCAGGTAGCTCGAGCGAAGGTCGATACTCTTAAGGAAGCAAAGAAGTTAGAGGCTTTGAAGGCTTCTCATACAATGGCGAATGGCTATCTGTAAGTGGAGACGAGGGTGAATATGGAGGAGGTGGAGGCGGAACGTGAAAGGTTGGGGCACCACCTGATGTTGAAGGGATATTCTGAGGATGAGGTGGATTCCATTAAGGCAGACACCTATGTTGAGGAAGGTGATGATGAAGAAGTAGAAGAGGTGGAGGTGGGAGTTATTGATGGGTTAGATGGTGTCTCCCGTCAGACGGTGTTAGAGAATCAAGGGGAAGACACCGAACTCCCCAAGGGTAGAAATGAGAAGGTAGGGTAGAGAAATGATTTGTATGAATATTTTGAAATGCCTTATAAATTATTGTACTAGTGCGTATTGAATAGACTTCTGCAGGGTAACTTTTTCGTAAAGCTCTTGTAGGCACTTAGAGAAATGAATCTCAGAATAAAAGATCAAGAGATCGGGCTTGCCAGGGAAAGAGAGACCTCTACAGCCATGCTATCTTCGCAAGCGGAGTTACAGGTTAGATCGGAATAGGTCTTCTGATTTGTATGTTATATCGACATAAAGCAACCAAGTAAATTCGATAACATAAGGCGTAGAGCTAGATCAAAAACTCGCTATTAGCTTTAGGAAAACCACACTAATATAGGGCATAGAAAAATTCGAAGTATTTAGACAAAGCGGAATATCGTAAATATGCACCTTAGACTTCGAAATGTATATCATGGAGCACCTATCTAGGTTTGTGCTTCGACCTTTAAGGCTAGAAGTAGTTGTACATAGTAGATGTTAGAAATTCATATATCTTCTTAGAAATAAGACAAACATCATGTTGATGGGTTTCTGAATCGAGTTGTATATAATGTATTTATTATTATGTAGGTCGAATTAGATTCAGTTCGCTCTTGAGAAAATGAGGCACTCAACTATAACCGAGAATTCACCTTGAGAAGGTGAGATGTAACTTTTCAAGGATCGTTGTAGCTCATACATCACGGGAAGACCTGTTAAATTCGACTGTTGCATATTTTGTAGAGGAAACAAAAAGACTTGAATTAGAACGAGATACCTTTTTCAAAAGCTTGTCTCACAAGGGATGCGTTTATAAAGTGAGTATAGATCGGGAGAATTGTATGGCCTTCATGGAAACCAATTTAGGCCCTCGACCTGCTGATCTGATAGAGAGGGGCAGAGTTATTGTAACTCGCGAACTGAAGTCTGTTCGACTTCTTGCTGAAGGGTAAAGCATGGCTGACATCCCATCAACATAAAAGATATCCAATGTAAAATGACCTGAAAATAAATAGTATTTGTCGCAGACATAGTGAAATAGATGAAAACTAGAATGACATTTGCCTTATCTTATGTCTAGTGGGGTCTTGATATAAAATAAGTTTTTACATTTGTTCCAATCGCAGAAATGGGTTGAGTTAAACCAAGTTGAATTTTGATTTAACTATAGAAATGTTGTAGACATATTGAAAGAGATAAAGGCTAGTATTACCTTTGCGTTATCTTATGCCTATTTGAGTATTTAATATAAAAAAGTTTCTACATTTGTTTCAATTGAAGAGATTGATTGAGTTAAACCAGGCTGAATTTTAATTTAACTATAGAAATGTTGTAGACATATTGAAAGAGATGAGGGCTAGTATTACCTTTGCCTTATCTTATGCATTTTTTGAGTCTAAGATATGAAACAAGTTTTTACATTTGTTTCAATCGCAGAGATTGATTAAGTTAAACCAGGTTGAATTTTGATTTAACTATAGAAATGTTGAAGACATATTAAAAGAGATGAAGGCTAGTATTACCTTTGCCTTATCTTATACTTGTTTGAGTCTTTGGTATGAAACAAGTTTCTACATTTGTTTTAATCACAGAGATTTAGTAGAGTCAGCCAAACTAAGTGTTATCCTTGATTTAACTGGTATATGATTGATTGAAAGCTAGTATGTTTTATGCTTTAATCTACAGAATGTGGTTGAATCTACGTAAGTAGAGAAATGTTGTGAATAACTTGAAAGTTTCATTGATTGGGTTAGAATTTATATTGAATGGAGATGAAAATCTTACTTTTGGAATTGAGAGAACAAAAAAAAGAAAAAAAAATGTGATGGAAATAGAGTAGTAAGACGCTTAACGATAGTACCATTTCAGTCACCTAGTGTTGCAAGGATTTGAAATGGGGATTCCCTCTTCTATCATAAGATGATATGATCCCAAGCCTGAGAGACCTGTGATAATGAATGGACCCTCCCAATTATCAGTTAATTTTCCAGCGTGAGGCTCTTTACGATGTTGTGGAATCTCTCTGAGGATGAGATCATCGATTTGAAAGGTACGACTCTTGACTCGGCTGTTATACAACCTGGCTAGCATATGATGATATCGACCTAGGTTAGCGATGGTGCATTCCCTGGTTTCATCAATCATATTAAGGTTGCAAGCCAATTCGAACTCATTTTCCTCGTCAGTCAGCTCGTGATCTCGAACTGGATGATGGTATTTAGAAAGAATGACGGCCTCAGTGCCATAAGCATGGAGGAATGGGGTGCATCCTGTTGACTGTCTGGGAGTAGTACGATATGCCCATAGGACATGAGGCAATTCTCGAACCCAATTCCTATTTTTCTGTGAGTGACGCCATTTTTTGAGTCTATCTACGATGGTTTTGTTGGTGATTTTGGCTTGGCTATTGCCTTGAGGATAGTAAGGATTGGATGGTGAGTAGATGATATTGTGATGGTTGAGGAAGGTTACAATTTTTTCTCCGACAAATTGGGGCCCGTTATCGATATGAATTAAGTGGGGGCACCCAAACCGAGTGATGATGTGTTCCAAAATAAAAGAGATGGCCACTTCTTCTCTACTTTGACATAGTGGAACTGCTTCTACCGATTTTGTAAAATAATTGGCAGCTACAAGTAGGTGACGGCGGTTACCTGGAGAGTTAGAGAATTTTCCGACGAGATCAAGTGCCCATCTTTTGAATAGCCAGAACACCTTGCATGCACGGAGTTTAAGCACAGGGATGTGTATCATGTGTCCATGCCATTGGCAGGTATCGCATTTATGTGAGTACTCCTCTGCTTGCTTTCGCATACCGGGCCAGAATATTCCTTGTGTAATAGCTCTGTTTGCTAGCGATCGACCTACGGCATCGGAGTCACAAGTCCCTTCAAGTAACTCTCGGAGCAATTCATCTATTTTTGGTCTGGAGAGGCACTTAAGGTAAGGCCCTATGACGGAAAGGCAGTATAGCACACCGTTCTGATTAGTATAGCGCTTCAAGTTATTAATCAGCTGTCGGCGCTCATTTGGATCTACTGGGAATGGTTTATTGCAATTGTTGTCGACACCAAGGTAGGCTAAGAAAGGCTTTTGCCAATCATCGTCACCCCCTTTATCGACCCCAGTGCTGATCATGGATACAGAAATACGATCACTGCTAGGGGTTAAAATGATTTTGATCTGAAGATATCAAGCTTCGGTATCCAATACCCCGGCTAGATATGCCAAGGAATTGGCGTGTCTATTTTAACCTCGAGGAAGATAATCGAAAGTTATTTTCGCAAACTTGCTCATCTTATCTGCAATAAGGGTTGCGTATTTAATCATCTTTCCATTCTTCTTGTATTACTCAGAGTAATGGTGGACGATGAGTAGTGAATCTGTGTAAACTGAGAGTTCGGGAACATTGAGCTCAAGAGCGAGGTCGAGTTCATAAATGAGAGGTTCGTACTCGATGACATTATTTGAGGCCTCAAAATCCAAATGGATTGATTTCTCAATTCTGTTATTGGAAGGGGTAATCAAAACGATTCTGATTCATGACCCTACGGGTCCTGCTGATCCATCTGTGAGAAGTTTCCACCCCACTGTAGTGATCCATTCAGCTCGTTCGTCAAATTGCTTGGGGGTGGATCTTTTGGTGTTTCTTCCATAAGGTATGGGTTGTACTCCTCCCACTCAGGATCCTCCACTAGAAAATCCGTGAGGAAATTGGCAGCGGCCTGACCTTTTTTGGAATGACATTGTTCAAACCTGATATTATATTCTCCCAAACTAACTGACCACTGTTACACTCTCCTTGATTTCTCTTTTTTGGATAGAACCTCCCGAAGTGGGTAGCTCGTCATGACTTTGACTAAATGAGCTTGGAAGTAGTGCCTGAGTTTCTGCGAAGTGTAAACTAGAGTGAGAAGAAGTTTCTCAATTTTAGAATACCTCATTTCCTCTGGTGTGAGGGTCTTGCTGATGAAATAGACTGGTTTCTCAACTTTCCCTTCTAAGCGAATGAGAATTAAACTGAAGGAATTATCTGTGACTGTTAGGTAGATAATCAGTTCCACATTATCTATTGGGGTGCACATTATGGGAGACCTCCCCAAATAGATTTTAAGATCCTGAAAAGCTACTTCGTATTTTGGTGTCCAGATGACTTCTGCATTTGGCTAAACTTTTCCTCGTTTGGTACAACCGTAGAGTAATATGAATAGCCAACAGTAGCGGTCTGAAGATTTATAAATGAAATAGTTGATCGCGAAAATCTTGTCGGCAAGTTTTTGAACGTCTTTTATTGTTTTTGGGGAGGGCATGTTGAAGAGAGCCCAAATCTGATTTAGATCGGCCTCAATCCCCTTCTAATTGATGACGTGGCCTAGAAAATGGCCAGAATGTACCCCGAATTGATACTTATTAGGGTTGAGACGCATCCTATAAGATCGAAGGATGTTGAATATAGTGTTGAGATCTGAGATGTGATTGGTTGACTGTACGCTTTTATACAAAAGATCGTCGATGTAGACTTTAACGACTTTCCCTAGGTGTCTTTTAATATAGTAGTCATCAACCGTTAATATGTGGCACCCGCGTTCTTTAGTCCGAAGGGCATGACTTTGTAACAATAAAGACCTCTTTCAGTAATGAAAGTTATCTTTTCTTGATCTTCTTCTAAAAGTAGAATTTGATTATACCCCAAAACAGCGTCAATCATAGATAGGAGGTCATGGCCAGCTATAGAATCGAGGATCTGATGAATGTTAGGAGGAGAGAAACTATCCTTTGGAGCATGTTTGTTCAGATCGGTAAAATCTACGCAAACTCAAACCTTTCCGTTCTTCTTTGGGACAACGACAATATTGGATATCCAGTCTGGATATTTGGCTTCTCGAATGAATCCCACTTTGATCAATTTCTCAATCTCGATGTTAACTTCATCTCGAAGATGAGGTGATAGTTATCATTATTTGTGTTTGACCGCTATGGCGTTGATATTGATGGCCAATTTGTGACATGCCTTGGTCGGATCGGCCCCAGGCATTTCTTCGAAAGACCATACAAAAATGTCCCAATTGAGTTGTAAGAACTGAATAAGAGCATCTTTATCGTGCTGAACCAACTTAGTACCAATGAAAGTACCTCTGCTTGGTCCATCAATGTTGATATATTATGTGGGCTCCTCTACTGATGGTTGATCGTTGAGGTGATCAGCTTCCTATAATTGCTATGTAGCAAATCTATTAGAAGTATCTTGGATAGTAAAAATGGTATTTTCACAAGCTCGAGAGAGCTTCTGACTACCTCTGATCTCATAAATATCATTGTTATGTTTGAATCAGAGTGATTGATGATAGGTGGTAGCGATTGCTTCCATGTTGTGAATCTAGCAGCAGCCCATAATCCTAAGATAGCGAGATTTGGCGTTGATGACATAGAAAATGACATTGATAGTGGATGGTCCTACAGTAATAGATAAGACTATCATGCCTACACGTTCTTCCATGGAACCATTGAACCCCCTGATATCGGTGTCGCTCTAAATAACTTGGTCGACCAAACCCATTTGATCGATAGTACTCTGAAAAAGAATCTCAATACCGCTTCCAGTATCGATCATCATTGTGTGCATGACAAGCTTCTTCATTTTAAGCATTATTACTAACGCATAATGATATAGAAATTTGACATGGCTAGTATCATATTCTTTGAAGAAGATCCTGAGCCGACGATTGCTCGACTCGGGAAAAAGCCTGGCTTTGTCTTAAGGTGTGAGATTGCAGCATTCCGATAGTCTACTGCACTTCGATATGTTAGAATTGATGATCTGATTGATTTTGATCATGTTGTTGTGGCGTATATGGTAAAGATGTTTCTCCTCCGCTTGATCATTGACCTGAATAACTTCAAGCTGCTTCTTATAGCCGTCATCTTTATATGACTTCAGGTCGATAATATATTTGGGCATCCATGCCTCTTTAAAAATATATTTGAGTAACCTCTGTAAAGCATAGCAATTGTCAGTTGCATGATGGTTTACCTTATGATGAAGGCAATATGGTCGGCTATCGATCGGTTCCAGTGGTTGAGAAGAACGGTAGAGTGTATCCTTCAAAAGCAGTAAAAAAATTGTAGAGATTTGGATGTTAATCTTTAGGAGGATGGGTTTGTTTGGCAGACCGCCTTTTTGAGGGTAGTCAGTGTTGCCCTTGGTGCGCTTCTGATCTCCTTGTTCCTCCTTTTGTTCGTTGGTTCGATCTGTAGACGAGCCCATGGTGGAGAGGATGGATTTACTAGATTTTTGTCGCTCGGACATTATCCTCTCCAGGTCGACGTAACTGTTGACCTTGGTGATCATCTCCTCCAAAGTCACAGGTTTATTGAGGAAGAGGTATTCTTTGGCCTTGCAGTCGAGCCAGAGCGCATTGTGAAAGCCGTAACAACTATTTTTTTATTAAGGTTATCCACTTCTTACGCGAGCTCAAAAAACTTCTTCAAGAAATTTTTGAGCTTCTCTCTATGTGACTATTTATGACCGATAAGAGAATACAAATTTTTCTCTTTATCCCTATTGTGAGCATATATCTTAATGAATTGTTTCTGCAGCTGATTGAATGTGTAGATGGAGTCCTCAGGGAGAGAGTAGAACCATCGGAGTGGTTCCTCCTGTAGACTTGTGGTGAACAAACGGCAGAGGATGTGGTTAAGATTGGAGTATAACCCCAATGAATCGCGGTACTACTGAATGTGCTCCTTAGGGTCAGTACATTTGTACTTACAAATTTTAGGATAATGAAAACCTTTTGGTATCCCTATTTCGAATAGAAATTTGGCAATTGGACTTCATTGTAACTTTGTGATATCGCCAGTAGTACCTAGAACTTGTGCTTCGATCAACTCCTTAATCTGTTGGTCTATATGCTCTTTCGTGAAGTAATGACGTATTGGTTGAATTATTGGACGAGCTGGCTATGGATGATGAGTGTCGGTACCTTCACTCAGGCAATCTTGTGCTAAAACTTGATGTTGAGGTTGTTCTTCTTCCTCTTGGCAGACAAAAAGTTGGTAACCTCGACTGACTTTGGACTTAACTTTACCCCCTAAATGTATGGAGGATTGTGGCTCGTAGTGTAGATTCCAAGAAATAGCTTTACTGGCGACTCCTCGAGGTCCCAATCATTCCCTTGCAGAAACACGGAAGGTCTTTGGAAGTTGGCCGTGGCCTCTGGCTGGAGGAGCCTACAGAGTATTTTGCAGAGCCTCCAGGGCAGTCTGTATTATTATCATCTGATCTTCATGTCGCTTGAGCGCTGTCAAACGAGCTTGCCATTCTGTGTCGAGCTCTTTCTCTCGGAGCCCCCAATCTTTTTGTTAACTGAAGTTCAATTTCGGCGCGTTTTTCTGTTTTGGCATTAAGATTCGCCCGTAACTCTGTAAGTTACCCTGGCTCCATTGAAACTTTGAGCTGGGTACCTGTAGCCAGTCGTCTGGAAGTAACCATGAACGAAAATTATAGCGAAAGAATGGCTTATGATATCGTGGAAATACAATCTACCCCACAGACGGCACCAAATATAATGGCTAAATTCCGTAAGCTCGAAATTGCTTGGAACTTGCTATCACACCAATTAACCTGTAACAATATTCTAATGGAAAGTAAGCAATGAAACAGGTTATTTTAGCGTGGAAAACCTCTAAATAGGTAAAAAAAAAAAAAAAGGCTGCGACCTCTGTGGAGAATTTTTGTGAAAGTATCTTTATTGGTTGAGGCAGATATCTTTATTACAAGTGATCTCTAAATATAGAAATGCTTTGAACCTTATAACTAAGAAGTTTTTAATATTTGCTAAGAATCTCAAATCAATAGTTTATTGATGATCTCTTGTATAATTTTTCTCGTCCCTGTCTCTTCTGGAACTTTTCCTTTATATAGGCCTTCTTCGGAGCTCTTTATTGTACTGGAGTACATTTTCCAAATAATGTAGTTAGTGGCGGTTGACTGAATAACTGACGAGTTCGTGTGAGACATGTGCCTTTGACTGGATCAGGTTCTTTGGTTAAAGTTTGGCCCACGTTCTTAACCAAGGGTGGAATGTTTAACTAGGGAAGATGTGTTAAAAATGTGTAAATCTGATATAGAGGTAATTCGAACTAGGTGAGCTCATTTTTAGGTGAGATCGAGGGATAGGTCCCTACAGGTATCATATACCCCATTTCGGATAGTAAGTGGGTTAACCCTGTTCAAGTTATACCTAAGAAATCAGGGATCATTGTAGTCAAAAATGAGAATAATGAATTAATCCCAACCCATATGACCACTGGATGGCGTGTTTGTATCGATTACAAAAAGTTGAACACGGTCACTAGGAAAGATCATTTTCCTCTTCCATTCATTGATCAAATGCTTGAACGATTAATGGGAAAAAGTCATTATTATTTTCTTGACGGTTATTCTGGATATAATCAGATCCCCATCACTCCAGAAGATCAGGAGAAAACCACATTCGCATGTCCTTACGGGACTTATGCTTATCGACGTATGTCATTTGGTTTGTGTAATGTACCTGCTACATTTCAACGTTGTATGATGAACATTTTCTCTGATATGGTTGATAAATTTATCGAAATCTTCATAGATGATTTTTCAGTGTTTGGTTCCTCTTTTGATAAATGTTTACACCATTTGGAGCTCGTGCTAGAATAATGTACACAAACCAATTTGGTATTAAACTGGGAAAAGTGTCACTTCATGGTGACACAAGGGATAGTTCCTGGGCATATCATCTCCAACAAAGGGATTGAAGTTGATAAGACCAAAATCGATATTATTTTTTCCTTAACTTCTCCTCGGACGGTTAAGGCTATTTGATCATTTCTAAGCCATGTGTGGTTTTATCGTCGGGTCATCAAAGATTTTAGCAAAATTTCCCAACCCTTGTGTAATTTACTTGCTAAGAACGCTAATTTCCACTTTGATGACAAATGTTCTAGAGCTTTTGAAAAGCTCAAACTTCAATTAACTTTTGCTCCAATCATCTAACCGCCCAACTGGGATCTTCTATTTGAATTGATGTGTGATGTATCTGACTATGTTGTTGGAGCAGTTTTAGGGCAAAAAGTAGATCAAAAATCTCATGTTATTTACTATGTCAGTCGCGCACTCAATGAAGCACAAATGAATTACTTTACTACTGAGAAGGAGTTATTAGTTGTGTTTGCATTAGAAAATTTTCGGTGGGTCCAAAATCATTATCTACACCGATCACACGGCCATAATATATTTATTATCCAAAAAGGACGCTAAGCCTCGGTTAATCCGATGGATCCTCTTATTACAAGAATTTGACATCGAAATTCGAGATAAGAAAGGTGTCAAAAATGATGTAGCAGACAATTTATCCCGACTTCTAATCGAAGGTGGTGAAGATCTCCTCCCTATCTTAGAGACATTTCCTGATGAGCAGCTTATGGCAATTATACAACTACCTTGGTATGCCGACATTGTCAATTATCTTGCGACTGAACAATTACCTGACCACTGGTTTAAGCATGATAAAACAAAATTCTTACACAAAGTTAGACGTTTTAGTTGGGACGATCTTTATCTGCATAAGTTTTATTTTGACCAAGTTATTAGGAGATGCATTCCAAATGATGAGTTCAAAAGCGTACTCATGTATTGCCACACCTATACCTGTGGAGGGCATTTCAGTGCCAAGAAAATTGTTACAAAAATTCTTCAATCTGGTCTTTATTGGTCTACTCTTTCCTGTGATGCACAGACCTTTTGTTCTACTTGCGATAGATGTCAGAGAACCGACAATAATTCTCACCGCAACATGATGCCTCTAAATAATATTCTTATTGTTGAATTTTTTATATTTGGGGCATAGATTATATGGGCCCGTTTCCTTCATCTCGCGGAAACCTTTATATTCTAGCCACAGTGGACTATATCTCCAAATGGGTCGAAGCGGTAGCATGTCCGACAAATAACCATAAGTTTGTAGTCAAATTGATAAAAAATAGTTTTAATCATTTTGGCACTCCTCGAGCAGTTATTAGTAATGGTAAGAAATATTTTTATAATCGTGTTTTTTAAACTTTATTGAAAAATTATTTCATTACTCATAAAGTTGTCACACCTTACCATCCACAAACAAGTGGCCAAGTAGAAGTTTTCAATCGGGAGATTAAAATTTTTTTTTAAAAAGTTGTTCGAACTTATCGCAAAGACTGGTCAGATTGTCTTGATGATGCTATTTGGGCATATCGAACAGCTTATAAAACCCCGATTGGAATGTCACCCTATAGACTTATTTTTGGAAAGGCTTGCCACTTGTCTGTAGAACTATAACATAAAGCTCTTTGGGCCACAAAGGCCCTTAACTTTGAGATGGGCAAAGTTGGGTTCAAGAGAAAGCTTCAACTTTCTTAGTTGGATAAACTATGTTATGAGGCCTATGAAAGTTCAAATTTTTACAAGGAACGTACCAAAGTTTTTCACGATAAATCAATTTTTCGTAAAACCTTCTAGCCCAATCAAAAGATATTACTTTATAACTCCAAGTTTCGTCTATTTCCTAGGAAACTGCGATCCCGTTGGCATGGCCCCTTTACGGTTAAAATTGTTTTTCCTCATGGGGTCGCAGAGGTGGAGGATCCTAAGAACATAAATATTTTTAAGGTTAATGGCCAACGATTTAAATCGTACTTAGAGTCCTACACTTTTGATGAAGAGATAGCATTTCTAGATGATTTAGTATATCAAAGCAGATATTGTATACCCCTATAGTACCATTGCAACATCATTTAAGTATGGGGGTATATTCATCTGGCTGAAGACGGTAAACTTAGCGCTTCTTGAAAGGCAACCCATGACACATTCAAGTGAGAAATTTCAGTTTTCCTCTTCCATTTATTTTCTTGTTCTCAAACATTGAGGGCAATGTTTGATTTAAGTTCTGGGTAGGAAACCATTTCTTTAAATACATTTTAAAGAAAAGTGAAATAATGGCACTTTGACAATTTATGATATATTTTTAAAAAATTTCTAAACACTTAACCTGATTTTACCTTGACATAAATATTATAGAAAAACCTAAATTTTGAAATTGTGCCAAGTATACACTAGAATATTTTGGAATCTTAAGCTAGATGTACTATCTTTTTATTAGCGACTAATTCAAGTTAGCTTGGCATATTCTCAAAACGTGTACTTCACTGTAGTTTTGAAAACTTTCACTCAACAAGGCTACTCGCATGATTAGGAACTGAAAGAGGAAAAATTATCACCAATCTCGAGTTTGACCATGAACTATGTGAAAGGAGTACAAGAAAATGTTACTTGTAAGAATCCTGAGTCTAAGTCATGATCGGGCTCCACACCCTGGCAACCTTAGCCAACTGGTGGAGATTATCGACCGAAAACTCCTTGTTATGGAGGATTCACTAAGAAACAAAGTACTCAAAAGAAAAGGTTTGCAAAAGAAAAGAAAAAAAAAGTAAAATTCTAGGAAGACAAATTGACTAAGGCACTTGTCGAACTGACCGTTGAATTTATTCCAGTAAGAACTAGCCTATCAAAAATTGAGTAAATTATTCTAGACAGCGCATTAGGCGATAAAACTATTTTCACTATATACTCAAATATAGCTAAAGCAAAATACTTGAATCTCTTTCAAATCTTGAGGTAGTACCCCTAGTTTCAGATAAACTTAAAATATTCTTTGGTATACTTAGGACAATAACAAGTTTAATGACTTTTTCCTTGTTATATTTTTTCACAACTAAAGTAAGGATAAATTCATAGGAAATGAGTCATGTATATTCTAGAATTGTTTAAAATGTCATTATTGACTTTTGTGGGTATAGTCATTGCAAACCCTCACGAGACAATACTCGTCCACCAGGCTAAACCTGGGGGTTTAGTGCCTTGTTGCATATACTAAATGTAATCGCGCTCCCTGAGAAAGTGGCTATTATTTTATTTTACTCAGAATGAGTAAAAGACAAGTTTGGGGGTATTTGATGAGCGCATAATTATGACATTTTTAATATACCCAAACATGTATTTTAGTCGTCCATTATATTTAATTTTGGGTACTTATGCATATTTGTTTGATTGTAGCTACTGGAGATGGATATTTGAAACCAAGCTTTTAAAGTTAAGTAAAAGTATCTCCAGCAGTTCATAGCACAAAAAGTCAAAGACACAATATATTTGCTCTCAAGATTGAAGAAATAGATACACAAATATTCTTGGAGAATAAGATCAAAGAATATATTGCATCTAAGATCCTTAAAGATATTTTATATTGAAAATATATGCAAGAGTTTCCATGAAAAAATATCTCTACATCACTTAAAGAAATTATATGCAAGAATATTAGGTGATTGGTTGTAATATTAGTAGATATTATTTGTAAAAGTATTCTTTACAATTTAATGTATAGTTTATAAATTTGGGTTCCTTCTCCTATAAAAGGAACCCTTCCCCATTTTAATTGGGCATCTCATATTGAAACAAGTTTAGAAGAAATAAAGTCTTAGTTTTATTTAATTATCTTCTCTCTATTTTATTTTATTTTGTAAATAATTAGTTATTAATGTGATGAAGTCTAAGATGAGCGGTTAATCTTCTAGTTAAGGCTAGGATGAGGCCTCTTCTTAGATGAGCAATAGTTGGTATTAATTAAATACTAATTAGTTTTCTCTTAGTACTTTATGATTGATAAGTTAGTACATCATATCAAAGGCTTTACCATAGCTGCGGTTTGGTGTACGATAACTTTGGATACAAACAAGTGTTGATAACCGTAGACTTGATTTGGAGATCTAAACAAGAGGAAACACTAGAGAACTCACACAAGCCTAGCCATGGTTGAGTTGATAATTCTCTAAGACACTCTTCACCATCACTTAAAAGCATAACCACTAAATGTTTGACCATAGATTTAGTGGTTTATTTTACAACATCGTATGTATCTTTACACGAACATATGATGGGTGGAGATATTAGGATCTAGTTGCATAATGATTAGTACTTTGAAATGTAGAGGCCAAGTCCAAACCTTAGCTCTCTATCATTAAGTTTTATAATTAGCTTTTATTTATTCCTTTTAGATTTATCTTTTATAAAAATATAATTCGGCCTAGAAAGTATTTGTTTTCCTAAACCTCCTTGTGGATTCGATCCCACTCATCCATGCTACAATTTGACAACCGTACTTTGAGCGGGTATTTTGCTAGAGAACCCCAAAAATCCTCTTATCAGCGATCATATAACGGCACCAATTGCGGGTATAAAAACTGGCTTAATAAGGATTATACGATCATTAGAGGCATTCTTCAAGACCTTGAACATCAATAATATACTGATATTTGTATGGGCAACGTGGTAAGTATTTCAATTTGTAATTATTTCATAGTCTAGTTAAAGTAATGTACTATTATTTTCAAACTTTAATGGTAGGCTCAAATGGCGCACCAAACATATGAAAAAATGTATGAAAAAGTATTTCAATTTCGGATAGCTTACAAAATTTTAGAATGTTGCTCAAAATGGTCCCAAATTAATTTAATCAGGCATCCCGGTTGTAATATATCGAGGAAGTTGAATTATAGTGATAGTCTGGGAAACTCCACCAATACTGAACCCCCTCACACCTAATTCTGCCACTCCTACTTTAATTTCAATTTCAATATGAAAAAGTGTATGAGAAAGCATTTTAACTTCAGGTAGCTTACAAAATTTTAGAATGTTGCCCAAAATGGTCCCAAATTAATTTAATCGGGCATCCCGACCGTAATATATCGAGGAAGTCGAATTATAGTAATAGTCTGGGAAACTCCACCAATACTGAACCACCACACCTACTTCCACCACTCCTACTTCCGCAATTCCGGAAGATTCTACCGACGATAATCCATCACTATATGTTTGGGAGAAAATACGTCCGGACCGGAAAAAATTAAGGCGAAAGAAGCCGTAAATCACCAAACATATAAAAGGGTTAATAAACGATGATAAACCACCAAACATATAAAATGTGATGTTGTTGTATGTCGAACTATACCTTTTGTAAAGTAACTACTTACATCTTGAGCCTTACTCAGGGGCAAGGTAATTATAGTTTTGAACTTAATCTTAAGGGAAAACCCATACGATTCACTTTATATATATGTTGGCTGAAAATATATATGCTAAGGCACCTGTGAATTAATATCGCCTTCAATCCACTGCCGGTGTTGTTTAAAGGCTACAAGTAGTGAGTCTTGACTCAAATCCTGGAAAGCACTGTTGTGTAAGTGTGACACACCATTTTAGAGTAGGTGTACCTAATGTTTAAAGGCTACAATTGGCGTGTCTTGGCCCGATTTTTTCCCTAGAAATTGCTTGTTTAAACTTTCGACGAGATCCCCACAGTCGACCATAAAAAAGTATTTGATTTTCTTTCTGAGTTCAACTGTGTGATGTAAAAACTAATACAAAAAATAACAGATTCGGGAAGGACTAACTTTATTATTATTCCATCATTACAATGGAAGAAGACCTTTTCCTTATATAGTTACAATTACTTGGGTGTTAAGTAAGACTATCTTATATTTAGATAATTTTATATTTAGTATATATTATATATTAGGTATATTCTACATTCAACATATATTCTATATTCAATACTCCCCCTCAAGATAGAGCATAGATGTCAATCATGCCCAGCTTGTCAATCATATCGTTAAATATTTGTCCACAAACTCCTTTCGTAAGAATATCTGCAAGTTGATCTTTCGACTTCACGAATGAAAAAGATATACACATTTTTTTAATATTTTCTCTGATAAAGAACCAATCCACTTCAACATGTTTCATACGGTCATGTTGAATTGGATTGTGTGCAATCATAATCACTGCTTTATTGTCACAGTGTAGATCCATTGCTTTCATGAGTTTAAATCCAAGATCCTTCAATATATTCCGTATCCATAGTAGTTCACATACTCCATGAGCCATACCCTGAAACTCAGATTCTACACTTGATCAAGCAACAACCTTTTGCTTCTTAGCTCTAAATGTCACCAAATTCCCACATACAAACGTGAAATAGCCTGAGGTTGACCTCCTGTTCGTCATATCTTCTGCCTAATCTACATTGGTGTATCCCATTACTTCCATATCACCACCTTTCTGGATTAAAAGACTTTTCCCAAAGATTTCTTCAAGTACCTTAGTATTCGAAAGACCGCTTTCATATGTTCTTCACTTGGATTATGCATGAATTGACTTACGACGCTAATGGCGTTGGTACCTTCCTTTGTCACATGGAACTTGGTTGGGAAACATTCCCAAGTGATGATTCGCTTCAAACAGTGTATCTACCAGTTTGCAATCAAGCATCCCAGTTTCTGTAAGAAGGTCTAATATATACTTTCGTTGAGACATGAAAATACCTTGACTTGATCATGCAACTTCAATGCCTAATAAGTATTTTAACTATCCCAAATCCTTCATCTCAAATTCCCGTGATAAATAGTTCATCAGTGCCTCCATTTCTACTGAGTCATTTTCAGTAACAACCATATCATCAACATAAACAATAAGAGCGATAAGCTTTCCTGACTTCCATTTTATAAACAAGGTATGATCAGAATTACTTTGTCTATATCCAAATGCCTTTATGCTCTTCGAAAACCGTCCAAACCAAGCTCGTGGCGACTGTTTTAACCCGTACAATGCCTTCTTTAATTTGCATACTTTTCCTCCTTTAGAATTCGTGACTCCAGGTGGTAACTCCATGTATACTTCTTCTTCTAAGTCTCCATTGAGAAATACATTCTTCACGCCAAACTGTTGTAATGGCCAACCTTGATTGGCTGTAAGATAAATGAATACACCAATAGTGTTTATCTTTGCTACTGGGGCGAAGGTCTCCTCGTAATCTACACCATACGTCTGCGTATACCCTTTGGCAACTAGTCTGGCTTTATACCTATCAATACTTCCATTTGAATTCATCTTTACAGTAAAGATCCAACAATACCCAACAATACGATATCTGTAGGGTTTATCAACAAGTTCCCAAGTGGAATTCTTCTGTAATGTATTCATCTCTTCATTCATGGCTTTCTTCTATAGTGGATCAGATAGTGCTTCCTGCAAATTACTAGAAATAGATATAGAGGATAATTGATTCAGAGTGCATGTAAATGACTTAGTCAACCTATGGGTGGACACATAATCAGAAATTGGGTATTTGGCTTTAGAATTGATATCTAGTTCATAAGTAGATTTTAGAATACTTTTAGTAGACCTTTCTGAACGTCTAGGTTGAATATCATTAACAATGTTAGGATTAGGTAATACCTGAGGTTTGACATTCTGCGGCAGTGTTTCGGTAGATGGTATTAGAATGTTGGAGTCACGGGCAACTTTTATTACTCCAGCTTGATCTCCCCTTGTCGTCTAATCCTCTCCATTCATATGAAGTTCATCTTCAATACCCTGATCTCCCCATATCATCTGCTCTGCTTCACTTTCCTTTTCATCATCAGTTAGGTTACTACGCCTGTTCAAATTACTCGTCAAATCCTCTAGTTCCTTAAACATATCCCCAATAATAGAGGAACTTTCCTTCACCATCATTATGTTTCTCCCCCTGAAGGGAGGATCCCACAAAATATGCCTCCAATTCTCGAAACAAAACATCCAAAGAGATATACACTTTCCCCTCCACAGGATCATAACAATGATAACCCTTTTTAAAATCAGCATATCCAAGAAACACACACTTTCGAGCACAATAATCCAATTTTCCTCGCTGATGTTTAGGTATATGAACAAAGACAATACATCTAAAAACACGTGGTTCTAGGTTTGGCATTGCAGGGATGGTGATAAGATCATGAAGTTTTTGGAAGGGGGTCTAAAATTCAATGACCCTAGATGGTGTGCGGTTTATCAAGTAAGCAACAGATTTTAACGCTTCTCTCCAATAATTCAATGGCATATTCATTTCAAAAAGAGATGCACGAACAACTTCTAACATTTGTCTATTCATTCGTTCAGCTAACCCATTTTGCTGTGGGGTATAAACATTAGAGGTTTGATGTCGAATGCCGTTATTTGTCAATAACTCTGACATGCCATTACTAGTAAATTCTCCTCCATTATCAGATTGATACACTTGTATCCTCCTTTGGAATTAGGTCAAAACCATCTGATAATTTTTTTTTAAATACTTCAAAGACTTTACTTTTATGGGTAATTAGGGATACCCATATCATACGAGTACACTCATCAATAAAAGTCATAAAATAATGACCTCTAGACAATTAAGGAATACGTGCAGGACCCCATACATCAGAGTGAATAATACTAAAAGGTTTTAAATTTCTATTAAAACTTGGAGAGTATGTAATACGATGACTCTTAGCGAGTTCACAAATATCACACTTAAACTCTGAAATACTACAATTCAAAAATAACGATGAATTTAATTTCTGAAGATATTCGAAGGAGAGATGACCCAGTCGCCGATGCCATAACCACACATTAGCTTTTGCTTCTTCAATTCCTCCGACTTTATTTACCTGATGAATTCTCTGCTCTCCACTATTAGTCAGGTTCAAATAGTAGAGATTGCATTTTCTAACACCACTACCAAGAACCTACCGAGTCACTATGTCCTGAAAAATACATAATTGAGGCCAAAACGTCACAGTACATGTAAGTGCAACAGTGATCCTACTGACAGACAAGATATTGTACTCTAGAGCAGGAATAATAAGAACAGAGTTTAATGTTAGGGATTCAGATATGTCAGTGGAACCTTCTCCAATTACAGGAGAGGAACTACCATTTGCTGTGTATATAAAGGTTTGGGCTGAAGGTGTAATGGATGATAATATGCTAGATTCGTTTACCATGTGATCTGATGCACCAATATTAATTAACCAAGTACTATTCAAAAAATTTACAACTAAAGCACTACCTTTAGTTTACATACCTGACTGGGCAATGTGAGAATTAGGGTTTGAGTTTGATGATACCATTGTTGTATCATCATTGGAACCCATTGGTCGAACTGCTACATTGATTTTCTGGTATCTGCTACAGTAACTTCGAACACTATTACAACAGTGACTTTCTACTTTGAACTGCTACATCTACAGTAACTTCGGACTGCTACAGTACCTCGAACTGTTACAGCTACAGTAAGTTCGAACTTCGCAACATAATTAAGCTTCGTGACAATAATTCGCAGCGGAATTCAATTCAATTCGAAAGAACCAGGTTCAATTATCGAACCCGCTCTGATGCCATGTAGAAACTAATACAAAAAATAAGAGATTCGAGAATGACTAACTTTATTATTATTCGATCATTACAAGAAGAAGACTTTCTCCTTATATAGTTACAATTACTTGGGCGCTAAGTAAGAATATCCTATATTTAGAGAATTCTATATTTAGTATATATCATATATTAGGTATATTCTATATTCAACATATATTATATATTCAGCATATATAGGATATGCTCCATTCAAATATCAGTACTGTTAACTAGTTATTCGGTCCTTAATTTTCCATATGTACTTATCCCCTAATGGACATAGAAACTTGTGTTAGTATGTACTTGCCATAGTGTTGATTATGGTATTTAAAATAGTCGAGACAGCGATTCGATAAAAGTAGATCTTAAATTCAAAACAAATTAAACAACTAGATCTGGCTTACAAACATAACACCCCTTACGAACACCCCCATTGATTCAAGGCGAGCATCGATATTTCAATTCACTGCAATGAAAAGAATAACTTCAGCCTTTCCCTTCCTGTTCTCTTCCACTCTGTACCAGTATGAGACATCCGTATTTGTGTAGAACTTGGTTCCTAGTCCATACTTTTTCTTATTCTTCCACTCCAACCTGCACTCGCTGTAGGTTGCCTGATTACCCGTCTCGCCGTTCCATCTCCATTTGATTTTGCGAATGCCCACATCACCAGTGGATGTAACAACAGTCACATTAGCCTCCACTTTTCCACCTCTCGTGCTCTGATGCAACCGGAGATTAATAAAATCTTCCAAAAAGAAGGGCAGGTTTATGCCCCTTAGCTCTAGTGGATCATTACTTGGATCAACAGGAAGTGCACTGCTACCAACAAACAAGGGAACTTCATTGTTGCCAGTAGTATCACATAAATCAATGAATAGATGCAAGGGAAACACTGGAAATGGCGACCTGTCTGGAACTGTAGAGGAAAATTTGGGCTTAAAAGATTCCGTTAAGCATATCAATACAATTAACTTAATCTATTCAATATAAAAGAAAGTAAAACTAATGTTAATCAGCCTTACCATCTCGTCCGGAACCAATCTTAGCAAAACTCATGCTGTTGACAAAAGATTTTATTAGTTTCCCATAAGATCATTAATAAGAAAAGGAAATTCAAAAGTTAATTGACAACATTTTAAAGAAGAAGATCGTAGAAAACGCTCCCAACAGGTTTTGTAAAGGAAAGACATGCATGCTTTCCCTAGAAGAAATTCACGACTTTGATCCCTTCGAGCAATTTGAGAACGAATAGGCATTGTTAATGGGATTATGGGTAAGAGGAAAATCCTGATTAAAACAAAACAGATCTCCATGGAGAGATCTGCAGGAGGTATTGATAGGGTAGAGAGTATGGGATCGATGAAACTAATCAGCTCTCCAGAAGTGTGATGAGGTACTGAAGAAATTTGGGGAGTCTTGAATTGTGTGTGCGTGTGAGATCAGAAAAAGAGAAAGAGAGGACTTACATTGAGAATGAGTATGAATTAAGAGATGAGACTCCAAATTGAGAGTTGAGTCTGCAATGCTAGTGATCTCCAAAGCTTAAAATGAGATTGGAGAATGGTCTTCAAGGGCTAGGGCTTTTGAAGACCTGAGATTCCAAAATTTTCTTCAACTGAGTTTACAATGCTACTCTTTTCTTGTAGAGTACAACTGCATGCAAACTGTGCATCATCTCTTTCTCTCTCTCTCTCTCTCCTCTATTAGTACAGAGAATCCCATGAGGTAGTCTGTATTCTTCCAACTTCAGTTTTTTGAAACAATGCATGTTGAGCTGTTTCACTAATAAGTCCATGAGAAGCAAGTGCATAGAGACTTTTTAATGCCAAATTCTTACCAAAATAGCTAATTAACCAGACTCAATCTTTCCTCATGTGATCCTCTGCATGCATGGGAGTGGCAACTAATTAAGCATGGTGACCTAATTCTTTAGATAAAGTTGTTTATGGTACAACATTTACATTTTGATCTTTCTCTAGAAAAATAGAAGGGAATTCAATCTTTTACAATTTGAATTTCATTTACACAGGTTAGGTGAAAAAGCGTGGTTGCCAATGTTTTTCTCTTAATTGTGGGGTTACGTATACGTGAAATGGCGTTTTTGAACTGGTAAACTGAGAAAGAATATAACGTTCTCCTTTTGCCGCTACGAAAAAAACAAATTTTCTCGGTAAAGAAATAATTGTTTACACGGAAGTAACGCTTTCTAACTTTTCATGATGACTCATTTCTGTCACCGGAGAATTACTTCTGATTATCCGTTGTGTTAGGAAAAACTATTGTTACCGGCCACAGCTCAATAATTTACAGTAATGTTACCGGAAACATGATCCTGCTCGCCATACCTACTACCTAGCAAGGCACATTATTTCAATGAAAAAAAAAAAAAAAATCAGAATAGATTTTCCTTTAATTATTACCCAAGATTTGATATTTCATTTGTATTAATCTCTGAATATTGATATATAATGATGTCAGTTTTGGGATATATGAAATGTGGAGACAGATTCCTTGGATCCCCTTCCTGACCTAATATCCAAACCTTATGTCCTTTATATTTTTTTAATTACTAGACAAGTATTTTTCTTTCTTAATTTGTTTCTAGTTTCCTCTCTTCTCTCCCTGGCAGAAATGGCAACCAAGTGATGATAAACTTGATATATTGTCTCTTTAGTAGCATATGCATGGTTAGTACATATCAGAATATGTGTTTCAAAGGGTGAAAGACTTTAGGTTTTGAATTAGGATTGATGGTAATGCATGTTACTTTTTCTTACAGAAAGAGAATTCCATGTTGCTATCCCATTGAAGTATTAAGGGAGATTATATACAGACCTCAACTTCAGTGTTCGAAAACAGTGTTTAGTTGGATTCACTAATAACAATTACACCCAGAGAACCTCCTAATGTCCAGTTTTCACAACAATATATAGCTAAGACGGCTACACCATTGACTTCTATCATGTAGGATTTACATGTTTTTCTTACATTTTGAATTTCATCTGCACAGGTTAGGTGAAAAAAACATGGTTGCCAATACTTTTTTCCACGTGGCGTTACACGTGGAATAGCGTTTGTCTCTGAACTTGGTAAACTGAGAAAGAATATTGCGTTCTCTGTTTGTCATTAAACGTATCGATTGAATTGATCTAAAATATAAAAAATGCAAAGGTGATATTGATCAGCCTTACCGAGAGTCGTCCTGTACCAATAATCAATTGAGAAGTCATGCTGTTAAGATCAAAAAGGTAATATCAGTTTCCCTGGAGATCATTAGAAGAAGATAAAATACAAGAGAGAGAGAGGACTTACATTGAGAGTTGAGATTACAAATTGAGAGCTGAGACTGCAAATTGAGAGTTGAGATTGCAATGAGAATGGAAAATGGTCTTCAAGGGTTAGCTATGAAACATCCATATTTGGAGTTTGTTTCATTCCGTGTCTAGATTAGGTATCAGCACCACCTCGTGGTTACTCGTCTTCAGAGATTGTACATGGAGCGACTACAGCTGGACTGGCACTGAGCAGGTACGTGGGTTTGTACCTCTTCACTCAAAAATATCAAGCCTTCAATATTTTACAAAATGTCAAAAAGGAAGTGATGTGTTTTGGAGAAAAAGTTCTTTGTTCGAACAGGCTTTTGTTCTATTCAAATATACTCTTTTCGAACAAGCTTTTGTTCTGTTTGAATAGACCTTGTTCGAACAGACTTTTTCTCTGTTCGAACAGGTTACTTCGAACTTTGTTTCTTCGAATAGAATCTTGGTTCTGTTCGAATAAAATATTATTTGGTCGAATAGACTATTTCTCTGTTCGAACAGTATTCGGGTTTACAATTTTCTAATAAAAGACGTACTTTCTTATTTCACTTCTCACTTCTTCCAAATCATAACTTTCTAGGGCTTGAGATTTTTAGAGAGAAGAGAGATTTCAACGAGCGATTTAATGAGAAGTAAAACTCAAATTGAATCAATCAAAGAATTTAAAAACCTAAATCATTGATTTGCAAAGCCTGTTAGTTTCAAGTTTGGATACTTTAACGGGAGATTGAAGCAAGGCGTTGCGAGAACGAGGAATCAATTGCAAAGAGTTTGATTAGAAGAGAGTTAAGCAGGAGATGTGTTTATCGAGTCTGTCGTAAGTAATTGAACTCTTATAATTTCATTTCAATATTGGATTGTTTAGCTGTCGGGCGATTCGGCAGCAACCTGTGGGTTTTTCTCCTAAGAAAGGTTTCCCACAGGGTTAAAATTGTTTGTTCTTGTGCTTAATTTACCTTTTCTTGTTGTCACTAGAGCATTGGACCAACTTGAATTAGGCTAGGGTTAGACTGTTAATTCAAGGTTTTTCGGACCTATTGATTTTGCCCTAAAATTAATCGAAATCGGTTGGTCTCAAGTGATTATTTATTTCAATTGGTATCAGAGCAGTCACGCTTTGAGGATTAGCAACCAAAGCGTGGATCCTGACTTGATTGCTTGAGAATAATGGATTCTGAGAAGTTTGGATGTCCCGTAAATCGTCCTCCACTCTTTGATGGCAAAGATTATCCATACTGGAAAGTCCGAATGGTTGCATTCTTACAATCAATCGGGGAAGATGTATGGATTGCAATTAAGAATAGATGGAAACCCCCTACTGTGATGCAAGGTACACCAGGTAGTACTATAGAAGTCCTTAAACCTATAAACCAATGGTCAAAGGTAGAAAAGGATGTTGCCAGTTATAACTCTAAAAGCCACAATGTTATCTTTATGGCTGCGAGTCAAAATGAGTTTTGAAATATTTTTGTCTGTACCACTTCAAAATAAGCATGGGACATTCTAGTTCAAACTCATGAAGGCGATGATACAGTTAAAGAAAGTAAGCTTCAAATGCTTACTTCGCAATTTGAAAATATTCGAATGAGTGAAAATGAACCTTTTGATGAATTCTATGCGAGGCTAAGTAATATTTCAAATACTAGTGCCGCATTAGAAGCACCTTTTTTGATGTCCAAAATGTTCGTAAAGTTCTAAGATCTCTTCCTAAGAGCTTTAGATCCAGACGTGATACTATCGAGGAAGCTCAAGATCTTAAGAAAATAAAACCATAAACATTAGCTGGAAAGTTACAAACTTTTGAACTCGAGATGAAAATGGAAAGCCCTGAGAAGAACAAGAGTGTTGCTTTTAAATCTTCATCTTACTCTTCCTCTTCTAATGGTACCAAAGAGGTTGATCACTCATATATCTCAGATGATGATGAAGGTTCGGATATAAATTCATCAATTGCTCTTATTAGCCAACAATTTCAAAAAATCTTAAAAAAACGTCAATTTCAAAAATAATGGCAATCAATGAACTATAAATAATCCACAATACAATTGAGAAACTTTTAGTTAGTGAAGAACACGAAGAACACCAATTAGATTTGGAAAAATAGATATTCGATTACTTAAACTTGAAGTAATTACAATAAAAACACTCAAACTCTAGGCTTCTCTCAGAACTCTCTTCAGATCTAACATAACTTAGAAAATAACCTAAGTTCCCTTTATATACTAGGGAACTCGAAAATCATAAAAGAATGGAGTTCGAGGCAAAATAATGCCTGAGATTCCAAAATACCACCAGAGTCGCTCAAACGAACTAGGGAGACGTTCGAACAACTTTACGACTAATTGGTTTAAACCCTAGAAAAGTTGTCTGGTCGTTCGAACAAAACCCAACTCGTTCGAATAAAAATATGGCTCTGGGCTAAAATTCCAGAGGACATGACACTCATTCGAATGACACTCAAAGTCGTTCGAATGAAATATGGCTTTGGGCCAAAATTTTAGAAGACATGGCAACTCATTCGAACGACACTCAAAGTCGTTCGAACGACTTTGACAAATCTTTAAAAAATACTAGATCCTCCTAGATCAATAAATAACGACCTCATGATTGGGTCAAATCTTATAATTGGCAGACCAACAATGACACTAATATAAGTCAAGTTTAATGTTATAAGTGTCACAAGTTTTGTCATTATGCTCACAGTTGTCCCAATAAGAAATCTAGAACTAATCATAAAGCTATGAACATTAGTGTTACTTGGGATGATAGTGATGATGAAAATAATAACAATGAGGATCATCCCCAAGCAGTTGAGAATGGGCAATATTGCGCATATCCTGCTTTTTTAAATTACAGTAATGAGAACTCTGACATTTTTGAACTTGAGAATTCTATTGAAAATTAAAATGATCATGAAAAAAATGAGTTTAAGGACCTGAATCTTGAAGACTTGTATGCTCAGACTTTTGCGAAGTGTATTAAACTTGGTAAACTTAACAAAATCTTGAAAGACCAAGTTAATACACTCATGCGTGAACTTAAAAAAAAACTGTAAATACAAGTCATGAGATAAAAATGCTTAAAGATGAGAAACAATATCTCCATGGCAAGGTCATGATTTTAAAAAAATGAGTTCATGATGCGAAGGAGAAAATGAAATCAACTTTAGACGAACTACATGCGACCAAGCTTGATTTAGTGTTATCTCAGCAGAAACTTGAAAATTTTTGTCATAGAGCTAAAAATATTGATAAAATGTTATGTATGGGAAAAATGGATACTGACAAAAGGGGTCTAGGATATGAGGATCATCTCTCTAATACAGAGACTCCTCAAGTCACAAAATTTGCCAAAGCAATTGCTACTACATCATTGCCCAAACATAATATAATATCCTCCACTTGCAATCAAGTTAAAAGGTTTTCATACTCTCAGATTTATTATTGTAGATTATGTAGTCAATAGGGTCATATTACGTCTTATTGTAGATTTATTGGACCCTATCAGCCATATGCTTGACCATTCACTGGACAAAGATATAACTCAAATGTGATTTCTACTAATGTGAAAAGTGAAAATTTGTCTAGATGGTCTGCATAGGAAATCTTAGCTCGAAGGATTCTTTGAACCATTTGTGTATGGAAGACTGATTTGGCACCTCAAATAAGGTACAATGTTGTACTAACTGCATTAAATACCTTCATGTATGTTTAGTAGTATATGGATAGTGGATATTTTCATATGACTGGTGATGAGTCCAAGCTGAGTTACCTAGAAGATATTCAGGGTGGCAATGTTACTTTTGGTGATGGGAGCATATCTCCTATGGTGGGAAAGGGTAAGGCTGAAGGACTTAGTACTTCGACAATAGATAATGTTCTTTTTGTTAAGGGGTTCAAATCAAATCTTCTTAATGTCAGTCAGTTATGTGATACAGACCATACTATTACTTTTTCTAAAGGAGGTTGTGATGTATTAAATTCCTAAGGAAAATGTGTGATGTATGCTACCAGAACTGCTGACAACTGTTATGTTGTTCAACAAGAAGCTCTACTGTATAACAAAGTTAAACTGAGTGATGTGGATTTGTGGCATCAAAGGTTGGGATATATTAACTTCAATGATTTGTCCAAGATTACAAGCAAAGAGCTTATCGGGGGAGTTCCAAAGTTGGGAAGATTAACTAATATTGTGTGTGGTCCGTGTCAAATTGGAAAACAAATCAAGAGTTCTCACAAGAAGGCCAATAATATTACTACTACACGGATTCTTGAGCTAATACACATGGATTTGATGTGCCCAATGAGAACTGCATCTTTGGGTAGTAAATGATATATTTTGGTAATGGTGGATGATTTCTCTCGTTATACTTGGATAGCCCTGCTGAAAGAGAAGTCTAATACATTTGAAGAATTCCATACTATATCGCTTCGAATTCAAAATGAGAAAGATTGTTTTATCAACAAAATTTGAAGTGATTGTGGAGGTGAGTTTAAATATACCAGAGTGATCGAGTACTGCACTTCTAACGAGATTAAACATGAATTTTCTACTCCAGTCACGCCACAACAAAATGGGGTTGCAGAACGAAAGAATAGAGTTCTTCAAGAAATGGGACGGGTCTTACTTCGCAGCAAGGATCTTCCTACATACTTTTAAGGGGAGGCTATTCATACCATGTGTTATACTATCAATAGGGCGTATCTTTTCCCACTTACGTTAAACACGACCTATGAACTTTGGTTTAGAAAGAAGCTGAATGTAAATTACTTTCGAGTTTTTGGGAGTAAATATTTTATATTTCGAGATCGAGAAAGTATTGGGAAATTTGACTCTCGAAGTGATGAAGATATTTTATTGGGCTATTTAACAAATAGTAGAGCTTTTCGTGTTTACAATTCTAGGACCAAAGTGATGATGGATTGATCATGTAATGTGATTGTGGATGATACTTGCACTATTGGCTCTGCAGATATTGGATAAGATGGTACAACGAAAAATCTGGATACGTCAACTAATGAGATTCTTGACACAACCACTAAATCCAATGTTGGACCTCCTTTGTCTACTCCACCACCCCCTCCAGCTCCTAGTGTACCACAACCTGGATGGTATCAAGTTCGCAAGGATCACTCACAGGTTGATATAATCGGGGATGCTAGTTCTCATGTTCAAACTAGAAGTTAAAACCATGAGACGGTGAATTATGTTTGCTATATTTCTATGATTGAACCCACAACTATCAAGGAAGCTCTCTCAGATGAATATTGGCTTCATGCAATACAAGATAAGCTTCGCCAGTTTTGACGTCAAGATGTGTGGGATTTGGTTCCACATCCTTTTAGTACGAATGTAATTGGAACTAAATGGATCTACAAGAACAAATTTGATGAACTTGGGAACGTCATTAGAAACAAAGCTAGGTTGGTTGCCCAAGAGTATAATCAAGCCAAAGGGGTTGATGTTGCTAAAACTTTTACTCCTACTACAAGACTAGAGTCTATTCGTATACTTTTCACAATTGCTTGTAATCAAAGGTTCAAGCTATATCAAATGAATGTAAAGAGTGTTTTTCTGAATGGGCTCCTTGAGGAAGAAGTGTATGTGGCACAACCAAAAGGGTTTGAGGATCCTCATCATCCTGATCACGTTTTCTACTTAAAAAAGGTTATTTATGGTTTAAAACAAGCTCCTCAAGCATGGTATGAGCGGCTATCAAATTTTCTCTTGGGTAAGAGATTTGTTCGAGGGGGAGCTGATAAGATATTATTTAGACAACATAAGGGAGGCGCGGTGCTCGTTGCTTAGGTATATATAGATGATATTATGTTTGGTTATACTTCGAATTCACTAACCACTTCTTTTGCAGCTTTAATGAAAAGTAAATTAGAAATGAGCATGGTTGGGGAACTTACGTACTTCTTAGGTCTCCAAATACATCAATTAGAGAAAAAGATATTTATCTCTCAATCCACGTATGCAAGGGATCTTGTGAAGAAGTTTGGTCTTTCCTCTGCAAAGCATGCTTGGACTCCCATGAGTACCATGATGAAGTTAAATAAGGACATGGCAGATAAGGATGTTGATCAGAAAATATATAGAAGAATGATAGGTAGTTTACTTTATCTTACTGCTACTCGTCCTGATATTATGTTTAGTGTCTGTATTTGTGCTCATTATCAAGGTAGTCCTAAAGAGTCTCATTTACAGGCTGTTAAGCGTATTATTCAATATGTATGTGGGACTTCTGACTTTGGTTTATGGTACTCATATGACACAACATATGAGGTTATTGGTTATTCAGATACAGAATGGGCAGGTAAGACAGATGATAGGAAGAGTACTTCAGGAGGGTGCTACTATATTGGGAATAATCTTGCTGCATGGCAAAGCAAGAAGCAAAACTGTATCTCTCAATCCGTAACAGAGTCAGAATATATTACTGCAGGAAGTTGTTGCACTCAACTCATTTGGATAAAGCAAATGTTGCATGATTATGGAATCGTTCAGGGGATGATGTCAGTCTTTTATGATAATATGAGTACGATAAACATTTTAAAAAACCCTGAACAACATTTCATAACAAAGCACATTGACATTCAATTCCATTTTATACGTGATCTCGTTGAGCGAAAGATCGTCATTGTTGAGTATGTCCCCACAGAGAGTCAATTAGCCAATTTTTTCACCAAACCATTAGATGCTCTGAGGTTTAATCTTCTGAGACGGTCAATCGGTGTTTGCTTCATTGATTAGGTATGTTTCTTACTTCCTCTAAGCACTACATCTTTGTTAGATAACCACCTTGATATATGTTTTCTCAGATATGATTTGTGTTTCAGTGTTAGAAAAATTTAATATGGTCTTACTTAGGATATTTTTTCACGACAGTCAACAAGTCTCATGTTTAAAATGGATAGGCAATCATTGACAAAATACTTGAGGATACCAGTAGAGACTTCGTACCTAATACTATGTGAGGATCTGGCATTTTTACAAACTTCGAGTATTCTTTCGAGATTTAACATTTTCTTTTCTGATCTCATTTTTTTATAATCAATTGTCGATGGTAAATTTAAGTTCAAGTTAGTCTAATAGAACATTCTCTATACTTGATTTGAGACAAAAATATATATTATATGAGACCGAAGATATGATAATAGGTTTTATATTGTTACACCTTTTTTTGGTCTTCGTCTATACTTACCCAAAATTTTATCCATTTGTAGCCCTTTTGTGCCTTAAAATATGTCTTTCGCTTTATATCCAACTCATTTTGACCCATTTGTTCTTAGACTTTTCAGTAAAAAAGTGTTAAACCTATGTGGTTTTAGTGGTAGAGCTGAATATGATTTTATAGTACATATATATGATTCTGTTTATAGAACATGAAAAAGTCTATTCGAACAGATCCGGGTTCTCTTTCTCACCAAAAAAACAAAACATACACCACAGTTTATTTCTCTATCTCTCTCTCACCAACTCGAGTTCCACTCTTTCTTCTGTGATTCTCCTCTCTCACTCGCTCAATTTTATTCTCAATTGGAAGGGGGGCTTTCTGCATTTGATGTTTCCTCTACTCCTCCACTTCCAATTCGAAGCTTGGCGATCCAATTTTATGGTTTGATCTCGGTAGTTTCGCCCTAGGGAATCTTGGAATCACTCTCTCTTCCATCATCGCCTTGGTAAGCTTTGTTATGATCTCTCTCCTTTGAGGTTCGTACTCAATTTCTTCGTCTCTTCTTCATATAGCGACTGTAGGCTCTGTGTTGAAATTGGTGCTTGGTATTTGAACTTTTGATTAGAGCTTGTTGATTTAAGGGTTTGTGATTATTTGCATTGTTAGAATTGGATTCTGTGGACATGGGTATTTCCTTGCAAGTGATTGGGGTGTGCAATTGTTAATGAATTTCAAATTGGGGTTTTCGACAGTGTTTCGGTGTGCACATTGTTGTTTGTAGGTGGTATTTCTATGTGATTGTTTTTTGTGGAATTACTGGGTTTAATTATTGTAGAATTGGGGTATTGTTAGATTTGTGGAAAAATGTTCTTGTTTCTTGCAGGTGTTGGGTTGGTTTGTGGATGATTCCTAGTTGGATTGTGATGTTTGTGATTGGGTTTTACGGGGAGTGTTAGTTTGTGTTGCCGATTATATAGGTGTTTATTTGATGTGAATTGGCGGTGATTTGCGGTGGTGGTTGGTTTCTTTTCTGCAGATTGGGTGCTTTCTGCCTATAATGGCAAGAGACAAACATACAAGATTACAGACACCCACTCCAAGAGCTGCGACCAAGAGGGGTCGGGAAGCGGCTGGCGCTGGAGCGGGTTCGAGCGGTACCGTTTCTTCGACTTCAGGGGTGGGAGGTTCTAATATTCTTGGGGGGGTCTTATGGGCTACAAACTCCCCGGGAAAATGATGGCGGGAATTATAGCATGTCTCTAAACCCTGCTAATTGGTCGACGAAACATGGCTTCAAGTTTCATGGGTACCAGAGGGAGGTCTCTGTTGATGAGGTGAGTTTACTTAAGCATCATCCCGAGTTCTCTACAGTGTTTAATAATTTCTTGACCCGTGGTTGGATCGGGATTGTGAAGCTCAAGCTGCCTTGCTACCCAGGCCTGGTTCGGCTATTCTATGCCAGTATCTCCAATGTGCATAGAACTAGCAACAATAAAAGTTTTAATGTGTCCATTGATGGCGTACAGTTTCAGGTTCATCGGGCTGATCTCCTCAAAGCATTTGATTTAGTCGATATTTCCTCTTCGATCCCACCTATGGTATGGCCCCTAGTTCCTGGTCAGTTTCATCCCAAGAGAATACTTTGAGGATTATCTTCTTTATGCTGGGAAGAAGAGAGGTCCGTATGTGCGGCGAAAGAACCTGTTAAGGGGGTTATGTTAGTTTCACATGATTGCCCACCGTAACATTCTTCCCCAACTCGGGAATAAAAATGTTTTGGTTGGTAACATGTTTTGGTTGGTAACATGCTCAGTATTGGAAAAAGAGTCAGAAACATATGGTCGCTGAGACTGATTCTAAGTCAGAGGAGGGTTCGGAGGACTCTGAGACCAAGGCGGTGCCTGCTGGTGCGGTGTCCGCTGATGCACCAGCTGCTCCTACTGGAGCGATCCCTCATGATATTGCCTCTCTCTATACATATATGGATACTCAGTTCTGTCGACTTCAGTCTTCTGTGGATGCTCTGAGCAGTGCAGTTCATGGTTCTTCTTCAGATGGTCCTGTTCCCGGACCAAATTTGTAGCCTTAGGGTCTCTTTTGCCTCTGTTTCGGATTGTTAGCCCTCGTGACTATTTTCTATTTTATTTTTTTGTCTATTTTAGCCTATAATATCCTAACTGCATGTTCGTGTTGTTTCATTTGACTTTTTGAATCAGCTATGTATTGACAGTTTCCCTTTTTAAAATAATTGTTCTGACATTTACTAATATATGTTCATATATTATGTATTTCACTTATTCCATGCATGTTAATCATTTTTCTTTCCTGGACAGTTTTTTTTTTATCTCTTATTTTATTTTACCCTTTATTCATCTGTGCCACAAAGGGGGAGAGATGTTCCTGATAAGTAAGTCAGGTAAGTTATGTTCTTTTCCTGTTCCTGATAGGTAAGCCAGGTAAGTTATATGCTCTTTTTTTTATCCCTTATCATATTTGAACGGTTACGTGATGTATCTTGTTTAGTGTATAGGGATTCTAGAGTATATATTACAGGATGAAAATGGAGCTTTGAGTATGGATGTTCAGTGATTGAGTCAGTCCATCAAGTTGTATTTTTATTTCTAATAGTTCTAGTTTTGACACGAAATAAATCAAAGGGGGAGATTTAAACATCCATATTTGGAGTTTCTTTCATTCCGTGTCTAGACTAGGTGTTAGCACTACCCCGTGATTACTTGTCATCATAGATTATACATGGAGCGACTATAGCTGGACTGACACTGAACAGGTACGTGGGTTTGTACCTCATCACTCAAAAATATCAAGCCTTTAATATTTTATAAAATGTCAGAAAGAAAGTGATGTATTTTGGAGAAAAAGGTTTCTGTTTGAACAGGCTTTTGTTCAGTTCGAATAGACTTTGTTCGAACAGGCTTTTGCTCTATTCGATTATACCCTGTTTGAACAGACTTTTTCTCTATTCGAACAGGTTATTCCAAATTTTGTTTCTTCGAATAGGATCTTGGTTCAGCTAGAATAAAATATTGTTTGTTCGAACAGACTATTTCTTTATTCGAACAGACTTCGGGTTTTTAGTTTTTTAATAAAAGACATCCTTTCTTATTTCACTTCTCACCTCTTCCAAAACCTAACTTTTTAGGGCTTGAGATTTTTAAAGAGAAGAGAAATTTCAACGAGCGATTCAATAAGAAGTAAAACTCAAATTGAATTGATCAGAAGATTTTTGTGGCCTCTAGCAAAATACCTGCTCAAACTACAATTGTCGATTTGTAGCACGGATGAGTGAGATCGAATCCACAAAGAGGTTTGGGAAAATAAATACTTTCTAGACCGAATAACGATTTTATACGAGATAAATCTAAGAAGAATAAATAAAAACAAATAATAAAACTTAATGAGGGAGAGAGCTAAGGTTCGGACTTGGCCTCTACCTTTCAAAGCACTAATCGATATATAACTAGATCCTAATATCTTCACTCATCATATGTTCGTGTCAAGACACATACGATGTTATAAAATAAACCACTAAATCTATATTCAAGCATTTAGTGGTTATGCTTTTAAGTGATAGTGAAGAGTGTCTTAGAGAATTATCAACTCAACCATGGCTAGGCTTGAGTGAGTTCTCTAGTGTTTTCTCTTGTTTAGATCTTCAAATCAAGTCTACGGTTAGTAGCACTTGTTTGTATCCAAAGTTATCGTATACCAAACCAAAGTTATGGTCAAGCCTTCGATATGATGCACTAACTTATCAATCATAAAGTACTAAGAGAAAACTAATTAGAATCTAATTAATACCAACTATTGTTCATCCAAGAAGAGGCCCCATCCTAGCCTTAGCTAGAAGATTAGCCGCTCATCTCAGACTTTATTACATTAACAACTAATTATTTACAAAAGAAAATTAAAGAGAGAAAATATAATTAAATAAAACTAAAACTTTATTTCTTCTAAACTTGCTCCAATATGAGATGCCCAATTATAATGGGGGAGGGTTCCTTTAATAGGAGAAGGAACCCAAATTTATAAACTTTACATTAAATTGTAAAAAATATTTTCACAAATAATATCTACTAATATTACAACCAATCACCTAATATTCTTGCATATAATTTCTTTAAGTGATGTAGAGATTTTTCTTCATGGAAACTCTTGCATATATCTTCAATATAAAATATCTTTAAGGATCTTAGATGCAATATATTCCTTGAACTTATTCTCTTAGAATATTTGTGTATCTATTTCTTCAATCTTGAGACCAAATATATTGTGTCTTTGACTTTTTGTGCTATGAACTGCTGGAGATACTTTTACTTAACTTTAAAAGCTTGGTTTCAAATATCCATCTCCAGTAGCTACAATCAAACAAATACGCATAAGTACCCAAAATTAAATATAATGGACGATTAAAATACATGTTCGGGTATATTAAAAATGTCATAATTATGCGCTCATCAAATACCCCCAAACTTCTCTTTTACTCGTCCCGAGTAAAATAAATAATAGCCACTTTCGTAGGGAACACGATTGCATTTAGCATATGCAACAAGCCGTTAAACCCCCAGGTTTAGCCTGGTGGACGAGTGTTGTCTCGTGAGGGTTTGCAGGGACTATACCCACAAAAGTCAATAATTACATTTTAAGCAATTCTAGAATACACATGACTCATTTCCTATGAATTTATCCTTACTTAGTTGTGACAAAAATATACCAATGAAAAAATTATTAAACTTGTTATTCTCCCAAGTATACTAAAAAATATTTTAAGTTTATCCGAAACTAGAGGTACTACCTCAAGATTATAAAGAGATTCAAATATTTTGCTTTAGCTATATTTGAGTGTAAAGTAAAAATAGTTATATCGCCTAATACGTTGTCTAGAATAATTTACTCAATTTTTGGCAATCTAGTTCTTACTGGAATAAATTCAACGGTCAATTCGACTAGTGCCTTAGTCAATTCGTCTTCCTAGAATTTTTCTTTTTCTTTTTCTTTTCTTTTGTAAACCTTTTCTTTTGAGTACTTTGTTTCTTAGTGAATCCTCCGTAACAAGGAGTTTTTGGTCGACAATTCTCGCCAGTTGGCTAAGGTTACCAGGATGTAAATCCCCTTCATGACCTAGACTTAAGATTCTCACAAGTAACATTTTCTTGTGCTCCTTTCACATAGTTCATGGTCAAACTCGAAATTGGTGATAATTTTTCCTCTTTCAAGTTCCTAATCATGCGAGTAGCCTTGCAGCGTGAAAGTTTTTAGAGCACATTTGGCTTCTTCTTCTTTTTAGGAATAAATTTATTCTTAGGCAGTTGTTTCCCTTGTAGCAAACTATTCCTAACATAAATGCTAAATTTTTCCTTATATTGAGCAAAAATCTATTGAAGGCATTAATTGCAAAACTACTATGACGTGCACATTTTTAAAGTATGCCAAGTTAACTTGAATCAGTCGCTAATAAAAAGATAATACATCTAGCTTAAGATATCCCAAAATATTCTAGTGTATACTTGGTAGAATTTTAAAATTTAGGATTTTCCATAATATTTATGTCAAGGTAAAATCAGTTTAAGTGTTTGGAAATTCGTCAAAAATATATCATAAATTGTCAAAGTGCTATTATTTCACTTTTCTTCAAAAAATATTTAAAGAAATGGTTTCTTACCCCCAAACTTAAATCAAACATTGCCCTCAATGTTTGAGAACAATAAAATAAATGGAAGAGGAAAACTGAAATTTCTCACCAAAATGTGTCAAAGGTTGCTTCCCAAGAAGCGCTAAGTTTACCGTCTTCAGCCAGACTAATATACCCCATACTTGAATGTCATGATATAGGTCGAAAGGGGTACAAAGTACAATAATTAATGAACTATTCAGGTTGCAAGTTCTCTTTAAATAACCGAGGAACACCAAAATTGTCATTATCCTTGAATAACCAGATAATAGAAAAATAGTGATTCTCCTTATCTGTACCTAATTGTGTTGATGCAATCATGGTACATAAAAATAACTTAGAGTCTAATCCCCCAGGATAAAGATTTTCTTTATTTAATTTATAGGGAATCTCACTTTGAGATATTTTACAAGGTATAATCCCATACACCAAAATTTATCTTGATATTCATCATTTCCCAAAAAGTAACTTGAACCATTAAAGTAATGTCGATCGGGTGGTTGTGGGTCAGGCTCAAGTTTGTGTGACTCAGTTACACGTGATAATACTTGTACTATTTTAAGACAGTACTTGAAATAATTCAGACATTGATCAATAGAGTAGGTACAACTAGAGTTATCGCGTAACAAATCTGCAAATTTATTAATAATTATGGTACCCCTAAGTGGCTTGTGAAATGGAGATGTAGGCATAGGTATAGGTGTGGTTGGTAAAGGAATAACCAAAAAAGAATCAGCCCCCAATAATAGCGATATATCATGCAAAGAAGAGTCGTCCACCCACTGGTTTTCAATATTGCACTTTGTGTCAGGTAGACGCGACTCAAGGCAAGGCTGAGGTGACTCATAAGGAGACTGATAAGGGAATGACAAGTTGATAACATCTGTAACAGGTTCGGTAATTTTCAATTCTTTGACTTTGGTACAAATATCATCATCTACAAATTCCTCGCATGTTATCATATAATGAGACGGTGATTCTATATATTCATATTTTATCTCGTTATCATCATCGTCAGAAAAATTATTAGAGGAGAGAAAAATATATTCAGTCTCGGTTATAGTTTCCTCAAAAGAATTTATTGGGTTGACAAATGAAATGATGGATGGTGATATCAGTGGTTGAATGTTGAGGGTTGAATTTGGAGGCAATTGAGAAAGAATTATATTAAACATGATAGTTGCTTCTTCAAGATCTCCTTGTGACATAGGATCGTCGGCCTTAAAATATTTGTCTTCTAAATCTGTTTCGCAATATGGTATCCATTCACCCCACGGAGAAAACATTCCTTGATTACGCTTGAATTTATCCATTTCTAACTTACTAGGGGATTTAACTTCGAATTGTTCTTCTTCATTGCTTAGAAGTTTTGCATATTCGATTTCACTCTACGTAGTTGACAATTGAGTTATCTGAGTCTCTAATCTATAGATAGATTGTGTCGTAGAAGTTTGATTCACTAAAGTCTGTTGTTGGAATTGCATCATTTGTTGTTGAAATTGTACTGATTGTTGCATGAAGAGAGCAAGGGTACGTCCAAAGATGGTTTGGGTGGAGCGGGTAGGAACTGATTGGATGATTGAACGGACTGATATGCCTACATATATGAATAAGATTGGAAAGATTCCATGTATTAAGAATTTTGGTGATCCCATGATTAAAAATAATTTTGAGGTTGTTACGAGATGTCGAATTGTGAGCTGTATAGATTCCAATGTTCTTGCATGTATGACATTTTGAAATAAAGGCAACACCCAATGCAATAAACAACTAATCAAGCCTAAACACTAGCACATCAACATTTTTTAGAAATAATAATTAGGTCTCCCCTATATTCTTTTATGTTCAAAATGGGTAGAATGGAAAAAGGCTTTGGTTCCTATACTCCCCTGCGTCAATATACTAGTACTAGCTTAAAGTAGATGTTCAGTCTTCACGCCCGAGCGAGTCACCTTATCGTACGTCAGCACTCGGAACGGTGGTGTCACAAACCTATAACCAGTATTTCGCGGCGCTAAGCTGGGGCCGTATCCTATGAACCCGTGTTTGTACCCCGGTCTGGTACACCTATCTGTTGGGTGATGAAATCCCACGGGAATCTTACTACTCTATTTTATTATCAGTTATTTTCAGGTTTGGGACGTTCAATTTTCGTGTGATACGAATTTCTTTGTATCCCTAATGGGTGGTCCCACTTGTTAGAGAGCTTTTTGGGTGATGAAATTCCGCAAGTCTCTAGCAATTTTTACCTTTACTAATGTTGGAATGAAAATAAATTTAAACAAGCCAATAGGTCAATCCAACCACAGCAAATATTTTATTAGAGCAGCGTGTATTTGCACAGTCCATACGACTTTATGTTCCTAGTGCCGGGGCAGAGCGAATATGAACCCCTTATAGATGTCAAGTTTAGAGAGGTACCAACCTACGGGAAGTGCTTCCTGGTGAAGCTGTGGCCGCCCCTTCACTTAGAGGGCGAAAGAAGGAAGTACCCCTTCACTTAGGGAGCACCATAAGGATGGATTTGATGATATTTTTAGCTTTGCGTATTGTCTGTCTCGTTTCCAACTTTATGACTATCCCGTAAAAAAAGAGAAAAATAATTAGTGAACTTGCGACAACAATATTAATTCAATTTCCAAGTTTATACAGTCAATGATGTCCTAATTTTCAAATGCACATATCATTCAGCTCGGTTGAGAGAGAGCAATAAATAATATTAATTTGGAAAGATATTTCAGAAAGGAAAAATATTTAAGAAAGAAGTTTTCTATAATTTAGCTTCCCTAATACACAAAACAAGTGATGAATGAACAGCGGCGTCTTTTACGGAGACTATTTTTTTACTATTTTTTTCAAAAGGCTGTAACTCACAAACAACTAAACAGAAAAATATGATTTATAGCAATTTGGAAAGGGTTTTCAATTATTTAAAACTTTTGTAGAAAACGTATTTCCTAACTATGAAGTATAGATGATCAAAAATGGTGAAACATTCAGGGACAGACTTCATAACTACTGTAACACAAAAAACTCGAAACAATCCTTTTTTTTCTTTTAAAAAAAATAAATAAAACTAGAGAAATAGAAAGAGAAACAATAATAATAGAAACACTATATGTTATTACCGGCCCACTATACTTTTCAACGAATATTAGAAACAAAAAATTTAGAAATCATTAGCACATTATTAGAAAGAATTAACAAAGAAAATTCGGTATTATAAAGAATAGTTTTCAATGATACCTCCCCGGCAACGGTGCCATTTGATAAGAGGCTTTTTGTGGCCTCTAGCAAAATGCCCGTTCAAAGTACGGGTGTCGATTTGTAGCACGAATGAGTGGGATCGAATCCACAAGGAGGTTTGGGAAAACAAATACTTTCTAGGCCAAATAACAATTTTATACGAGATAAATCTAAGAAGAATAAATAAAAACTAATTATAAAACTTAATGAGGGAAAGAGCTAAGGTTTGGACTTGGCCTCTACCTTTTAAAGCACTAATCGATATATAACTAGATCTTAATATCTTCACCCATCATATGTTCATGTTAAGCACATACGATGTTATAAAATAAACCACTAAATTTATGGTTAAGCATTTAGTGGCTATGCTTTTAAGTGATGGTGAAGAGTGTCATAGAGAATTATCAACTCAACCATGGTTAGGCTTAAGTGAGTTCTCTAGTGTTTCTTCTTATTTAGATCTCCAAATCAAGTCTACGGTTAGTAGCACTTATTTGTATCCAAAATTATCGTACACCAAACCGAAGCTATAGTCAAGCCCTTGATATGATGCACTAACTTATCAATCATAAAGTACTAAGAGAAAACTAATTAGAATCTAATTAATACCAACTATTACTCATCCAAGAAGATGCCTCATCCTAGCCTTAGCTAGGAGATTAGCCGCTCATCTCAGACTTCATCGCATTAACAACTAATTATTTACAAAAAAAAAAAAATAGAGAAGATAATTAAATAAAACTAAGACTTTATTTCTTCTAAACTTACTCCAATATGAGATACCCAATTACAATGGGGAGGGTTCCTTTTATAGGAGAAGGAACCCAAATTTAGAAATTATACATTAAATTGTAAAGAATATTTTCACAAATAATATCTTCTAATATTACAGCCAATCACCTAATATTCTTGCATATAATTTCTTTAAGTGATGTAGATATTTTTCTTCATGAAAACTCTTGCATATATCTTCAATATAAAATATCTTTAAGGATCTTATATGCAATATATTCTTTGATCTTATTCACCAAGAATGTTTGTGTGTATATTTCTTCAATCTTGAGACCAAATATATTGTTTCTTTGACTTTTTGTGCAATGAACTGCTGGAGACACTTTTACTTAACTTTAAGAGCTTTGTTTCAAATATTCATCTCTAGTAGCAACAATCAAACAAATGTGCATAAGTACCCAAAATTAAATATAATGGACAACTAAAATACATGTTCGGGTATATTAAAAATGTCATAATTATGCGCTCATCAAATCTCTTTGCTCAAAAATATCAAGCCTTTAATATTTTACAAAAGGTCAGAAAAGAAGTGATGTATTTTGGAGAAAAAAGTTTATGTTCGAATAGGCTTTTGTTATGTTCAAATAAACTTTATTCGAGCAGGCTTTTGCTTTATTCAAATATACCCAGTTCGAACTGACTTTTTCTCTGTTTGAATAGGTTATTCCAAACTTTGTCTTTTCGAATAGGATCTTGGTTATGTTCGAATAAAGCATTGTTTGTTCGAACTGACTATTTCTTTGTTCGAATAGACTTCGGGTTTTTAGTTTTCTAATAAAAAATATCATTTCTTATTTCACTTCTCACCTCTTCCAAAACCTAACTTTCTAGGGCTTGAGATTTTTAGACAGAAGAGAGATTTTAGCGAGCGATTCAATGAGAAGTAAAACTCAAATTGAATCAATCGAAGAATTTAAAAACCTAAATTATTGATTTGCAAAGCTTGTGAGTTTCAAGTTTGGATGTTTTGACGGGAGATTGAAGCAAGGCGTTGCGAGAACGAGGAATCAATTGCAAAGAGCTTGATTAGAAGAGGGGTAACCATGAGATGTGTTTATCGAGTATGTAAGTAATTGAACTCTTGTAATTTTGTGTCAATATTTGATTGTTTAGCTGTCGGCCGATTCGGCAGTGACATGTGGGTTTTTCTCCTGAGAAAGGTTTCCCAGAGAGTTAAAATTGTTTATTCTTGTACTTAATTTAGCTTTACTTATTGTCACTAGAACATTGGACCAACTTGAATTAGGCTAGGGTTAGACCATTAATTCAAGGTTTTTTGGACCTTTTGATTTTGACCTAAAATTAATCGAAATCGGTTAGTCTCAAGTGATTATATATTTCAAGCTAGGGATTTTTATAGACCTCAGATTACAAAACTTTGTTCAACTGAGTCTACAATGTTATTCTTTTGTTGTAGAGTACTGAAATTATATGTGCTCATATTTAATATATTTTAAAAAATTAGATCAGTACTATTTCTATCAATCAATGATTTAGGAATAAGCATAAATAATCAATAGTTATGACAAAGAAATAAAAGACACAAGCAATTGTTCACCCTGTGAAAACTCCTTACTCAGGAGAAAAACCACAGGTCGTTGTCAATGAAATCGATAACCAAAAATCTACTAATCAAAAAGAGTTGTAATCTGAAATACACTTACAGAGTCAATAACCTTGTCTCGTGATTATCTCTTTTCTGATCTAAGCTTCACGCCTTATCTCATTTGTTCTCGCAACAACGCTCCTTAATCTCACAGCAAGGGTCACCCTTCTCGAATTACTCTAGAAATTTATGTGGGCAGTAGAATTGACTAATTCAACATCAACCTCAAGGTTTTAGGTTTTTAATTGATTTTGATTTGTCTCTCTGATAAAGGATATAAAGCTCTCAAATAAATTTGGTCAAAAACTTGGTGAGAGAAAAAACAAAACATGGTTTGTTTAAAACTGAAAACAGTTTTTCTCGAGACTCGTTCGAATGAGACCCAAAGTCGCTCGAACGAGATAACCATAAAAGCCTATAATAGAGGTAGTTTGAAACTTGTTTTAAAACTCGTCTTTTCCCATAAGTTGTTCGAACGAGACCTAAAGTTGTTCGAACGAGATACCCAAATAAGCCTACAAACAAAGGCAGTTTGAAACTCGTTTTAAAAGGTTGTCTTTTCCCAAAATCCCAGAAGTCAATCGAGCGAGCAAAAAACTCATTCGAACGAGAAAGCAAAATAAGTTTAAAAACAAATGCATTTAAAGTGATTTGGCTTACTTACCAACTTGCCTTCTCGGCCGTTAGTTATAGATGACTTGTTCAACGGTCTTAATTTTGTCACCGTCTTTGACTGAGATAACCACGAGACTCCACTTACACGAAATGAGACAAACCAAAACCTTTTAATCTCTCATTTTGGCTCATTTCGTGACAAAATAAAAATTAAGACCTAAACATTAATATGTAATACTTCCCAAACACATAGACAACCTAGACCTTAGAAAGACACCACCATGTTCATCAACAGGTTCAATCTTTGGGCCTCTTCCACGGATGACATCTTTGACACCCCAAAACGTATCAGATAGTTGTTATTTAATATCTGCACACTCAATAAACTAGTTTACGATATGTGTGTAAAGAAGAACTTTAAAAATCTCTGAAAACTGAAAAACATAATCATAAAATAATCAAACCAAAAAAACATGATCATATATCCTTTCAATGTGCTTTCCTGTCAGGGATACTTATCTCACCCCCTTTTTGTCACGGAATAAACAAATAATAACCCTAATCTACTATTTGAAATAGAGATAAATTAGATCCACTTGACAATCAAAGAAATATTAGATAGCATAAAGCATACTACCAATGTTAGTACATGGACTACTATCACACGTGCTCCCTAAACAAAACTAGTCTAACAAAGAAGAATCAAAGACTAAAACAAAATAGAGAATATAAGTGAGGACATAAGTCTAGTCTAGACATCCTGTGTTGTCAAGCATCCCAAGAACCATAATCAATATCATACTCGCGACTCCCCTGTAGCTAACGAAGACTCTGAACCTTTGTCTCCACTACACCCAACCGTGTATCAATAGCTCCCAGCCGTGTATCAATATCACCCAACCTGGTCTTCACCTCCCCCATATTCACTGTCAAAATCTGAAGTTTGCTCCCTACATCCTGAAGAGTAAACACCCCCTGAGTTTGTGCAGCTGAGCTAGAAGAACCGATGTGCTCACCTGGAGGAGCTGGCTCAAATGGTAGCACAGAAGGAAGATGAGATGCACTCTTATGGCAATTACTAGCATTCAATCTCTCCGTTTTTGTATCCTCTGGCACAGAAGAGGCAACCAAGTGATCATTAAACTTGATATATTGTGACTCTTTAGTAGCATATACATGGTTAGTACATATCAAAATATGTGTTTCAAAGCGTGAAAGGGCTTTAGGTTGAATTAGGATTGATGGTAATGCATGTTACTTTTTCTTACAGAAAGAGAATTCCATGATGGTATCCCATTGTAGTCTTAAGGGAGATTATATACAGACCTCAACTTCAGTGTTCGAAAACAGTGTTTAGTTGGATTCACCAATAACAATTACACCCAGAGAACCTCCTAATGTCCAGTTTTCACAACAATATATAGCTAAGAAGACTACACCATTGACTTCTATCATGTAGGATTTACATTTTTTTTTTACATTTTGAATTTCATTTGCACAGGTTAGGTGAAAAAAGCGTGGTTGCCAATGTTTATTTCCCTAATTGTGGCGTTACACGTGAAATGGCGTTTGTCTCTGAACTTGGTAAACTGAGAAAGAATATTGTGTTCTCCGTTTGTCGTTACCGAAAAAAGAAAAAAAAACTCGGTGAAAGAAATTTATTTATTTTCAAGGAAGTAACGTTTTCTGCTTTTACAATGACTCATTTCTGTCACCGAATAACAACTTCTGATTATCCATTGTGTTAGGAAAAACAATTGTTACCGGCCAGCCCATTATTTTACCCTAATGTTACCGGAAACATCATCTTGTCGCACTACCTAGCTAGACACATTATTTCAATGAAAAACAAAACAAAAACACAGCATATATTTTCCTTTATTCACTTGTACTTATATTGATATAATGATGTCAGTTTTGGTATATATGAAAAGTAGAGACAGAGCCCTTGGATGCTTCCTGACCTAATGTCCAAATCTTGTGTCCGTTTATTTTTTTCAAATTAGTACTAGTCTATTTCTTTCTTAATCTGTTCCTAATTTCCTCTCTTCTCTACTTAAGAGTGGCCAAGTAATGATAAACCATTAAACTTGAGTGTGACTCTTCAGTAGCATATGCATGGTTGCAGCATAATGGGTACATAATGTATTTTGCTGCTACATTTCCATGTGTTTCTAAGGGTGAATGTCTTTAGGTTTTAATTAGGATCAACTTCAGAGCATTCTTTCAACTTATATAATATTAAAAAAGAATAATCTGCTTTTATTTTTTCATTTGAATTCAAAAATTCATAAAACAACTCATATTGGTTTGCCACAATTGAGAGAGATAGAGATATCCTCAATGCCCCCATGCACTTGAAGCTGCAACAACAAACACAGGTACATAAGCTTAAATCAACACCATTTTGAAGATATTTCGCCATTTTTCTTTAATGTAAGAAATCCATAATATCACAAATATCATTAAAGATATAGGGATGATATTTTGAATATTTAAGTGAGGAATACATCCAACATACCTTGATTAGAGAGGGACCAGTCTTTATCTTGGCCCAAAGCCCAAAAGAAATATCCACGTAGCCCATTGACCCGAGCAAACTCGACCTTCTTGGTTACGGACCTCCCGTCATCATACCCAATCCACATATCACCAACATACGAGTACGTCGACACCGTTTTACCATCATACACAACCGTCGCATTTTGCCCTCTATTAAAATCCACGATCGCGGAATAAATCATGTTACCATTATTTGGTCCTCCTGCACCAGTAGTCGGAGCACCTACGCCATGCACAAGCGGGTCCTTAAGTTTCCACGAATGACCATAAAGAGGTAATCCCATAACGATTTTATTCGGTGGTACACCGGCGTCGATCCAAGAATGTATACCATAGCTAGTACTTATATTGCTTGTTGGATCGTAGAGTGCCGCGGGTTGGCCCGTGACCATATCCCATGACCCGTAGAAATCGAAACACATTGGACTAACCCAATCTACGTATTTGCGTATTGATTCGCCCGGGTACTTTGGAGAAGGGCTGTACTTGAAAACCGTGGATGCATAATACACGGCCGATGATAGCAAAAGACGAGTCCGGCCCGTTGCTTTCGCTTCTATTTTGAGTGCCTTCCACCATTCCTTGTATAAAATACCTGTAGACGTCGAATAATATTAGGTCGTAAGAGAACAATAATCGATTAATTAAAAGTAACGTTACAAGCCTACCGAGGTTAATCATATCTTGTTGGTTCAACGGAAATTCCCAATCCAGATCAAGTCCATCGAACCCATATGTTCTTGCAACTTCAATGGCAGATTCTATGAAAGTTGAACGGGTCGAGTTGGCGTTAACTATTGCAGAGAACACTTTCGGATCGTTTCCAGCACCTCCGATTGACAGTATTGTCTTCACTAGCGGCTTCTTGGCTCTAAGTGTGCTTACGAACAATGGGAGCATTTCCTCGTCTAGGGCTGTTATGGCTAGATTATAAGTATTCGGGTCCGGTAAGAGGAAGGCGTAATACAAATGGGTAAAATAAGATGTGTCTATAGAGGTTAAGGGGAACCCGTCGAATGATGGCCAATACGCGCATTTGATGACTCTAAAGGGAGGGCTAAGAGATGGTTTAGGTGAACCCCCCGGGAGAGAATAAGGAGCCTGAGCAATTGAAACTGTGGAACTTATGGTTAAATGGAATACTATCATTAGAAAGAGTAACGTGACCCTCCGATAATCCCCCATATTTTTTTTTGTAGATGTGGGGATGTTGGGGGTTGGGTTATTTGATCAAACGAACGCTAAGAGAGGAAAATTTATAGAAGAACTAGAAATGGAAACATTGTTTTCATCGTTATCGATATCGAATGTTGCATTGTTATTTTGATCATTTGGAGGGTTGTGTTTGGTGCTCAAATTGTGAGTTTTTGTTGGATTCGAGGGAAAGTTTAAGAACCAAAGTTGAATAAGGCGACAACACACTTAGGACAGTTTTTGTTCCGTCCAAAGCCTTGACGGATGAACTTAGTTTCCATTGGAGCACTAGGTATAAGCTCGAGTAATGTAAGATTTCGACTACGATTAATAGTTGTTTAATCCGTTGTCATGATAATAAACATGGCAAATAATTTAAAATAAAATAATTTTAATTTTGTTACACCTCGAAAATGATTGTACGTACACCCAGCACCAACATGGTGCGCACTTACGAGCCCTATAACACATACAAATGCCTACCTAAAAGGTTTCTTTGGTTACTTTTTTTGTGTAATCGTCTGTCTATCCGATTGTTCGTAAACTTTTGACGGAGTTTTAATCTATGAACGTATCATCGTCTACAGGTTATAGCAGAAGCTCCATCCGAGCTTCAGTTGCAGAGTTTAGGTAGATTTTGGTGGCGATGGCATAAACAGGTATAGTTATCTAAGATCTGAAAATAATTTCGCTATTGAGGCAGGTATAGGTATTTACACATTATAGATACATACAGCCTACAGGATCGGCCTAATTCTAACGCATAAGTACATCCCATCATTTGCTATTGTACTAATACTTGTTAACAAACAACTTCAAGTCGATTGCGGAAAATAACTACTTTAGAAATGCATGAAGACCCCTTTTTATGCCGATTCTGATACGAGTCATGTATTCTTATTTCTTAAGTTAATGAGAGAATGTGATACATTGATTACAAATCATGGATCGATGAGTGTGATACTTACAAGCTAATGATCTCCTTATTACAAACCAAAAGAAAAACAAAAAATAAACTTAATCCGTGGACAAGAAAAATGAGGGCGTACTAGTTGCGATTATCCCAAGCCTTCGAAGCTGCAAAAACATAATATATGAAAATTAGCCCAGTTTACCATTTTAATTAGAGCTGCACCAAATTAAACACTTCATAATGGGCTTGAAAATCTATTGGTCTATAGGGAAGGCCCATAAAAACCATGACAAAAAGAGTTGAAAAATCTACCTTGTGTTGGGAGGGTCATGTTTTTGTCCTTTCCGATGGCCCAAAAGAAATATCCACCAAGCCCATGGGCCTTAGCATACTGAACCTTCTTCGTAATGGATGTCTTATCATCATACCCGATCCACGTGTTTCCAGCGTAAGAGTAAGTCGACACAGTTTTATTATCGTACACTACAGTTGCCTTGTTCATGGCATTAAACGTAACTAAATCACTGTAATCAAGTTGCCCGTTTATGCCAGGTCCCGTGGCAACAGCCGGAGCACCGATACCGTGGAAGTTCGGATCCTTCAGTTGCCAGGTCCGCCCGTATAGAGGTAGCCCCATTACAATTTTGTAGGGTGGCACACCGACCTTGATCCACGACTCAATACCATAGTTTGTACTTATGTTACTCTTCGAGTCATATAGAAGTGCGGGTTCTCCCGTTACCGTTACGTCCCAGCCACCATGGTAATCGAAGCACATTGGGCTTATAAAGTCGACGTACTTACCCATTGCTTCGCCTGGGTACGTCTGTGGATCGTCTGCTAATATGAAAGTCGAAGCGAAATAAACCGCCGAGGAAATCAAAAGCCTATGGTGCCCAGTTTCCTTAGCTTCCGCAATGGTCGCTAAATGCCATTCTTCGAAGAGCACTGCGAGGTTCAACATATCTAGTAAAGTTGCAGGAAATTCCCAATCAAGATCAAGCCCGTCGAACCCGTATTTACGGGCCACATCGATCGTAGACTTGATAAAACTGGCCCGATTAGCTGGAGTGCTAACCATGTGAGAAAATGTGGACGGGGTAGAAGAGCCTCCTCCAATAGATAAAAACGCCACAGCACGCGGCTTCATCGAATGGAGAGTCCCCGTAAAATTACCCATCCATTCGTCGTCCGGTTGAGTTATTTCTAATTCGAACGTCGTACCATCAGGCACGGCAAAAGCGTAAATCACATGAGTAAATAATGATGCAGGGATCATCGAGGGAGGTTGGGCATATGCTGTCCAAGAAGGCCAGTATGCTGCTTTAATGCCAAACGGCACTATAACGGGTGCCGGTGCCGGTGCCATTTTCATGGGTTCCATGATGGTTAATGAAACAGGCAATCTGTAGGCGACCACGGGATGCAAAATTGCGACTATAAAAAGGGAAGCGACTATCAAGTAATGTGCCATTGTCAAATTCTGAGTGTGTTTTTTTTTTTTTTTTTGAGGGAGGGCAGGTTTATATAATGCTAGTGTTTGGATGCCGAGCTATGGTTTTATCGATTGTTTTGGTGTTTTTGTTGAATGGTTGTGTTTATAGTTTTTTGACGACTTTTTGAAATTAAATTACAAAATTGTGTCGTTTATAATTGTTGTTTATGTTTATGTTTATGGTTCGTTTCTAGGCCAGCTTTCATGCTCTCTAGCTAACTTGTTTGCCAAGTTGGTTAACGACGTGTTTGGTGTCTCCTTTTCTATATGGTTGTGATCGTCGATAGAATTACTGAAGCAAACAAGTCAACTAGGTTAGCTCCTATTCTTGCTTGTTATGGGAATTAAGCCAATGACCTTTTTGTTATGTTTTTCTCTCACTTGAAAGTGTTGAATGCTGACTTGAGGTATTGACTGCTGAATGGGAAGCTAGTAAACAAGTTTTCACTGCTTACTGAAAACTGTTGTCTGCTAAATATGCCAGTCAACACACACACACCAATTAACTGATGAATGTGTTTGTATGCCAACTCTTTTATCGCCTCTTTTCCTTCTTCGCCGTCCTTCACCGTTGTATAACTCTGTTCAATTTAGGGATACGAAACTCCACAGCTGCAACGCCGATGTCAAACAACTTCGACCGTTCCACACCGGCAACTGTACAGTACTTATATTATAGCATCTCTAACAACATAGTATGCTATTAAGGTTTTCTCATACTCTTGCAAAAAATTCATCCAACAGAGGTATGGGGTTCAACATACTCACCCTCATACTCCTCCAAGTAGGGATGGCAATGGGGCGGATTTGGGGCGGGGGCCAATACCATCCCTATTCCCGCTTAAGTTTAACACTCTCATCCCCGTCACCAAACCAGTTTAAGTTAAATAGGGATCCCCAAATCCGCCCCCACTATTACAATACTAAATCCCATCCCCACCCCATTTAACTAATAAAGTGTTGGATAATAATGGATATTACTCTATCAGTTAATCACAAACAATGATATGAGAGAAGAGTAGAGATTTTTTATTGATGAATAATATATCTTTGTATCCTAAGAGGTTATCTGTTACTGTATTGCAGAAAGGATAACCCAATATGAGGTTATCTACATCTACTCAAACTCTCTTCATAAACCCTAAAGGCATATGGGCTTGTTAGGAGTCTAGTAGGACACCCCAACCCAGTTGGGTTCCCACGTTGGACTGGACCCAATTCCTAACACTACCCCTTGGGGTGTTTCATACCAGGACAACTTGCCTCATCAAAACCTCTGCCTAGCAAAACCCTATTGGGCAAAAAGTTGTGCAAGGAAATAGTATAATTTTATGCCCTGTATGGGTTGTGGACGCGTATATGTTGCCTCAACAAAATTTCTAGTAAGTAAAACCCCCTATGATAAACACTGCACTATCAGAAAAAATAGTACAATACGCAAGTGTTCACGTCAGGTTGGGATTACTCCCCTGACGTCGATCTCCCCTGAGATCTATCTCTCTTAGATGTATCTCCTTGAGATATTGATAAATAAAACTTCAGCATGCTGATTCCGTGTACCAGCTGCTTAAACGTAAGTGGTATAATAATCTTCATGAATAGGTTTGCAAAGTTGTATTCTGAAATATCTTGAATAATGTCAATCTCATTCGCCTTTTGCAATTCATAAGTATGGAATTACTTCTTTGAAATGTGCTTCATTTTGTCGTTATTGATAAAATCATCATTGACTTGAATGATGCAAACCGAGCTATCTTCATACATAGTCGATGTTTTATCATGGATAGAACATGCCACAATCTTCAGTTGATGTAATGTATCTTGAAGCATAACCATCATTATATGACAGCTTCATGAAGTGTAAGAATCTCCTCGTGGTTCTAGGATGTAGCTACCGCCGTCTGCTTTATCGATCTCTAAGACTCTTTATATATCCCCGTACATAAACACGTAATCTATTTAATAATGGCTTATATGTGGGTCTGACAAGTATTTTGTATCGGCGTACCCTATAATTTAACGTTTACCATTTTGAGTAAAACATACCCCAGTCTTTTATGCTGATCATATACCTCAAAATGTGTCTGATCTCATTCCAGTCCTTTTGGGTAGGAATAGAACTATGGCAAGGCAAATAGTTCACTGTGAATGAGCCATCGGGTCTAGTATACCTAACTACCTATATCAAAATACCTCTTAGCTATGGCGTTACGGCCCTAGGAGTTTCTCCCCCCATTAAGATGGTGGAAGATGTCGTTGTCCACATCCAAGTGATGGACGCGCAATAAATGACTTAGCACCATGTGCTACATCCATACCAAAGTGTTAGATAATTCTTCTGATATATATTATTTGGTGTACGAGTATGGCATTACCAAGATGTTCAATGTGCAAATAAAGACACTACTTGATCTTCCAAGGTCTTTTATTTCGAATTCCTTCCTAAGGTATTCGGCGGCTCTCATGATTTCCCCCGGAGTTCTAATAATATCCAAATCATTTAGTACACTGTTATGATGACACTGAAGCTAATTTCTGTGTTCTAAATAAGAATACATGAACAGATAAGGATAATTACAAAGTTCCCGACCTTCAAATACTCAGTCAACTTACTACGTCCCACGGTCCCTGATTACTTCAAGTCAATAATAATTTTTCCAGTTTTATTACGTACACACCTCGTATGTCGGGCTTAATTGCTTCCAAAAGCTTATACATCCCAGGTGGCTTCATGTAGATATCTGTATATAGTTTCCCATATAGATATGCAATATTTACATCAGACGCATGTCTAGCTTGTCATCGACAACTTGACAAACTGATCAGTAGTAAAACTTTATAGGGTCCATAACTGGATATTATGTTTGCAATCGATGCTAGATCTCTTAAAAAAATTGGGCAACTAGTCTTGCCTTGACCAAATTATCTCTCCGAGTTAATCGTGTTTCCGTACCATTCCCATTTACAGGCTCTATGGTATCACTTCACATTATGCTATCAAGCTGAGCTCTGCTTGGATTCCAGACACCCACTTTGACCAATGTACAACAACTCATAGTCGTTTACAATAAGTAGTTTTGAATCCTCATCCTTAATTGTGAGCACAACATCGAACATGAATACCTTGTCGACAAATGTCTACTGAACGATCCTACGTTGTGCTATTACAAACTTTTAATAGATCGATATCTTCTTATTATCATACGTGTGTGCCACCTCGAGCTAATCTCGTAATACATCAGCTGGTCGCGTAGCTACTATTTCCTCGTCGATGGGTGGTTCTATCCTTGATGAACCAACTATACCATTAGTCATATTTCTCCCTTATTCTGTTACTCCCTGGCTCGTAATACTTTCTTCCAACGGTGTTGTGCTCCGCATTAAGCGCGAGCCTCATATTCGTTTGCGGTACTAATTACCCCGGAATGTTCAGTTGTGGTACTAATTCTCTTGAAATGTTCAACTATGTAGGTGTATTACTTGTAGGTACATACACTTACGATACTTTAATAGTGCCTATGAACGTGCCTAGCAATTCTTTTATGACCTATTGGAGGTTTCTAATACGTTGAACTTTATTGTCGCTAAACTTATGTTAAGGGATCTAGATGAGACAATGATGATGTTTTTTAACTAATTCTGGAAACATCCTTAGCATTGACTGTCATATCTCCCCCCCAATGCTGAGAATATCGTCTCATCAAAGTGACAATCATCTGCCCTACAATATATACGTCGCATATGAGTGTCAAATATATAGTGATAGATGTGAATCATAACCCACATAATACAAGGCCGACGTTGAGGGTCCCATCTTCATACATTGTGGTAGTGCGATTAACACTTGTACAAAACATCCAAATGTTCATCGATGGGAGGCATCGGGCTCCGACCCAGTTATTAGTCGTTTTTAAGAAAAAAAATTAATGACTTGCTATGGGACGAACCCTGATAAGTGTTATGGGAGCAAGAATGCATATCTCACACACTAGCTAAAAGTTGTGATCGTAATAATAGTGGTCTAGCGATTATCCTAAATTGCTTGATTAGGTTCTCCGCCAATCCCGAGTTGGGTATGGTATGGGGTACTCACGATGCTTAATCATCGATCCTATATAGTGATAAAATAATCATCAAAAGCCTGTGGGTCCAACTCACAAGCCCTTGTCAAGTCGCATCGATCGACTTTGATCGGTTAATCCAGGAACTGAGCCTGCGATCGAATTATTTAAGTGAGAAGTCGTACTAACATTGCATTCCTAGATTTTATTAATAGGCAAACATAAGACCATCTTCTAGATGCATCATTATGACCATAAATACTCAAGTGGGCCACTATGTGGATGGATAGGTCTACATGTGTCTCTATGAATGTGGCTGGAGCAAAGGCTGGAGGTCCCACTCTACCTTGGTTATACTAGGATAAAATAATAGACTTTCCTTGAAAGCAATCGTTATAACACTCTCTAGATCTTCTCTACTTTTAAGGAAAGTTAAAATATAATCCTGATAATCCTCTTCACTATCCGAGCGCGAAGGAGTATATTGGAAACTGTTATAATAATGTGTTCTAACCTTTAGATATAGAGGGAATGCACAAAACATTGTCAGTTATTTTTTCTAATAGTCATGACGTGATAAACATTATCATGTATCTCCTTAAACTCAGTAAATTTTGTTGAATTTACTAGTGTAAAAGGTGGACTAGATACCCCGTATCGTACCGTTAGAGAGTAATAGCGTAACACACTCAGTGTCTTCTATCATGTTGGTCATGCCAATGATATTCGTGACATCCCCGATGCACAAGGTTAGAGACAAGAAATATGTTCATATCTCAAAAGGATTGAGAGCGTGGTACCAATGTCTCTTAGATATATGTCGCAACTCATTCGATTATCGGTCATGCTCAATGAGCAGACAAATCCTTAGGCAGGTTATATATAGTAGATCAACTATCATACATGGAATTTAACTACTTCCCAAGCAATAAATTCATAAAAGAAAATCAAAGAACAATCTCACATAGATGGGATACCAAACCAGTGCATGTCACGAGCATTCTATTAAACTAAATACTGAAGAGTTCCCAACTCAGTCAATGATAGAACTAATAAAGCAAAACTACTATTGTGCAACAAGTAAAGGTACTATTTGGCAATGTTTTCTAGGTGACATCATTCATCTATTAAGAATTTATTATTGTTCATTCTTAGAACTTGATTCAAAGTTGCATTGGTATCATAGGAGAAATCTATGGCCACAGACTCTACTGTGGCGAGGTCTGTGTCAGCTGCAATCATTAGATAAGTCTGGGGCTGATCGTTGTAGATCGTATGGGGTGCCTTGCAATCCCGTGCCCGACTATCTCGTATCCATTATAGAATTTTTCATATTCCATTTTTGGTTAATTGATGAACTTCTTGTTCCCCTTGCCTCAAGTTACTAATAGCTAAAATTGAATCTTGTTGTTGTTACCACCTCTCGTCTATCCATGGTTGCGACCATGTCTGCAACTTTACCTGTCACTAAACCTAACATTGTGCGACCCTAACACATGCTTACTTTTAATATGCATAAGCTTGAGGCTCCTAACTAGTAGCTCATCGTTTTGCCCATAAATGAAGTAAACTTGAATTAGGTTTGGGTGTATAATGATCTATCAAATGTTGCCTCCGGAGCACACTATTTGAAGCGTAGAAAATGAAATAAAATATTCCCAATATCTTTATTTACCTCAACTATTTCTCCATGTGAGATTACAGTAGAGTTGCACTACTGAATAAAAATTCTGCCACAGTCATATAATACTATAATAGTATAGGGTAATCCATTATCAAGTCTTCCTGAATATGGAGGCAAAGGTGTAATGAAGCTTCTACTTTGTCATTTAGTGACTCATTGTTCTCAATAATAATCTTTTCCAGATTTTGCAATAGTAAATTATTTCAGTATCCATAGAGGTCAAGTTTATTGATACCTGAAAATAAAATTGTAGTATGGGAGATACTCAATGTTGAGTGTCACCAACATCTATTATGCATGTATATTAATACCAGTAGTAGTATTTGATAAATATTATGTGCATAAATGTAATTTATAGTATTCAAGTCAGTAATTCCCAATCATTACTTGTAGGTGAGCCTTGTTCATATCCTATTACTCATGAATTCCTATGTAAGTACATGATTTCCAATCATTACTTGTGGTTCATAGTATATAACGTAATGAAGTATATGATTCTCAATCATTACTTGCAAGTGAAGCCTGTTCATGGCTTTATACTCATGAGATTCTATTAAACGTCAAATTCCAATTTTACCACGTAAAATGGTGATCTTAACTTTAAAGTGCGTTTTAATAGAGTCTTACAGCTATTCAAAACCACTAGATATTGTGTTCTTTATTTTAACAAATAGGGCGTTCTAATCCCTAAAATTTTATAAGGTTGGTATAGTATAACCAAATGACCAATTTGTTACGAATATGAGGGGTATTAGATGTTTAGTTGACAAGTGATCCCACCCTAAAGTTTGTTGGGTTCATAAGATAGATAAATTATACCTATCTTTAAACTAACTTTCTAGAGTATTATAAGTTGCTATAAATGCCTATATACCTCTAAATGCTATCATATAATATCTAATTGTAACTAGATACGTAAAGTGGTTCCTCATACATTAAGTTTTTTAGAAATAAGACTAAGTCAATTCCCAATTGAGCTCTAATTATTTGTCCTTGACAATTAACAATAATTTTGATATGACTCCTAGTCGTATTTTAAATTAGTATTGGTTTCATATAATCTATGATTCCTGATCATGATAATTAGTATCTTAGGGGAATACCATTAATATCCTATTAGTTATCGTAAGTTATTTAAATAGGTATTAATCCATGTACTTAATTATATAACATATAAGTAAGTCAGTTTTCCTATACGAGGCGTTTGTTCCCAAAAAATATTAAAAAATATTTTTCATTAAATAAATTAAAAATGGGCCCTCCATGGGGTAGGTCCAGCAACTATGAATTTTTCAAAAAAAAAAAAATTAACTCAATTTGACCAAAAATTGAGCTCTCTATAACCAATTTAGTGTCTGAACCGGTCCTGGACCGGATTTACCGGTCTGGACCAGTTTGACCAAGTCAAACCATGTGCCACGTGTCACCCAATAGGTACTGTCTCGTATTAAAATTTTGGACTGCCACGTGGCAAAATTATGTGCTGCCACGTGACACAATACTGTGCATCCACGTGACACGTGAACAATACTGTTACATGTTTGTCACATATCAAAATTCTAGACTACCACATGTCATGCCCATGGCATGCTACTGTGTGTGCCTCATGGCATACCCTTGGCGTGCCACTGTCTGCCACGTGACAGATCCATGGCATGCCACTATCATACCACATGTCCTTAACATGTGTCACTGCCACGTCAGCATGGTGACCCCACCTGCCTACGTCAGCATGTCACGTATCATTGACACGTGTTACTGCCATGTCAATAATGGATTAGGTCTGATCCAGTCCAATTTCTAAAATTTAATCAGGATCTAATAACATCATAAATAGGTATTAAATATTTTTTTTAAAATAATTAACCTTGCTGATGTCAGTATGACCTAAATACGTCATTTTTTTTTCCTGTGAACTGCCCAGTTTTAACACCAATTTCTCGGCGATTTGGACATCTCCCTGAGACGTGACATATACTGATATGATCGTTGTAGATAGAGGTGGTAAACGGGTCGGGTTTGGGTTACATGGGTCGGGTCATATCGGGTTTATGGGTCATAAATGCAAACCCAAACCCAACCCGTTTAGTTAAACAGGTCAAAAAATACAAACCCAAACCCGACCCTAATTTAAACATGTCAACTCGAACCGACCCTTTTGACTTGTTTAAATATTAATTCGAGTTTGGATCGGGTCATGGGTTTTAATATTATCGAAATTTTTCAAAATTTTCCCAGGCAGTTCACCAAAATTATTACGAAATATCCACGTTCATTAAGTGTTTATTGATATATATATATATATATGTGTGTGTGTGTGTTAATGGGGAATTCGTGGCAAGGATTTAACATTGTATGGTTAATCATTTGTGTGTGTTCAGAAGAAACAAAATATTGCCAATATCAGACTATCTCTAGCAATGTTTGAGGCTCTGAGTTAATTAATGCTTAATGCTCCCTAAACGAGCCCCATGTAGATTAAATTTTCTTCAGCAATACTTAAAACAACCTTAAATTGGATATGTTCAACAACCTTAGTCACATGCCCGAAGGTCTTAGCTCTAGTTTTTCGATCTTTTTTACTTATTCCCTTTTTCTACCAACAAATAGGCTTTCAGTGCATGATTTTTAGGCTCGCCTCCCTTAAAGAGTAGTGATAGGCACATAATGTGTTCATTTTAATTCTAAAGAAAATAGATGTACAAGTCTTATGCACACCTTATCTCAATTTTAAAGAAGGCAATGCATGACCATTTATTGAGCTTGCCTAGTCTTAAACGTCCTTGACAAGCTCATGTATTGAGTCACTTATGCTTCAAGCCGAAAGGTATTAACTTTTAGCAACACCGTGATAATTCTCAAGCAAAGTTACACTAAGGCTTTGCTTGATACCTCGTTTATTCTCAAACATAAAAATCACAAATTATAATTAGCCCAAATAAAACTTAAACGGGTCACTGGTCAACCCGAACCGTGTAAGGTGAACCCTAACCTGATCCATTTATTAAATGGATCAGACGAGTTTGGGTTAAATGACCTGCGACCTATTAAGGCCAAACCCAAACCCGCCAAAAATAGGGTTGGGTTGGGTCAGGTTGGCGGGTCGTGGGTCACTTTGCCGGCTCTAGTTGTGGAATAGGATACGCAACAAAATTGATTGTGCGTCAATCCGATCTCCACAATGATCGCTATTTTAGTTTGAAAATGGCCCTATAACAAAGGTTAAAAATTACAAAAAATAGCATTTTAATCCGAAAAATATATATGTATTAATCGTACAATTCATGTCTAGATATCCTATATCATAGAATAAATAATTAATAGATAGAAATTTCGAAATAGGTAAAAAAACCCTCTCCGCAACACCAAAATCCAAGAAAAATGGTGATTTGGAGAGTTATTTCTCCCTTCTGATCCACTAGCTCTGCATGTTGATAATTTGTTGGATAATAATAAATATTACTCTATCAGTTAATCACAAGCAATAATATGAGTGAAGAGTAGAGATTTCTTATTGATGAATAATATCTCTATGCATCCTCAGAGGTTCTCTGTTACTATATTACAGAAATGATAACTCAATATGAGGTTATCTATATCTACTCAAACTCTCCCCATAAACCTTAAAAACATATGGGCTTGTTAGGAGTCCAGTAGGACACCCCAACCCAGTTGGGTTTCCACCTTGGGCTGGACCCAACTCCTAACATAAAACTAATTTTTCAATAATTTTTTTATATTAGGTTTTTAATTACTTACGTAAAGGGTAATTGCAATAAACTATTTAAATGAAGCGGGGTGGGGTGGGTACAGATTTTTTGAGGTAATACCAAATTCGCCCCCCTGTTCCATGAATTTTTATAATGCATCTCATACCCATACCAGGTTAACATATCCCAAACCCGCCCCATTCGGGGTGGGGCAGGTCAAATTGCCATCCCTACTCCAAAGTATGCGAAACCTGAACTTGGCGAGAAGTATTCGCATACTGTATAGGTGCTGAACCGTCAAACGCCCAACAACTTTTAAATACAACTGCATCTCTTTCTCTTCCATTAGTACTTTGTTCCCTAATATGACATTTAATTCGGCGTTTTACGCCTAATCAAATGATCTGGCATTTTCTGCTGTGCGTTGAATCGTTGAGTGCCCAAGAGAAAAACCATAATTCTCTATTGGACGAAAACAGTATGTGATTATGGAATACTAGTATGGTAAACCGGAATCGCATACGATTCTGTTGGAGGTGCCTTAGCACCACCAAAAATGGCTACTAGTTGTCTCAGCACTATTGACACATTGGACACGAAACATCTCCATCTACATCGAGAGCAGTGACTGTATTTCTTCTCCACCAAACCAACTTCTCTCGATCTCTCCCAAAATATTTCAACCCTCTCTCCAAAAACAAGATATCCAATAACTGATATCTGATATCATATTCTGCAACCATGGATCCGCCAAGCTCATCCTGGGATTCTCTTCGTAAACAGGTAACAATCATTCTGTAATCAGATCCAATTATGTCTTAAACCAAACAGGCCCTAAACCATGTAACTATTTAGGTTAGATCTTGTAATCATTTGGACAACCAAACAGTCCCTAATAAACCCTATGTATTGTTTTTGTTTGTTGGGGTTAGGCGAGGATATTCGAAGCACAATTAGATGATCAGATGCACTCGTATCGTAAACTAGTATCCACCAAAGTAGATGGTACAGAGAGCGATGTCGAATCTGGGATAGACCGATTACTCAAACAGTTACAACAAGTAAACTTGCAAATGAAGGCGTGGGTGTCGTCGGGAGGATCGGATATATTTTCACATACATTGACCAGGCATCAAGAGATTTTACAAGATCTTAATCAGGTAGTATTAGTTTTGTAACCATAGAAATTTGCGCTTAGTGATATAACTAGACGCTTACTAATCGAAATGTGTAATGTCATTGAAGTGCAGGAGTTTCATCGGTTACGGTCTAGTCTTAAAGCTAAGCAAGAACATGCATCACTCCTTCAGGATTTTATGGAGTTTGATCGGACGAGATTAGATTTGGAAGACGGTGTGGGTTCCGAAGAACAGGCTCTACTTAGAGAGCATGCTGCGATTAATAGAAATACAGGACAGGTAAATGACCCTTTCTGTATTTTCTTGTTAATTCCATAATTGACATACCTAGCTTTAATATAGTGCAAATGCGTGTCTAAATGGATAAATAGAAAACTTGTCTGTCTTTTTTTGGTTGGGTATGAAAGAAACTTAGTAGCTGTAAACTTAAGCACTGTGTAGCACTAGCACCTCGATACTCCGCTGAAGCTTGATCGAAGACGGAACCATTCTTTTTTTTGTAGAAGAGTAGAACAAAAAGTCTGGTATGGATGTCAACTAACCTCTTGTGTGAATCTTAATCATGGAGATACTTCCACCAGAAATAAAAACAACAACCTAAATATATTATTTTTTCTTCACCAAGGCTTATTTTGAAGCCATCCAGCTAGCAGCCTGATTGGCACATAACCACATCCATGTTTTTCACCTGGTATGGAAAATCGTTCTCCGTAGTGCAAGTTTCCTATTTTTAATACTGTTTTTGCTAAAGGATGGGAAGTACTCCCCTGGTTATTACTCTTATATTGAACAAGGTTGATTGCAGTATTAAGTACAATAGTTAGAAGTTGAGCCATGAGCGAGACAGCCCTCATAAGTGACATCAGTCGAGCACTTGAAAGAGGAATGAATTGTTTCTAGTGAAACATACATATTACTGGGCATTGTTTAGGCTGAATAATATTATAAATTGCATTGTATGAGGAAGATGCACGAATTGACTCCCCGCAGTATCTACAAGAGCAAATATTTGTTATGGTGTTCGTCTAAGTAGATGACATGACCAACCATGCAGTAATGCAAAAGAGGATATCGCAGAAGATCGCCAATATTAGCATGTAATGGGACTAACTATAGAAATAGAAGATTTTGGTAGAAACTACCAATTTCAACATGTAGTCATTTATTCGGATCCATTAAAGGACGCAGCAGGTCTTCACCATAGATAGCAAGATCGTGCGATAAATCAAAGTCATATTTGGAGCCATCTCAATGTCTCAAAAGCAGTGTCTCACATTGAAGGCATGTCTCAATTCTGCTTTCATCTGTCTGACGAAGGCAGATTATTTAGTAGTAATAGTACACCATCCCATAGACTAGAGTTCTATTTTCTTTTCTTTTTTGAGTATTCCACGTGGGGTAGAAGGGTCACCCAACCTATGTGCCGTTTCTTTCTGAATAAAAATGGTGTTCAAGGGCAGCCCCCCCCACCCCCCACAAGTATTTTTGACAAAAAGTATGTATGGTGCAATAAATAAATAGTAAGCTTATTGTTCTTTGAACATGATCAACAATCCAAGCTTTCCCAATTGGTTAAGGATGTTTGTGTTGATCTTAATGACATGGGTTCGATTCTTTATGTCATTAGGTTAGTTTGTGACCTTTTAAATTTTTTTCTTCATTTATACATTAAATAGAGCCATTTTTACATCTTGTGTTGTTCATTTTGGTTCTCTCAGGGGATGATAGGTTACTTTGTTTAGTTACTTGCCCTTATGGCTTTGCGTCCCATGTTTTATGCTCTACCACCCTCAAAGGGCTAGTTTTTTTTTCTTTATTTTGTTAGGGAGATCCTTCCAACCCTAGCTTACATTCCCAAAAAAAGAAAGAAAAATTAACAAGTTTGGGTTTTAATTTGACACTATAATGAGTTGGATCAACAAAAGAAAAATCCATTTGGTAATCAAGAAAGGGTTTTAATTTGACACTAAGTTTCGATTTTACCTTTTGTTGCACATCTGGCTTGGATGTATTGCATTGAGTTAGATCTCTTTTTGTTAAATTTTACCTTTTGCTTCTCTTTTGCCTTTGTTTGGTCTGTTGGTAGTTAGGTTTAGTTGTTTTGGTAGATGTTTTTAGTCTTGGTTTTCTGAGCTTCCCTGTATGTAGAGGGCTCTTTCTGTAAATTCTGATTAGTTCTATTAAAGCAGGGAGGCTGCTTTCAACCCCAGCTTACCGTTAAAAAAAATGATTTAATGGCCCCAATTTTTTTTCCAGGGGCTCCGCCCCCGAACCCCAGGATTTGACCGACCCACTTAACTTCTCCCCCACCCCAACCCTCAAATCCTGCCTCCGCCCCTGTTCAAGGGTGGTATCCAAAGAATAGGAATGGATTATTATCCACATTTAACTCCTCAATTTTTTGTATCCACGTTCAACTGCTAAGACCAGTGATAAGATAAGAATGGCAGCTCCAATTGTTTTACCATCACCTGTTTTCTTCGATCAATTTGCTTGATTTGAAGACGGAGGTCTGACCGAAGCAAGATCCCCTCGATTAAAGGTAAATCATCAACGATGACTTGAATCGAAGCAAAATTAGGGCAAAAATTGATCGAATTCATGGAGAATTGGTCGTCCAGCGGTGTAAAATCATCGCAATTTCATCCATAGGTGAATGATTCTGAAATTAAGTCATAAGTTCATCAACTTCAGCTGCAATTGTCGAAATCTGAAGTTGCAAAGGTTGATTATGGGAGAATTGAGACAAATTTGGGATAACAGAGGGTTCAACGTGCCAAATTGAGTGAAAATCCAAACTCTAAAGCAACTTTGGGGAAGAACATGGTCATAATTGATGAAATTAGGGTTACAAAAGGGCAAAATTCTCCAACTCCTCTTAGCAATGCAGAAGTCTTGAAAAATTCATTACTTGAGAATACAATTGGAGTCAAAGAGGAGGAAGATGAGATAAATGTTGTAAGACTAATATCAAAAGGCAAACAAAAATCTGATATACCATAAACTTGAGTTCAATCCAGTTGATGGCAAATTTTTTGTAAGGTGCCCTTAGGAAGTCATTGAAGAAGGGATAAAGCACTGGAAAAATACAATTGTTGGGTATTTTGTTGGTACATATGTTTCTTTCTATGCTGTTAGAGATAAAATTAAAGAGATTTGGGATATTAAAGGATCTCTGGTTATATCCAGAAAAGATTCAGTCTTCTTCTTTATTTTTGGTGATCATAGAGAAAGAGATAAGGTATTGCAAGGAGGACCTTGGCATGTGGGGGATAGATATTTGAAAATTCAGAAATGGAGTCCATTTGCTTCCATTGAAGATGAAAAAATTGAGAAAATACCAATCTGGGTGAAGCTTATGAACTTGCCAAAGCACTGTTGTATTCATAATGCTCTTGGATACATTGCTAGTGCCATTGGAACCATTATACTTGGATATTGCTACTGAGAACTATACTAGATTGAACTTTGCGAGGGTATGTGTAGAAATCACCCGAGGATCACATTTACCACAATCAGTACTTGTTGATAGGGGAGATGGGATGCTAATTGAGGTATATGTTGAATATCCATGGAAACCATCATGCTGTACAAGATGCAACTCTTTTGGCCACTATCAAAATCACTGTACACAACAGATAAAGCCTAAAAGATATAAAGAGGAAGTTCAACAGGTGTGGAGGAGAAAAGAAGTACAGCTAGATAAAAAGCAACTAGACAATACAGATGCAGAAAAGCAGAATATAGCTAATATTGATAATCAGAAAGAGCATGTGATTCCAGAAACTCCACAAAGAAATGCAGATGCAAATACAGTGATAGCTACAGGGGAAGAAAGTGTTTGGTCCAAAGTACAGAGTAGAAATAATAACAAGAAGTTAAGCACGCAACAGGGAGGGGATAATACTTCACAAATTCTTCAAGATGAGGACACAGAACACACCACTCCAAATTCTGTAATGTCCCCATCAAAGTCTAGCCAGTCAGGATCAAATTCACATGTCTGTTAATACAAGAAGACAAGACAATCTAGTGGATACAAGGAACCAGATAAGATGCAAGAGTACCCAACAAAATCTATTTCAAGACAAGAGATAGAAATATCAAAGCATCAAAGGAAGATAGCAAAGAAAAAGCAAAAAAAAGCAGAAAAAAGGCAAGACTAAGGATACGTAAGAGGGAAGGAAAAGGGCAAAAATAAAAATTGTTTTCCAATGGTTAAAGCCCTCATTTGGAATGTTATAGGGCTAAATAGGCCCCAGATGCAAAGGGAAATAAGTTCCACCATTAAAGTTAATAAGTTAGCTCTTGTAGGACTGATTGAGAACAAGGTCAAGGTGGATAAAGTTGATAAGGTTCATCAGTCTATTGCAGCAAGTTGGAATAAGGTCACTCTAATCATGATTTTGCAGCAAATTGTAGGATAATGCTTCTATGAGACACAAATATATTATAAGTTCACCTTGTATCCAAATCTGATCAAGCTATTACTGTGAAAGTCGTCATTAAAGTATCTGCAAAGAGTCTCCTTTTATCATGTGTTTATGCTTCTAATAGCTCTAGGGAAAGAAGAGATCTCTGGGAATTATTGAAAGCTTTGCCAAACTCTGATAATCTGCCTTTTTATATATGGAGATTTCAACTCCATCACATATAATAATGAGAAGAAGGGTGGTGATCCTGTTAGTGAGACAGAAATGCTTCCTCTTAGATCCCTCATTGCTGATTTACAACTATCAGATTTGAAATGAAAAGGAAATAAGTGTACTTGGACAAATTATCACTCTGATCCTACTAGAATCTTTTCTAAGTTAGGCAGAGTATTAGTGAATTCAGAATGGAATAGTACCTTCCCTATTTCTGAAGTAAACTTCATGGCTTTTGGGATTTCAGATCATGCTCATGCCTACATTACTATTTTGGAGGAACCTACAAGACCTAAAGCCCCTTTGAGGTTCACTAACTCTTGGAGCCTTCATCCAGATTTTATGGAGGTTGTAAGAAGCTCATGGAGCTGCAGAATCCAAGGTACACCAATGTTTGTCTTATCTCAAAAGTTAAAGATCCTGAAACAAGACTTGATTAGGTGGAAGAAAGACACTTTTGGTAACATTCATATTGGGGTTGAGACTGCTAGAAAGGATCTAGAACAGGTGCAAGAGGAAATTGCTATCATTCCTATTATTATTGATGATGATATTATGAGGAGAGAAAATGATAAAAGGAAAATCCTAAATTAATTACTGTTACATGAGGGAGATGGATATGAAATAAAGTCAAGATGTGACTGGTTATCCTTGGGAGACTCAAATACATATTTTTTTCACCAGTTTATGCAAGAAAGAAAGAGGAAGAATCATATTACCCAAATTGAATGTAGAGATGGTACTTCGGCAGATATTCCCGAAAAAGTACTGGTGAAAGCAATGGATTTCTACACAGACCTCCTTACAGATAGAAATGACAGAGTTGACTATGATATTCACTGCTCAAATACAATCACTCAATAACAAGCTGCATCACTTGTTGAAGATTTCACAGCTGCAGAGATTAGAGAGATGGTATTTAATGAGAAGGATGACAAAACACCTGGTATAGATGTTTATAATGTACACTTCTATAAGTGTTGTTGGGATATAGTGGGGACTGAGGTTATAAAAGCAATTCCTGAATTTTTTTAAAAGATCTTAACTGATAAAGGAAGTTAACATCACAATCCTCAAGCTCATCCCAAAGAAGCCTAACCCAAGGACATTTGCAAATTTTAGTCCCATATCTTTGTGCAATGTGATATACAAATTTATCACAAAACTTTTGGCTTTAAGAATGAGAAAGTTGATGGATGAACTTATTGATCCCTGCCAGCCAACCTTTATAAAAGAAAGAGTGATACAAGACAATATTTTGTTGGTTCAAGAATTGGTAAGGGGTTTTGATAGAGTTAATGGAGTTGATAGAATGATGTTGACGATAGATGTTCATAAAGCTTTTGATTCAGTAAGATGGTCCTATCTGATTCATGTTCTAAGAGCTATAGAGTTTCCCAATTCTTTCATCAATTGGATTGAGATCTGCATAACCTCCCTTTGCATTGATATAAATGGGTTATTGATATAAATGGGCTGATAATGGGATTTTTCAAGAGCAGTAAAGGGATAAGGTAAAGGCAAGGGGGTCTACTATCCCCCTACCTATTTGTCATTGCAATGCAACTTTTACGAATTTCTAAATAAAACAGTAATGGATAGAAGAATTTCAGTTTACCCAAATTGCAATTCTTCAAACATCTCACATTTATTGTTTGTTGATGATGTGCTTCTTTGCCTCAAAGCTTCAATAGAGGGAGCCACAAACACAAAGTTGATCTTAGAAGAATTTGCTGCAATCTCAGGACTAAAGATTAACCCCCAGAAGAGCTCCATTTTCTTCTTTGGATTCATTAATGAAGGCATGAAGACAAATATTTGTGAAGTGCTTCACTTTGAAGAGGATAATCTTCCTGTAAGGTATTTGGGGCTGCCCCTAATCTCTTCAAAACTTTCTGATAAAGATTGTGATCCATTGGTCACAAAATGTCAAAAAAAGTTTTGAATTGGAAAAACAAGTTCCTATCTTATGGAGGAAGGGTTGGAATTGATCAGAATAATTCTTCAAAGTTACACTGTATATTTGGCTGCATGTTTTGAATTCCCCAAAAGTGTTCTCACCAAGATTAATATAATTTTTTGAGAATTTCTTGGGGCAGGTGTAAACCATACTAAAGCTATCTCAAGTGTGGCATGAGAGGATGACTGTGTACCAAAAGCTCAAGGGGGCCTAGGCATAAAAAGATTAAAGGATTTCAATGATGTTATTATCATGAGGGCTATCTGGAATCTCATTTCTGGAAAGATACATTGTGGTCAAGGTGGATTAAGCAGAGATATTTAAAAGATGAGTCCTTCTGGTCTGTCTCTATTTCTGCAGATTGTTCTTGGTGGTGGAGATCCATGATCAAGAAAAGAGATATTGCCCAAAAGTATGTGATACATATTATAGGGGATGGGCATAAAACAAATATCTTGAATGATCCATGGTTAATTGGAGGAGCTCTTTCTATCAGGTTTAGAAGAATCAATATGATCCTCTCCAATATCCCTAAGAAAACTATGGTAAAAGATATCATTAGAAATGGTGATTGGGCAATTTCTAGGACGAGAATGAGATCAACTGAGATGGGAATTGTCTGGAATCAAATATCAAATCTCTATAAGCCTATTTCAAATGAAGCTAATAGTATCATCCGGAAGCTTACTCCAAATGATGTTTTTACAACAAGGTCTACATGGCAAAAATCAGACATAAGAAAGACAAGGTTCACTGGGTTAAGATTATTTGGTATAATGATAGTGTTCCAAAACACTCTCTCATTGCTTGGTTGGCTGTAAAAAAACAAGCTATAAAGACTAGAGATTTTTTGGTTAAGATTGGGAAGTTGGATCACTTATACGGTTCCTTTTGTGAAGCTGAAGAAGAGAATAAAGATCATTTGTGCTTTAAATGTCCATTTTCAAACATCTTATGGGGAAGAGTTCTAAGCAGTTTGGATACACAAAATCAATTACAGGATGGGATGATGAGTTCAGATGGATTGTAAACAAAGCCACAGTAGACTCAGCTAGAGGTAAGATCCTAAAAGTAGTCTTTAATGCCACTGTATACCACATATGGATTGAGAGAAATACCAGACAATTCAAAAATGAATTCACAAGCTTTGAAATCCTTTATAGAAGAGTATTCTTTGAAACTTCCTCTTAAGTGTGGTGGATCAAGTCATAAATTTTGGTACAAGGAAGCTTCTCATACGTACATTAGAGATTTGGGATTAAACTCCATTATCAGGCAACCTAGACAGACAAATTGAATAGATTCAGTGGAAGCAAGATATAAAATAGATGATTGTCCTCAATGTTGATGGATGTTGCTCACTGGATAGAAAGGCATTGGGTGGTATCTTTAGATTACCTAATGAGATCCCCATTGTAGCCTTTAACAGACCTGTTCTGGAGGATGTAGGGATGGAATGTGTTGAAACAAAGGCCATCTGTGAAGGGTTTAGCAGATAGACTGGGCATCAAAAGCTTGTGTTCAAGCTGATTCAGAATTTGCAGTAAAAGTTCTAAATGGTGATTACAAACAGCCTTGGTCATGCATTACTGATTTGAGAAATGTCAAGAATATAATCTCAAGAATGGATGATTGTTTGATTATAAACAAAAATAGGGAATGGAACAAACCTGTAGATTACATCACTTCAGAGATGGATATTCATGAAGATTATGTCTTTTTTCCTTGTAGTTTCCCTCCCCAACTTGTAAATTTTTGTATAGTAGATATCAATTGTAAAATATATCCTAAGATATCTTAGGATGTAATTTTTGTGCAGTCAATAAAGTCTGGTGGGGGTCTGCCTCAATCTCAGCTTTCTCCTCTAAAAAGAAGAAGAAGACTAGTGATAAGAAGACTTTCAGTCGGTACAATAGAAAGATTTGAAAAGACGACGTACCTTGCCGCTATGGTTACCCTTAGGTTAAACCAACCTTCTCCATAAAATGATCATGCAGAAACCTTAGTCTAGCAAACATAGGAGATTATGGTGACGGCTAATAAAGATATAGTCACTCGAATAGTAAGCATCGAAGAAAAATCCAAATAAGGATCATATAATCCTTGGCTTCAATCTGGCCCCTTTAGTGATCAATAATAGCTTGCGTGCTTGCTTGATGCGTTATATAGAATGCTTACCAAGAGGAAAATCAACCATACTTGTCTTATTCTTCTGATACGCCCCCATCGCCCCCATCTATGCTGTCAAGGTAAGAAACACATAAGGATTTAGAAAGACCTCACATATGGACCTTTGAATAGAACTACAATGGGAGGTAGACAGCTAAGCTCTATAAGGATAAACACTTTGTTTCACCCAAACTAAGCTATGTAAAAGGTGACAACTTTTTTTATCGTTACAGTGAAGAAAGAAAAATATGGAGAACAAATCTAGAGAAAGAAATATGGAAAGAAAATATAGAGAAAGAGAGGATATGGAGAGAGAATTGAGATAAAAATTATAAATGGAGATATTTAAAGAGAAACTAGGTTGATTACAGATAGATGCTCAACAACTTATGCTGGAATGGTAACCCCTGTCAACATTGTGGATCATAAGATGCAAGTTATACTTAGAGGGTTTGAAGTGGCTTTTGAGAAAAGGGGATAAAGGGTGTGGATCAGTACAGACTAGGGCTTCATATCGGTCGGGTTGGTCGGGTTTTTAAGAGTGTCCAATCCTGACTGTGACTTTGGTCGCTTTGCCCATGACCAACCCAACCTAACTTTGGGTTGGAAATTCATGACCGTGACCAACCCAATGTTTGCCCACACATGTTCGAGCAGACCAAATGACCAAAGATATTCGGGTTGGTCAATCGGGTGGTCATGTTCGACGTCATTTACACAAATTTACCAACACCAACACCAAATTCAATAAAATAAACTTCATTCAATTCCCCATCATCAAAATAAGCTTCACTCCAAACATAAAGTACACTATCATCATGAGATAAGAGTTATGTGGAGAGTGAGTGAATCGATCTCCTATATTGACTTCAAGCTCCTTAGTTTATTTGAGAAACACTTGAACTAGAGGTTGTAAAGTTTATTAAGAAGTTAAACCAAGTAATACCTAGATATGAATTAAATATCTTTGATACCATTTTTGCGTTCGGGTTGAATCGGGTTGGGGAAAGCCTCTGATCATGACCAACTCAAAAAATTTCGGGTTTCATTCGGGTTTGGGCTAGGGCTGTTCACCTAAACCCGAGAACCGGGCCGACCCGAACTGGCCGGTTCGGTTCGGTTTTGAAGACAGCCGGTTCGGGTTCGGGTTTGGATATTAAAACCCGGTTATACTCGGATCGGTTTCAGTTCTTGGGTTCGGGTAACCGACCAGACCCGAACCGGACCGACTTAATATAAAAGTTTTGTTAAGTCACAAATCATACCCTAATGCTTAGGGCCTAACCTCTCTCTTCCTCTATCACAATCTCCTCCCATCTCTCTCTCTCTAGAAATATCCCTCCTTCATCCATTCATCACCCAATAACAACAACAACAACAAAAGGAATAGCAGATCCATCATCTATCATCCATCATCATCATCAAAGCTTTCTTTTTTCCATTGTTGATCGACAACCCACTTCCTGGTGAGTCAACGCCCTCAAGGCAGGCGTGCCGTTCACCTGGACACCAACTATTAAAGGGGGTATTTGACAGCCGGATCCCCGGTTTTATTCCGGCTGTTAAATATGTGAGTGAGCCTATATGAATGTTGGGTTTAAGTCCCCAAATAATAACTCTGCATATGGTTGGGTTTAAGTCCCCAAACAATCCTTTGTTCTTTCCTTTGTTGAAAACCACAACTGAAGATGGAAATATATGTAATGTCGGGTTTAAGTCTCCTCCTTGTCTTGTCTATATTATGTAATGTGAGGATCACTCACATATTATGTGTATGTGGTGACTTGGCTCGAGCTGGAGATGGTTGGTCCATGAGAGCATTTTTAGAGCTTGCGGCTTTCTCTTTTTTGACAGTGATACCTTTAGTTTTTCTGGGTTTGACAAGATAAGAGAGAGAAAAAAAAAACCCCGAGTTCAGAACCCGGCCCGACCCGATCAATTCGGTTTCGGTTCGGGTTCTACAGCTACTCGGTTCGGGTTCGGGTCTAAAATGTGGTAACCCGACCAGCCCGGGTCGGCTCGGGTTTAGGGCTTAACCCGGGCCGACCCGACCCGTGAACAGCCCTACCTAGGTTGGGCATATTATTTTTGTGACCATGACCAACCAAAGTTCGGTTTGGGTGTGGGTTGGTCGGGTAAAACCTACCCAACTTTCAGCCCTAGTACAGACTCTGGCTGTATGGTGTCCTACATTAGAGATGGCGTTCAACCACCACGAAATGTCTTCATATGTACCACGCAATCAAGGAATGCAATCAAGGAACTGATACCTAAGTTTACTGAAGTGAATTCAAAATCTTCCATAGATTTAGAGAAGTGAACCATAGAGCTGATTTTCTTGCTGGTTACTTAACTTTTATTAACTTTGTGATCTGTACCCCTGGCAACTTTCCTGCAGAGTTATGTAACATATAGAGGATGATGCTAGAGAAAAAGAGTCAGTAGGACGTAAATTCTGGTCTTTATTAATATAGCTGGTTCTGGGCTCTGCCTAACCCTAGTTTAGTTTGCCTTTGCAAAATAATATAGAGAGAAACAAGGTTGTAGAAATTTTTTTAATAGAAAAACCAGGGTCTGAATAGAAAGTTTTACTACAAGACGAGCACTTTTTAGTCATTAATAGAACCATCCTTGTGAGACTTAAATGTTAAAAAAATCTGCAAGAAAGTTAGTTTATCAAGAGGAAGATCAACTATTTCCCATATCTAGTTCTTTTAAAGAGCTTCAGCCAAGGATAGGAGATCAGGGGCAGCCAGATAACTGATATAAGAAGGAGAAGCACCTCGATATAACAGAAATTGGACAATGAGGGTAAGAATTGGCACCACTCTTTAACCTATGTGATAGGCTAAAAGGAGTCTAAATCTTTATTGTAACAAAAACGTAAGGAAGTGGTGATATACATGAGTATGATATGTTGAGGACTGCATTGTAGGAGGCTCCTATTGCGATGAGGATGGAAAGTGAGGAACAGCTGTAATAAAAGGTTATGCCTAGGGACATAAGGCATCATTCTTCTTAATATTCAAAAATTGCACAACAATTAGATTTATCTTCCGGGTAGTTTGTTTTGGTTAGAGATTCTGCACAAATTAGTGACTGTGAGAAGTGTAATTCCAAAATCATTGCAGTACCTGCATCCTTCAAATAAAACATCATGATTAATGCAGCATTAATGCATTGCTTCTTGCCCTATGCGGCAGCATTGTTCCAACTTCCAAGACTACAGACACGGGTAAGTTGTTGCAAAATCCTACTGTTATTGCCAAAACTGCACCTTCACGAGGATGTGACACGCCTGATCTTGTACATGTAAGAAATGCAAATCGTTCCATACTAGTAGCTATTGCTGGAGTCGGAAAGAGTTTGCAACACTCAACATTGTCAATAGGAGCATATAATGTGGGAATTGGTTGCAGCAAGTATCTAATTACAAAGCTGTTTTGTACTAAACCAGCAGTTTCCTTTATTTATAAGGCTAATGCTAAAGAGTTAAATGTCTAATTCTCTTACCATGCTATAACGACGGTTAGGCGCCTTTCTCGTATATCTGCTCAGTGTATCATGCATACTCAATCCTACTAATATCTCATACAAATGAAAATGCATCAACCACTCCACATTGATAGGCAACTTGGTGGGAACTTATGATACTTCTTACGGATCTTATTTCTTATTCAATAGTACTAAAAGTTTATATAATTTTTAGTATACCAGTGAAAATTTGCAATACAAATTAATCTCTTGTCTAACAAACTTATATGCAGATGGATAATGTGATCTCCCAAGCACAAGCAACTCTTGGAGCACTTGTTCTTCAACGCTCAACATTTGGGGTTATCGGCTCAAAGCTAAGCAATGTTAGCAGTCGCCTTCCTACAGTACGTGAACTACTACTACTACTACTACATCCTCTTTACTTTCTTGTACTCCAAAACTGTTTAGACTTGCTTGCAAGTCCTACTATATTGTGAAACAATTTAACATCTCTAGAGACGGAAAAACACCAACACAACATCTTGTGGTTTGGTATCGCATCATCCTTGGGATATGGTAGACGGGTTTTCTTATGTATATCCTGATGGCACTACGAAAACCACCCGCAAGATGTCTCTTGGTTCTTAAGTTCTAGAAGATGTGCAAAGTTATCCACTATTTTGATCAATACATTAAGATATTTTGTGCAATTGCCATGCAGGTAAATCACATTCTGTCCTCTATAAAGCGAAAAAAATCAATGGATACCATCATCCTATCTCTTGTTGCTTCTGTGTGCACATTTCTTATTCTGATTTATTGGTTTAACAAGTAAGGAGGTACTAATCAGGTTTCTGTTGCGAGTTTTTTTTCTTTATTAGTTACCCACATATAGTATGTAAAACATCATATTTCTTGAATGCATTTGTATTTTTAACCCGATTTAAATGGTTTAAATGGTTCTGTTCTCAGCTTCTTTTTTGTGTCTCCCGACAAGAAACACTTCATTCTGGTGAGTGATCGCTCATATTAAATAAAGGCCAAGCAGTAAATGTTTGAACGCAATTACTGTATAAATGTATCCCACATAGCTTAGAGTATATTATTAATACCCATCATCGAACTTGATCCTTATTTGAGTAGAGTATTTTTATTTTTTCGCTTTGTAAACTAGTAGAAACTGTCTTTTGGCATGTGGGCGTAATAAAATTGAGTGGGATGATAACAAAATTTGGGCAAAAGATGGTGTTGATAACAAAATTTGGCATTAACACTAGTTTTGTAACAGAAACTGCAAAAATGATCTCCTTGCATTGCATCACAGTTCAAAGATTGATGAAGAAAATAAATGAATCAGAATCCATTGATAATTTGATATCACGAGTTCAAGCATATTTTGACAATAGCGGATGCCTAACTCTTAAAACACATACCCAGAGAATGTGCCTGACTGACAGAAGCCATTTTACCCTTAATATGTACTGCTTGATGCTGATTTCAGCCTTCATGTAAAAATGCATGTGAACGGTGCAACAAAAACATTGTGGAGATAGTTTAACAGATTCATCTCAACTGATGTCAGAATTCTCTCGCGATTAAGGTACGAATTCAGGCAAAAATGTTGCAGATGCCATAAAACTTGGTCCTTTCGCGATGTTGTTTGGCCACATAAATTTACGATATTTCTGAAAATAAAATCAGCATATAACCATATGGGATCACGTGCGAAACCCCACCAAATTATTTAGCAACAAAACAAAGATAAATTGAAAAAAAAATATTGAGGTACCAGAGTTCCTATTTTAAGTAAATAATTGGAGCAATGATTTCTCCACTTCACTCTGGCTTTATCCACGCTGTCTGTCGACACTCTTACTAAGTGGGGAAATATTGGAGTGGAGATATCATTACCACTCTAGCTCTCCCTTTTGTGAAGGTTGTCAAGAACATCTCCTAAAGTATCTCACTACCTTGGATTCTAAGGTGCCACCTAGGATTTTCCTCATCCAACAGTGCCTCAGACTTGGATTTCACCCGACTCAACCTTGGTTTTTAACTTCGCGATTGGGCGCCTGTTCTGCGTCTGTTATGTTTTTAAACAGGCGTCTAAGACTTAGGCGCCTATATTAATTTAAAAAAAAAAAATTAGGCGCCCAACTTTTAGGCGCCTATTGAACTGACTAAATTCGTTGGAGCTTCTAAAACCAAGTCATTTCCCTCTCCACCACTTAAACAAAAACCACCTCCAATTGTACCACAACTCCTCGTCTTCACTTTATCTCCATCAAATTAGGTTTAAAATTATTTAAAATTGTTGAAGCTTGATCTCTCAAGGTAAGCTCATGTTTAATTTTACCATATCCTCTTTAATTTTCTAGATTATAATATTCTAGGGTTTTAAGTTTTTCTTGATTATTAATCTATATTGAAATTATTAGATGAGTTCTATGAATACTACGCAAGAGAAAGATTCCATTACCGAGAGTAGTTTGAATCAACCCAATAATTGGGAACAACAACAACAACAATAACAACAACAACAAATCTCACCTAATTGGTTGCAATTCACTCATTCCCCTCAACTTCAATCATCTCAATCACAACCCTTTCAATCATTTTACTTGCCTAACAATTAGGTACAACCCTCTTAACCGTTCATAGCACCCAATAATATGGGACAACCCTCTTAATTCGTCATTCCCACTCAATTCCAACATCCTTATCCATTCGTCAATCCCTCACAATCTCAATCATAAGCATCTTAATCGGTTGACTTATCTCAATCCAAAGATACTGGGGTTGTTGATGGACAAAAAGACAAAGGTAAATGTTGCTTGACTAAGAAAAATACCAATGGAGGGGTGGGGTCTCAGTTGTTGAAATGGACGGGCATTCAAAACAAAAATCTTGCGAAAGCTTGGATTCATGTCTCGGAGGATAGAATCAAAAGCAACAACCAACAACTTGATATTTTTTGGGACTCGGTTTTGGATGTATTTCATGATTTTTGTGAACATGATAGTGAACGGGTTGAGCGTACAGTGTCATCTTTGAAAAATTATTAGTCGGATATGAATCGTGTTTGCAAGGTTTATAATGCTTGTTTGAAAAATGTAATGTAAGGTCCCATAAGCGGTATGCAATAAGGAAAATTGGTAAGTAATTCAACATTCGTCATTACTAATAAATTATAAACTCTTATTACCAAAATTATGTATTTTTTTATTATCTTAATCTATTTTATAGAACGATACCGCCAAAACGATTTATGAAGCACGTGGTAAAGGCAAATGGGTGTATAAAGAAGTTTATGAAGTTTTAAGTTGGCATCAATGTAGGAAAATCTTGCAAGACCAACATTCGGACACTTCAGCTCGCAATGTGCGAATGAAGCAAACATCAAGTTCTAGCCCGAGAATGTCTACTCCCGCAACACCCGACACACCCATTAGCTCCAACAACGACTCTCCAGTACTTGTCACGGATGTGGAGATGGAATGTCCCGGCGGTATCAAAAGTGCTAAACTAAATGAAAAGAATAAAAAAATACAAAATCTTTATTAAACGCCAAAATATACTTATTAGTCGCCTTGACCGAATGGAGAAGAAGAAATAAGAGTATGTTACCGAGAGAGATAAGAAGAAATAAGAGTATATATCTGAGAGAGATAAGAAGAAGGAAGATAGAAAAGCTCGTATTATGGAGTTAAGAGAAAGGAAGACAAATGCCGTGGTGAATTTAGAAGCTCAATTTCAAGCCCAAAATGATCAAAAGGTGATGACGATGAACATGTCTACTTTAGACGACACTCAAAGGGTTTATTGGGAGGCACAACGTAATACAGTTATGGCGAGAATGTTTAAAACTAATAATAATAATGCCTAAGATGTTATAGTTGAAGAATCTTATTTTGGAAGTTTGGTTATATTTTGGTGATTCTTGTTTAAGAAGTTTGGTATATTTTGTTTAAAAACCTTATTTAAGAAGTTTTGTATATTTTATAAAATAAAATCTTGTTGAAAAAGTTTAGTTTTTTTAATTATTTTTTATTTGAATTTATATTGAAATTAAAATAAATTTCTTAAATAAATTTTATAAAAGTTCTTAGTTGAAATTACATAAAATTAAAATAAAGTTGCGTTTACATTAAAATTATATATAATTGAAAATGCTTGTTGTTTACCTTATGCTTCCACAAATGCTTAATGAGATCATTTTGAAGTGTCATATACTTATCCGAACTTGTCATCTTTCGCAATGCATCATTGTAAAGTGACTTCTTCCCGATTCAAGTCCATTAGGTTAGGGTCTAGGAAAAAATGCTCGGTCAGTACGTAAGCTTACTCTGTACCAATTGTGTTCTTCCTCGACGATCATATTATGCATAATTATACACGTTTTCATTATTTTATCAAGGTTTTTGGGTGACCAACTTCTTGCCAGACCTTTCACAATTACAAATCGAGATTGAAGGACACCAAAAACTCGTTCTACATCTTTTCGATGTGACTCTTGTTGTTTGGCAAAATATTTCTCTGCATTACCTCGGGGAAATCGTAAGGTTTGAACAAGCGTTTCCCCATTTCGGATATATACCATCCGCCAAGTAGTATCCCATGTCGTATGGTTTTCCATCGACTTCAAAGTTACAAGGTAGAGAACGACCAAGGCAAAGATCTCAAAAAAGATGTGATTGATCAAGAACATTTACGTCGTCGTTGGAACCAGACATTCCAAAAAAAATGTGCCATATCCATAAATCATGAGATGCTACCGCTTCCAAAATGATTGTTGGTATTTTTTTATTCCCCGTGTATTGACCCTCCCAAGCCGTAAGGCAATTTTCCACTCCCAATGTATACAATCCAAACTACCTAGCATGCCGGAAAATCTACGATTCTCGGCAACGTACAACAACCGTTGTATATCGTCCGGAGTTGGCAATTTCAAATACTACGCACCGAATTGCCCGGTCATCGCATTGCAAAATCTCGTAAGGGCCTCAATTGTTGTGTTCTCTGCAACCCGGGCATATTCATTACATCTATCCACCGACACTCTTGATGCAAACATACGAAATATCGCCGTAAGTTTTTGTTGAGGCGATAAACCCAAAACATTTGCACAATTTCGCTTTCGAGCAAAAAACTTGTCATAAGCAACCACCGCATTCAAAATACGATTGAAAAGTCCTCGACTCATACGGAATCTCCGACGGAAATGTTCACTTCCGTAAACATTTTTATCACGAAAGTAGTCGGGAACGAGTAGCTTATGATAAAATACACACGAGCGATTTATGGTTTTATGCCCGATAACCGAACTGACACGAGTTCCTGAAGATTATGCTTCTTCTAATTGATCAATTTCGGCTTGATTGCTCAATATCTCTATCTTAATCGCATCAATAACGTTGTCATAACTATAATTGGTTAAAGATTCATCGATATTCTCTTCCTCTTCCTCCTCGGATGAAGATTCGATCAAAACATCAAGAACCGCCTTAAAATTTATCGGATACGCCACACAATACTAATTGAAAATGGAAGAGAATATTTGAATTGGTTATGGGATAGTATGAGTCTCAATATTTGGTCTATGTATTCCCTTTACCTAATAAAGCCGTTAGAAACAAAATATAGCCGTTAGGAACAAAATATAGCCGTTTGAAAAAAAATAATTTACTCAATGCAACAGCCGCCTAAGACAGATGCATCTGATTGAATTTTCAATCAGGTGCATCTGTCTTAGGCGCCTATTGCACTGAGTATTTTTTTTTCCTGGAACAAAACTGCATGACAATACTAAACCATTATACACAAAACCATAAACCAATGACTTGAAAGACAACATTTTGAAGCAATACAATAGGCAAAAGCTGAATATAGTAGGAAGGGTATAATTCAGGCTCAACTTAAGTCCCCAAGTTAGCTTTAGCCTCATATAGTAGGAAGGGTATAATTCAGTAATACATTCGAATTAGAGTCTGAAAGGGTATAAAACCTAATCAATAAGCAAGCTATCATAGAAATCTTGAAAGGCACTAGGACCAATATCATGGGAGGCCTGCTATTCCTATCTTCCAAAATAATTCCTGAAAGAAAAGAACGACTCTGAAGAGGATAAGCAATACCAATAAGCCCACTTCTTAAGATTACAAATATTATTATACCACTCAAAAGTGAGAATCAAAAACAGCTACATAAAAGTCAATACCATTCACTAATACCATTATCTTATAGATCCTAAATTTTTTTGAGTTAGACTTAACATCATGACAATAACCATAAACCAATACCATTCACTCTAAAGATCCTCGCGTATGTCTTGATCGTCGGGGAGGAGCGGCCCCACCTTGAGATGTACTTCCCCGTGAACCCCTCCCCCTAGAAGTCCCCGCTTGAGAAGTTCCCGCTTCACCTTCATGATCTTCCCAATCGACTTCAACCCCCTGAAGCATACAAAATTATGCCACTATTAATTAAAACTACAAATCTTAATTAAATGGAAAAATATTAAATGAATGGTTCAAACAACTTACTTATCCATCTAAATAGTCATTCAATTGGGAAAGACGGTACTCTGCACGTCTCAAGTCCGGGGTCAAATGTGTAATATGACTCTGGTCATGAAGGTGTCGAGTCTCCAAATCTAAGGTCCTATCAAGTGTAAGTTTTTGCATACCCTCAGTCATGGCAAAAAATTATATCCTATTGGCACGTTTATAGTAGAGGTAATAGCAATAGAGGGAATGGTATGCCACGTAGTCCCATGTGCTGTCCCTAAATCCATAATCCATTCAAGGATTTGTGTCTCCTGAGTAAAAAAATCTTTAGTGGGAAACTTAACATGTGGAAAGGTAACTCCGGCTGTCAAAGCACCAAGGCCTGAGATGTCAATGCTGCCACACCTCGCAGTATCTGACATGAGTGTACCATGTGAGACATGCCTCAGTAGGCATCATAGTCGACATCGTGACCCACAATATAATGTTATGCTTTGATCCAACCCGTTGCTCGGAGGGAACGAACCACATCGGGACTCGGGAAGTAATGGAGTTTCTCTAGAGGGTCACGAGGCATTGCCCGATGCTCTAGTTGAGCCCAACAACGGTCCCCAAGATACCACTCGTATCCATCAAATGGGCTTTGCAAGAGTACTCTTTTACGATTGATATTACCGGCAATGATTACCTCCCGCTTTAGTGCATCCTTCATATTTCTATTGGGGTCCCATTGCATGTTATTGATTGTACGCAAATCCAGTTGTTGCCTCATCAGTGCTAGATGATGCTTCACCTTATTTTCTATAAGTTTTTGTCTTTTAGTGTGCGAGGTTGACATACTTGGTCAAAAATCATCCAACCTATTATCTATCAAGATATGATGCCCCATCTGACAATACTCGTAGCACTGATACTGCAAATATTAATTTTTTAAATAAACTTGAATAAACAAAAATTAAATAACTAAAACTATTAATTAAAAATATTATACCTCGATCAATTGGAAAAGGCCGCTGATATATTTTACCTCCTATTTCGATGCTTGGTCAAGGCAGTAGTAGAGATGTCCTAATATAGCGGAGCCAAAGTTGATTGTAGCTCACTTTTTCTCTATGAGGACAATTGGACCCAACAACTCTAGTCGAGCCCAATTCTCCGAGTTCCCAAATAAGACACCTCTAAAGTACAATAGCATAAATGATCTAAAGATTGTATTAGTATAAACGGGATCTTTGATGTTTACTGTAGTATGGTTAAGGTAAGTCCGGAGGTGAGCAAAACTAATACATCCCTTTTTATAATCTTTAGACTCCATATTGGAGAAAATTGTTAAGGCGTTACCGTATTCCGTGTATGACTCATCCAATACCATCGGCTCTCCTGTCCCGATACCTATCGCGGTATGTACCGTAAAATCTCTAGGAGTGATCCCTAGCTCTCCACAAGGTAGGTAAAATGTGTGAGTGGTTTCCCACCAACGCTCAACCATTGACACTATTACTTGGTTATCGAAGTTCCCAATTTTACAATCAGATAAACTCATCAAATTGGTAGCCTTTAATTTCTGCTTCAAGTGAGATACCTCAATAAGAATTAAACACATTTCGTAGAGATTGACTAACACTGATCAACATTTAAATCCAGCTCAAGCCTGTAACGACATTAATAAACACAAATAAGAATATTTAAACTAAATTCTACCGGAAGTAAATACTTCAAAATAAGTATAAAATCAATAATTTACTAATTTATGTTGTTTTAACTTACTGATGTAGTAGCAACTGATGTTGACAAATGACCCTTCCCATCCGATTGTATGATTCGCCGAAAGTCACGTGGTTCATAATTTTATGGGAAAGGTGGAGTAGGTTCGGTGGAGACATTGAGTTCTTCGTAAGTGATTTTCCGTTTCTTGCCCGATAAAAATTGCATTTGGGCTTTATCAGACTTGAATTCCTTCTTATCGTCGGTTCCGTCGTATTTTTCTTCCGCCGACGACATTGTCAAATCCTGCATGAAAGTTAAATACCAATTTATATAATGACTACCACAATGCTAATTTATATAAACCAAGCGAAAACTTGACAATATTAATGAATCTTGTAAGGATGTTTATAAACTTGTTTGGGATAAGAACTGTGTACCACAACACTAATTCATTGCACGGTAAGCTATAAAGAATAAGCTCAAGATGAGGGATTTTTTGGTTAAAATTGGTAAGCTGAAGAGATAATGCTACTTATTTTGTGACTCTAAAGATAAGAATATAGACCATCTCTATTTCAAATGTACATTCACCAATCTCATCTGGTCCAAGGAAATTACTAGAATGAATCAAGAATGAATCAAGCCAAAATTCAATAACATTACTCCAACAACTTCAAATACTCCAACATCTCTATCATGCATGGCTATAGAGAAATGCAAGACAATTCAAGAATTAATCAAATACTCCAACAACTTAATCAGTACCATTACTCCAATAACTTAATCCTAACATAATATATCAGTAAATTCAGGAAAATCAATCCTAAATTCAACATATCAAGGGAGGCTTGATTCAACAAATTCAAGCATAAATTCCACCAACTATAATCCTCTAAATTCAACAACTATAATCCAGCAACTATAATACCATAAATTCATCAACTATAATCGAACAACTAATACCCTAAATTCCACCATGCAATCAGCTCACAATGCCCTAAATTACAATACTTACCTAAATGAGAGAGAGAGAGAGAGAGAGAGAGAGACCTGAAGAGAGATACCTGAAGACAAATGAGGCTTAATTTGATTGATTAAAATCTTACGAAGCTCGACCCCAAACTCTGTAAACTCTTTCTCCCTTTTGATTTGGTTTAATTTGAGAAAAGAGAAGACATATTCATCTTAAGGTTTCAGACTATCAAGCGCCTTAGACTTGGGCGCCTAATTTTAACAAAAAATAAGTTGGGCGCCTAAGACTTGTAATGAACTGTTTTCTAGTAGGTCAAAAACACGTCTTACACCAGTGTTAAGAACAGATATTATGCAAGTACGAGAGTAAATGACACAGTATCTAGCGTGGAAAACCTTTCAATAGGTTAACAACCACGACCTCTAGTGAGGATTTTGAAAAGAGAGAGAGAGTGTTGTATTACGATCGACTAGTTATTACCGAGAGAGAGTGGAGTGATTACAAAAAATGCAAGTATAATTTTCTCTCAGTATGTCATGCGTAAGAACTAGCCTTTTTCTCCTCCTAGACCCTTCCTCCAGGTAGCTACTTATAGGTCTTATAATACGACCGTTGGGTACATTTAATGATGAACGTTATGGTCGTCTGAACTTGATAAGCTTTGATGAGATTTCCTGTAACGTCTTGATATTTGATATTTGCTGATCTGTAACGGCCTTCTTAATTGCACTTCAGACCGTTTGGAGATACGATCTCTTGTGGAGTTCGCATGTATGCGAGCTATTTGATGAATAGAGAAGTATCTTCTGCAGTGTGAGTTTAGAAAATGTTTCAAAGTCTCCAAACTGTTCTTAGGTCTTGGGTTGTTGTTGATCTGAGCTATATCAGTTCGGATACCGTACTGAGTACGGGGTTTAGAAATAAGTCCATTACATATGCCCCTCTCAGCCAATAGCAGGAAGTACATGTGTTGTGAGTGCTGTTGGGTGAGAAGTTTTTCTGTCGTCATAAATGCTTCATTGAATGGTTCTATGAATCTGGAAAAAAAATGACTTTGACTGTTGGGCTTTTGAAAAGTCGGCTTGAGGCGCGCGCTGCAGTTTGAATTTTGTGGGAAGTTGCAATGTGCATTGAATGCTTCTGATATAAAAATGCTAACGTGGCGTGTCACTGTTCATCCTTCTTCTCCTGTCAGTCGTCTGTACTGTTTGGAAAAGGACTGATGGTGAGAACTCGTCGTCAAGCCAAAGAGATTAAGGTGCAAAATAAGATGAATATTTTGCAAGAAAGATATTTTGGTAAGCAGTCGCTCTCTCTGCCTACTCCTATTCCTATTCCTCCGACCTTCCATGGTATGACGTGGGATGAAATGGTGGAGACGGAGGAAGATTATGATAACATGTGGCGCTTCCACCATGTCGCTGTGCTGGCAAGTGACCGTCTGCCCTGTCTTCGGATGTTGGCCGAAGATGCCGTGGAAGCGGAAGATGAGAAGGCTGGGGTGGGGTGACTCCTGGAAAGTACTGCCGATACCCCGCTGAAGATTGGGTAGTATAAACGGTGGAGGTGCGTCCTCTTTGTCACCTGCGGAGGCGATGGGGATACGGAGGCAGTTGTATAGGATTCACTGCCTTGTCTGCTCCTGTACTCCACTGTTGTGCTGGATGATATGGGGTAGCACAAAAACTTCGGTTTAAGTGTTGCACTGTTGTCTTCTAAAGAACACAATAGATCGTCTTGTAATAGAGCGAACAGTCTGTAAAAATGTTCTGTTGCAATTGAAATTCCGAACTGAATGAAAACTTCTTTTTTGCTAACTTTTTTTCTATCTTGTCTGCTGAAGTATATTTTTTACTGTATCCGAACTGTTTGTATGAAATGAACTTGTCGTCGGTAATATTTCTTTTATACTCTTCGAACTAGTCCCTTGTAGAGTAGGTCGCTAGTACATAGTTTGTATTCTTCGGAGTCAGAGAATATCCTTGAGGATATAAACATCTGAATTGTAGAATCGTTGTTGGTGCCGAGCTGTATACGTGCTCCTTGTGCAGCTTTTATTGTTGCCGTATCTGTTTGAAAAGTTATTACGCATAATAATCTCTTCGTGCTATATACCCGTTCTGTTGGAATGGTATCTCCATAGTTGTCAGGAGCGGTTGTGATCCTGATGAGATCTCGGATGCAATGGGTGAAGTATGATAGAGGATGTAGAACTGTCTTGTTGCTGAACCATACGAAGTGATAGTTCGGTAGATGATGCCTGAAAAATGGATTGTAGAGGACGAGAGTATTGTTGAAGAACAGTCTTTGTAAATTATAGGGTCGGATTCTCGACCATAATAAAATGATTTCTTTGATATTCTCTTGTCCCGAATTGATCGGATGCAATATTGTTGCATGATTTTCTGCTGATTTTCTGCTTGCGTAGATCCATAATAGGATGAGTGACAGCTGTGATAACTGTATTAGGGTTTTAACACAAGCTATATATAATGGGGCACGGTCGTGTGGCTGCAGACTTTGTTGTTGTACGTGAATAACTGTACTACTGCTGATTTTCTTGGGCAATGAACCTTGCTTAAAATAATGGTAGATAGGCAGGTAGACGAGGCGATTATTGAGCCAAGGGTCAGGCGTGATAACAGAGCACGTAACCCCAAACATAATGATGAGGGCAAACAAAAAGACGTGCCTGCTACGATGAAGATTTGTTTACAGAGGGGTGGTAATAAAACCGCCTCTCTTCCTCCCACAATACTCATTTGTTTGCAGAGAAAGAGAGGGATATTTCTAGAGAGAGAAAGTCTTGTAACTTTGAACGTGGTCCGCCATTGCCATCTGAGTTGCCCCGGATAAACAAAGTTCTGTCGTTTGGAGTGAGAGTATCTGCTGGCGTTGCAGACTGTTGCTCTTCGAGTACAGGTTAGTACTATTTTCTTTGATTCTTTGAGTGGCTTGATATAGTTCAACTGTGATAGTAGTAGTTTTGAACTGTGTTGTCTCGTCTGGGGGAGGAGCCCTGAGGTTTAAAACATTCTGAAAAAGGCTCATGCTGTTGTATTTATTTTTAGATGCGTTCTTAAAATATTAAGACCAGTAGTAAAATAGTGATGTCTGCCGAGACTATGGAGTCTTGGTCGTCGAAGACATCTTCCTATGATAGGACCGTAGACGATGCAGAGGTTAGAGATGTCCCTGCTATAGATGTGTCTGCCACTGAGATGGGGACTGGGGAATTCTTTTGTTGTCCCGAACCTGGTAATGAAGTCAAGTGCTTCTCTAAGTATAGACGATGCTTAGATGGGAGTTGGGGGCGTTACCTCAGTCATGGAAGTAAATGGTTTAGAACCATTGTGAGGGATAATGGTGATATAGAGCATTATGAGGTGCCCTCCTTGAAGAAGTGGAAAAAGGGGAAGGGTATAGGAAAAGACGTAGAAGTCTCATACTATAACGGGACTGGTGAAGAGGTCGTGGAAGAGGGGTTCCTCTGTTACCTCGGCCAGTTCGAATACCGCTTGAGAGTTCCCCTGACTTTTTTCTAGAAGGGGGTGATGAATTTGTTGCATTGCTGCCCTGCTCAATTAAATAGCAATGTGTACGAGATGATGACGGTCTGCAAAGTTCTCAACCACAAATGGCGAACTGGTGATATTGACAAACAGTTTGTTGTTGAAGATGTCTTGAAATTTTATAAATTCATGTATCTGAAACCTTCCCGCAGTGGATATCTGTATAGTGATTCGACAAGGTCGAAATTCTTTGATTTTGAATCGTCGGGGAGACCCTGGCGCGACCATCTTGTGATGGTAAGGGGTGATTATATGCAAGTGGCCGGGGAACCAGCGCTCGAGCTGATTCACAGGAATTTTTGTGAGAGTAAGTGTTTTCTTACTGCTTCGGCTTTATTATAATTTGTGATGAACTTCTAACATCACTCCTTGTTGATCATTGCAGAGCTTGAACCGAAGTGTATTGTTGATACGTCAAGTCTATTTGACATTGTAGGTCGAGAAGGAACCGAGCTAAATCAAGTACTTGGTGAGCTAAGCATCCGTCGGGAGAAGAGGCTGAATTCCACAGTGGCTAAAATACAGCTGGGTCACCAAAACAGAGCTATGGCCACTCCAAGCTATCTTTCTGACAATGCTTTGAAGCGGGGAAGGAAAGGCTCTAAAACCTTGGCTGAGATTGTTACTCCTGAGCCACCGGCCCCTATTACAAAAGATGTGGTCGACCTTTCTGGGCGTGATGCTCCGCTTTTAAAGAATCAAAAGCAATCTGTGGTTGTAGAGCTGATCTCATTTCATAAGGTAGATGTGAAGGCCGTTGCGAAAGAATTTGCCGACCTGATGAGGCGTGATCCTAGCCTTCTGAGTGTGAAGATTCAGTCGAGCATCTCGCATGTGTGTATGGATGATTTTTTGTACCTTTTTTCTTTGAAAATAATGCTATCTAAAATTTTATACTGTCCTTTTTATGGTGCAGTTGGCTGCTTCTTATCAGGGAGTGTTTGAAGTGCTGATGTCGGCTCATTCTGAGCATGCTGCGGCTGAGGCGGAAACTGCGGCTTTGATTCGGCAGTTAAAAGATCAAAACGTACAGCTTGAGAAGGAGAAAATTCAGCTCAAGGGGGAGAAGCTTCTGGAGAAAGAACAACTCGAGGTTGCTCTTGCTAAACAGAGAGCCAAACTGATAGAAGCAGGTCAGCAGTCTGTTGCTAAAGTGGTGGAAGGTCGGAACCATCTAGTTAATGGATGCTACCACTGGGGTTTGTCTGCCGAGGAAGTAGAGCTGTCAATTGCTGGTGGTTATGAAAAGGTCAATCCCTTCAGAGATGACGCATCCCCAGCTGCTGATCCAACCGTTATTCCTGAGAAAAGTCCTGTCCCTCCTTCGACTGATTCATCGAACTTGGAGGTAGCTTGAAGTTTAATCTTTGATTTTGTACTCTGTTGTAGTTCGCTTGGTTGGAAATCTTGTCTTTGTATTGATAATACTACTGTTCTGTTGATTTGAGAGTTTGAATAGTTCGCTGGTGTTGTTTGATCTTGACTTGTATGTTGTGCTTGTAGGATATAGTTCGGTTGAGAGGATGAGTGAGCGAGTTGGAGAAGTCCCTGAGTCGAGCGAGGGATAACATCACTTGTACCCAACAGGTACAGAATAAACTTGAATATGAGAGACGTCTTCATAAATCAAATTATGATAAAACCTTTGGTGAGCTAGTCGAGCTCCAATGTAGGTATGGGAAAATAAAAACGGAGAGAGATGAGGTTTTGCAAAAAGAGTACACTAGGTATCTTGAATTTCGTAAAACTGTGAGAAATACTCCATTTGCCCATGAGAGTTGTAAGTTTAGGTGCCAAGAATTACTATCCGTCTTGACACTGTATTTGGAGGCTGAAGTAGATAGTGAGCGTGGCTTGAAAGTGGCCTATTTAGAGCTTTTAACTGAGAGGGGTATAGTGACCGACCCACCTCGAGTAAAATTCTTGGCACAAGAAGCTCGTATTCGCCATAGTGTAGAAGCCCACAGATGTTCAGCTCGGGCTGGCATGTCTGTGATATGGGGTGATGTAGGTCCTTTGCCTGATGATCTTGGCTTTTATAGGGCCGGAGATCGATGAGGATCCTTTTCATCAATTTGAGAAAGGATGATAGGAAAGTGCAATCACTGCAAACAGATGCTAGTAGGGTTCAATTGTGATTGAAACAACGAATTCGAGCTTTTGTAATATATATTGTAGAATGATGTAGCTTTCTTGTATTGATGTATGCATGCTCGTTTATAATCTGTATTTGTAGGAGTTAGCTGATAAGCAGAACGAAATGTCTGCTTTGTCCACCTCGTTTAATAAATCGAATGAAGAATTGTGAAAGTGTTTGTTGGCTGCAGAGGAGACTACGATCTTGAATTCCAAACTCGAATCAAATTTACTTGATTTACAGGATTGGCTAAATGCTGTGATAATAGAACTGTCTCAGAGAGATGTTGATATAGTTACTGCTAAAGAAAGTGTTGAACCATATAAGGCTGCATTGAAGAAGAAGAGGCTCGACGTTATGACTGGTAATCAGAAAGTGCTGGATTTGAATAGTATCATTTCGCAACAAAAAATTAATCTTATGAGTCTTCGCAGTTCGATGTCAGAGGATGCAGATCTTGTAAAGAAACAAGATGGTGAACTTCATTATCTGAGAGGTCATATAGATATACTGATGCGTGACTTGCATGCTGCCCGAGCTTCTTGTCAGATGAAAAGTGATAGAGCTCGTGCCCAAGACAACATGCATAAAAAGAAGGAACTCAATTTTGATGAGGCCCTCAACAAGTGTCATATACAGATATCCGAGGTAGAACATGAGAAACAATCCTTGGAGTTGTTACGTCTGGAAGATGACTTTCGATATACCGAATTAGATCGGAAACACCGTGAGTTGCAGGAGTCGGTAGTGGACGAGAGTTTGGAAGAGCCGGATGATAGTGTGGAGTGTCAGAAATTATCCGAGAAGCTACGATTTATGAAGGACAAACTCTACCGTACTGTAGTCGTTACTGATGAGTTTAAGGGTTCTCTGTTGAAGGAGAAAGAGTTCCTTATAGCGCGATGTAAACATCTTGATGAGGAGCTAATGAAGGTAAAATCCGGACTATCCGAAATTCTGTTGCTTCCTGCGGATGAAGCCTCATTACGAGCGTTTGAAGTTTTGTGCTCTGACGTGAAGAAAGTGCAAGATGGTCATGAAACTGTAAAACAGCAAGGCGTGGAGTATGATCTGCAAGCTATGCGTTTAACCTTTCTGGATTCTGTGATGGTGAGAGTGGCGGGAATAATGGATCTCCCGTCAGCTGAAAATGTCGTTAATATGCTCTTCCCAACCTTGCTTCCTGGGGAAAGTTCTACTTTGGGGAGCCCAAAGCGTGACAAATAGAAGGGTCGTTGTAACGTATGCTTGACCTGTATAAAATGATATGTTGAGACAGTTTACACGAATTGGGTTATCCAATAAGTATCATTCAGAGTTATATGTTTAAATTGTATTTGCAAGTGTGCTAGTGATAGGTCGAATTTAAGTGTAAATTGACGACCGCACTGATAAAATGCAATAGCTGTATTACAAGTCTCTTGGGAGAGCATGTGTACTCTACGAGCTATATGTTGGTCTCAAGGAGACGAAATTGTATTTGAGATAGCTGGACACAGGTCTCTTGGGAGAGCAAATGTGCTTCATGAGCTATTTGGCGGTCCCAATTACAGGTCGAATTGAGCGTATCAATAAACGACCTTAATGAGATGAAATTGTATTTGAGATAGCTGGACACAGGTCTCTTGAGAGAGCAAATGTGTTTCATAAGCTATGTGGCGGTCTCAATTACAGGTCGAATTGAGCGTATCAATAAATGACCTTAATGAGACGAAATTGTATTTGAGATAGCTGGACACAGGTCTCTTGGGAGAGCAAATGTGCTTCATGAGCTATGTGGTGGTCCCAATTACAGGACGAATTGAGCGTATCAATAAGAGACCTTAATGAGACGAAATTGTATTTGAGATAGCTGGACACAGGTCTCTTGAGAGAGAAAATATGTTTCATGAGCTATGTGGCAGTCTCAATTACAGGTTGAATTGAGCGTATCAATAAATGACCTTAATGAGATGAAATTGTATTAGAGATAGCTAGACACAGGTCTCTTGGGAGAGCAAATGTGTTTCATGAGCTATGAGACGGTCCCAATTACAGGTCGAATTGGGCGTATCAATAAGCAACCTTAATGAGACGAAATTGTATTTGATAATTGAGGTCGGGTTGAGCAACCTTGAACGGACTTGCAATATGTATGCAGAAGGAATTCTTTATTGAATAAATTTGAATCAACAGTCTCGTACATCAACTTTATCTCTGATACAACTTCAGTCTTCGGGTATTCCATGGATTAGGTATTGGGATTTCGTGGTGATCACTGAGTTCGTAAGATCCTAAGCCATTTGTTCCAGTGACGATAAAAGGCCCTTCCCAATTATCAGCTAATTTTCTGGCATTGGGTGCCTTGCAATGTTATGGTATTTCTCTGAGAACGAGGTCATTGATTGCGAACTCTCTATGTCGAACTCTTTTGTTGTACGTTTTGGCTAAAGCCAACTGATACCGATCCAAATTGGCTATAGCTTGGTCGCGTGTCTCCTCGATCCAGTTCAAATTACATGCTAATTGGAACTCATTCTCTTCATCTGTCATTATATGATCATGGATTGGATGGTGATATTGAGTGGGAATGATGGCTTCAGTCCCGTAGGCCAATAGAAATGGAGTACAGCCTGTTGCCGTTCTTGGAGTAGTTCGGTAGGCCCAAAGTACATGTGGTAGCTCGTTCACCCAATTACCCTTCTTGTCGTCAAGTCATTTTTTGATTCCATCCACTATTGTTCGATTTGTAATCTCTGCTTGGCCGTTCCCTTATGGATAATATGGCTTGGATGGAGAATGGATGATTTTGTGCTCATTGAGGAATGCCACAATTTTAAATCCAGCGAACTGGGGTCCGTTATCAATCCTGATGAGGTGTAGTCTGCCGAATTGAATGATGATGTCCTCCCAGATGAAGTGAATAACTTCTTCTTCGCGCGTTCTGCATAGTGGCACTGCTTCTACCCATTTGGTAAAGTAGTCTGTAGCAACCAAAAAATGTTTTCTTCTGCCTGGTGTTGTAGGAAATTCTCCCACAAGGTCGAGAGCCCACCGTCTGAATGGCCAAGTAACCTGACTAAGATGGAGTTCGAGTGCTGGAGCTTGTATCTTTAGTCCATGTCGCTGACAAGCGTCACATTTCCGAGCATATTCGATGGCTTGCTTCCTCATGTTAGGCCAAAACATTCCTTGAGTAATAGCTCTGTTTGCAAGAGAACGACCTGATGTATGGGATCCACATGTGCCTTCATGTAGGTCGTGTAAGAATTGATGCGCTTCTTTCTCGGATAAACATAAGAGATACGGACCCGTGACTGAGATTTTGTACAAAAGGTTGTCTTGGACAGCATATCTTGGAGCATTGTCAATTATTTTCTTTCGTTCGGCAGCATCTTCTGGGAGTGGTCCGTCGAACTTGTTGTCACGTCCTATCTAGGTGATGAAAGGTTGTTGCCAATCATCTTCGACCTCCTCGCTGCCCCTAGTATTGATGGTATTGGTCGTGACGACATTAATATTGATATTAGAAATAACGTCAATCTTTATATAACGTTTTTCTGAACCGAGGATGCGTAGGCGAGTGCATCTGAATGCCTGTTTTCCCCTCTTGGGAAATGCTCGATAGAAATAGTCCTGAACTTGCTCATTCGTTCGGCAGCTGCTGCGGCATAGTCAACCATTTTCCCATTGGTGTGGTATACGCCTGCATAGTGATTGACTATTAGTAAAGAATCTGTGTAAATAGAGAGTTCTGCTACACCCAATGTAAGTACCATGTCTAAACCGTGGATCAATGCATCATACTCGGCCTCATTATTGGTTACTTCAAAATCAAGTCGTATTGATTTTCTAAACGATCATGTGAGGGTGTAATGAGAACCATTCCGATTCCTGATCCTGACGGCCCGACGGAACCGTCGGTAAAAAGTCGCCAACCCTTCTTAGAAATCCATTACGATTTATCTTCGGGCTGTTCGGGAGGAGGTTCTTCTGGTTGGTCGAGAATATCTGATTCCCAATCTGGGTCGTCCACTGGGAAATCTGCTAGGAAATCCGCTACAGCTTGACCCTTTGCTGAATGCCGAGGCTCAAAATGAATATCGTGTTCACCCAGTGCGACTGACCACTGTTGAATACGTCGTGTCTTTTCTCGTTTAGTCAAAATCTCTCTGATTGGATAATTCGTTAGAACGCGAATTGTGTGAGCCTGAAAATATTGTTTGAGCTTCTGAGATGTATAAACGAGAGCTAGAAGAAGCTTCTCGATCTTGATGTACCTCGTCTCTGTTGGAGTCAAAGTTTTACTGATGAAGTACACAGGTTTCTCGATTTTTTTCATCCGTGCGGAGGAGGACGGAGCTGAGAGAGGTGTCCGTGACAGCTAAATATATCGCTAGCACTTCCCCTTCTGTCGGCGTACTCATTACTGGAGGGGTACCCAGATATTGTTTTAGATCGAGAAAAGCTTTCTCACATTTGTTCCTTGTCGCAATAGTTCGAACAATGGTCGACATCTATCTGAAGGTTTTGATACTAACCGATTGAGCGCTGCGATATTCCCGGCTAGCTTCTGAACATCTTTCTTTGTCTTCGGTGAAGGCATAGCCAGGTGTGCGCATATTCTGGATGGGTCTGCTTCAATCCCGCGCTTACTGATTAGATGGCCCAAAAACTTTCCAGACTGTACCCCGAATTGACATTTATCAGGGTTCAGACGCATCTCATAAGTTCGTAAAATCTCAAAGGTTGTTTTCAAATCTGCGAGATGGTCCTCTCTTTTGAGACTTTTACAAAGCATATCATCGATATAAACTTCTATTGTCTTTCCGAGATGGTCTTTGAACATGTCTGCCATTAATCTCTAATAAGTTGCTCCTGCGTTCTTCAAACCGAAAGGCATGACCTTATAACAGTATAGGCCGTGCTCAGTGTTAAAAGCAGTCTTATCTTGATCGCCTGGAAAAAGCGGTATCTGATTATAACCTGACGCAGCGTCCATCATGGATAGGAGTTCGTTCCCTGCTGTGGAATTGAGCAGATTGCGGATTATTGGCAATGGGAAACTGTCCTTTGGTGTATGACGGTTAAGGTCTGCGAAATCTAGACAAACTCGGATTTTACCGTTCTTCTTAGGTACTGCGACAATGTTAGATATCCAATCGGGATAGCCAACTTTCCTGATGAAACCGACTTCAATCAACTTGTCGATCTTCTTGCTGACTTCTTCGGTAATCTTGGCGCTAGAGTTTGCTGCATCTGTTTTACAGGTTCTTCTTTTTCTTTCAACTCTAGCTTGTGACATGCTATGGCTGGATTGATTCCTGGCATCTCATGAAAAGTCCATGCGAAGACATCACTATTATGTGTGAGGAATTGAATCAGTTTCGAACGTTCATCCGAACTCAGTAAAGTTCCAATATTAGTGTCTCTTTTGCTGCCATTGATTTTAACATATTTTGTAGGCTCGATGCTTGGCAGCTGAGGTTCTGATGATCCGGCCTGCTGTGATTGCTATATAGCCGGGGTTGTGACTGGTACTGTGATGGCTGGTACCGCAGTTGCTGTTATCGCGGCTGGGTCAGCTTCTGTATAAACAGTATTATTGCAGGCACAAGCCAACTTCTGGTTACCCTTGATTTCATAAATCCCTCTCTTCCAGTCGAATCTCAGAGTCTGATGATAGGTGGAGGGAATAGCTTTCATGTTGTGCAACCAAGGTTTCCTCATGATGCCCAAGTAACTTGACTTGGCATTGATAATGTAGAAGACTACATCAAGTGTAACTGGCCCGGCTGTGATAGGTAGTGTGATTTTGCCTACTCGTTCTTCCTTAGAACCGCTGAATCCGGAGACATTGATTTCACTCGGCTCGACCTTGTGTGCCAAGACCATCTGGTCAATTGTACTTTGGAATAATAGTTCGATACTGCTCCCTGTATCGATCATCATAGTATGAAGGACTGTGTTCTTCATCTTGAGCATGACGACGAGAGCGTTATGATGTGGGAAAGTGACGCGCCGAACGTCGCAATCTCCAAAAGATATTTCAGCTCGTCTGTTGCTGGATTTTGGAAGTAAACGAGCTTCTTTCTCTCCTATTGATAGGTCATGACATTCTGCTACACGTCGGCGTTTGACTCTGTTGGACGTGTTGATGATATGGGTCTCAATGAAATATAAATGCTTTTCTTCATTTACCTCACTGATCTGTACAATTGCGCCCTCATTTCTATAACTTCCATTATGGTAACTCTCGACAACGATGATGTATTCGAGCAAACGACCTTTTGAAAATATATCGAGAAGTAGGTACTTAAGTGAGAAACATCTTTCCGTGTCATGATGTTGGATTTGATGATGGACGCAATATGGTTTGCCTTCAATTGGTGTGAGATCCCTGGGAGTTCGGAAAAGATCGTCTTGCTGAATCAGAATATAGAGACTGGCCATAGTTGCGTTCAGCTTTGGCATGGGTTGTGCTGGCCTCTTCTTTCCTTGGCGAGTTCGATCGTCACTGGTTTTGAAGCGCTTCTTATCTCCCCCTTGACTTTTACTGCTCTCGTGAGTGCGCTCGTCGGGGTGATTTTTGTTGGAGAGGCTGGAGCTCTGAGGTTTTGGCTTTTCCACGGTCAACCTCTCAAGGTCAATGAATCGGTTGACTTTCTCGAGCATATCCTCTAATGATGGTGGTTTGTTGAGGATGAGATATTCCTTGGCTCGACTTTCCATGAGCAACGAGTTGGTAAAGGCCGAAACGACAATCTTTTGGTCAAGATTATCTATCTTCCGGGCTAGAATCAAGAATTTTCTTGTAAATGCCTTCAGTCGTTCGCCTTGGGCATGCTTGAGGCCGAATAAAGAGTAAAGTGTTTCTTCCTTCTCCTTATTGTGCAAATAGTTCTTGACGAACAGTTAGCGGAGTTGATCGAACGTCAGGATGGAACCTTCGTCAAGGGAGTGAAACCATCTTAGAGGCTCGCCTTTCAGACTGGTCAGAAAGAGGCGGCAGAGGATGTGGTTTGACATAGAATGCAATCCCAACGAATCTTAGAACTCCTGTACGTGCTCCACAGGATCTCCTCCCTTGTACTTCTAAATTTTTGGTGTATGAAAGCCGGCGGGCACTTCTTCGTCAAGTAAAGTCTGTGCAATTGGGCTCTTCTAAATTTTAGTCTAGCTTTTCTTCCCGTCTAGAATCTGAGCGTCAAGAAGTTCTTTAATGCGGTTATCTACCTGTTCTGGGGTAAGATGTAGGCGAGATGTGATTGCTCGTCGTGCGGCTTGTACTCCTTGTGGGTCGTGTTCTCCCATTGTTTCGTCTAAACGGTCCATCACCGAAACGCGTGGTAGGTGAAGGGTGTCTTCATGTTTCTCTTCCTGTCGTAGGTCATCGACTGATCGGGCTGGTAATTGTGAGCGGGGGTCACCTGTATGCCGAACTGAAGGAGCCACCGCCCCTTTGTCCTTATTTCCCAATCTATGCAGGACTGAGACTCGCCATCCAGCAGGTTGTGGTCTTTGGCCGGCTGGTTGTTGATCTAGAAGAGCTTTTATTACGTTCTGCATGCTTGCGACCTGCTTCTCCAGTTGTAGTCGTTTTTCTTGTTCTTGATGCATGGCAGTTCGTAAATTCGTCACCTCCCAGCAGCGCCAGGAACGTCGTTTTCTGGGTTCGTCATTCGTCAATTTTTTTGGAAGTCGGCTTCTGGAAAAGAGAACGCGGAGTATGATCGTGGATTCCCACAGACGGCGCTAAATGCAATGACCTATTTTCTAGTAGGTCAAAAACACGTCTTACACCAGTGTTAAGAACAAATATTATGCAAGTACGAAAGTAAATGACACAGTATCTAGCGTGGAAAACCTTTCAATAGGTTAAAAACCACGACCTCTAGTGAGGATTTTGAAAAGTGAGAGAGTGTTGTATTGCGATCGACTAGTTATTACAGAGAGAGAGTGGAGTGATTACAGAAAATGCAAGTATAATCTTCTCTCAGTATGTCATGCGTAAGAACTAGCTTTTTTCTCCTCCTAGACCCCTCCTCCAGGTAGCTACTTATAGGTCTTATAATACGACCGCTGGGTACATTTAATGATGAACGTTATGGTCGTCTGAACTTGGTGAGCTTTGATGAGATTTCTTGTAACGTCTTGATATTTGATATTTGCTGATCTGTAACGGCCTTCTTAATTGCACTTTAGACCGTTTGGAGAAGATACGATCTCTTGTGGAGTTCGCATGTATGCGAGCTATTTGATGAATAGAGGAGTATCTTCTGCAGTGTGAGTTTAGAAAATGCTTCAAAGTCTCTGAACTGTTCTTAGGTCTTGGGTTGTTGTTGATCCGAGCTATATCAGTTCGGATACCGTACTGAGTACGGGGTTTAGAAATAAGTCCATTACAAGACTTAGACGTCTGTTTATTTATTCAAATAGACGCCCAAGTGTTATGCGCCTATTGGAATTATCTTAAAATTCAAGTCAGGTACTGTTGGAGGAAATAGAGCCTCACTGACTTGGATTTGGTTTTTTAGGAGGTATTTTGGTGTAGGCACTTTAGGAGATGCTCTAATACTTTTCATAAGAGCATCTCCAACAAAAATGGGTGTAGGATATCTACTGAGTGTGAGTTACCCATACCACCTTAAACTCCAACAACACAAAATAAAGTGTCAGAGTTTCAAATAAAATTTTGCCACCTCATAAGAGATAAAATGTTTTAAAAATAAGTAAAACTAGGTGCCTACACCAAAGATGCCAAAAATTTTAGGATAAAAAGTGATATTTTTTAACCGAAAGTAAAGTACACATTATTTTACATTGTGTGTGAATTGTATTTTATCTTTATTTTTTTGGCGAGGGGCGGGGAATCCTCATCCCCACTCGCCTGTTGAAGGTTATTTAAGAGGTGAGTGTAAGGATTCCCACTCTGTTGGAGATGCTCTAACTGTTGTACTTCTAGAGTTTTGGACACTTATGCATTTGGTTTTAGACCCAATGTGGGCATATCCAATCTATCCTGGCCCAAATGTCCCCCTATTAAATTGGAAGGTTTGGCCTACACAGAGTCCCATGATCTTACATTTTTTTAGAGACATACATTGAATTCGAATGCCTCACAATATTATTATTCTTTTAATTTTAAGATCGTTTCGAGTTCTAGGACTATTAATCGTATTTGATTACAAATATTAGTGATTGGAATCATTCCTAGTGATCTAGACAACTGCTGACTATTGGATTGGCTAAGTTGTCCTCTCATACATGAATATAATAGTTAAGTTAGGATATGTCTGAATCACAGGAAGTGTATGTAATCACAAATATTTCTGGTGTACCAAGCAAAGCCTCATATAATAATTGGTCGGCAATTTTAGTTACTATAAACCCTTGGGATACTCTTAAGATGTTTTATGAGAATGTTCCTCGACGTAGCCTCTTAATATTACTTAATGCCAGCTTTAGACTCCAAGAGGTGGTTGAGAAGGTAAGTAAGAATGATACGGGTTTAATTCAAATGTCATCCCCAAAGGAGCAAAAGAAACAAAAAGCTTACTGTGAGTACACAATACTTGATGTTGATTAACCAAAGTGGGTGTTAAAGTTTAGGGTTTGAGTGTAAGTATCGAAGCAGTCTATCTCTTTGTAAAGAGTGGTTGAACTCTTCACATCTCAAATATATTTCATGTGGGACATATATAAACAAAGTATTTGAGGAGGACCCCCTTCCTTTTGGCATTAGAACTTCAGATTGAGACATGGAGATCTCTTTAATGGATTTTGTCCAACTTCGTAGTCAACACGAATCTAGCGAATGCTGTTCGAACCATTGTGAGTCCAGGTGAGTTATCTGAGGATGAGGAGGTATGTTTTGTTTTCGAGATGATCATAATGATTTGATTAAGTTTTTACACAAATATAACCCTAGTACTTCCAATATCTCGAAGGCTCAGTTTGGTTCTAGGCAAACTGGATGCAAATGCAAGTTCAATGCATTTGTTAATGCATTGCAATGCAGGAAAAGTAACATTTTGCAATTGCATTTCAACCATTTACCTGGAATTTAATTCCATTGCATTTACACACCACTTGCATTACAAAACATTAGTTGCAATGCAAGACACATGAATTACATTTACAATGTGTTGCAAGTAATGTAATGCAACTTGTTAACATGTGTTTGGTTTACTTTAACACAAGTGAAGTAGAAACAAATGTTCGTGTTTGGTTAGGGGCATTGTACGCAAATGAAAGTTAATTATTTTAAATAAAACATTTATTTTTCATTGATTAACATAATCAACTACATTATTATCACTAACAATGTCCAACTGAAAAATAAATAAAATAAAAATCTAAATGATCAACTTGATCAATTATTTTCACTAATATGTGACTAAACCACCCTAAGCCTTTATCTAAATATCTTTAATACTCTCCCTCAATTTATCTAGGCGTGTTTTTTGATCTATAACATTATCTATAAGGAAAAATTGTGTCTCAGTGGGAGAGTTCATTATCTTGTACCATGCACCTCGTAAATAGGCGTCACTATATCCTTCCGCCTTCATAATTTCTTCACGCAGGGTTGTAAAAAAATTTCCGTGATCAATTGAGGCGTGAAGCCCGCTGAGAGTACCCGAAAGACCTTCAAGTAGTTCCTCCAACTTATATGTCTTCTTTACCTTAGTTCCATGTTGGCATTTTTCCAATGGAGGAGCAGGAGCCGATCTTTTCCTAGTAGAATCGGTTAGGGGGACGCTTGGGTTATCTTCTATATCTTCAAGGTGCTCATCTTCATCCACTAGAAATATTTGCGACCGCAACTTACCGGCAAACCTAAGTTCGCAAGGATTGATTTTCAAAAGCTTGAAACTTATGATTCCTCTTCAAACAAAACCTAATACGATCTTTTAAGCTACAATGCAGCAAATACTCCAAAACACAAACTCGTCCCGTGCACACATAACAACCAAATTAAACCACTAGAAATGAAATAACAGTTATAACAACCAAACACTCTAAAATTAAACTTCAAACTCTAATCAAATTGCATAGTTGTATTTCCAAGACTTCAAACTCATCGAAACCTTAATTATCAGCATTGCTCAACTTAGATAAATCAATTACACCAGTAGAGAACGAATCGAGTAACAAAAAAATAGTAAGGAAGGATTGAAACCAAAGGAAATCGAGCAAAGATCACCATTAATATCAAAAAATTAACCTAAATCGATCGAAAAACTTACTCGTTGTTAGAGCATCTGCAAGATTTTCTCGAGCGATCGAAAGAGAGAAAAATAGATTCTTTTTTTTTTTACTATGGAGCGAAATGAGGTGTGAGCGGGTGTACAACTACGACTACAACGAACCCGACTTGCGTGAGGGTTTAGGAGAACCAAGAGTTTGGTTTTAAAAGAGTCTTATTTTGTTTTTTGATCATGGCATTTTTTTGGCGGGAAGAGAGATTTTTTTGGTGGGAAGAAAGAGTCCTCGATGTGAGTCTTGTTGCAGAGATTTTTGGCTGTAACAGAAAAAGAAAAGGAGTCCATTTTACACCAAATGCAAATTCCCTGCTTTTGCATTGAATAATTAACATTGAAACAAACAGTTGCAAACTGCTTATATTTGCTTTACGAAAATGAACCAAACACATGTAAGTGGTCAAGCTTGTAGTTGACTTGCATTTGCAACGACCCAAACACCTACAACTTATTCCCCTTGAATTTAAGTTGAACCAAACACCTACAATCGGTTGAAAATGCAAACTAGTGCATTTGCATCTAGTTTGCCTCAAACCAAACTGAGCCGAATACAAATTAACTCTTATCACAAGGACATTGGAAGATACATTATGGTTGTTTTTGCTAAAGTTTGACAGTCATAACGGTGACAAAAGGCAATTGTGGTGACCATTATGCAATTACAATGTGTTCCCCAAACTTTAGGCTCAGTTTGGTTCGAGGCAAACTGGATGCAATTGCAACACTTTGTATTTTTAACCGATTGTAGGTGTTTGGTTCAACTTAAATTCTAGGGGAATCAATTGTAGGTGTTTGGTTCGTTACAAATGCAAGTAAACTGCAATCTTGACCACTTACAAATGTTTGGTTTATTTTCGTAAAACAACTACAAACAGTTTGCAAGTGTTTCTTTCAATGTTAATTATCCAATGCAAAAAAATAAAAATTGCATTTGGTGTAAAAATGACTCTTTTTCTTTGCATTCTGTTGCAGCCCAAAATTTCTACAGCAAGTTGCAACTTTCTAACTCTTCCCTTCTCCATGAAAAAAATATTCAATAATTACTCATGGAAAAAAAATAAAAAATTATGGCTTATCACTTGCAGTTTTTCACTCCTTCTCAAGCACTTCAACTAATTCATATGATAAATATTTCTTATTTTCTTTCAAATTATCATATCTATACAACAACAAAACACCCAAAGTCCATGTACATTTTTTTTCCTCTGTCAAACCATTAATGATGATTACCTCAATCTCCCTCTACTCCGCATTTACTTTCTCTATCAAAACCAATGCCAAAACAGGAATCCAAATCGAGATTGTTTCTTGTTTGTCGACAAAGAAATTGTGCAATTCACATTGCTAGCCTCAAGATCATCACCATTAAAGCATCTCTCTCTCTCTCTCTCCGGGTGTTCCACAATTAATTCATGTAGTAATCGTTACCCAATTGATTTTTTATATGATTCATGTATGTGATGGTTTAGTCACATATTAATGAAAATGCCTGTACCAAACATGAACATATATTTCTACTCCACTAGCATTACTTTAAACCAAACACATGTTAATAAGTTGTATTGTATTACTTATAACACATTGTAAATACAATTCATTTGTGTTGCATTGCAACCAATGTTTTGTAATGCAAGTTGTGTGTGAATGCAACGGAATTCAATTGCAGGTAAATGGTTGAAATGTACTTGCGAAGTATTACTTTTCCAGCTCATGATTTGCATTGCAACACATTTACAAATGCATTAAAGTTGCATTTGCAACGGATTTACATCAAACCAAACTGAGCCTAAGTACTTGATGATGTTAGACCCTCACATCAAACTTGAACTATGGCACTTATAAGTTATAACCAATTATTCTAGTGTGCATGAAATTTTCTTTATTTAAAGCATAGTTTAAAATGCCATGACGTTTTCAAAATACCGTTCGGTAAGCCGAGAAAAAAAAAACGGTATGGTATTTTCATGATATTCTCATGGCTTCTTATACTTGTCACGCCCCAAAATCTGCTTTCTGATAAAAATTATAAAGCAAATCCTAAGGCATAACAAGTCGGGTATCCCACGAATGAAACCCCACAAATGTAATATATTTCTAAAGAAATTAACTATATCTACTTATCAAAGAAACGCAGCGGAAAATAACTCAATATAAATTAAATGAATAAATGGATTAAAGTGAATAAAATTCTCAACCAACTCTAAAAACGAGAATAATACTACGACAATGAAATATGAAATTAAAATATCATAAATACCCTACGACAGCTTAACGATCCAAAGAACTCCAAAGAATCCCAAAAATGATCCACCAAGCCTCACTAAGCCAAATCATATTGTGCTCGACCTCCTATAAAAAAATATAGCGCATAGGGCGTCAAGCAAGCACAATCATTACCGGTCTCTGAACATGAAAAATTGATCTATTATACAAAAGTACTAGTGTGATATAATATCTTATAAATATGTATATATATATATATGTGTAAATGATGCAATGCTTACTGAGGATATGAGGTTCAATTATTAATGTTTTAAGCTTCGGCGTCAACCAGTATTATAAAATAGTTATAGAGTATTATTAGGTGTGGGGGATAACTAACAGACGATGTATACATGGTCACTTTTAATTTAGTAGGACCACACTCTCGTACCCTTATGTCCTCAACAGAGCGTATCCTTTATTATTGAGCCAGGGATTGGGGAATTCCTTTTTATTGAGCCAGGAATTAGCGGGGAAATCACCGGATCAAGGTGGTCAAGGAGTTTCAACCTACAGGTCTAAAGCCTAATTTATTTTCACTGATCTATACCCACGGGGGGTATTCATAAAGAATAACAAAGCCGATATGTAACTGGGGAAGAGTTTTAGGGGCTTACAACCCTGGAACACTGATAAACAGTCACCAAATCTTTTATTTAGGGAATCGAACCCAAAGACCCTGACATCATAACCCTACTGTGTACACGACTCTAAGTTATCCTATGCATGAATAATTTAAGAGACCGACACTCAATCAAAATGATCCATCGGTCCTTGCTCTATAGGCAATGAGACTATATTATATGATTGGCGATCTTATGCTCAATGACCATTCTACCCTCACAAATATAGGAGTGGGGTCTCAGTCGATGATATTATACATTAACTATCAATGATCCTTCTACCTTAAGTTAATAAAGGTTATATCAGTAAAGTCCTATAATAGTAGCTAAGTTAAGCCTATTACAATTACATCTCTTGACACTTACACATTTTTAGGCTTATGTTTAGTACCCCATTGATTTAACATCAAGGTCCAACCTATCCATCTATAGTTTAAGGGATGAACACGAGGCACCAACTACTACTACGTACCAACGCTATTGATATGGACCTAATATATATCAATACAAGCTACCTTATATACTAACCATATATGTATTCTAAGTATACTTTATACACAGTCTGTCTTACAGTAAACATATAAATAATTTATGAATATATATTAAACAAAGTCTGCCTTTATTAACATATATATGTATCCTGAATATATAATAAGCAAAATTTGCCTTCATTAACATATATATACCTTATATATATATATATATATATATATATATATATATATATATATATATATACTAACCCAAGTCTGCCTTTTACTATGAAACTATTATAGCATTGATATGTAACTACAACAGAAGCATCTAAATGATAACATCTACTACTATTGCATAAAAGAACTATAATATAACTTTATACATATATAATCACAGAAGCAATTTCTTGAATAAATCTGGGTTTACTGATATTCTCATTTTCATAATAACAGACCTACTATTAAGAGTTCTAAAATAGTTGTATAACAAGCCGTAAAATTTACAGTAAAACAATTATGATGAGTACGCTCAATCAGTAATTATATAAACGTACAATCGCCTACTAAACATAGCATATTATCTATAATTACAACACTATTTCAATCAAGAACAATGACGAGTAATAATGGTACTTGCCTTATCGAAGAATCTAAGGTTTAGAAGATAATGAAATATGTTCTCAAACTTCCAATTAAAATCAACAACTTCCCAAAGCAAAGTCAAATTTATAAAGATGGTCTATCCTCTCTCTAATACTCTAGGTTGATAGCAGGATACAACTGAGAAATGGCTGTATAGGGAAGAAGTTGAGGTTCTAAAGAGAAGGGATTTGGTGGAGGATAGTAGGAGAAATTTTGGTGAAGACGGTGGTGTTGGTTTGAATGGGTTTGGGGAAAAATATAAGAGCTATGATAACATACTCCACATGTAACTTCTAAACTACAACAGCTAACTAGAACAAAGTTATATAACGGAAAAAATAAAGCGGGGCGCTACAATACTCTTAAATCTGACAATAAACTATCAAAATATTGCGTATTTACATAATTTATCAGTAAATACCGTGAATGTATTGTGATTTTTTGTTTATATTATCATGGTTTTTCCTGTTAAACCATGGTTGTAAATACCGTCAAGTCAAAGGGGTTATACGTCCCGTTTACTAAAGAGGCCGACTTTGACCATGCAACTCAAGGCTGCAATCATGTTTCTCGTCAAAGATCAATTAATTGGGAAAATCGACGAGGTCGAACATGAAGGTCACAACGAGGATTTGGGTCAGGTTTATCTCACGGGAGTTATTATGCGCGTTCTCTTTCATCGTACTTTGATAACATGAGCATGAGAAGCATGTGCACTGGCTATTACTCACATCCGTTCACTTTTGATGCTAACAAAAATAACTGGCTTGGGGGTCTTTTTAGTAACGCAAAACCGTACCTTGATACGTCGTCTTATGGATACAAACATAGTCAGGGAGAATCATCATAATTTTCGAGACACATTATACAGATAAACGTGTATGAGTAATTGATGTAAGTGGTTGCCCACCCCTAGGGATTATGTCGTACTTAAGCCAACAAGAGTACGATAACAACTTAAGAAATTAGGACCTTTATTTCAAGCATTTGACTTGTAAAGAATATTGCTGGAATGTTTCCAACACTCACTCACAGTCATAAAATAATAATTTTGAGGAACCGCGTCACTCATATATGCATTAAACTATTAGCATATTAGTAACTTTATGAGACAATTTCTAAGGCTCAGTTTGGTTCGCTGCAAGTAAGATGCAAAGGCAACTGCAATGCATTTGTAATGAGTTGTATAGCAATACAAGCCAATGTGTTTGTTTAGTAAGTGCAGAATTGCAATGTATTGCATAACAAAGTGATTGCAAAATGATGTTTTGTGTTTGGTTAGGTGCATTACTTGTAAATGCAAATAATAATTATAATTTTTTTAAGAATACAAGTTGTTTGCTTTGCAAAAGTGAACCAAACACATGCAAATATTTTATAGGCACCACATTATAATTGCAAATCGAACCAAACGCATGGAAGTGGTTAAAAATGCAAATTGTTTGCATTTGCATCATGTTTGCAGCGAACCAAACTTAAATGTCAAGCTTTAATTTGTAATTGAATTGTTTGCATTGTTTTTGCAATAAACTTCTTGATTCTCAATTTCCCATTTAACATTAATTTTTAACTTTTCATAATCAATTTTCAAGTTCAAGTAGTTTTGGAGACTTCCTACACATTTTTACACATTTTAAGTAATATTCAATATATCGTAATAATTATCAAAATACCGAAAATAACCACTGATATATAGGGATAATTTGGTTTAAACTGGTCTTTTGCATTAAAGGAGTAAAAAAGCCGTGATAAATTGAAAATATCACGGTAAGCCGCCACTGGACAGAGGTCGGTAAGCCAGAATGGTTTGGTATTTTAATCCTTGATTTAAAGTTGGGGAGGTTAAGAAATATTAGGTTTAATTAGTAGGGAATGGGTATGACTTTGAGTTAACCTATTCTATTATTAAACTCTAATCATGCTTATCTCAAAAGCTAATTACTTTGAAGATGTGACAATCTTACACTTAATAATTCATAAAGTTTATATTACACAAGACATCACTTAGGCTACCATGGATCCCGCCCGTGTCCACGTAGGTATCTCCATCTACCTGTCGGCCACTTGTCGTCTAGCCAAATCTCCTCTCGGATGATGACACGAGCTCGAATCTTTTTCGATGTCATAATTTGATCGTGTTAATGAAGTACATTTTCTTCTTTGAAAAACAACCTTTTTTTTTCTTTTTTTCCCCTTAATCTTTGGGAAATTAGACTTTATTTTTCGTCGATCCATCGTATAGTTTAATCTATGTGTATTTTGAAGTTTGGTACACTAGTGTGTGTGTGTGGGTGGGGGGGACAAGCCTAATTTCTCTCATAGCTACAACAAAGGCGCAGTTGAAAAGAAAATCCTTGCTTTACTTATTGATTTTGTTTAGAACTATATATGCAAACATAAAATCAATATGTGTCTAACTTTATAATTTCACTGTAAAAGTCGTCATTTTAGCACGTGAACGTCGTAATCTAGTTGTAACCTTTAAAATTAGTGTATGCATGCAGCTTTCAAAGAGATACAAGATTAGTGAAGAGATTTTCCCGTTATATTTTAAACGAATAATTAATTTTGTATAATTTGATCATGACTTAGAAGGATCTTCATATCTACACATTATGATAGTGAGAAATGCCCCAAAGACATAACTCATAAGTAGCTGTTACTGATATTGAGTGATTCTCTCTCTTTTTACTTAAATATGGAGATTAACTCTAATTATATTAGGAAAATACAGACATCAACACATTCACACTAAATTTAAAGTGCAAGAGCTTAGGGATCTAAATTTCAAAATTTAAATACTTTCTTAAAGTTGTGTATAAATTTATAAGATATTCATGCATTCAAGTGAGCAAATTACAAAGTTATATCCTCTTAAATACATGGTAACAAAAAATCTTTAACTATGGTGTATGGACCTCTTACAATTTGGAGAAACATCGATCCCCGTCTTTTTGCGTTGTGATTCCCTCTAATACGCATGTCGATCACTTAAGTATTAGAATCTTGATTAGCTAAGCCGTGGGTTACCTTCTTAAGAGGTTATAAACTTCTCTTCGTATTAAAATTCATATCACTATTGGTCGTTCCATCTTAATCGAAGCGGAATCACATTCAAAAAAGTAATTCAACCTATGCTGCACAAAATTTTGAAACCATGCCAAAACAACTATTTTCTATTTTGTAGGGCAGAGAGAAACGAAAATAAAAGACTTGAGCAACCGGGAGAAGAAGTTTTCAGGTTGTCCTTGCCTTGTTAGACCAATCAGAATGAGCGGGCTAATCACACACGGGTTAGTGTTCATTTTCCTATGTATTAAGAACAACCAAACCCCATTTATTATTTGGGATCATAAGCCCAAGATATCCAGGACAAAAATAGTATGAGACAGGAGAATAAGTTGAGAAACATGAGATTTAAAAAAAAAAAGGTTGATAAACATCTCATATATTGCTATGGGACCATCTTCATTAACATAAAAAATATTCGAAGATATACCAAATATGGTATAATCTTTCTGTTTCTTTTATCTTTTTGTTCTCTTCTAAAGCTAATTTAAAGCTAAGTTCTCTTGTGCACTCTTAGAAGAACATTGTAACTGCAAATCTATCAACCCATCCTTCCTTATTTAGCATTTATGATTCCTTGTTATTAATAAGTATATATTGATACAACCCTTTCTTACAAATCTCAAATCTCATTTTTAAAACCATTGTTCTCTTTTTTCTCCAATCTTCTCTAATGGAGTCAAACTCCAAACCATGTTTGTCTGAGAGTTCATCAAGCATCATCTCTGTTTCAGCCTCAGAGGAGAAGAAGGACATCAACATCTCAGAGAAGAACCAAGGTCCCTCAGTTCTATTGGATCTCACTCTCTCTAATAGTAACAAAACCTCTGATCCTCCTGCAGGTCCATCTGAACTCAATCTAATTGAGTGTTTAAACATGGAAGGCCAAGAGACAAACCATCCTCTTTCCGATCATCCAGAGATAGGGATGGAGATGGAGACGGAGACGGGTACGGGGCCAGAAAGAGAGACAAGAGTGTTTACTTGCAACTACTGCACTAGGAAGTTCTATAGTTCACAAGCATTGGGTGGACATCAGAATGCGCATAAACGTGAGCGTAAACTAGCAAAACGAGGCCAACAACACATGGAGTTAGCAGCTTTCGGTCATCCATCCATGTACCACCCTTATAACCCGTATTCGAGCTTGGCTTCCTTACCTCTTTATGGTTCATCTTTCCAAAATAATAGATCACTTGGAGTTCAAGTGCACTCTATGATTCACAAACCATCTTATCTACGCCCTTTGCCTAGTACTAGTCCTTATTTGTATGCACATCAAGGGTGGGGTTCAAGGCCTCCTATTGATCAACGTCTGGCAATCGGAGCGTCAAGAAACAGTGGTGCACCTAGGTTTCATGATCATATCCGTTCTACCCCGGTAAGTTCTTCGGCTGATAGTGGAAATTGCGGTAATTGGTGGGGCCTTGGTGATGGTGGTGGGGGTCAACTGAAGACTAATACAGATGAGATAAAGCTTGACTTGACCCTCAAACTCTAAGAGCAAATTTTTCATTAATTTCTTATATATTTTTTGGATTATATTTCCCTTTTACTCCTTAATTTTCTCCTTATATTGAGTATGGTCTTTTATTTGCTAATATTTTCTTAGTTGAGAATTATGAAAAATATTTGTATATTTAAATGAATTAATGGTATTAGGTGAGACTAAGATGTGTTCATGTGTGAGTTTGTTTTTAGGGAATTCCTCATTTTTATCTATATTTAGAAAAGAAAAGAAATCATTCCCTTTGCCCCGTTATGAGTTTTGAGTTTTGAGCTTTGAGCAGTACCAGTGTTATTAAGAAAGGGCAATAAGGTAAAACTTAAATATTAAAACATAGGTATTTTAAAACCCCTCATTTCTCTTTCAATAATTTCTTTTTACCACCTTCTCCATTAAAATTCTTCACTGAAGCATCACTTTCGGTCTCAACATCAAGAGAACAATAAACTCTATTTTCCTCTCTACCATCTTTATCACATCTTTCCCCGGTTAAGTAACAGTTTCGTTCCCTAAATGGAGAGCCAACTTTACTGAAAATATTCTTCTACTACTACTGAAATCTGCATTTATTCCAAACCCTTTCATATTAAGATACTGTGTACCTTCCTCCTTTGATAAAACTTGGAAGAGTTTCTTACCTAGATTTTAAATCTCTAATCTTACCTTAACCATGGAAAGTCGATAACTAAATAACTATGACATAATGTACGCTACGAAAGTGATAGCGGGGTTAGGCTCATAGACAATTTTTTTTTTTGGGGGGAGGGGGAATTGGATATGTATCTAGGCATCATATCAGTCTCTATGGTTATGATAGTTACAAAGCAAATCTTGTATAATAATGTGTTTTAGATTATTGAAATCTTGTACTAAAGTAATATTGTATTACGGATATCTTGCAATAAACTGATTTAAAATTGAGATATCTTCCATTAAAACATGGGGTATGATTTGATTTTCTAACATTTATTTAAGAGACATGAACAAAGACATAAATCGATTAATTAGAGAAAATAATGAGCTACTTTAGGAGAAAAATGCTTTCCCTTTCATCCAACTTAGTTGATGGCGATGGACTTTGATTATGTGCAAATGTGACATCGTTTTTTTAACATTACTCCACATTACGTTGACACAGCAGCTGGATATTTCGCGACAGTTATGAGTCAGACCTACCGAAGGAGCGATCTCTTTTTAACAAGTATTTTAAATTTTAAAGTTTTAAGTTAATGGCGAAGAACGATTTTGTCTTCTTTTGATGAGAATATTATAAAAATTAGGTCTGTAAATCTAAGATTAGATTCGATTATATCATTCTATATATCGTTTGATATTGTCCCTAATCAAACTTTATTATCTGCAAATGCACTTTGATAAAGTATTATTTAATGGTATGTCGTGTTTTATACGTAAACTAATTAAAATATAATACGTCTTATTTTGAAGAATAAGTGCCCCGTAGCAACTTATACAAGCCGTATGATTAGTAGATCTACTAATCAGTTAAGAGTCCTCTTTTAAACTCGCTTTGGATTCCTGTAGCCTCTCGTAGCAATGCCCCCATAAGACAACAGATATGACGGAGATATCGGGTTTTCCGATGCCAGCTATCTCTTAAAGGGGACCATTCTCATAAGAGTTCATCTGGAATAATTATGTAGACAGATACTCTTAAAGGTATTATTAGTTCTGCAGAGAATTTAAGTTCAAACAGAGCTATCCTAACATTCTAACACAGGCTTAAAGCAAAGATACTCTCGGTGCGCACATTATGACCTCCCAATACCCCCACCCAGTCTTCTCTCGACTACCCGGGATTCCCTTTTTCCTTCTGATGACAGTCAACTTCACGATTCATGAGAGCGAAGGTCACTGTGAGGCTCCTACTATAACTATCTCAAGTCCTTTATTTTACGAGTCTTACTCTAGAGAGTCGAAATATATTTGTCTCCAATAAAATCATGTGTTTCCTTCCATAAGTCTGAGATTTAGATTCTATTCTGATACGTATAAGATTGACATCAGTGTCCTATTTTATGCAAGTCAGTGAAATATGAGCAATAGTTTCCAGAAGATGCTAAATTCGAGTCGAGTTTTTTTGTGGGCTATCATTTCCCATTCATGTCACAGTACATGTAAGCACCAAGCATGCATTTTCATCAAACACACTGGTCTTAACCTTTCTTGCTCTAGCAATGCTAAAACCATAATTGTTGGTTACCTACACCCTTCAAATATTGACCTAATCAGATGATTCAAATATGAAAACTGAATGTAAATCTTTCATCTAAAAGCAAACAGTGATATGATAATCCAGAATTTGAGAAGTAATTGATGTGCTAAAATAAACTTTGAATCAATTTATCATGTTGTGAACATTTCCTAACTTACTGTTCCTAAAACTTCATGCATTTCTTACCTTGTGATCTTGTTGCAATTGATGAATCATTTCCCATATATGATTGTATACTCTATTTAACCAAAATTTAGAAAGATTGAGATTATGCTTTGGTTTGGATTAGTAAAAGTCTATTTGGAATCAAATAATCGTCAGTAAAAGTGAATATCACTAGGACATTGGAGTAAACTATACGTGTGGAAAGCAAATAGATATAACGTTAGTAGAGCACAAGATAGTCTAACTGCTCGTACATGGGTGAGTGAACTTTATCTTAATGATACTGAGAAAAAATATGTTAGTAGAGATAATAACATTGTGTCTCCAAAGGACATTTCTAATCCTACTTCTGATAATTGTTTCTGACTCCACTCCTCTTTGTTCAGGCTTTGCATGCGTGCCTACTTGCATACTTCAATTTTTAGTCTTGGAGGGCTTGTGTGTAGACTTTTAATTATTTTTCAATAATAATTTTGAATCAAACTAATGTCTCGATCCGGTTGCTTTATCCAAAAAAGAGTTGAAATAAGATCCTCTAAGAGAAAAGGAGAGAAGAAGAAATAGGAGTAGAGCTATGTTACTTGAAGGTGAAGCGGGTACCGGAAATGATGCGAGAAATGGAAACGGCCATTATTTACTATACATGATTTGGGAAACGGGAAACGGGAAACGCATACACGTTAGATGCGACAATTGAAGCGAAATGTGAAACAAAAAGAGAAATGAGTACTAAAGCGTAAACAAAATGGAATTAAGAAACTGTTAGGAGTTGGGTCCTACCCAAGGTGGGAATCCAACTGGGCTCCTAACAAGCTCATGTAAGCTAGGGTTAGCTAATGGGGAGAGTTTAAAAAGTATTAATAACCTAATAGGATTCAGTTTTGTAACACATGAGAACAACCTATCAATAAAACAAGCTCTCTGTTTTCCCTCATGTTCAGTATTCATCTATTGTATGTGATTACTTAAGTAGATTAGCTTGATATCCAACACGTTATCAGCACTGGGAAGAGCTAATAGATCAAAAGAAGAAGAAAAAAAGGTTCTCCAAGGAACATTTTTTTAGATTTTTTGCGTTGCAGAGATGTACTATTTTTTTGTAAATTTCGTTTTTGAGTATTAATTGCATGATCTAACATATATGATATGTAGATCTGAGTTTATGGATTAATACTTATTTTTTTTGGATTTTTTAGACCTAATTTTAGTGTTTTCTCACCATTGCGAAATGACTGTCTTCAAACTAAAATAAGACTATTTCTAGTAATTGGATTAAAGCGTTTGTAATCTCGTTGCGAAACCTACTCTATAACGATCACGATCATATATTACACTCCATCGGGAGATGTCCCTGTCACCAGAAAATTAACGTTGAACATGGGTAGTTCATAGCCAAAAACCAAGTTTTGGCGGCACATTACGTCAGGGTGACGTCACCAAACCTTTAGAGTTTTATTATTTTAAAAAAAAATGTTTTGTTGGCGTCATCATGGGTTAAGACCCGATCCATACCCATTTTGAGAAAATTGGACCTAGATCAGATCTAATCAACCAAATTCAGCCGAATCAGGTTCGGTGGTGTGGCATGTAAGACCCATTTGTTGACAAAACAGGGCCACGTGATAGGTGGACCCCACATGATGGCGTGTCAGAGGCATGTGTCAGGTGGACGCCACAAGCACTATAGCAGTGACAAGTGTCAACCGGTTTGACCCGAGTCAAACCGGCCCCGGCTTTGACCTACTCCAAGTCAAATCGGTTTAGAGTCTTAAAATTGGCTTTTAGAGCCCAATTTTTGGTCAGGTTTAATCAATTTTTTTTTTAAAATTCCTTATTAACTGATCTACTCTTGGGGGACCCATTTTTTAAAAAATATTTATGAATTTTTTTTTAAATTTTTTTGGGAACGGGTGTCTTGTATAAAAAAATTGACTAACTTATATATAATATAAGAATACAAATTAATACATACTTAAGTATCTTATGATAGCTTATATGATATTAATGGTATGCCCCTAGAATACTAATTATCCTAACCAGAGATCAGAGATAATACGAAAACCAAAACTAATTTAGAATACGGCTGAGAGTTATATCTAAATCATGGCTAAATGTCAAAGACAATAATTAGAGATCAATTAGGAATTGACTTAGTCTTATTTTCTAAAGCTCAGTGTCCGATGAGCTAATTTTTCGTATCTATGTACAATTAGATGTTACTTAATAATATTTAGAGGTGTACAGACACTAATAGCAACCTATAGTACCATAAAATGTTAATTTAAAAACATGACTAATATACATATCTTGTGAACTCAGCAGATTTCGGGGCAATACCACTTGTCAGCTAAACATCTAATACCTATATTCGTAGCAAATATGGTCATTTGGCTAGAATATACATACTTTTAGGCTATGTTTGATAAAAATATATCTTAGATATTCGATATTTCAGATATCCTGATATTTGAATAATCAAATATCACATATATATGTTTTTTGTTTGGCAGCTGAATATTAAAAATAGATATTCCAAAACTCTGTGTTTGGCAAATTAGATATTGTAAATAATATATTTAACATCTTCTCTCATTTTATGAACCAACACAATCCCTCCTTTATGAACCAACATAATCCCTCATTGTTCTTCTTCAAATTGACAAAACCATCTATCGACCATCGATTACACAACTTTATCAAATATGGAATGAACAATATGAAGTTCACACCAATCTATTCAACAGTAACTCCCAGGAATTTGTTAACAAAGTCGTGAACCCACCTAAGTATCAAAAATGCATCAAGACATTCACAACATGTCAAGCACTTATGGTACATAAGAATTGTTCTAGGAATGGGGCCGAGGTTCTTACTAGCTAAAGAGTGTCTGTATTGCCTCAAGAAGTCATCAAGATAAATCCTGGTTGTTTGATCACAATAAGCTTGCAATGATGGAACATGAAGAACAAGGTCTTTAGTTTAAATATCTTAATGTACTTATAGTTTTATTTCTTCACTTTTTGTTACTAGGACTTTCAATTCAAGGATTAATGCATAAAAGCCAAGTATGGGAAGAGAAATATCATTAGTTAATTATCCGCCTCCGAAACCATATTTATTTCCTAGAAGGACCATCTGCAGCTTGTCGTAACCCGCAAGGACACTAGCACCAACAACTGCACGAAGGATGTTAGCTCTAACACCCTTAAACAGAGACTTGGCTCCCTCGTTTGCCAGAATTTGCTTGAATGCAGCAAACGAGCCCTTGTACTTAACAGCTTCACCGAAGATCATCATCATTCTTCTGCATACAGTGTCAATGGGGTAAGATGCAATACTAGTACCATTCGCGATGAGCCAACCAAGAGCAAAACTAGCGAAGAAACTATCCTGCATGTCAGAAGGAAGAAGTGGCTTCAAAGAATCATACATTCTGAAGTAGAGAACTCGGTACACAATGATTCCAACGCATGAAATATTGAACCCACGATAAAGACCACCAATGCCATCTGATGCCAACATCTTCCTATAGACATCAACCAATCCATTGAACTATTTCTCTCCTCCCTTCTTTGTAGACTTTGCATCATTGGCAAGACGGGTTCGAGCATAGTCGAGGGAATAAACAAAGAGAAGAGAAGACGCACCAGCAGCACCTCCAGTGCCCAAGTTGTCGGTAAACCATTTCTAGTAGCTGATAGACACATAATATTTACGTGTACAACTCTTAAATTTATATCTACCCAGTCATTTATTAAATAAATGTGACACTAATAGTGCTTCTGTTTGTATTTACAGAAATCGGTCACATGATAAAAAAAGTCGTACAATTTTCTGGTTTTTAACGAAGAACAAGGGTGATGCACTCCAACAATGATTCTCATTTGAAGTTGTCAACCAAAGGCCCATGAATAGAAGTCCATTGAAGAGAATTAAATATATATATTATTCTCATGAGTTGTAATGCGTAATTTTAGGCATTGTTTAAGGGATTTTATATTAATGGTGATTTTTAGTAACCTTTCTTATACTCTATAAATAGGAGGGGAATCCTACCTATGAAAGAGCATCTTGAAGAGTGTAAATCAAAGTTCATAGGAATAAAGCTTATTCTTTCAAAAAAAAAAAAAAAACAAGAAAGAAAAATTGGCTTAAAATAAAACAACTCAAAAATAAAATGCAACTTTGCAAGTCCCCGGCAACGGCGCCAAAAACTTGATCGATTATAAACCGGCGTCTTAAAATTTTTTTACTCAGTTTAGGCACATAAATCTATTGAAGGTATTAATTGCCTAATACGTTGTACAATGAAAATAGTTTACAATAAAAATAGTTTTATCGCCTAATACGTTGTCTAGAATAATTTACTCAGTTTTTGGTAGTCTAGTTCTTACTGGAATAAATTCAACGGTTAGTTCGACATGTGCCTTAGTCAATTCGTCTTCCTAGAATTTTACTTTTTTTTTACAAGCCTTTTCTTATTGAGTACATTGTTTCTTAGTGAAGCCTCCGTTACAAGGAGTTTTCGCTCGACAATCCCCACTGGTTAGTTAGGTTGTCAGGGTGTGGTGCCCCATCATGACCTAGACTCAGAAATCTCACAAATAACATTTTCTTGTGCTCCTTTCACATAGTTCATGGTCAAACTCGAGATTGGTGATAATTTTTCCTCTTTCAGCTCTTAATCATGCGAGTAGCCTTGCAGCGTGAAAGTTTTAAGAACACATTTGGCTTATTATTTATTCTTAAGAATAAACTTATTCTTAGGCAGTTGTCTCCCTGGTAGCAAACTATTCCTAACATAAATGCTAAATTTCTCTTATACTGAGCAAAAATCTATTGAATCTATTAATTGCAAAACTACAGTGAAGTGCACGTTTTCAAAATATGTCAAGTTAACTTGAATTAGTTGCTAATAAAAAGATAGTAAATCTATGTTAAGATATTTCAAAATATTATAGTGCATACTTGGTAAAATTTCAAAATTTAGGTTTTTCCATAATATTTATGTCAAGGTAAAATCAGTTGAAGTGTTTGGAAATTCATCAAAAATATATCATAAATTGTCAAAGTGCCATTATTTTACTTTTCTTCAAAAAGTATTTAAAGAAATGTTTTCCTACCCCCAAACTTAAATGAAACATTGCCCTCAATATTTGAGAGCATAACAAAAATGGAGGAATAAAAACTAGAATTTCTTACCTGAATGTGTCATGGGTTGTCTCCTAAGAAGCGCTAAGTTTACTGTCTTCAGCCAGACGAATGTACCCCCAAACTTAAAAAATTTAATATGACTCGAATGGTACGAAGTTGAAAAGGTGATGTACTATCCTGGTTGCAAATTCTCTTTCAAAAACCAGATTACACATGACTGGTAATCCTTAATATTAGCCCTTAATTGGGCAGATATATTATGTAAAAACCCGAGAGACTTTAAAACTAATTCTCTATAGAAATTTTTTTCTTCTAAAAACTTTGCCTATCATTTGATGATTCTAAGTTGAAAATCTTAGGCAAATCAAGAAAAACCATTTTCTCCAAGATAAAGCAAATACATACCCAGGGAACATATTTTCCTTTAGAATTTTTAATACAATCATATGATTACTACATGTTGCAGTAAATAAGAAGATTAGTATAAAAGTATTCATCCCCGAAAATGTACTAGATTCAAAACTCGATTTTCTTAGAATGATATTTTCTTTGAAAATTTTCAAAACCCCCATGTTATCGTTGATATTTCAAAAAATGTGATAGGTGGTTCTGACAAAGCAAGTCCGTGAGGCATCCCCAAAATTATAATTTTTCAAAAAGATGTTTTTTTATAGTAGAAGAAAAACTATATAACATATTTGTGGATGTGGGGACCGAGGAACAATTGACTAGTTGTACAAACTCGTTGTAATTGGATTAAACTAGTAGCTCGAAGTATAATTCGCACCACAAGTCTCTTGGGATACGACCCCGTTTGCCTTTGTACTTAACGGTACACCGTGCGCTTGCAGGTCTTTTAAGACGTCGGTTTATAATCGATCAATAGCCATCTCTACCCTTCTTGATGTTAAACAACCTCTTGAAGTAATCCTTGAACATAAAGTTTAAAGCCTGAGTGGGAAAGTAACGAATCACATTAGCAATATTTCCTCTCCACAAGGACCCAAATCCCTCATCCTTGATTGTTCATTTTCAATAACAACATAATCGACTAAAATTACAATGAAAACTTCTCCCAATCTCCAACAAAAATTAGGGAAATCGAAACTCAATCACAACTATATTGAGCTCGAAAACCTTAAGGGGATACTATAATTTGAGAATATTAACGACAAATAAAATTATTTCACGTTATTACAACTCAATTAAGTTTTCTAAGAAATTAGGGTTTTGATTTCAAATAACAGTATAGAGAGAAAGAGAGAGAGAGGAATCTAACCTTCAAAATGAAGAATTGCAGTTCTTTGTAAATCGAAACTTGGAGAAGTGAAGCTTGGAGAAGCGAAGGAAGAGAGAGACCTGGGAGAGAGAGATGGGAGAGTACAAATGGTTTAAGTTGTAGTTTTTTTTAAATAATAGATATTTGCTTTAAAATATCTCAAAAATCGAGGGGGGTCATGGAACATTTAAATCGGTAGCTAATGACTTAGTCTAGAATATCTACTAAGTTGTTATCCTCATCCAAACACCCATTTTGTAGGGAATATCTTGGATATCCAAGATATCCGAAGTAAACAAACGGCCCCTTATGGATTATAACACCCTAATTGTCAAAATAAGAAATGTACACATCGAGTGGTTTTGAATAGCGATCTTGGCTAAAATTCTATTAAAATGCACATCTAAGATTAAAATCATTATTTTACGGGGTAAAATTAGGATTTAATCCTTATAAATGAATTTCATGAGTATTAGAATATGAACACAGTTCAACTATAACATGATTAAGAATCATTTATTTTATATTATTCGAAGTATTATGATATGTCTATATGCATTTAAAATGTTTATTAAGAATTACTATTAATTACGATCTATATTTTTGCATAACAAATGTCTGCGAAACTCAAGAATGTTGATTTCCCCCCATTGCTGCTTGCTGGAGCCAATTACCACACTTGGTACATTGACGTTAACTTGTACTTGAAGTCTCTAGATCTACAAAAGATCATCGTCACTGCTAATACTGAAGATCCTGTAGATAAAGCAAAGGCTTTGTTCATCCTCCATCATCATATTCAGGATGACCTGAAGATGAAATACCTCAACAAGGTTTAGCCAGCTGGCTTATGGGCAAGCTTGAAGGGGCGTTATGGTCAGCAAAATAATATCATGCTCCCAAAAGCAACACACCAATGGAACAACATTCAGTTCCATGATTTTAGGATTGTCGTTGATTATAACTCAGTAGTCCACAAAATTACTTCTACACTTGAGCTATGTGAGAAGAAAGTCATTGATGCTGAAATGATAGAGAAGACTTTATCTACTTTCTATGCTAGCAATATTGCACTTCAGAGGCAATATCGACGAGAAAATATTATGACTCATAAAGTTTTAATTCAGGCACTGCTCCTCTCTGAGTAGAATGATGAACTTATGATGAAGAATCACCAGATGTGGCCACCTAGGAGTGCGTCATTTCCCGAATTACACAATGTTCAGTTTTAGGGAAACAACTATGGCGGTAAGGGACGTAAACATGGAAAGGGAAAGAGATGATACAAGGGAAACAAGAAGGGCGGGAACTTGAAACCTAATAGCCCTAAGCAAGGTAAAGGATTTAAGAAATCTGGCAAACCAAGAAATGGAAAAAAGGAAAAGAAGCCAGATCAAGGATCTTCTTACTTTAATTGTGGTGGCATAGGACACTGGGCACGGGATTGTAAGTCATCAAGGGTGGTTAGAGATAACAGAGTCCAGACTCACCTTGCAGTTGTTGACACTGGCTCCACCCACATGGAGTTTGCATCGTCAGACTTCTTCAGCGATACTGATGCCGACATGAATCAACGTACAGAGTAATTAGTAGAGATATCTCAGTAGATGTGTGATGTCACCATAAAGAGCACTAGTAGTTTCTTTTTCTTTATTTTCAAAGACTCAAATTACTTTATACTAGTATTTTTGATTATGTTGGGAACAAATCATTTATGTTTAATAAAGTGCTCGTGACACACATTCAGTATTCACCTATGAGATATTACTTTTCTTCTAATTATGATTATTCAAATTATTGCTTGGTATACATAGTTTTTAATCTCCTATATACATAGGTAGCCCATGGATCCCTCTGCTCATAGAGTACTAATTAATAATAGGATGAGTCGCGATACATGTTTTGTTGACAGTGGTACCACCCACTTGATCCTTCGAGATAAACGGTATTTCTTAAACTTGACCACGTATGTCAGAGACATTTAAACTGTTACTGGGTCGGCTAGTATCATAGAGGGCTTAGGGAGTGCCACATTATTACTCCCTGATGTTACGATACTGAGTATTAAGTCTACATTGTTTGTTAGTAAATCTCCCGAGAATTTACTAATTTTAGGGACATACATGATAACGGTTATTAAGTAAAAACGATAGGAAATGATGAGAAACAGATTTTATGCATTACATATTCGCCTAAAAGTCAAGAAGTTATATTAGAATGATGTCCAATGTATGTCTCAGGGCTTTATTCCACTGCTTTTAGGCATGTCGAAACATATGCAATCAATAATTTTTCTCCGTTCAAGAGAAAACGTTTAGAATTTAACATGATCGTTTCAGATATCCTTGAGAAAGGATAATGAGGAAAATTATCAATAGTACCATGGATACTCACTCACGGGAGAGAAGATCCGAATTTTGCATAATTGCCCGTGTAACGCTCGCTCTCAAGGAAAGCTTATAGCCCAACCTAGTAGACCAAGTTGGAGTTCGAGTCTCCAGCCTTTCTCTAACGTATCCATGGAGATATATGTAAACCTATCTAGACACATAGTTATCCGTTTAAATACTATATGGTCTTAATAGACGCATCTGCGAGATGGTCAAACGTGTGACAATTGTCATCTAGGAATATGACATTTTTATGGTTGCTTACCCAGATTATCCGATTGCAGACTCATTTCCCAGATCACCCGATCAAATCTGTGAGATTTAATGGCGCTGACAAGTTTACCTCAAATGTTTTTGTTGATTATTGTACCGCTAATGAGATAGATGTGGAATATCCAGTACCCCATGTCCATACTCAGAATGGGATGGCAGAGAATCTAATTAAGCGGTTACAGTTAATCGTTAGGCCTCTATTATTACCATCTCAGCTTTCTACAACTGCGTGGGGCCATGCAATTCTACATGCTGCTGCCCAGATTAAAATTCGTCCAATAGTAAATAATCAATATTCTCCATTATAACTAGTAATTGGGTCAGAGCCCAATGTCACCCATCTACAAACATTTGGATGTTCCGTACATGTGCCAATTGCACCACCGCAATATACGAAGATAGAACCCCAACATCGGCTCGGTATCTATGTGGGTTATGATTCACCTTCCATCAATCGATACTTGGAACCTATTACCGACAATGTATTTACTGCAAGATTCACAGATTGTCACTTTGATGAAATGATTTTCCCAGCATTGGGGGGAGATATGATAGTCAATGCTGAGGAAGTTTCCATGATTAGTTGGAAAACATCAACATCATCGTTGTCTCATCTAGATCCCCTAGCCAACCACGGTGACAAGGAAGTGCGGGAGATTTTAAACTTGTAACAGATCGCTAATAAATTGCCAGATGCTTTCAACAATGCTGCTAAAGTAACCAAGGCGCATGTACCTGTAAGTAATGCACCTGCACGACTAGAGATTTAAGGAACTGTAGTGTGACCTGTAAATAAATCCAAGTAGCGCATCATGAGAGGACTCCTCGCTGCAAAGAAGAACGTTGAGCCGGGGGCTAAGAAATAATGTACGTTAAAAGAAAAGACTAATGGTGTAGTCGGTTCATTGGGGATGGAACCTCCCATTGACAGGGCTATAGTAGCTACGTATCTATGTGAATTATTAGGAAACAAGTCTGGCACGGCACATGTACATGATAATCGAGAGATCTCAATTAACTTTATTTCTAATGGCACCACGTGGGATCGTTCAAAAGTAGTAGTCGATGAAGTATTCACTTTCGCTCCTGTACTCTCCATCGAGGATGATGATCAAGAAACACTCACTGTAGACGAATGTAGAAGTTGTACAGATTGGCCAGAGTGGGAGGTTGCGATCAATGCGGAGCTTAGCTCACTAGTTAAACGCAAAGTGTTTGGACCAATAGTCCCTAAGCAAGATGTCATCAAGCCCGATGATTATAAATGGGTATTCATACAAAAATGTAATGAACTGGGAAATATAGTTAGGTACAATGTAAGACTAGTTGCCCAGGGCTTTTCTGAAAGACCTGGTATCGATTATGACAAAACCTACTCTCTAGTCATGGACGCTATAACATTCTGTTACTTGATCAGTCTGTCAATCGTTAAGAACAAGCTCGACATGTGTCTTATGGATGTAGTTATTGCGTATCTATATGGGAAATTATAAATGATGATCCACATGAAGCTTCCGGATGGGTTTACGCTTCCAGAAGCGAGAATACACGACACACGGGGAACATACGTAATAAAATTGAATAACTCATTGTATAGTTTGAAACAATTAGGGCTCATGTGGCACAACAAGCTGACTAAATATTTGAAAGCCGGGTTTTTTGCAAATAGCCTTGTTTGCCTATACGTTTTCATCAAGAAAACAAATGCTAGTTTCACCATCATTGTAGTGTATGTAGACAATTTGAATATCATTGGAACTTCGGGGGAGATCATGAAAGTTGCTGAATACCTTGGGAAGGAATTAGAAATGAAAGACCTTGGGAAGACCAAATTTTGTCTCGATTGGATAATAAAATGTTTCAGTATGGATACGACACACAGTGCCAAGATGCATATGCATACTCGTTAATTGGATATGACAAAAGGGAGAAACTCCTAGGGCTTGAGATGCCATATCTAAGAGTTATCAGTGTTTTGCTATACTAAGCAGGGTGTACTCGACCCGACATCTCATTCATAGTAAACTGTTTGGCTCGCCATAGTTCTGCTCCTACCCAAAGGCACTAGAATGGGATCAAGCACATTCTGAGGTATCTGATCGGCACGAAAGACTGGGGTCTGTTCTATCCAAAAAAATGGCAAATGAGAAATTATAAGATACGTCGATGCAGGATACTTGTCAGATTCACATATAGGCCATCACAATCGGGTTATGTGTTCTTGTATAGAGATACGACAATTTCATGGAGATCGGTAAAGCAGATGATAGTCGCTACATCCTCGAACCATGCGGAGATTATTGTACTTCATGAAAATGGTAGATAATGATTTTGGTTGCGGTCAATGATTAATCACATTAAGGGAAGTTGTGGTCTAAGTTCAATCCAAGATAAACCAACGACTCTATATGAAGACAAACGCAGCTTGCATCATTCAAGTCAAAGGAGGATTCATTAAAGGTGACATAATAAAGCACATTTCACCTAAATTCTTCCACATACACGAGTTTTAAAAGACGAATGAGATTAACGTCGTTCAAGTCCGTTCAAAAGATAACTTAGGTAACCTATTCATGAAGGCTCTTGCTCATGCTACGTTCAAGAGACTGGTACACAGAATCGGCATGCAAAATTTACATGATTTATTATCTCAGGAAGATAGATTTTAAGGAGATCGACGTCAGGGGGAGTAATTCCGTCCTGACGTGGACACATGCGTGTTGTACTCTTTTTCCTTATAGTATTACTTTTATTCTAGGAGGTTTTAATGACTAGAGGTTTTAATAATGTAACGTATACGCGTCCACAACCCATACATGGCATAAGATTGTACTATTTTCTTGGATAACTTTTTACCCAGGGGGGTTTTGCTTGGTAGAGGTTTTGAAGAGGCAAGTCATCCTAGTAGGGAACAACCCAAGGGGGAGTATTAGGAGTTAGGTCCGGCCCAAAGTGGGAACCCAACTGGGTTGGGGTGCTCTACTGGGATCCTAAAAACCCATGTAAGCTAGGGATTATTGGGAGAATTTAAAGAGAGTATTAATAACCTAATAGGGTTAGTATTGTAATACAGGAGAACAACCTATCAATAAAACAAACTTTCTCTTCTCTCATGTTCAATATTCATCTATTGTACGTGATTACTTAAGTAGATTAACTTGATATCTAACATAAACTAGTAAGAAGAGTCAAAAAAACAAAGAGTGATATTTTTTTTATAGTAGAAAGATCAATATCCAAAGACAAAACTTGTTAACTAAGTCAAAAGGGAAGACAATGCGAAAGATTAAATACGTTCAAGTGCTAACTTTCTTGAGGAGACGAATCACGCGGATAAAAAATCAAATCATAAGCGCTTCTCAAATCGAATCATCAGCGTTTCCCATACCGAATCACAGCCGAACCAAAACGTGAATCACAAAAGTTTTCCCGACGTTTCCCAAATTCAGGGAAACTGAATCGCACCCGTTTCCCAAGTATGTTTCGTAGGAAATGCCGGATTTGTGGGGAACCGCATAGGAGTAAAGAATTATCTATACTACTAAAGGAAAAGCATTGGAATGAGACCCGATCTTGGCCGTCGATCCAAATTCCCAACACAAACTTAGGAATATCAAAGCCTATCGTTATAACCTAAAAATGATGATGCATTGGACGTATTGGCCAAAATTATTGAAAACCTATATTTTTTACCTACCTAACTTACTCTTATCAATTTTTAACTTTTAGTCTAAAATAAGTATACGAAATTGTCATATTTGAATTGTTAGAGGGTAGTATTATATTCCTCATTTTGCCCCTGCCAAAAAATCCCTAAAACTGACTCCTCAAGGGTATTATAGTATTTTCGCCATACCAAAGGTTTGAGACTCTCTCTCTCAATTTTTAGGGTTCTAATGGGGATTTTTACGACTCTCTCTCGATTTTTAGGTTTCTAATAACAATTCTTACGACTCTCTCTCTCTCTCTCTCTCTCGATTTCTAGGTTTCTAAGCGATTTGCAATCAATCCCAATTCAAACCAATATAATTTCCCCCAAAACCAATCACATGTCCAACTTCAATCCCCAAATCTCTCATTCCCAAACCCTCCTCTAATGCTATGAAATTACAAATTAAAGCAAAGGTGGGTTGCTTGAGAGCATGAAAGGCTGATGAAGGTATTTTAAAGTGACAAGGCCATCTACTAGAGTAAGATTAACAAACATTGATGGTGTCAATCTGGTATCTCTCAAAAACTTAAGTGATAATGGTTATAACTATCAAAGTTTGGCTTTATAGTTCACCTCTTGATTGTGGTTAGTATCAACATTTATGGATAACGTAATTAATAATTTGAAAATTGTCTTTATCAGGAGGAACCCAATATAGCAGTCATCGGATTTATATAACTAGTCAATATCTAATATCACATACACTTTTTTTTTCTTCCATATGGTAAACCAATCATTCACTTCTACTATTTAATTTATTCAATTGAACCCAACCGGATTCTAAGCGGAAGAAATTGTCTTGTCTATACATTTCATATTGGTATGTAAATGGAAACATTTCAGATATAGTGATTGATTTTAGTTAATTCATATAGCATAAACATGAGTGTTCCAATGGTTAATAACTAGATATAAAGAATGTGTGTATTGAAGATATTTGTTGTTGCTTTTCTGCAGACATGTCTTCAGCAGCATTTATAGAACCACTTCATGTAATTGAGTTTGTTACTCAACTTCTAAGCAAAGATTTGTTAACGAGGCCACTTGTAGTGTCTCAAATTTTTATTTTATTTTATTTATTTATTTTATTTTATTTGGTTATTTATTATTATCATCATTCATACATCATACCTCACGCATCCATATTCATATCATGCATCTTGCTATTTCATCCCTTTTCTCTTATCAAAGTTTTGGAGTTAGATTTGCTTTTTGTGCTTTCGGTGGTTTCGGTGGTTGGGCGGAGAAGTTTGTTGTTGTTGTTTCCTCAGGAGGCCCGTAATGGCTATGTGGTGTGGCTGTTGTTGTTGTGTTTTTATCCTTGGTGGTATGATCCCAGGTGATCTTGTGATCCAGGGGGAGCCTAGTGTTTTCCTTTTCAAGTTTTGTCAAAGTCGTTCGAGCGACATTTGTAGTCGTTCTACTACGTCGGACAGTGTGAATGATAGCAGTAAGAGGAGGAAGGTAACTCCTCCCGCAAAGACGCTGGTGGTATTAGAGGAAAGCGTTAAGATCGCTGTGAGGTTGAAACCGGTCTCATGGAGGAACAATGTCGAGCTAAAGCTCGAGAGAAAGGGGTTACTGTTGCTGAAGATGAGTTTAAAAAGGTTAGTCAATATTCAGTTTTTTCGTATTGTTTTGTCGTCTCGAGCTGACTTATTTTTTGTTGTAGTTTGCTCGTGCTCTGAGGGGGGTTCAGCTTGGTCTCCAGGATAGGTCTATTGAGCTGGAAAGGAGGATCTCCCAGCTCGAGGGAGAGAAAAACTAGTTTGAAGAGAGCTTGACTCGGGAGAGAGAAGCTTTTCAGTTGGAGCTGGAGAAAGAAAGGGAAGTTGCTGCCCTAAAGCTGAAGGAAGTTAGGGCCGAAAGTATAGCTGAAGCGGAGTGATTGGTTTCCACGTCTGCTACTTCTTGGAAGAACCTTGCAGGGAAGCTCTACCAGCTGAGGTATACAAAGTAAGAGATTTTAGCATTCAGCGAAGGGAATCATGAGGAGAAGGAAATTATGGATGAAGAGGAGGTTGAGGAAATGGAGGATGGTCTGAATGTTGCTGAAAAGACCGTTGCCGATAATCAGGAAACTATTAATCAGGTAGGATGATCGTATAATGTAACTTCGGTTGTGAAACATGAACTTGAGCTTTGTAATATTATACTGTTGTTTGATGCCAACAACATTTTTCTTATGAAACCCTGTATTGTAGAAGACAGAAAGCTTGCGCCTCAAAGTTGTGGACTTAGAGGGCCTACTTGAAGTGGAGAAAAACTCCTCTGTTGATTTACAGGTTAGATAATTCAGATAAATTAATAACTAGATGAACATAAATTTAATAGAAGAGGGGATATGAACCTTGTAAGTTTGTTCTAGTTCAGGATGCTTGTGTATGTACACTCTGTCTTGCGACCAATGTTTGTTTCTTGGCCGGTAGGCTAAGGGGGCCCTAGCTCTCTGGAGCTTGCAGGTGCCTATTCTTCAAGTTTGTTAGTATGCTTTTGTCGATCTATTTCCCAATTAGGTACTGATGTTGTGAGTCCCTGTTAACTGTTATGCAGAAGGAACTAGATGTTGCTAGAGAGAGAGAAGAACAGACTCTTTTGTATAATGCTGAGTATGCAGAAGAATATGAGGCTTTGATATCTTAGTATGAAGATCGATTGGATGATAATGTGAAGCTTTATCTAAAGCTTGAAGAAGCTAAGAGCCAAGTCGAGGATAAGACTGCAACACTTTTGAGCAAGGATTTGGTTTTGAACCAACTTATCAGTGAACTTGCTGAGTTGAAGGAAAGAGTGGCATCAGGGTCTCGACACGATGCTGAGTTAGCCGAATACCGTATTAGAGCATTAAATGACGAGATATCTGATATGAAATGTAACATTCGTGCTCTGAACGAGCAGTTGTTAAAGAGAGAGATCGACCTAGATATTGTACGAACTAACTTGGCTGTGTCTGAGGCCGATTTTGAAAAATTGAGCAGTAGTATTGTAGGCAAAGATTTAGAATTGCGTAACACTGCACAAATACGTGATAGTTTGATCGCCAGTTTAGATCGTTTGAAGGCTGATTTACGTTGTTTAAAAAAGAGATAGGCTCAAAGTAGGGCTGATTTAGCAGAGGTTCAAGCCAAGAATAAAAGTTTGGTGGACGATTTGGCCCATGTTCGCGGAAATGTGAGGAGGGCGGTGCAACGTGATAAGAAGATGAATGAAAGAATTAATTAACTCCGTGCTCGAATTACCGAATTAGAGCGGGAATTACGTGCACGGGAAATGAAGTATGAGAAGAATCTCAAATTGGAATTGGATAAAAGGGATAGTGAAATTGCTTCTGGCGAGGGAAGTCGAGAGATGAAGGAATTTCTTCGTCGAAAAGAAGAGTTAGTGGAGAATATGCGTATTAATCTCACAAATTCTCGGCAGAAGTCGATAGATCTTACGAGGCAGATGAGTGAACGTATTGATCAATTAGAAGTTGAATTGGCTGAATCGAAAGCCCGTCGTTTAAGGGATAACAAGCGCGTTGCTATTACTCACCAATCCTTTTAAGGATCTAGTAGTTCATGAGCAAGAAAAATGTGACGGTGAAGCTTTGTATCAACGGCAATTAAGCGCATTGGTTTCATTTTTTGTCGAGGAAATAAAATTTCTTCAGGTTGAGAGGGATTTGACGCAAGATTGCTTCTTTGGGAGGACTTGTGTATGTAAACTCGATATTTCGAGCATATATCCGATTGGGGTTATGGATCGTGGCATTGGGACCATGACGACTGAACAGATAGCTCGAGGGAGAGAAATTGTTGCTGAACGAGCTCCAGAATACATGGTATCCAGGACTGAAAAAGGGGGAAGCTCGAGTGCAGTCTCACCTACTCCTACTGTGGGAGGAAGGTCGACTGCTCTCCCATCAAGAAAATCCAGCAGAATTAAAAAGAAATAGATTTGAATTCTGATAATGAGTACCTTTTGTAATTAGCAGATGTTGATGCTTCAGTGACTTATTGAATTGATCAGTGTTCGATGTAGGCCCTTGAGAGGAGCATTGTAATTTGAAATGTTGATATTGGAAACTAACATTTTCTTTGCCTGCAGCAGACGTTATTCTCTGGTTTGACCCATCAAATTAGAAGAAGTCCGTGGGTGTAGAAGTAAGTATTATCTGTGCTTCAACCCTTAGACTTTAGGGAGGCTTAGCGGCATCGAGCAAGTTTTTTCCTCACTCGTGCTTTAGGCGTGTTATCTTCAGGCTAAGAGGTTCGTTATGGCCCCCACCTTCGGATGTATGAGTTCCTCAGGAGTTAGGCTAGTATTATCAATGCCATTACCAATATTAGATGTTGGAGCTTATCGGCAGCGAGCAAGTTTTTTCCTCACTCGTGCTTTAGACTTGTTATCTTCAGGCTAAGAGGTTCGTTATGGCCCCCACATTCGGATGTATGAGTATCCTCAGGAGTTAGGCTAGTATTATCTATGTCATTACCAATATTAGATGTTGGAGCTTATCGGCAGCGAGAAAGTTTTTTCCTCACTCGTACTTTAGGCTTGTTATCTTCAGGCTAAGAGGTTTGTTATGGCCCCCGCCTTCAGATGTATGAGTATCCTCAGGAGTTAGGCTAGTATTATCTATGCCATTACCAATATTGGACGTTGGTTTACCCTTTGGCATCGAGCTAGTATAAACTGTGCTTTAACCCTTGGGTGGAGATTGATGGAAATGAAGTAGAACTATATAACAGGGATTCTTGTGATAAAAAAGAGATTTTATTGATTGAAAAGAGTTTGTACATACATTGGAGGTGAAACCTCGAGGTAGATTGGGCGTTGCTGAGTGACGGAGGAGCTGTTCAGCGTCGATATAACTTTAATCTTCTTGTATTCCATGGATTTAGAATTTTTTCACCGGCTTCCGTCATGAGATAGTATGAACCCAAACCAGTTCGACCTATGACCATGAAAGGACCTTCCCAGTTTTTTGCTAGTTTCCCAGCATGTGGATCTTTTCTGTTATCTGGGATTTCTCGAAGGACCCAGTCGTTGATAGCGAACTCCCGAGTACGAACTCGTTTGTTGTATGAATTTGCCAGCGTTTGATGATATCGACCAAGATTTGCGATAGCTCGATCTCGTGTCTCATCGATCCAATTGAGGTTGTACGCCAATTCGAACTCATTTTCTTCGTCTGTGAGCTCGTGGTCTCTTACAGGATGGTGGTACTTGTTGGGATCATTGCTTCAGTTCCATAGGCAAGCAAAAAAGGAGAACACTGTGTTAACTTCTGGGGTGTAGTTCGATAAGCCCATAAGACGTGAGGTAATTCACATATCCAGCTACCCTTCTTCTATGACATAAGGCGCTTTTTGAGACCATCCACGATGATTTTGTTTGTGATATCCGCCTGTCTGTTTCCCTGGGGGTAGTACGGGTTTGACGGAGAATGGATTATGTTGTGTTTGTTGAGAAATGCTACAACCTTGGCTCCAACGAACTAAGGACCATTATCGATACAGATCAAATGGGGACAACCGAATCTTGTGATGATATGCTGCCAAATAAAAGAAATGACCTCTCCTTCTCGAGTTCTCCATAGAGGAACTGCTTCGACCCATTTAGTGAAGTAATCCGTTGTAACAAGGAGAAATTTCCTGTTACCAGGAGTATTGGGGAATTCACCAACTAGATCGAGTGCTCATCGCTTGAACAACCAGTACACCTTACTGGCATGGAGTTCGAGGGCAGGGGCCCGAATTTGATTCCCATCACGCTGACATGCGTCTCATTTTCGTGAGTATTCCTAAGCTTACTTCCGCATCCCTGGCCAGAACACTCCTTGGGTAATAGCTCTGTTAGCAAGAGCTCGTACTGCGGTATGGGATCCGCAGGTACCTTCATGTAGATCTCAAAGCATCTTGTCAGCAAGTTCCTTAGAGAGGCACTTGAGGTATGGACTAGTGACTAAACATTTGTAGAGATTGCCGTTTGGTTGGACTGTGTAGCGCTTCGAATTCTCGATGATGTGTTTGCGCTGCTGTGGATCATCTGGAAGTGGCCCGTTGCAGGAGTTATCCGGACCGAGATAAGTAACGAATGGTTTCCTCCAATCATCTTCCGCCATCTCATCGCCCCCAGTGTTAATCGCGTATATTGTAGTACGATTAATACTGGGGCTAGAAATAACTTTGATTTTAAGGTGTCTTGATTTTGTACCCAATACTCCGGCTAAGTAAGCCAAGGAGTCGGCGTGGCAATTCTCTCCTCGAGGGAGGTATTCGAGCATAACTTTGTAAAATTTGTTTAGCTTTTCTGCAGCCAGAGCTGCATAATCGACCATGATGCCGTTCTTCTCGTAATGTTCTAAGTAGTGATGAACGATTAGAAGGGAGTCTGTGTAGGCCGAGATTTTAGTGATTTAGAGTTTGTGAGCCATATCCAGACCATGAATGAGTGCCTCGTACTCTGTAACATTGTTCGAGGCTTCGAAGTCGAGACAAATGGATTTCTCAATTCTGTCGTTGGAAGGTGTAATGAGAACGATCCCAATTCCTGACCTGCGGGTCCTGCTGAACCATCGGTGAGGAGCCTCCACCCTTTTTGAGATATCCATGATGCTCGATCATCAAAAGATTTAGAGGGTAGAAACTCATCTGTTGCATCTTCGGCGAGATCTGGATCGTATTCTTCCCAGTCAGGATCTGAAACTGGAAAGTCTGCTAGGAAATCAGCAACTGCTTGACCCTTTTCAGAAATTCGCTGCTCGAATTTGATTTCGTGTTCCCCCAAACTGACGGACCACTGCTGTACTCGTCTGGATTTCTCTTTCTTAGACAATACTTCCCAAAGTGGGTAGTTTATCATGACTTTGACAGGATGTGCTTGAAAATAGTGTTTGAGCTTTTGTGCGGTGTAAATGAGAGTTAAAAGTAATCTTTCAATTTTAGAGTACCTCGTTTCCGCTGGAGTAAGTGTTTTGCTGATGAAGAAGATCGGTTTCTCAATTTTTCCTTCGAGCCGAATGAGAACCGAGCTGAGAGATGCATCTGAAACTGCGAGGTAGATAATCAGTTCCTCATTGCCTATCGGAGTGCTCATGATTGGAGCCCTCCCTAGGTAAGTTTTGAGTTCCTGAAAAGCTGCTTCACATTCTGGTGTCCAGTTGATATCTTCGTTCTTTGAACCTTTGCCTCGTTGAGTGGAACCTCTGAGTAGCATAAATAACCATCTACATCGGTCCGAGGATTTGGATACGAATATGTTGATTGCTGCAATCTTTCCTGCGAGCTTTTGCACATCCTTCTTTGTTGATGGTGAAGGCATGTCCAGAAGAGCTCAAATTTGATCTGGATCTGCTTCTATCCCTTTCTTGCTGATAAGATGACCCAAGAACTTGCCCGAGTAAACACCGAACTGGCATTTTTGGGGATTAAGCTTCATTCTATAGGATCGTAATATACTGAATACTGTAGAGAGATAAGAGATGTGATCTTCTTTCTTTAGGCTCTTGCAAAGCATGTCGTCAATATAGACTTTGACTTTTTCTCCCAAGTATTCTTTGAGCATACTTGTGACCAGCCTTTGGTAAGTGGCTCTAGCGTTCTTAAGGCCGAATGGCATGACCTTGTAACACTAGAGACCTCTTTCTATAATAAATGTAGTCTTTTCTTGATCTGCTTCCAAGAGTGGAATCTGATTGTACCCCGAAGTGGCGTCCATCATGGGCAAGAGTTCATGACCTGCTGTAGAGTCGAGGATCTGATGAATGGTCGGAAGAGGGAAACTGTCTTTTGGCGTGTGTTTGTTAAGATCTGTAAAATCCACGCAGACTCTAACCTTCCCATTCTTCTTTAGAATAGCAACGATATTAGAAATCCAGTCTGGGTACTTGGCTTCTCGAATGAATCCGACCTCGATAAGTTTGTCGATCTCCTTGTTCACCTCGTCTCTAAGTCTTGGAGATAACCTGCGTTGTTTCTAATTAACTGTTGTGGCGCTTTCACGGATATTTAAAATGTGGCAAGACTTTGAGGTGTCTACGCCTGGCATTTCTTGGAAGTTCCATGCAAAAACGTCTTTGTTAGATTAGACGAAAGAAATAAGAGCTTCTTTCACTGTTTGAATTAATTTTGTACCAATATAAGTACCTCGGTTAACTCCATCGATCTGGACGTATTCCACGGGATCGGCTGGAGAAGACTGATCATCGAGGTGACCAGCCTTCTGTGATTGCAATGCAGCAATCTAGTCGAGAACTGGCGAGACTGTATTCTCACAAGCTCGAGAGAGTTTCTGACTTCCTTTGATTTCATAAATACCGTTGTTATGTTTGAAACAGAGTGTTTGGTGGAACGTGGACGGGATGGCCTCCATATTGTGCAGCCAACAACGTCCTAGTATCCCTAAATACCTTGATTTGGCATTGATGACGTAAAAAATAACGTCGATAGTGGTAGGCCCTGTTGTAATCGGGAGAGTAATCTTCCCAACTCGTACTTCTTTGGACCCATTAAACCCACTAATGTCTATCTCGCTTTGAATGACCTGATCTGAGAGTCCCATCTGGTCAATCGTGCTCTGGAAAAGGATCTCAATCCCACTTCCTGTGTCCACCATCATGGTGTGCATATGAAGTTCCTCATTTTGAGCATAATTACTAGTGCGTCATGATGAGGATACTTCACATGTCTTGTATCGCAGTCTTCGAAGGAGATTCCCTTTCGATGACTGCTTGACTATGGAGGAGCTTGGCTTCCTTCTCCCGGGCGGCAAGGTCACAACACTCGCCCAACTTCCTCCGCTTAATTCTGTTAGAATTCGAAACCTGACTGATCTCGATCATATTGCTGCAGTAGAGATGATATAGATGCTTCTCCTCTGCTTGTTCTGTTGCTTGAGTCACGTCACCTTGTTTCAGATAGCTCCCATCTTTATAGCTGGGAAGATCGATGATGTATTCGAGCATCCTCCCTTCCTTACAAATGATATCCAGAAGCTTCTTCAAACCATAACAATTATCAGTGCTGTGGTGCTTAATCTTGTGATATTCACAATAAGGTCGACCTGCTATTGGATCAAGAGGTCGAGCTGGACGGAAACATTTATCTTTCTGGAGAACCGGATAGATCACGAAAAGCTTGACATTCAACTTTGGTATGACTGTTCTGGATGGTTTCTGCGACCTCTGATTGTTGTCTCTTCCTGGTTTTGTCTTTGCTCGTTTAGGATCGCCTTGATCGCTCGAGCTGTGGTTGTTGCTGGAATCTGTAGAAGGAACCTTGGTATTTTGGACTGCCTTTACAGGTTTATTTGGTTCGGGCATCATCCGCTCCAGATTGATGTAATTGTTGACTTTCTCGATCATATCCTCGAGAGTCTTGGGCTTCTTCAGGAAGAGATACTCTTTAGTTTTGCAATTGAACTGCAGAGCATTTGTGAATGTGGATACGGCTGTCTTCTGATCTAGATTGTCGACCTTCCGAGCCAGTTCAAGAAACTTCTTGGAGAACTCCTCGAGCTTTTACTCTTGTGCTTGTTTGAGACTTATAAGAGAATATAAGTTCTCTTCTTTGTCTTTGTTGTGGGCATAAGCCTTGATGAAGATTTTCTGTAACTGTTCGAAGGTATGAATCGAACCTTCCGATAAAGAGTGGAACCAACGGAGAGGTTTGTCCTGGAGACTGGTAGCGAAGAGCCGGCAAAGGATGTGATTCAGATTAGTATACAAACCCAATGAATCACAGAATTGTTGAACGCGCTGGCCAGGGTAGGTTCATTTGTATTTGATAATCTTGGGTGTATGAAAACCTGTTGGGACATTTATATTAAATAATTCTTTAGCAATTGGACTACCTTGTAATTTATGCGAGTCATCCTTCGCGTCTAAAGCCGTTGCTTCGATGATCTCCCTGATACGCTGATCCATGAGCTCCTGAGAAATATAATGCTGAGGGATAGGAGCTGCTGGAACTACCGGAACTGCTGGAACTGTAAGAACTGTTGGAACCGCCTGACGTATGAGTCTGGGAACGTGGTTACCTGTTTCCTCGCTCATATGTTCAGGAATCGGAGCTCGGTAAGGAGGTCGCTGGTACTGTCTCGGGTTGCTTGGAAGGCCTGCGATCTCTGTTGATATCTGTCTGCGCCTCCTGTCCTAAATGAATTGAGACTATCGGTGCTTGTGGATCCTCACAATAAATCCTGGAAATGTCTGTACTGCGTACCTCATGTGGCCCTAACCTCTCGTGAACGGAAACCCTTGAGGTCGTTGGTACTGTCTCGCGTTCTCTCAGGGATGGTGGTGGTTGGCTGCTCTGTAATGCTTTCAGAGCTCTTTAAAAAGCTAACATCTGAGCTTCTTGTTTCTTTGTCTCCAGAACTTGAGCTTGACGCTCTCGTTCTAACTCCTTCTCGCGGAGCTCTCGATCTGCCAATAGCAGACGCTCGAGCTGACTCCGCTTCTCGGCTTCGGCAATTAAGCTTGCCTGAAGTTCGACAACCCGATCAGGCCCCCTTGAACTTTCAGGCTGAGCACCTGAAGATTGACGTGTTTGAACCATAATTGAATACTGCTTGACTGATAAGTATTTATCGTGGCTCTTAAGTATGTGGAAAAACCGTACGTTCCCACAGACGGCGCCAAATGTAGGGACCAGATTTTGCAAAGCTCGAAATAGCTTGAAATCGATCATTACACCAAGAACTACTATGACAAAACTAAGCCTAATACGACCCAAATTCTAGTAATGGCCCAAAATAACGTTTTGGCTATTAGTAATATTGACAGTCTTCCTATTGCCTATAAAACTGACTTTGCCGATCATTCTTTTACGTCAATTATTACTGCATCTAGCTATAAACTATTTACAAATGCGTCCTGGTTAGAAACTATTCACAAATGTGGAATGGGATTCCTTCTTACTGATGAGGCTAATAAACCAATACTTGCAGGACATACACCCATCTCAGTAGGCAGTGCGGAACAAGCAGAAGGGAAATGCATTCCCTAGGCCATCCAGCTGAGCGCGCATGAGATTAAAGGAAAGAAGGTGCTGCTATTTGCTGACTGCCGAAACATGATTTCCTATCTCCAGGACCCGCTTTTCCGGTGTGCAGTAGAGCACGACTACCAGTCTTTCTCCTTGTTTATCGCTTTGTAAAAAACTTGCTAGTTTTTCTTTTCACTGGATCTCTAGATTCGTGAACTTTATTTCGCGTGAACTAGCAGCCTTAGGCACTAGTCATAGTAGTTTGTATTATGTAAACTCTATGTCGGGCAGGGTCCTTCCTGCTGCCCAAACCTTATTTAGTCTTTAATAAAAGTTCGTTTGAGAAAAAAAAAAAAAAAAAAAAAAAAAATGGGATCAACCAATATGGTTCAAATTTTAGGATGAGGAAAGAGGTTGTAACCTCTTAAGAGGTAGCTCATTTGAGTTGTTGTAAGCTGGCGGAATGCGTGGGTAAGCTAGGATTAGTAGAGTCGATGTAAGACATCATGCAACCAATTTAAGAGCCTTTTTCCCTAACAATTTCCCAATAAGCCAACGGTATGACCGCAATTTATGATGCCCGTCCCTTAGTCGTTTATGGAGACCAGCCTTATATACGATAATCTGGACTAAATTGGTGGCCAGACACCCTTAACAACATAAGTTCTGCAGAAAAAATAAGTTTAAACACGACTCTAACAGTCTAACAAACGTTTAAAGTCAAAAGATACCTCTTGCCATATTACGAGCTCCTGCTTCTCACCATAATCTCCAGACGACTACACGGGCAATGATTTTTTGTTTCTGAAGTGCCTCTGCAAGATTCATTAGGGCAGATCACTATCAGATTCTCTCCGCAACCAATAACTATGACGTCTCTTTTCTGCACCATGTATCTGAAATCTGTATAATGAGTCCCCTTTCTGCGCCACTATCCGGACTGGGCAATACACACCTCCTGTAGGATGGCAAGGCTCTCATGCCCCCATTTTTCTCCTTTAATGAGCCTTATGAGATTACAACAATCCTGGATGGGGCTTGGGCAGGCATAGATTAGTAAAGATGACACTTTCTCAAATAATAATGTTCTACTTGAGCATCTGCTTCAATAAAAACCAATTAACATTTTACTTTCCTATGGTCCTATCCGGAATTCGAGCCATGTATATTATTGTCTCCCTAGCGTTGATGTTTTAACCTTTATCATATAATCTTAGTCTTGAGAATAAAATTCAACCCACGCCTCCTACTATTTAGACTACTAAACCAGTCTAAATTTCGTGAACATGACAATACCAGAACCCCAACTGCAATGGTCCTAAGAAAATCCATACTTTATAGTGTACAACTTCTTTGACAAATGTGATACAGATCCTACATGTAATGCTAGATAGGGCTAAAAAGAGGAGGGAAATGAGGAAAAGATTCAACATAACCATCAGACATTCTTACAAATCAACAAACCCAATTTCTAATCTTTTCATTATATACTTGGGCCAGAAAAAGAAAAAAGAGAGGAAAATTGAACGATTAACCCTTGTGACTCCAAGAACTTCAGAATTGCATGCTCAAGCTAAAATTTACGTTAAGAAATACATATACGGGTGACAAGTGTCCTGAGTAATTTAATGGATGAAAAAGAAGGAAAGTATATTCTGGAAACAATAAAACTCCCTCTACTTTTCGACAAAAGATTTGGTTTTGTTCATCCACTTAAGAAACTCCATTCTATCTTTGTTCATCATATATTCGTGTAAGAAAACAGCAAGTTCGTCGTTTACCCCTCTCTCCTGCAAGAATTCAAAGAATGCAATTTGAAGCTCTTCATCCAATTTCCTGAAAAATAACAATAAACCTGGTTTAAAACATTGTATAAACCCGTAACATGCAACCAAAAGAAAGCAATCAGAAACAAAAATGGAAATCGTACACAAAAGGGGGTCCTGTATAAGGATGAATGAGATTTCTGTCACTCTTAAACATGTAAACCTTCTCGATATCAAGGCATTCTGGCCACGCAGAGCAAATAAATTCCAAGCGATTGCCATCTTCCTCTTTCGTGACATCAACAATCAAGCTGATGTGCAGAGGCGCATTGTTATCCTCGCCTTCAGGTTTCGGAACAGGAGCTAAACCATCGAACATCGTTGCTTCAATTTTAATCTTTTCTTTCTCTCCGTGTTTGCCTATCAATCTAACCCATTGTTCTCCTGGCTGATCTTCTACTGTAAATGAGTTGAATTTCGAAGGAGGCTTCACAAACCCCAAAATAAGATAAAAACGTTAGATCTCAATTTAGAAGTAACACTCGAAAATTATTTACTAGGGGTTTTAAAATCCTACATTCCAGTGTACTCCCTCTAAGTTGATAGTGTGGTAGGCCAACCCAATGTCTTTAAGATGTACGGGATCGTTCCAAGGGCAAAGTTAGGGGGAACGTTGACAATTTATGACCCTTAACTACCATGCACATCACACACAGACCAATAATTCATTTACAATAACGGGTTATACTTGCATTTCGGTAAGCCCAAAACAATTATCAAAAAAAATGTGGCGAGCCCATAATCATAGGTTACGAGAAGAACCCTTAACCTTAAGACATAATACATCTACTTTAAGCTATTAATTGAGCTTCAATTGGAACCAAACCATATAGTTGTCATAGTCTCATGTACTACAGGCCCTGTGGCTATCAGTACGCGTAATGGACAGTCAAACGGATTCTACTAGTCAAACAATATAGTTCCCATAATATTTATAAAAAAAAGAAGGGCAAACCCATAATAATAGGTAGCAATACGAAGTTTTAAGACATAATATAGGCCAGTAATTGATCTTCATTTGGAACCAAACCATATAGTTCTCATATTCCGACGTCCTACGGTCACCTGTATATCTATACTAATATTATATAGGCGAAGCCAACGACGGGGGAATACACAAATAGGACACGTGGCGCTCTAGATTCTTTCGTTTTTCTCTTCTGTCAATCAAAAGGTTTAATAGTAAATCGAAGAGATAATCCCTCCTAAAATCTCTCCATGATCTATGACCCTTCCCAAACAGTTTCTTCCCTTCTTTTTTTTTCTCCTCTTCCTTCTATCTTCTTTGACTCCCATCTCTGGAGATAATTCATCTTCAACAAGCTTTCCATTACTTTAAAAAACACCAAAACGCACAAACCTCAATCTTTAAAAGGAGCTCTTACGATGATGCTCTTTCCCAATTTCTCAATTTTAGCAATCCATCATTTTTTATGTTCATTAGGATCCGTGTAACTCATAAGAGTAATCACTCCATTCAACTTTGATTGGCTTTTCGATTAGGAAACTGGAGAAACCTTTAAAGGAGTAGAGTAGTTATTGTTTGATGACCCATCTATTATTACTTTACAATTGTTGCTTAGGGTGTGTTGTTGATCCTTTTTTTTTTTTTTTTCATTCAAATATTTCTTCTACTTTATAAATTTTCTGAAATATATTCGTGTTACTAGAAACTTATTGTAATATGTAATTCTTAACGTTCTTATACTTTTCTAATCGTTAAAAAACAAATTTATTATGGTGTGGTGAATTTCATAAAGTCCACTAATTTTTTGCACCACCAAATTGCATGAAGAGGTAAAACCATGTTGCACTTTAAGCATTTGTTAAAAATCTCCATAGAGAATGATTATTTGTTTAAATTGTCATCTACAAATGGAATCATAATATGCGCTTCTACAACCTAACGTTCTATTAAATCCACATATGCATAACGGTGTTTGTGCTAACATAACCATAGATTATTAAGGGAAAGGAAAATTATGAAATGGTTCATTGGATGTGTATCGTAGATTCGTAGTTGATATTGAGGGGTGACAGGAGGTGATGGAAAATTGGGATATAAATGTAGAATGACCGACTTAGTTAGATGGTTATCATCACAAGAGGGTTAAATAAGAGAATAGATATGGAGCAACACAAAAAAAAAAAAAAAAAACTAAGCATCTCAATAAAACTGTTTAATGCTCAAGAAACTATTAAGCTTCTCATTGAGCAATAAACTTATTTCGACATCTAACATGAGTTAAGAAATCTAACAGATGGCCACTGATCTTTGACGGTTTATAATTTTCAAACTTGAACATGATTAACCTCTGGTGATTATCATATTTTGCAGGTGATGGGTGCAAGCAAACTTTGTATAGAATCTCACGATCAACACATGAGACTATGAAGCATGTCAAATCAAGGCAGAGACTTGTGTGTTAGAAATGATCATTTGAGAACCATTAGATTTCACAACATAATCATCGGGCACTAATTTAAGCGGTTTATACTTTGGGATAAAAATATACCTGTAAGGCAGGAGCGTACTCGGACTCGTACTCGATCTCGTTACGGAGGATTCTCAGAATGTTGGCTTCGAATGTCGATTTCCGCATTTCAGTTATGTAATTTCGTGTTTTGTTGTGATTGAGTACTAGAGTTGATTGTTGGATTTGTGTAATTAGGGTTTTGGTTGATGAGAGAGAAAGATGAGAGAGAATCGCTCGTTTTGAAGCTTGGATCAAACGAGCCATGGTTGTGATCTTGTGAAGGTTTAAGGAGGATTTTAGACCTGTTTGCTTTGGGGTTTAAAAACCAAATCATACACCAAATTTGGGTTGGGTTCTTTTTTACTAGAGCTATTTATCAAAACAAATGAAATCCTGGGTTTCGCGCTTTTGATGACATCAAAAAACCAAATGCCATTGATTTCGATTTTCAAGCTTGTGGCTTTTTGCTAAATGTGTTTAGGCGCTATTTTTCTTACATACATTTAGGCTTTGTTTGATACACCAAAAATATTTGTGATGGGATAGATTAGACATATGCTAACCATTAGATTCATGTATGGGATGAAAGCTTTAGCTAGTTGCTAATCCACTGGTCATCAATTGTCTAAATTAATGGAAATATTTTTGGGGTAGCAAAAGGAGCCTGCATAGTCATTTGGATAATAGGTTCTTAAGTGCTGCGCTCTAGGGATTAGTGATAAATTATGAACTCGGATATAACTATAAGATAAGAGAAGAGGGTTATTCTGGATAAAGGAGAGATACAATCAGTTCTTGTTGGTTATCGCTAAGGAATAATCTCAGCGAGAAAAGCACAAGAATGATTGGAAGTTTGGAACAGGATAAAAAAGGCAATAGGAGTATGGGACTGCTTGTTTTCTGTAATCTTTGATTTCTACTGTGAGCCATAAGTGCAAATTTAAATTACAATTGCGACATCAAGAGTACAGGATTGAGTAAATGATGCTTCTTTTTGATAAACAATTTCTGCCAAAGGAACATATCAGTTTACAACATTCCACACAATCTGAAAGAAAATATTCATTTCTTTGTGTCTCCCCTATTTTCAGACTTGCCATCTTCCTTTCTCTCAGTGGTGTCCGGGGAGGCATCGGTAGCTAGGACTGGCCTTTTCTCATTTCCCTCATTTGAACTCGGTTCTGGTGCAGAACTGGGCTTAGTCTCAGAGACTAACTTTTTGGAATCCTCTTTGTCTTCTGTTGATTTCACAATGGATTTTAGGACAATATCTTGTATGGTCTCCTCTAGCTTGTCCAGTCTATCGTTTAACTTTAATAACGCTGGATGATAAGCCATTTCTTTGTCAGCCAAGGCTTTTTCTTTCGCCTTTTCAGCTTTCACCACTTCTTCAGCTTTCTGTCTTATTTTTTGTTTTTCCTGATAAAGCATATCAGGTTAAATCAAAACTAAATCCTTTCACTTTAGAATACAAGTGCGGCAAATATAGATAATTATAACACCTTGATTAATTTAAACAATGCTCACAATTGAGTTTCTTTTCAGGGTTATGCATTGACATACTCCAAAAACTGCACCAAGTTAGATGTTGTATCTTTATTGAAAGTTAAAACCCTATCCCTCCTTTTGTCCATACCCATAGATACCAAAATGCGTTAAGAGTAGGCATACTAAGCAAATATTTTTAACCTCCACGGTCTAATCTAAACCTTAAAGCAAATGACCCTAGAAATGGTGAGGGTTTATTACGTGTTATCAGAGACCCTGCCATTTTGTATAAGCTCAGTGGCACATTCAGGTGTTTTATCCAATTAGCGGAATTCCAATATCCAAAGCTGAACTATTTCCTTTTCTCTGTTTTCTCCAGGTTGACAATTTAAAAAAAGAATTGGAAAAAAGAGTTATGGCTTGGATCCAAACTTCATAACTTAGATAAAATATGTGTGACAAGAACTAGGCTTTCTTCGGATCTTTCGTTAACCAAAATGACAAGACCCTTGATAAGAGGTAATTTCATCCCTCCTTTACCAATAAACCTACTATTTTCGGGGTTTCATTTACTTTGTTGCATATCAACGATTACGGCTATTTTTATTACATGTCTCTGAACCTATTGTTCTGTCATCAACGGATTCGATATTACCAAGAAAAGATATGAGAGATATATTTGAAAACAAAACATAAGAAAGAAAGAAAGAAAAACTAGCCTGATAAAGGTATAGAGAGAGATTAAACACAAAAATAATTTAGACAAACAAGAAAATAAATCGACCAAAACATATAATGTATACTCCAACAAAAGAAACTTAGCATGCACCAAACAACAAATAATTGAGGAGTTCAATTATTCAAGGTTGAATACATAAAAACTAGTAGGGAAGTCTTGAGAGAAGAGAAAAAAATATCCAGAGAACCTAGAGAAAGATAAGAAAAATTGTGGTCAAGATCAGAGAAAGAAAATTTGGAGAGATTCTTAGAATTTAAAGATAGAAAGTTAAGAGCATGAAAGAGAATCTAGACAAAATTTAGAGAGAGATACTGTAGGAGGAAATTTAGAGTGATAAACTGTGAAGTCAGCAAGGGAGCTTGGAAGGCAGATTGCAGAAGCTCTTCTTGTTTTGAATTGGATATAGTATCCTGTAATCCAATTCAAAGTTCAAACTTTTCCATGGAAGGTCTGACAATTTGGTGGCTTTCAGGGATGGAGGGCTAGGCTACCAACATGAGAAAGTAATATAAGATGCTTTGCTTCACAAGAAAAGTATGAACAAACATTTGTTATCCAAAATGACCATGTTTTCACCTTAGAATGTGTTCCAGAATAAGTTATGTGCAAATGGGAGCTTCCTCCTAAGCCTTCTATGATTATAAACACTGATAGATCCTTACACACGAAAGGAGATGCGTACTGGAGGTGTTATACGATTCTAATAGATAGTCTCTAAGATGCTTTAATAGAAGAATGACTATCAACATTGGAGAGCTTTTGGCTATATTAAGATAGCCATGTCAAGAGGATCAAAACTCATATGTGGGTTGCAACTCGTCAGCTATACAGTGGGCAGAATTATTGACAGACATACACCTTAACTATGGACGACCACCTAACTTAATAGACACAAATGCTTGTTTGGAAGACAACCACATCTAATAGGTAATAAACTATAGAGCAGCCTGATGATTCAGGAGGGCATTTACTAGGTTTGTGAAGTGCACCTTTCAGTAATATAATACTTATGCCCTACCAAAAAGAAACTTGCCAATTTTTAAAATTTGCCTTGACATAAGATACTTCAATTTATTACATAAAGAAAATATGTTAATATTGGCCAGGACCAGTTATATAGGGATAAAACATGGAGAAGCTAAATGAAACTTATATGAAATAATATATTTCAAATGTAAGATGGAGAGATACAGAGATTGCAGAAATACTTATAAACAAAAACGAAATAGTTACCATAAAGGGAAAGTATCATTACCTCCTCCAACAATCTCATTCTGTAACGAGAATATTTGGCCACTAGATATATGGCTATTACAAAGGAGATAAATTTCAGAAAGAGACAAAATAACCAAATATAATAATTGTGGTAAATCATAATCTAGTCAGATAAAATACCCAATGAAGGCATCAGAGCAAAAAAGAACTGTACCAGATGGAAATCGATCCTGAAAACATAAAAAAGGATTGGTGAGAAAGTTCTCAGCATCTTCATTGATGAAGGATATCACATTTATATAGTCTAAGAATATATGCAGATACTGCACGAGCTAACAACTGATTCACTTCTAATCCCAACATTCTTAAATTTCTATAAGACAAAATCTTAAAAACATGCTTCCTGTATATCCTTCTACTTATAACAGAAAATTCGAATTTGTAATACTTGCGAAGAAACTACTAGAATGTAATTTGCAATGCCTATTCCATAGAAACTTATGTTTGAAATATCGGTTTTGATTTCATTAATGAAAATGACATATTAATGCCATATTCGTGATTGGCTACTAACATGAGAAAACTCGGAAACATAAATAAAGAAAAGGGAATCTCAAACTATATTAGACATCAATAAACTGACACAAAAGAAGAAGAAAAAAATTGTTGTTACCCAAATTTATGTTCCTTGGTAGGAGCAGAGAAGAGAATCTTGGTAGCAGTCGCGAAATCAAGGTTATTAACTTGACTATACACATCTAAGGCTCTCTCTGACTTCTCAACTCCAGTGGCATTGTTAGCGCTAGTGTTAGCCTTGTTTGCATTGTTGGAATTAGTACAGAAAGGCCTAGTGGGGCGGCTGAGACGAACACCGATTAAGAGTTGCCGTCGAAGTCCTAATACACGTAACCCTCTCATTTCATCTACAAAAATCAAACGAAGTAATGGGGTTACTTACTATTAAACTCATCTCTACACCAAAAAAATGTCTTAAATAAAATAAAGATGCATTCCTAAAAGAAAATAATGAATTAAACACCTAATTATATCAAATGAGTGATAATTCAATGAAAATATCTTACGCCCAAGATTGATAATCGCGCAATAAAAAGTTCTACCACAGACAGTCACAATAACTAGCTTTATCTACTGAGAGCCTGAGAGTGGAAAATAAAGTGACCCATGACTCCATGAGTAATGTAGAACTAAAGTTAAGCTTCTTATACCATATTGTTCACATTTTACAAAACCACAAACATTTACAGATAAAAAAAATCCCATGAAAACCCCATAACCAATAACCAAGTTTCTCAGAAACAAATTATCAAACAGTTGCAATGATACTTATATAGAGTAATAAGAGTCTAAAAAACCTCATCTGTCACGCCAAATGAAGTAAATTAGGTTCAATAATCGTAAATTTCATGGTATTTTGACCTAAAACTTACATTATACGGAGAGAAATCAAGCTAAAATGAAATCATTAATGTCAGTGTTTGTTGTTTACCTTGAGAGTGAAATCAACAAATGATTTGCTTGTCGAGAGTATGGAGAGATTTTTATTTCGGGGGAGAAGAGAAGAACTCTGAAGATTTGAAATCAACAAATGATTTGCCGTTTTTGGACTAATATTAGCATTAACATAAGAAATTTGTTTACAACCACGCACTTACTTAGAGATACCAAAAACAAATAACACCCATCTGGATGTAAAAAAAAAAAAGTAGTATTTTTCAACTACAAGTGGACTCTAAAACAAAGATTCTCTCTCTCTCCTCATCAGTTCAAACTTTTTCCTAAAAAAGAACCATCACAATCACACCAAACATTCTCCTCCTCTGTTTATGTTCCTTAAACCTCCATTACAACAGAGAGAGAGTCATGAAAAAGTGCAGCAACTCTGGAAAGACCCCTGTTTATCTCAACGTTTACGACATCACTGCGAAGAACACCTATGGGTATTGGCTCGGCCTTGGTATATATCACTCTGGCTTCGAAGGTCAGGACAACACACTCTTTTTCGCATACCCAATACTTGTTTTTATGATTATACTACGTTGTTTTTTTTTTCATTTCTTATATATGTATGTGTTTGTTCAGAAAATCGCTAGCTTTTACGAGTACCCCAATCTCTATTTTTATGATGGAAGTCTTTTTTATTTTTATGTTTTGTATATGTTTATCAGTGTATGTATGGTTTTTTATTTGACAGTGTATGGGGTTGAGTGGGCATTTGGGGGGCGCGATGAGCACGAAAGTGGGATATTTGAGGACATGCCGAAGAAGTTTACGGGGTTTAAGTTTAGGAGATCGATTATGATTGGAAGGACTAATTTGGATTTGAACGGGGTTCGGGCGTTGATTCAAAAGATGGGGGAGGAGTACATGGCTAACACGTATAATCTTCTTACGAAGAACTGTAATCATTTTAGTAATGATGCTTGTGTTAGATTAACGGGGAAATCGGTTCCTAATTGGGTTAATCGACTTGCAAAAATTGGTAAGAAATCAAACACCCTTTGAGACTGTTTCTACATTTTTGTTTTCTATTAGTGCAGTTGTGTAATTTTTGTTTGGTTGATGCGAATGCAGCTACGATGTGCATGTGTGTTCTTCCGTTGGGTTCGAGTTCGATACGAGCAAAGTTAATTCGGGTTTCCGAAGAGATTGAAACGTTAAACTTGAAAGCTATTGAACATAATAAAGCTCAGGGGTCTCGTCAAGTTCAGTCTCCGTGTGCTTCAATACCGTATTCCTCTCCGAAATCAGACACTGAAGAATCAGATAATTCATAGAACTTGTCTAAATCATTACGAAAATTTCAGTTTTATTTTCTCTTGAAAAGTTTCATCGTACATTTTATAATCTCTACATAAGTTAAGAAGAAAAAGAATGGAGTTAGCTTTATTCTTGTTACATGTTATGCTCTTTTTCCCATTTTATAAACTTTATGTTTGCTTTCGTGCTTTTATTTTATTTTTGGAACTGCTTTTGCCGGCCACAAAACACAGAACAATAGAGGGACAATCTATTTTTGTGACATCTTTTAATTTTCTCTTCCCCACGGGCTACGCAGGGATGAAAACTAACCGGACAGCCAAGTTTCTAAGTCAATTATTTTTTTATCAAAACACACACTTGTTGGAATTTTTCAAAACTTATACCTCTTTTGAGCCTTGAGCCCATGACCTCTTGGTCATCTATTTTTATGTGACTCCTATACTATAGCCTAAAGTTTAGTCCCACATTATTTTTAAACAATAGAGGAACTAAACATATAAGGTAGTACCCATGTGACATGTGTGTAACATGTGACATAGAGAGAGTGTATAGTTGTGTGAGTGTGTGAGAGGATTTTATACTCTATACACACTTGGACCTCTCTCAGGCGGCCCGGTAGGCCGGGCCGGCTCGGACTTGGGATTGGGCAATTGGCTCTTCTGGCTCGGAGGCCTTGGGTCCTTTGGGCTTGGGTATCCATAATCTTTTTAACAAAAAGTTCATTGGGCTTGGGCTTGATTTATTTCTTTAGTCTTGGTCTTCACTTTGTTCTCTCCACTCTTGAGGAGACCTAATCCTCAGGGACACGTCCCACATAACAACACTTCCTTCTCTCTCTCTATACGGTTTGCCTGTGGTGCATACTTCATTCTTACGTAGACTTCCGGGGTAACTGAAGTCTACTGTATACGTACGCTCGTTGTATCCTGGAAAGAGATCAGACCTTCGTTACCTTACCCGAGGTAGGTTGAAATACTCTTCAAAATTGTAAGATAATGTAATAGGTTAAGTCTTATGAACCTGTAGCAACAGCAACGTTTTCAGGCAGCAACAGTAACTCAGTTTGTTCTTCCCTTTGATTGAGCACGGTATATGGCAGCAACAGTAACTCAGTTGCTGTTACCGCAACAGCAGTTTCAGGCAGGTTTCGTTAGCAACAGCAACAGAAAGAACTAACACCGCAGCAGCAGTTTCAGGCAGTAACAGCAAGAGATAGTGAACTCCGGTAACGTAACACCGCAGCAGCAAAAAAGAACTAATACCGGACACCGGTACAGCCCCTACAACAAGAGAGAGAGGTTGTGATTGCTCGAGGCGTGGGTCGCACTCTTTTTGAAGAGTAATTTATTTCCTATAATATGGCTCTTTCCTCAGAAGTGCTGAAGTTTGATTCCAACAAACCCTCTAGATTTGATGGTCTCAACTTCAAGAGGTGGAAGAACAAAATGTTCTTCTATCTCACACTTAAGGAAGTGGCGTATGTTCTGGAACAAGAATGCCCTGTTGAACCTCCTGTTCCCGTACCTGTAATAGACCCTGACCTGATTACAAACGATTATGACAAAACCTTAGAATCAATTTCGAACTGGACTGAGGCTGACTTCAAATGCCGTAATTTCATCTTGAACGGTCTAGCAGACGAACTGTACGATTACTATCTACAGTCCGAAACTGGGAAAGCCGTTTGGGATGCATTACAGAGGAAGTATGATACGGAAGAGGCAGGCTCTAAAAAGTTTGTCGTAAGCCGATATCTCAAGTTCACTATGGTCGACGATAAGCCAGTAATTTCCCAATCACATGAGTTGCAACGAATTGCACATGAGATCGTGTCCGAAGGGATACCTCTTGATGAACAATTTCAAGTTGCCGTGATGATTGACAAATTACCGCCTAATTGGAAAGACTATAAAAATATCCTGCGACACAAGTCAAAGGAACTTACCATGGAGAACTTGATTACTCGTCTTAGGGTTGAAGAAGAATCTAGAAAACAAGACCTGAAAGAGGAAATCCTTTTGGTTCAAGCCAAAGGGAAGGTCCATCTGAAACCTAAAGGGAAACCTTTCAAGGCTAAGAATGGCGGTAATCGGAACAACCGTCTTAACGGTGGTAATCCGAATAACCGTCAGAAAAATGGACACCAGAATCCTAATAAGGGAACGAACCAAAAAGCCCCACCATATAACGGAACAGTTTCTATTGTGTGTTTCAACTGTAACAAGCCTGGACACATATCTAGAAACTGCCGGAACCGAAAACCTGTTGCTCAGGCCAACGTTACCGAAGAGCCCTTAGTGGCTATGATCACGGAGATCAACATGGTCGGTGGAACCGACGGGTGGTGGGCTGATTCGGGCGCTTCTAGGCATGTATGCTATGAACGCAATTGGTTCAAGACCTATAAGGAAACTGAAGACCAGAAGGTGCTACTTGGGGATTCCCATTGCACCAAAGTGCTAGGCACTGGAGATGTTGAACTGGTATTTACCTCTGGAAGGACAGTGACTCTGAAGGATGTGATGCACACTCCTGAAATGAGGAAGAATCTTGTTTCTGGCTATCTTCTCAACAAGGCAGGATTTCAGCAAACTATTGGCTCAGATCAGTACATTTTGACTAAGGGTGGGATTTTTGTGGGAAAGGGTTTTGCTTGTAATGGAATGTTCAAAATGAGTATTGAAATGAATAAATCTGCTTCTGCTTACTTATTGTCTTCTTTTAATATTTGGCACTCTAGACTGTGTCATGTTAATAAGAAATTAGTACACAATATGAGTAAACTTGGTATGATCCCTAAAGTAGATTTAAATGATTTTAATAAATGTCAATCTTGTAGTCAAGCTAAGATTACTAAAACCTCACATAAAAGTGTTGTAAGGGAATCACAACTTTTAGATTTAGTACACTCGGACATATGCGAAATGGACGGTACATTAACTCGAAATGGTAAAAGATATTTTATAACTTTTATAGATGATCATTCAAACTATACTCAAGTTTATCTGATGCGTCACAAAAGTGATGCTATAGATATGTTTAGGACATATGTAACCGAAGTGAAAAATCAGTTTGATAGACACATTAAAAGATTTCGTAGTGATAGAGGCACAGAATATGATTCACATGAATTTCAAAACTTGTATGAATCCTTAGGGATTATACATGAAACAACTGCTCCTTATTCTCCAGAATCTAACGGTAAAGCTGAACGTAAAAATAGAACGTATACTGAGCTAATAGTTGCTATGTTACTTAGTTCTGGATCACCCAAATCTTTATGGGGTGAAGCATTATTATCTGTATCCCATGTTTTAAACCGTATTCCTCATATCACATCTGAATTATCACCTTATGAAATTTGGAGAAAAAGAAAACCTAATGTTAGCTATTTTAAGGTTTGGGGATGTTTAGCCTATGTTCGTAAACCTGATCCTAAACGGACCAAACTAGCCAGTAGAGCTTTAGAATGCATTTTCATTGGTTATGCTATAAACAGTAAAGCCTATAGGTTTCTTGATATTAAGGATAATATAATAATTGAATCACTAGATGTTGATTTCTATGAGGACAAGTTTCCCTACTTACTGAGGGACAGTGGGGGTAGTAGTGGGGGTTCTCAACCTTCTACGTCTTCGACCCCTAATGTACCTCAAGTAAATGTTCCTAGAGCTGTTGATTTTCATGATACAGACCCAGAACTTCGTAGAGGTAAACGTTTAAAGATTGCAAAAGATTTTGGTAACGATTTTGTTGTAAATACCTTAGAATCGGACCCCAATACTATTAGAGAAGCGTTAACCTCAGGTGATGCTGATTTGTGGCAAGAGGCCATTGATGATGAAATGGATTCTCTTACTACAAATGAAACTTGGGATTTAGTTAACTTACCTCCTGGTAGTCGCTCTATTGGGTGTAAATGGATATTAAAGAGAAAACTTAAACCAGATGGTACTATAGATAAATATAAGGCAAGACTTGTAGCAAAGGGATATGTGCAAAAAGAAAACATTGATTTCTTCGACACATATTCCCCAGTTACTCGTGTGACTACCATTAGAGTATTATTAGCCGTTGCTGCCGTGCACAATTTGTTAATTCACCAAATGGATGTAAAAACCGCATTTTTAAATGGAGAGCTTGAAGAGGAATTATATATGGATCAGCCTGAAGGCTTTGTGGTACCTGGTGAGGAACACAAAGTCTGCAAGCTGAACAAGACCTTATACGGTCTAAAGCAAGCTCCAAAACAGTGGCATGATAAAATCGACCAATTACTTCTTCAAGCGAAAGTTGTATTATGATATGTCTTTACGTTGACGATCTACTTATTTTTGGTTCTACACTTGACATTATTTTAGAGACCAAAAACATGCTTAACAATAATTTTGATATGAAGGACCTAGGCAAGGCTAGTGTAATTTTAGGCATGAATATCACACGCACAGACACTGGTATTACTCTTGATCAATCTCATTATATTGAGAAGATCTTAAAGAAGTACAAATATTTTGACCGTAGACCTGCGTGTACTCCTTGTGATCCACAAGTTAAACTTTTAAAGAACTTGGGAGAGGCAGTTAGACAGAAAGAATACGCAAGTATAATTGGAAGCCTTCGCTACGCTACGGACTGTACTAGACCTGATATAGCTTATGCTGTAGGGGTTCTATGTAGATTTACGAGTAAACCAAGTTTGGCGCAATGGGGTGCCATTGATAGAGTTATGCGATACCTGAAAAAAACCATGAACTTGGGTTTACACTATCAGAAGTTTCCCGCGGTCCTTGATGGATTTAGCGATGCAGATTGGAACTCATTTTTGGATGATTCCAAAGCCACCAGCGGATACGTGTTTAGTATAGCTGGAGGGGCGATTTCTTGGAGATCCAAGAAACAAACGATTCTAGCTCAGTCGACTATGGAGTCTGAGTTAGTAGCACTAGCTGCAGCTAGTGAGGAGGCAAGTTGGTTGAAAGAGCTCTTGTCTTATATTCCTTTATGGAGTAGGCCTATACCACCGATACTGATCCACTCAGATAGTACTGCTGCGATAGCCAGAGTACAAAATAATTATTATAATGGTAAGAAGTTAGCGATACGTCGCAAACACAGTACGATGAGGGGTTACCTCACATCTAGTACTGTTACAGTGGATTTTGTAAGATCGGAAAACAACTTGGCAGATCCTTTGACGAAAGGATTGTCTCGTGATAAAGTGTGGAGCACATCCTTAGGGATGGGGCTAAAGCCTGTTATTGAATCACAAGTGGTGGGAACCCAACCTAAATGACTGGAAATCCCAAGAAATAGGTTCAATGGGGAAAACAAATCACTGTGATATAGAATCATGCAAATAAAGAGCTTGTCACTCCAGAGTTCAACTCGCAGTACATAAATGTAAATATGCATGATATCTTGAAGCGAATGTTAGGCTGAGCTCATTTATTTGAGTGGGGTGTCTAGCTACAAGAACACTCTTCATAGATTCACCAAGGTGATTGTGGAAGTGCGGCCGCTTCCTATGAGAAATTAGGCTAACTTCTCTAAAGCCTTCACCTATACTGGGATTAAGCACATGGCCGAAAAGTGCTGGCATTTAGATATTGCACATGGTAGGGTTGTATGTAGTTTTCCTCACTGTATAAAAGCGAATAATGAGTTCAAGACTCTGTTCACTTATTATTCTTATACGTTGAAGATTGTCTACTACGTAAAGGTTCAAGTCTAAGGACACCTTCACTTAAGTACAACTCTATAATCGAAACCGTACTCTCGTTTCTCTTTTCATTCATCTATCATTTTTCAGAAGTTTTTAAAAGTGGGGGATTGTTGGAATTTTTCAAAACTTATACCTCTTTTGAGCCTTGAACCCATGACCTCTTGGTCATCTATTTTTATGTGACTCCTATACTATAGCCTAAAGTTTAGTCCCACATTGTTTTTAAACAATAGAGGAACTAAACATATAAGGTAGTACCCATGTGACATGTGTGTAACATGTGACATAGAGAGAGTGTATAGTTGTGTGAGTGTGTGAGAGGATTTTATACTCTATACACACTTGGACCTCTCTCAGGCGGCCCGGTAGGCCGGGCCGGCTCGGACTTGGGATTGGGCAATTGGCTCTTCTGGCTCTGGAGGCCTTGGGTCCTTTGGGCTTGGGTATCCATAATCTTTTTAACAAAAAGTTCATTGGGCTTGGGCTTGGTTTATTTATTTAGTCTTGGTCTTCACTTTGTTCTCTCCACCTCTTGAGGAGACCTAATCCTCAGGGACACGTCCCACACGTTTGAATAAAGAGAGAGCCGTTGGGCAAACTCTCTCTATAAAAACAACTCCTCACCACCTTCAAAACAACAGTAACAACACAACTCTTCTCTCTCTCTCTCTCTCTTGTACGGTTTACCTGTGGTGCATACTTCATTCTTACGTAGACTTCCGGGGTAACTGAAGTCTACTGTATACGTACGCTCGTTGTATCCTGGAAAGAGATCAGACCTTCGTTACCTTACCCGAGGTAGGTCGAAATACTCTTCAAAGAGAGTGCGACCCACGCCTCGAGCAATCACAACCTCTCTCTCTTGTTGTAGGCGCTGTACCGGTGTCCGGTATTAGTTCTTTCTTGCTGCTGCGGTGTTACGTTACCGGAGTTCACTATCTCTTGCTGTTACTGCCTGAAACTGCTGCTGCGGTGTTAGTTCTTGCTGTTGCTAACGAAACCTGCCTGAAACTGATGCTGCGGTAACAGCAACTGAGTTACTATTGTTGCCCGAACTTGCGCTGCCAATCCAACGAACAGCAACTGAGTTACTGCTGCTCTTTATTGTTGCTGCCATATACCGTGTTATTGCTCAATCAAAGGGAAGAACAAACTGAGTTACTGTTGCTGCCATATACCGTGCTCAATCAAAGGGAAGAACAAACTGAGTTACTGTTGCTGCCTGAAAACGTTGTTGTTGCTACAGGTTCATAAGACTTAACCTATTACTAGATAAAGGAAGTGAATGATTTACTAGAAACTTTCTTAGACGGGGCTCTTATGCTCTACTCCTATAGAAGTCTAGTATAGGTTGATTTATCCCGGGAGTCATGTAATGTGTCGATGCTCATCAAAGTAGCCCTTGATTTCTTCATTCAAAACATCTGAGTTCAATACCAGACTTGTTCCAGTTATTAACTGAAACTGACTGAGCAGCGACTACAAATCTGCAGACTGGAAAAGAATGTTTCGAATTATATGATTTTTATCTTTCTTTCTGTGAGTTTGTTAAGCATATGTTAAGTTGATACATATTATTTTCGATCACCCTGTCTTTTTAAGATATCAGAATTATATTATAATGGGCAGTTGAGTTAAAGAATTATTTTGGGTCAGTTTAGTTGGGTTATATTAGTATATAGATGTAGTTAGGTTAGAGATTATTTTACTGTAAGATTATGTAATACGTATCCTATAATTAAAGACGGTCAATGAAGTCCCTGCCGGCTTAAAAGAGTTTAAGCACTCTTCGTGGATCATCTTGAACAAAGGAAATGATGGATCAACAAGGTGAGTTCAAAGGTAAAGTTTGCGTTACAGGAGCATCGGGATATCTGGCTTCTTGGCTTGTTAAGCGACTCCTCTTGTCTGGATATCAAGTGAGGGGCACTGTTAGAGATCCAGGTACACACTAAAAAATTATGGGTTTTAATGCTTTATAATTAGTTCTTCTTTAACTTAACACTTGATGGGATTGTGTAGGAAATCATGGGAAACTGAAGCACCTTTGGCAATTAGAAGGAGCAAAGGAGAGGCTTGAATTGGTGAAGGCTGAGCTGATGGAGGAAGGCAGTTTTGACGAAGCAATCATGGGATGCGAGGGTGTTTTCACACAGCCACCCCTATCATGGCAGTAGGACTAAAGTCTGATCCAAAGGCAATTTCTTACCTCATTTCATTTATGTTGATTTTGGTCCGTTTTATTGTATGGTTAAGAACTGTTTTGTATTTTGTAAATAGGTAGAAATATTGGACCCTGCAATAAAGGGTACCCGAAATGTATTAAATTCGTGCAAGAAAAATCCTTCTTTGAATCGAGTTGTTCTCACCTCCTCTTCTACAGCCTTAAGAACAAGAGTAGATTTTGACTCTAAAGTTCCTTTGGATGAATCATCTTGGAGCTCAGAGGACTACTGCCAGGAACTCAAGGTAACAAAGAAACATGAAGATGTATTATGACAATCAGTTTCTTGTGGCCTTAATTTAGTACTTAATTCGGCCTTTCTCAGTTTTAGGCCTAATTCTATGGTTTCATTATGGTCTCTTAGCGCAGGTATGCATTGTGAAAGATGTTAGCTGAGAGGGCGGCATGGGAATTTGCAAAAGAAAACGGATTAGACTAGGGGTGGCAATGGGTGGGGTTTGGGGCGGGTGGAGTAATACCATCCCCATACCCGCCAAATTACCATACCCCCATACCCGCCCCATTACCATTTAACTTAAATGGGGAATACCCAAACCCGCGCCGTTTAAATTTGCCAATACCAAACCCGCCTCATCACCCATTTAACACCCGTTTATCCTAAGTGGGGATCCCCAAACCCGCCCCATTTATGAAATTTTACAAAAATAAATAGAAATCACCTGTAAAAAAAAAAAAAAAAAAAACTAAACTAAATCTGGTGCATAGTGCACACACACACACACAATAAAAGATCATGCAATGTGCTACATTGCAGTAAGAACAAACATAATAGAATGTGTTGCACTACAATTGTTATCTTCTTATCTTATCAATCACTTGAAATTGATCAAATCAGAATTAAGGTTGAAAATGTTAAGACTAATCTTAGTAACTTGTAAACGTTGAGACTTAATTGGTGTTTCAAGCTTCTGGATTGTTGGAGACTTGTAGGAGTTACCTGAATTGAATAGTGATCTCTCTAATTTGCAAATGTTGTATACTTCCTAAAATAGATCACTGATGTAGAGATTGGTTTGAAGCAGATCACTGATGTAAACGTTGTTCCAATCGATTGGTAATCTATCCAATCTTCGTAAACTTCCCAATGAATGATGTAGAGGTTGAATTATAAAATGATCGCATACTTAATTGTTGTTCGAATCTTCATAACCTTGAATTTGGAGGACGAATGTTGAAATGATTCAAATGGAAATGAAGATTGAAATGAATTTGGTAATTGGTACAGACTGATGTCTGATTACAAAGGTTAAAATAAATTTGTAGAGGTTGTGGAGGTTGAACTTGAAGGAAGTAAGAGAGGAGGAAAGAAGTGATTAAGTGAATTAGGTTACTCATATTCTCATAACTCATAAGGGTATTCAGGACATATCATATACAATTGGGTCAGGTGACGGGGCCCCGTTTATTTAAGGCTAAAACCAGACCCGCCCCAATTAATAAATGAGTTTTTTTTTTACCAAACCCGCCCCATACCCACTATAGTCATACCATACCCGCCTCATTAAGGGCGGGGCGGGGCTCCAACGGGGAGGGTTAAATTGCCGGCCCCAGATTAGACTTGGTTACAGTTCTCCCATCTTTCATAATCGGGCCAAGTCTTCTCCGTGACTTATGTTTAACTGCATTTAATGTTTTTGGTCTTCTTAGAGGTGTATTTACATTCTTTGCATTGCGATTTGACTTGGTATCTCTCTTACTTGATGAGTTGATGACTAATTGTTGGTGTAAAAATAAAAGGTGAGACAAAGAAATTCAAGATGTATAGGAGGATGGGTTATATTCATATAGATGACGCTGCATTATGTCGCATCCTTGTTTATGAGGAATTCAGTGCTCATGGAAGGTACCTTTGCAGCTCATTTGTGCTTGGTAACAACGATTTGGTGTCTATTCTTGCCAAACGCTATCCGTCTCTGCCTGTACCAGAAAGGTTGGTTTGTTATGTATATATATTATTAACAATGCTTTACCAAATAGTAAGTGTTAAATTAAGCTTTTACTTTCAGATTTGAGCAATTGGATGGACCAGATTTTGAGTTCAATACATCCAAATTGTAGAGTTTGAGGTTCAAGAAATTCAAAGGGATTGAAGAAATGTTTGATGACTGCATTGCTTCACTCCAGGACCAATGGCATCTAGTGATGTGAACATCGTCCATACTTGTTTCCCACACGTCTTTGGTGACGTCCTATTTTACTTTATGTTTTGTTGGAGCTTGTTTGAGGAGTTTCTAGTATTTAGTTTGTTTTTATTTTGGAGAGATATTGAGAAATATTCTATAAATGATATTCTAGGGTTCTAGGATATATAAGAGAGGGTGGTATAACATTTTATTCAGTTGTTGATGAGAGAATAAATAATTGTTAAGTTTATGTTTATTTTGAGTTTTAGAGTTAAGAGAAAACACTAATTTTAATTAGGTTTTCGTAATCTTCAAGTTTTCGCTTCCGCGACTTGATTTTACGTCAAATTGGTGTCATAACCCTATTAGCAAACGCTCAACTCGCAAAACAGGTCGCTGAGTTGAGTGACAAAATCAAAGGATACGATGAATTGACCGACCAATTCAAACAGTTTAGAGAGTTAATTGCTTCAGGTACCCTCCAAATCCCTACCCAACAGGTAACGATAACGAATTCGCCACCAATTACATCTGAAATGGATACCGAATCTGTGAGAAACCTAAATTTTTTTGAAGACGTGAATCCTTTCACACAGTTGCCGAACCCCGTAAATGAAGTAACCACCAGAACAATTGGAGAAAGAGGAACCGTAGAAACCCTCATCAGAGTTCATGGAAACCAACAAATCGAGAGTTCGACCGGAGTTCAGACCGAGAACTTGCGTCGAACAAAAATCGCAATGGGGAAAGAAACTAGTCATGGGAGAGATGATGGTACGTCACGTGCAGCGCACACACAAGCCCAGATTCAGATTCATGCTCACGGCCCGGTCCAGGAAACACAGCTAAACCAGAATCATGTCCAATACGGCCCAGCCCAATGAGTCTATGCGAATGACCCACAAACAGTTTCAGATTTTGACTCGATCTTGCCAAGCTCAGACCCGTCCTGACCTATGGGATCCAGAACTTGAAACATGGATTGGATCATCAAACCATGTGGGGAGCCCAACATAGAGCCTAGAGACTCAATGGACCGGGCTCAACCCCTTATTCCCCAACACTATAATCGGAGAAGACACCGAGAACCCTCTCTAATCCTTGTCGCAGCGAAGCCAAACTACACCCTACGTCGTCAACCCAACATTTGCCCCAATCGGACGGCAACTTAGAACTTCACCTCCGAATACGAAAACTCTACAACCCATCTTTTCTGGACAACAAGCACCAAACCTTCTTCCCCACAACCCATCTACATCTACACCCCTGACCAGAGCTCCCATCTCCAATCTCTCGGGTCTCCATCCACAATTGTAACCTATCGATCGCCTCTCGCAAATGCCAAACTCCCAAAACTACACCCAACTTCGACCTCAGACCTTGCAAACCCATGTTCACAAACACCAACAAACCCATGTTCCAGCCCAACAATCTTCACTTATCGGTCCACGCATCAACACAGACCATGTACAAGGAGTAGCATCGTATAATCCGACATCCCTTCGTTATGACCATTGTTCTCCAATCAACTCTTACCAACAAGGACAACTCTACCCACTGATGCCTTTAACCAATACAGTGCCTGTACTGTATGTTACGGGTTTGCAATACCCTCCGGGGAATGGATTTAGAGACGCTTCGGCAAATGACTACCGGTATGCGGATTTTGGTGATGATAGCCGTAAGGGACAATATTACGAGGGAGAACATTATGCCCCATCTTTTGAACAACATTCACAGTTCAACGGGCATGGCCGAGGTCGTGGTTTTAATCCCCTGGTTGGCACCCCTGTGCATGATCAACATGAACGACCTATGGGATCACCTCCACGAGCACCCCGACACCCGTATGCTACTCGTTACCAAGATGGTGATGATTGTTACACAGAGACGAGATTTGAGCGTTAATTGCATAGACATGGCCGAGGCACTGATATTGAGTCTCTTGCACGGGCTCTTACTGAACAAACTCACGATTTACATTTAAAAGTTCCAGAATTTGACGGTAAGTCCGACGCAGATGCATTCATTGACTGGTTGGACAAAGTTGAGAAAATTTCCACCTATAAACGCTACGGAGATCTGAAACAGGTAGGGATAGTTGAGTCTCAACTTTCTAGATATGCCCTCACGTGGTAGAACAATGTTCAACAGTCTCGCAGGTCTCAGGGTTATCCGATGATTACCGAGTCGTCAAAGATGAGACGTGATATGAAAGAACGATTCATCCCGATGAACAACGGTGAGATAGTTTTCAGAAAACTTCAATCGCTGAAGATGGGACTCTCTACCATTGACGGTTACACCGAATAGTTTTCTCTCCTTGAGTCTTGTGCCCATCTTCATGAGATAGAACAACAACAGGTCAGCAAGTACAAAAATGGTTTGACGAAAAAGCTTCAAGATATGATAGCGTTGCAACATGTTTACTGTTTATCAGAAAACAGTAAACATGTTGAAGATGGGACAACGGTGAGATAGTTTTCAGAAAACTTCAATCGCTGAAGATGGGACTCTCTACCATTGACGGTTACACCGAATAGTTTTCTCTCCTTGACTCTTGTGCCCATCTTCATGAGATAGAACAACAACAGGTCAGCAAGTACAAAAATGGTTTGACGAAAAAGCTTCAAGATATGATAGCGTTGCAACATGTTTACTGTTTATTAGAGATTGTACAGCTAGCCAAATAAGCAAACGAGTTCTAGATTACACAGTCCCGTCCTCCAGTTCCAGTACAGACAACTACATTTCCAGCTATTCTGACTGTCACTGCGCCACGAACTTATGTTTTGGGTAACTGTTATGGATGCGGGAAGCCCGGGCACCAGAAACGAGATTGTCCTACGTTTGCGAAGAAGGTTGGGTTAGTCATCGATGGTATGCGCAAAAGTGTTATAGCTACTATTCAGCGAGTTTTAGAGGATGAAGATGAGGATGGGATACATACTACATTTGTGTGCGCATCTTTTGGCGTACCGCCTCCTTGATTTCGTGGTCGAAATCTTCTGAAGATGGAGGGTTTGATGCGAACATCGTCCATACTTGTTTCCCACACATCTTTGGTATCGTCTTATTTTACTTTATGTTCTGCTGGAGTTTGTTTTAGGAGTTTCTAGTATTTAGTTTGTTTCTATTTTGAAGAGATATTGAGAGATATTTTAGGAAAGATATCCTAGGGTTCAAGGATATAGGAGAGGGTGGTGTAACCTTTTATTCAGTTGTTGATGATAGAATAAAGAATAGTTAAGTTTATGTTTATTTTGAGTTTTAGAGTTTAGAGAAAACCCTAATTTTAATTAGGTTTTCGTAATCTTCAAGTTTCCGCTTCCGCGACTTGATTTTACGTTATCTAGATCTTTGATGTAAGACTCATATGTCTTATAAATTTTACATGATTGGAAGTTACCATACTTTTTATTTTGATCCCACAAATATCTTACTGGATACAATATTAAACTTATAGCAAGCCATCCGCAGCATTAAGATTGTATATAAGGAAGAGATGACCATGCCGAGATAGTAGTGAAAAAGAAAAGAAGTCCTATTTTCATGTTCTGGCTCCCGTCTGCCCGCGTCTGATATTATTTCTTCTTCAAAAACAATATGTCCCTAACAGAAGCTCCTCCTCAGTAAGAAAAAATCAAGAGAAGTCTCACTGTACTTGGTAATCCATGTACATAATTTTTCCCTCAAGCGGATGCATAAGACCAGGGGATACCACTCTTAACATCGTTTGGTGATGCAAATGTAGGTACTCGCATTTCTTGCAATAAAGAGATGCTACTGTAAATTGGATATAACGTTACAACCTAGCAGAAAAAGGAGAGAAGGTAAAAGATTAGCGAAGAAGAGATGGTATATATGTCATTGTGGGACAATAGAGGTAAATATGTAAGACTAGTATAAGCGTGAATAATGGTCTAACCCCAAACGCATTACTAATGAACCTGCACGTCTTTCTCGAGGATGATGTTAGGTGGAAGAAGTACCTGGAAAAGGAGAGAAGGTGATACAGATTGGATGAGAACTGAAGCTTTTGAAGAAGAGAAGATACATATCGCAGAGTGAGACAATAGAGGTGAAAATGCAAGACCAACGTAAGCAAAAAAACAAAAACAAAATGTAACTTTTTTGGTATGATTTATCTTTGTTTTTCTTGCTGAGAATAGAGGTAGCTAATCTTTCTTCTACTATAAGAACGAAACGTGGAAATCGCCAAACGAGAAACAAACCAACGAAGAACAAAATAGCAAAGACGAGATTTACTTGGAGGAGGGAAGTGCAAAACCCTTTCAGATGAAAAACCACTCCCCGCGAACGATCTACTATAAATTAAAAGGTTACAATCTGATCTCTCAAGCTTCCTAGAAGCTTCAATGAATCTCACAAACCCTAGCTCTCTCTAGGATTAAACTCACCAAAAGATAACCTAATAAACACACACAGTATCCCTTATATACTTGGGAGCTTATTACATAAGTTAGGGCTCAAGTACATATTACTAGTCAAGCCAACGTCTTATCATTAAACTTCTAAAACTTTACGAAATCTATTGGAACATAGACCAAAGTCTATTCGAATAAACCAAGTTCTGAGACATCTATTTGAATATGCACATAGTCTATTCGAATAGAATAAGTTATGAGACTTCTATTCAAACAGACTCAAAAGTCTATTGATGGGCACAGAATATTGACCATATTACCTTTTGATTTATATTTAGTTAAGTCATTATTTTACTTAAATAGTAATAACTAAAGGCTATTTATGATAAATGAAGGTTTACCATAATTAAAGTGTATTATAGCTTAAAAGCAACGCGTTAAACTATTTCCAATAGTGATGTGGGGTCGGGTGAATTTGAAGACTTGCTTTTCATTTGCCGAATTTATTAGAAATCAAAGAAGAATTCAAAGGCCATAATACTTGAAGGAATTGATATATGCATTAAATGCTACTTGTGGCCTTACTATTTAGAATGTTTTCATATTTGTGTATGATTTTTGATGCCTTACCCTTCCCTTATAAAAGGGTAGCATATGTTATGATGAAGAGGAATCATGAGGAGGGAAGAGCATTAGGAAAGCTTGAGAGGAGAACCAAAAGTACTTAGAGTTTAATTGTTACAAGTTCTTTTAAGCTTAAGTGTGGAACATCCATCATTTGCAAGTGTTAGATTCTTAATTATATCAATCGTATGCTTATTTTCTATTACGTGTCTTGTTTTATTTAACATGGTCGGCTAAGCCGCCTATTAGGGTGAGGATTGATCCCCCATTAATATATACTTAGCTATATTTAGTCTAAGCTTCCCATAGTTATTATATGTTAATTTCTCTTTAATTATTTGTAGAGTACTTATATTAATATATTATGTTCTCTTTAAGGAGAGATATAGTATATGTTTGATAAGATTCTAGGTGTTTTTAACTTGATCATTAGGATTATAATTTCATATATTATGTGAGTTGTATGATTTTTATTAGCATCTTGTATTTAGCTAAAGGCTTTAACAAGTTGGGTTTTCATCACATACCAAGTTATATAATATGTGTATCTCGATTCTTTGATTAAAATGAGTAATTATTCAACGATTATGTCGTCAAAATATTATTCTTCAAATTGAGAACTTTAGATTAAATTATCTAGTATATGTTAATGGTGGTGAAATCCAAAACCCAAATTGTCTTTTTTATTATTTCATATCTACCTATGTTATTCGATATCCGTAAATTAGATTCTCTTTATTTTCATTTAATAACATTTTTGTAAGCAAAAAATCAAACTAAAAGAGACGATAAAATTCAAGTCCTTATGGATTCGACTTCACTTGCCCTATACATGTTTCAAACGAATCGTGCACTTGCGAGTACATTTTTAAGATACATCAATTTTTGGTGCCGTTGCCGAGGACTTTGAAATTTTATTATCTTTCCTTATTTTAGTTTTTATTTACAATTTTTTTTTCTGTTTGAAGTTTTGGTATAGTTTCTTTGCAGGATTTTTTGAGCATAATATAATCAAGATAGACTAGACAAGAGACGAACTCTCTTTTGCTTTCCTCAAGTAGATCGATCCTACCACCAACAAGTCTAGCCTGCTTATTTTCTCCTGAATTTCATACTCTCACTCATCACCTTAAAATATATTTTCACGTTTCTATTACTTGCTATTAGTATCACTAGTATTTATTCCATATCACTATTTACTATTACTATTCATTTCCATTGTTTTCAAATTCGTAACTTGTTTTCTCTGTTTGTGCATATTTTAGGTTAAACTTTGAAAAAATATTCATCTTAAAAAAAAAAAGTTTTGGAGTTGTGCTTGCAGTATTGAGTTTTTCAGGTTGAACATCACGTCAACGCTGACTTAGTAGCGATCCCGGGGTGACCATCTTTAAAGAACTTCACCTGCATATCCAGGAGGCCCTAAAAAGCCTATGTCGAAGGTATAATTCGAAACCCCACATCAGCCCATGATTTCTAGGATTATTTTGATTGTTGATTGTTTAATTTTGTGTAATCTATTAGTTAAGGGTAAACAAGAACGGGATTTCATCACCTGTGCATGCCCACGCTTAGAACCCCAGGATTTCATCACACGACTAAATTATTTGATCTCAAGCTCATACCTAAAAGAAACTAAGAAGTCTCAAAAAATAATTAAAACAGCTTTAGTGCTCGGACCGGGAGCTCAATACATGCTCTTAGGAAAATTAAAAGTGAAAAGCAACATGGACACAGGGTGCCCCTTCGTAGGAATATTGAAAGTTCACACAACACTTTGTTGGTCACACTAGAAGAAGTGACTATGAACCGTTATGCTGAATGAACCCTGGACACAGGGGGGCAATTAGTTCCCATAATCGATTGGGCACAATTAATCATAATTAATTAGAAGCAATTGATCTTGAAACCTGGTCTACTTAAGACTGATCACAATTGTAACCATAAGAAAAAAATTACGTGCTTCTAGAATTGTGCTAGGGTGATTGTTTATTTACTACTTGGGTGCCAAATTTCATGAACTAGTGGAAACGAGTAAATAATCGATTAGAAAGAGTATCAATCAAGCCTCTAATCGAAATGGAAACACCATAACAAATTACAGCTGCGGCTGCACAACAAGAACATCTAGCCCCATTGGCGGTTAAGGCTCTACGATTCGAACTGACCTTGAAAGACTACATCCACCCAACTAGGACAAGTTACACTTCTTGCATCATTTTTCAACCTATCGCTGGACAATTCAAAATAAGGCACAGCATTTACTCCATGCTACCACAATTTCGAAGGACTGAAGAAGAAAATCCCTATCACCATTTGTGAGACTTTGTGGAAATTGCTGCACATCATCACATCCTCCAATCTCTCATGACCAAATGCAACTTTGTTTGTTTCCTTTTTCTCTTAAGGAGAAAGCTAAGGCTTGACTATATGCTTTGAGGCCCAATTCCATTACGTTCATAATTCTTAAAAAGTTCTCCCAAACAACAAAACTGCAGGCATTAGACAACTTTTGAACAGTTTTGTACAAAGAAATCAGGAATTCCTATGGCCCTATTTGGGGTAATTTAATGGCCTGCTCTTGGACTGTCCATACCTTGGAATAGATCTTTACAGGTTAGTAATAATTTTATATGATGGACTCGAAACCAATACCAGGGTCATGGTGGAGTTCATGTGCAATGGGCAATGTATTGAAAAAGGTCCAACTCAATCTATGGCCTTTTTTGAGGATATTATAGAGAAAATCTAGCAATGGGTATGGTTCGACCTATCACTGGAAATAACGGAGTATATCAGATTGCTTTACATCTTACACCTGAGATAACTTTACTCTGTAAAAGGCTAGACGAACTTGAAATGAACAAAGAGGGTGGACCATTGACCTATTCATCTGTGAATCATGTCACCACTTCAATTTGTATTGTGTGTGATAGTTTGAAACATTAAGTCAACCATTGACCTATTCATCTATGAATTATGTTACCACTTCAATTTGTATTGTGTGTGATAGTTTGGAACATGAAGTCAACCATTGACCTATTCATCTGTGAATTATGTTACCACTTCAATTTGTATTGTATGTGATAGTTCGGAACATGAAGTCAACCATTGACCTATTCATCTGTGAATTATGTTACCACTTCAATTTGTATTGTGTGTGATAGTTCAGAACATGAAGTCAACCATTACACTCTGGCTAGAGAATTCAAGGAGGCTAGGATAAAGCAAGCCAATGTTTTGTACAACAAGCCTAATGAGCCCTACCATTGCTAAAGTTATAATCAGGGATGGAAGAACACTTCCAACCCAACTTGGGGAAAAATACCAAACCAAGGGAGACTGTCTTCAAATTAACCGCAGCAAACTCCGCAGTTCCAATATCCTTCATATGTCCCACCTCATAATAAAAAAATAACTATCGAAGAGTCTGTTCAGTACTTTATAGAATAGAGTCTGAAAAACAATACCTCTACTACCCAGGCTATTATATCCAATTCTTAATCCATTGTAAGATTAGAGACCCAAATAGGACAGTTTGCTACCCAATTGACCAGTATAGAGACAAGAACTTTTCCTAGTCAAACCAATCCAAATCCAAGAAGTGATCAAGGGAATAAGTTTCAGGAATATGCTAACATCATTCGAATGCTCACATAATGCAAGGTTGTTCCATGTTACAACTCTCATGATGTTCCTAGTGACCCCACCTTTGATTCAGATGAAAGCTTAGAACAAGCCCATGTTATTCAAACTCTGAGAAGTGGCAGAAAGGTGGACAACAAAGTTAGATTTCTTAAACCTAGAGAAAACCATCCATCCAAAGCTCCCCAGGATGCCCTTGTGAATGAACAAGATATTGAGAAAGTCTTAAAGGAAATAAGTAAGAAGGAAAGTGAACCCATTAGTCTGATCATTACACATGCCCCTTTTCCATAAAGGCTTATACCCGCTAAGAAGGGGAACAATTTCAATGAGATAATGGAAACTTTCCAAAATGTGAAAATCAATATTCCACTTCTCGACGCTATTCTCCAAGTTCCCTCATACGCAAAATTCCTTAAGGATTTGTGTACAGTTAAGCGTCTCATAAGTGTACACAATAAAGCATTTTCCATAGATGCAAGTGAGAGTTCCATCCTTCTTGATGCCAATATCAGTCAGGTTGTCAAAGGAATTGCACCTAAGTTCAAAGATCCTGGTTGTCCTACCATATCTTATGTCATAGGCAACTGCCGTATAAGGCGAGCCCTATTAGATCTGCGTGCGAGTGTGAACTTTTTACCTTACGAGGTATACGAGAAACTTGGTTTTGCAGTTATTAAGCCTACTAGGGTAACTTTACAACTTGTGGATCGATAAGAAAGAGTACCTCATGGTATTCTTGAAGATGTCATTATTCAGATTGACAAGTTCTATTTTCTTGTAGACTTTATCGTGCTAGACACACATTCAGTCAAAGATTATTGCACCCAAATCCCTGTTATCCTAGGGCGTCATTTCCTGGCTACATCAAATGCTATTATACATTGTAGAAATAGGCTAATGAAGTTGTCATTTGGCAACATGATTGCGGATCTTAATATCTACAATGCAAGCAAAAACCATTATAACTCTAGTAAAATAGAGGATTGTTACATGTTAGAAAGTCTGGCGAGTAGTAACTTTAAGTTTCATAGCACAAAAGATCCCTTGGAATCATGTTTAACTCATTTCAGGGTAAACGTTGATGGCAATCATATTCTTAAAGAATTTAACACCTTGTTAAATATTGAACCTAAAGGAAATGTTATTGAGTGAAGAGACGCTCCTCTAAAAATAGAAGAACCTATTTGTGATCCAAGAGAATCTCCATAAAAACTGGACCTAAAACCACTACCTTCGAATCTAAAATATGCTTATCTAGACCCAAGTGAAACGCTTCCCATTATCATCGCTTCCGACCTAACTCTGGAATGGGAAGTTAAATTGCTTGAGGTGCTTAGAGAACATAAAGAAGCCATTAGGTGGACTATTGATGACGTCAAGGGCATAAGACCATCCATCTGTATGCATCGCATAAATTTTAAGGATAGTTACAAATTGTCGTGAACATTAGCGGAGATTGAACCCCACCATGGCTGAGGTAGTAAGGAAAGCGGGTTTGGAGCTACTAGATACAAGTATCATATACCCCATATCTAATAGCTCATGGTTAAGCCCAGTGCAAGTGGTACCCAAGAAATCGGGGATCACTGTGATCCAGATTGAGCATAATGAACTAGTTCCCATTCAAATGACCACTGGGTGGCGAGTCTACATTGACTACCAAAAATTAAACTCCGTCACGCATAAAGACCACTTTCCTCTCCCATTCATTGATTCTTAAGAGGCTACTAGGTCATTTTCTTTATAGCTTTCTCGACGGATATTCAGGTTACAATCAGATATCAATTACCCAAGAGCCCCAAGAGCGTACCACATTTATTTGCCCTTTTAAAACATATGCTTATAGACGCATGCCTTTTGGCCTTTATAATGCGCTTGGCACGTTCCAACAGTGTATTCTTAGTATTTTTTCTGACACGGTAAAATGACTCTTGGAAGTTTTCATCGATGACTTTTTAGTATTTGGGGATTAATTTGATCATTGCTTACATCACTTAACGCTTGTTCTAGTTAGGTGTAAGGATAAAAACCTCATACTGAATTGGGAGAAATGTCCCTTTATGGTTACTAAGGGCAAAATTTTGAGACATGTCATATCAAGTAAGGTTATCAAGGTTGATAAGGCAAAAGATGATCTAATTTCTAGCCTTCAGCCACCATGAACTGTAAAGGAAATTCGTTCCTTTTTGGGTCATACTGGCTTTTATCGACATTTCATCAAATATTTTAACAAAATTTCTAGGCCCTTATGCAATTTACTTGCAAAAGATACCTCCTTTATTTTATATAATGATTGTCTTAAAGCCTTTAAGAATCTTAAAACCCAGTTAACTTCTACACCCACTATTAGACCACCAGACTGAACACTTCCTTTTAAGATCATGTGTGATGCATCCGATTATGCGACCGGGGCCGTACTAGGGCAACATGTCAAAAAATTACCCCATGTGATACATTATGCCAGTAAGACCTTGAATGATACTCAATTAAGCTATACTACTGCAGAGGATAAACTTTTGGCTATTGTCTACACATTTGAGAAATTTAGATCTTACCTCATTGGGTCTAAAATGATCGTCTATTTTGATCACTCGGCACTTAAACATCTTCTCTCAAAGAAAGATGTTAAAGCCCATCTGATTAGATGGATTATTTTGCTTTAGGAATTTAACTTAGAAATTCGTGACAAAAAAGGTTGCAAAAATGTTGTAGAAGATCACCTTTCTCGATTAATCATTGAGTCAACTGGAGAGTTTTTACCAATTAGAGAGTAGTTTTTAGGTGAACAACTTATATCAATCCAGATTATGACTCTTTTGCCATGGTTTGCTGACATAGCCAATTACCTCGCCATGAGTCGTCTTCCTACTCATTGGACCAAACATTTCTGAGCGAAGCTTGACATTTCTTTTGGGATAATCCATATTTGATCAAGTATTGTGCTGATCAGATTATTAGAAGACGTGTCCCTGATTTTGAGCATACCCAAGTCCTAAAATTCTACTATACACATGCATGTGGTGGACACTTCAGTTTAAAGAAGACCGTGGCAAAGATTTTGCAATGCAACTTTTATTGGCCAATACTTTTTCGTGATGCTTATAGCTTCTGCAAGGCTTGTGATTGTTGCCAAGAGCTTGAAGCTATCTCTCGTCTAAATATGGGTCAACTAAACTCTATCCTTATTATCGAACTCTTCGATGTATGGGGTATTAATTTTATGGGTCAATTTCCTTCCTCATTAGGTAACCTTTATATCCATGTCAGAGTGGACTATATTTCCAAGTGTATAGAGGCCATAGCGTACAAAATGAGTGATCACAAGGTCGTACTTGAACTCTCATTTTGGCACACCAAAAGCCATCATATAGAGCCCAGCTAGTTTTTTTCCTTGTTTGATCTTTTAGTTAGTGTGCATTTGCATTAGCGGACGCTATGTATTAGCTTGCTCCTTGTAGTAGCCTATCATAAACACTTATTTAAATTTGTGTTGTGATATATTAAGTCAAAAACCATCGTAGCTTCTCCTCTTTACCCTCCACTTCCTCCTTATTCTCCTCCTTCAACCCTTATTCTCCTCCACTTCAGCAACAATTATAACTCATCTGTTCCTAGCCGTCAAGCAAATCCAGAGATGAGAGAGAACAAAATACTTTAAACCCATATCTTCTCCTTGTATTCTAGAGATAAAAACAAACCTCAAGCCTTTAACTTCTTAACCTATCTTTTCCCTACTGATTAGAAGGTTCAAAGAAAGTAAAATCATACCTTATCAAAGAGTGAAATCATACTTTATCAATGCCCTCACTAATGTACTGCGTCAGTTGTAGATTTTAGCATATCAGAGTAATCTTCTCTTTGTTTCCTTATCGTTCCGCAATAGAGGCAAGTACCATTATCACCGAGCATTTAACATTGAATGATTGTTATAATTTTGGATACGAATTGAGTATAATTAAATGTATATGTCATATTAGTTTTAATCACTAATTTTGTATACTCTGTTAAGATTTTAGGTTGGCATCGATAGTCAGATTCTGTCCATGTATGATAACTGGTTATGGACTGTATTTAAAATAGGATATTCATATTTTGGATACTAGTTGAATTGGTGCAGTAGGTCACATACGTGTATAAGATTAGGAGGGGAACTTTCTATACCATGAGACATTTTAATGTTATACATCAATACCATAGCTTGATATTATAGTTGGTTAAATACTTTATCTTTAATGTACCACCTCTATTACATGTTTAACAACAGTTAACCACCATGCCTTTTAAGCACAACTTGATGTTGTAGAAAATATTTAGGGATCATATGTTATATTTAGGCAGACTATAGATATTCCATCTACTTAAAATATATATGCCTTAGTAGTTATTAGGACTATGCAAATATATATCGGTTATGCGATATTATTATTCAGGACATGCAAGCATTAGAAGAGGGTCTTGTAGTAAGTTGTTTTGTGGTTGAGCATCGTGGTTGTTAGTTCTTTTAGAGAGACCCAATATACTTTTAGTACATTAGGAAAAGTGTACATATGTTTGCTGATAAATAAATATACTGGGTTAGTGGTTTAACTTAGCCACGTCTAAAGAACTCCAAGTATTATAGCATTTATATCAGAGGGTAGAGAGATCATTGGCAATCAGAGTATAAGATCATCGACAGAGTCTCCAATCCTATTCTTGTGATGGTAGAAAGATCATTGGTAGGCAGAGTATAAGATCATCGACAAAGTCCCCACTCCTATTCTTGTGCGGGTAGAAAGGTCGTTGAGCATAAGATTGCTAATCATATGATATAGTGTCATTGTCTATAGAGAAAGGATAGATAGATTATTTTGACTGAGTGTCGGTCTCTCAAATCATTCATGCATAGGAAAACTTAGAGTTATGTACATAATAGGGCTATGATGTCAGGGTCCTTGGGTTCAATTCCCTAAACAAAAGATTTGGTAACTGTTTATCAGTGTTCCAGGGTTACAAGCCCCTAAATTCTTCCTTGGCTACTTATCGGCCCTTGCATCTCGAGCATCCCCATAGGCTTAGATCCCTAAATGTGAATAATAAATTAGGCTTTACACCTATAGATTAAAACTCCTTGACCACCTTGATTTGGTGATTTCTCCTGCTAATTCCTAGCTCACTAAAAAGGAATCCGCTAATCCCTGGACTGACAATAAGGGATATGCTTCTATTGAGGACAAAAGGGTGTGAAAGTGTGGTCCTACTGAATTAAAAGAGACCATGTGTACATCGTTTGTTAGTTATCCTCACACCTAATAACACTCAATAAATACTTTATAATACCGGTTGGCGATGACGCTTAAAAACAACATTAATAATTGAACCTCATTTCCTCAGTAATCATTGCATCATCTATACTTATAGGTAAAATATTATATCACATTAGTATTTCTTAATTATCTCAGTCTATCATGTTCAGTGACAGGCAATAATTGTGCTTGTTGATGCCTTGTGCGCTATATTTTCGCAGGAGGCTGAGCATAGTAAATTTTGGTAAGTGAGGCTTGGGTGATCATTTTGGGATTTTTTTGAGTTCCTTTGGATCGTTGAGATGTGTCGTAGGGTATTTATAAAATTTTACTTCAGATTTCATTGTTGCATTCTATTTCTCGTTTTTAGTTTTTGTCGAGAATATTATTAATTTTATTCAATAATTAAGTTATTTATGCTGCGGTTCTTTGGTGTAATTAGATGTAGTTAATTTCATTATAAATATATTACATCTATGGGGTTCATCCGTGGAATGCCTAACTTGTTATGCTTCAGGGTTTGCTTTATGATCTTTTCTCAGAAAGCGGATTTTGAGGCGTGACACATCATCAGTGATGAAGGCTTACATTTTTACAATAGGCCATTCCAAGCTTTAATGAAGGAATATGGTATTGCTCATAGGGTAGCCACTTCCTATCATCCTCAAACTAGTGAGCAAGTGGAAGTGTCCAATAGGGAAATCAAAAACATCTTGCATAAAAGAGTGAATCCAAGCTGAAAAGATTGGTCTTTACGCTTAAAGAGCATCTATTAAGTATAGTATAAAATAATTGAACTTAATTTCTAGAATCAGGTAGAAAATTTTCTTTAGAAAATTAAACTTCAAAATTTCTTTTGAAAATTAAACTTCAAAACTTAATTTGATTACCAGGTGGCAAGTTAAATTTTTTTGATTTTGATCTACTACTTCAGTGTTAAGAAAATAATCAAGCATGTTAGCATATGAAACATTTGCACTTCACGATAGCTAAGTATGGTACCTATTGAATTAATAAACGATAATTTAGCAAATTCGATAAGAACGTAATTATTTTTATTTCCTTCAGTGTAAAATAATAGAATACATATGTACATATATAGATACAAAATAAGAGTAGAGTTAGCAGTATTATCTTGATTAAAAGTATAATAAGAGAGAAATAATAGTGTGAACTCGAAGTGTAAGTCATGAAGGGACACCACATTCTGGCACCCTTTAGCCAACTGGCGAGGATTGCTGACCAATAGATATGGGGGAATTATTATATACTTGAGCTACAAAATAAATGAAAAAATGATAAGAAAAAAGAAAAAGAAATAAAAGGGGAGTTTGATTAGCTTAGAAACTAAGTAAGTTCCTATATTTGTAAATTTGTAATCCATACTTTTAGAAGAAAATGAATTTCAAAATTATTTTTGCCTCAATCATGTGCTTCTGAGAATGACCTAAATTTTTTGCTTATTGAAATAATCAAGTTATTACTGATACTATATTTTTACACACTCATATGTCTACATACTGATCTATTTTTAATATTGGAGTAACATATTTTACTTTCAAATTTTATACATTGCCATCAATCAAACACTATTAAGAATGAGAGTTTAATATATTTTAAAGAAATTCCCTACTAAGTCTTTTGGAAATACAAGTTTTTGAGAAGAAATTTTTTTTGTTAAACTACTAGAATTTACTTAGTTTGAATTTTGTGGGTAAATTCACTACAAACCCTCACGAGACTCAACTCGTACACCAAGGGGAATTGGGTGGCTTAAAGGCTTGTTGCATCCGCTAAATACAATCGTGTAAACTACGAAAGTGTTATCCTCTCTTTGTTTTGCGGACTAGCAAAATATAAGTTTGGGGGTATTTGATGAGCACAGAATATTAACCATATTACCTTTTGATTTATATTTAGTTAAGTCGCTAGTTTTCTTAATTAGTAAAAACTAAAGGCTATTTATGATAAATTCATGTTTACCATAATTAAAGTGCATTACGGCTTAAAAACGACGCATTAAACTATTTCCAATAGTGATGTGGGGTCGGGTGGATTTGAAGACATGTGTATTTCATTGGCCGAATTTATTAGAAATCAAAGAAGAATTCAAAGGCCGTAATACTTGAAGGAATTGATATATGCATTAAATGCTACTTGTGGCCTTACTATTTGGAATGTTTTCAAATTTGTTCATGACTTTTGATGCTTACCCTTCACTTAAAAAAGGGGGGCATATGTTATTTTGAAGAGGAATTATGGGGGAAGAAAATTAAGAGTTCTTAAGAGTAGAAAGCTTTAGAGGAGAACCAAAAGTACTTGGGGTTTAATTGTTACAAGTTATTTTGAGCTTAAGTGTAGCCTCCATATTTTATACGGATTCTGACGAGTCAAAATCCACTACTGGATATGTCTTCACATTTGGAGGTGCAACAGTTTCATGGAAATCTCATAAACAAACATGTATAGCTCGCTCCACAATGGAATCTGAGTTCATTGCTTTGGGCAAAGCTAGAGAAAAAGCAAAATGGCTCTGAGAGTTTCTAGAGGAAATTCCTTTATGGCCACAACCTGTGCCTGCTATATGCATTCATTATGATAATCAAACAGTACTACCAAGGGGTAAGAACCAAGTGTATAATGGTAAGTCACAACATATACCTCGCAGACACAATGTCGTTAAGCAATTACTTGCGAATGGAATAATATCCATTAATTTTATAAAATCTTAAGACAACCTAGTGGATCCATTTACAAAAGGGTTGTCAAAAAGGCAAGTATACTGCAATATAAAGGAATGGGATTAATACGGCCAATCCACGAGTAATCTAAATGGTAACCTAACCTAGTTGACTAGAGGATTCTAAGATCTAGGTTCAATAGGAAAACTAGTTGAGGGTTATTCACCTAAATACTGTGGAGAAGAGGTCCCATCTCATTCCTGATGTAACAGTACAACTTGCTGAGATTGCTAGGGTAAATTTTGTTTTTAATGATTCTTATAGATTGTGCATACAAGTAGAGTATGGTAGGGTACTCTTAATAGGAAATCACCTATGGAGTGAGAAGTGAGGGCCGCTTCCGTGAGAATTGAGATGGCTGAATTCTCTAATAGCACTCATGAATCTAAGATTGTTCAGGGCCGAAATGGACACAACTTTTAGAACTGTCTATGACAGGAAAGGAACTATGTTAATACTATTGTCTAGGCTTACACCAACGGCTAAACAATTCAAGACATCATGTTCACTGATTAGCCAAGTATGTTTGATAGTCTTTTACTAGAAAAGGTTCAAGTTCACAAGACACCTTCTTCGATGCAGTGCCATTCTTAACTTTACTTTCATCATATTTTTTCTCTCGTATTTCCCGTTTTCATTCAAATGTGGGGGATCGTTGGAAAAAACCCCTGTGTGTTCTTTGTTTTGAATGTAAACTTGGTGTATTATTTTTAGTCCCATATTGAATAAGTAAAAAAAGGATTTTCACTTTATAATGGGTTGCACACTACTATCATGTATAGCATGTGTAAGTAGAAGGTATCCTCACGCGTGTGTGAGGCGAGTGTGTAAAGGCTTGCTATATGGGGATGCCCATGGGCTTGCTTGCACTACCCGACCCATGACCCACCTGAACTATTTTATAAGTCTATGATTCGGCTTTGGGGTACTTTGATAAGTCACCTTCTCCTCTATAAACAACCATTTTCTGCATTGCTTTGACACACAGAAAAATATCCAAATCTTTTTTATTTTTCTTTGCTTTCTTTTTTAGAGTAATATCACAAATAGTTTACCCGGTGTATCAACTCGAGTATTTCAAGCTTGTACGATTCGATCGTTGTATCTTGGGAGATAGGCGCCATTAACTATAAAGCACCATACACAGGGTGAAATTTGTCTTAAGGAAAGTGCAGTGACTAGATGCCTCGATCTTCAGTTTTCCATTTCCGTGTCATTATTTTAATTTATTTCTAAATACATATGTAAATAAAATCACGATCTCTCTTATGGATTTATAAATAATAATTTTATTGATTGAGTGACTACTTATTACAGCGAGTATTTTGGGTAGTATTGCATAGTCATTTTAGATTAAAAAATCGGTCTCTAATCTGTTCTTCCCCGCTCTTATTTATAGGTCTCATATTATTCCCATTTAATGAAGGTCGTTATAGGAATAACTACCAGGCATCTTCGTAACTATTGTATAACGACACAAGTGACTTTTCTTATTTGTAACTGCCTCATAATGTGTTGTAATCATATGTTGACGAGATCGAGTAAATGTATGTAGGTCGAAGCTGAGATTTGAGCTCAAGATCTGAAGTAGACCCTTACAAATCACCTTCTCTCAACTAAAGGTACAAGTAGTTTTGGTTGAGAAGCTCGCTCGAGACCCGTTACTCTATGCTTCTTTCTTAATGCTGACGAAGTCATTAACTACCGATGTCGTTAATGTTTTCATTTAGGAATTTGAGCCAAGGCCACCCCTGAGTATAATTTAAGTCGATTGACTGAATCTATTGCATGGGGTTTGCATTAGTGTAAGAAGTAATAAAGGCCTAATTGAAGTATGTTTGACTATTGCAGGGAATAAGACAATTGTGACCAAGCCCGTCTTGAAAGCCCAACTTATAAGCTAAAGGCTACTGTTGGAGATGACCTAGTTTTCAAGAGCTACTGGAAGACTTGGTAGTCAAGACTTTGCTAAAAGATCTCCGCAAGATCTTAGTTGTTGAGAGTTAGAATGATTATGTTAGGTTATAAAAATATAGTTGTTAAGAGAGAGGAGAATTATCTCTTTTTAACCACCGTAGCTTTTCTTGTATTCTTGGAGAGAGAAAAAAATGAGAGAATTTTATATTACTTTTTGGAGTTATCTTTGTTAATCAATGTAAGTTCTTCTTTATCAATGATCAATAAGTGTTCTATTAATTTGTAATTTCTATTACTCAATTTGATACGAGAATTCACGATTCTATCTATATATCCTTGAGAACGAACTCATATTATAACATCTGATTTGATACGGTTTATCAAATTCCGCCACTGCCGGGGATGCAATAGATTTTAAAATCTTGTTTCTTTTATTAAATTATAGTTCCGTTAGACGAGTTTTTCTTTGTTTATATCAGTAATAGTTATTTTTCTTCTTTTTGCTCCCACTTGAGTTATTTGTTTTATGTGTTGTGTGTAGGAAAAGTAAAGGTGGCAAACGGGTCGGGTTTGGGTTACACGGGTCGGGTCGGGTCAGAACGGGTTTGCGGGTCAGATAGGCAAACCCTAACCCGACCTGTTTAACTAAACGGGTCAGATAATCAAACCCAAACCCGACCCTGATTTAAACGGGTCAACCCGACCCGTTTAGTTAAACGGGTCGGGTTTGGGTCAGCCTGTTTAACCCAAACATCATAACAAAATAGTATAAAACATAATTATTAGTTTCCAAAGCATTACAGTTCAGCTGCTTCAGCAAAACAGTTCCAGATCACATAACATTACAGTACAACATTATCATTATCATCACATAGCATTATCATTATCATCACATAATACATATCGTTATCATCAGCAAAACACTTCTAGATCACATAGCATTACAGCTGCTTCAGCAAAACAGTTCCAGTTCAAAAATAGTTACAGATTGCAAAGCAGTTCCAGATCACATAATCTTCACTCCTCACTTGGTCTTCCTCACTCGCTTCATCGCTGCTCTCACCCATAGCCTTGGCATTCTTTATGCATTGTTGTACCCTTAACCTCCTTACCTTCATACAATAATCATTTTCAGAAACATATAACACAAGTTAGTTAAAAGACCTAAATAATCCATACATGCCCTGGAAGGTAATCTCTAAAATTACTGAATTCCAAAAAGCTGTGTTTTCTCTAATCCTTTAGAGGGTAATTGAAACAAATAATATCAAATATGTGACAAACTAAATTTTATATACTACCAATTGTGCAAAAATAATACTTTAAAGGACAGGAAAGATGGACTTACCCAAGAATGGCTAAGAATGTTAGAACCAATGGCTTAAGCTGCAACCAATAACCAACAGGAATCCCCCCGCGAAGCTCCACCACCGGAAGTGTAGCAAGCGCGAAAACAACCCCTTCCTCCAGCCAGCCAAATCCTCAAAGCACATTCGAAACTCTTAAACCTAACCCAGATGCTCTAATTGAATCAGTAGCAACACCAACATCAGAACTCTATGTGATACAGATGTCCAAACCAAAACCCAACACAAACTAGAATCAGCAGCAACACCAACACAAACTAGAATCAGCAAAAGCTGCTGAGAAAATAAGGGATACAGATGTCCAAACCAAAACCCACAAAAAAAATCTAATGGGACTCCCTTTCTCAATCTCAGTCAAATAAAAAAAACTCTCTTTCATCAACCCCATTATCAAGAACCTCATTTGAACCTCAAAAAGCTCTGTGAAATCCGAACTGCTGGAAAAGATTTGGGGTGATCAAATTGGGGTTTATGAGAAGAGGAGTGAAGTTTGGTTGAAACCCTAAAATGGGGTTTTAGAAGGGACAAAGTTAGAGGTACAAATGCGGTAATGGCCACCATTATTGGAGATTATTTTGGTGAGGGTAGTCTAAGACCGAGTGAGGAGTGAAGATTAGAGACTAGAGGAGTGATTAAACGATTCGTGGAGGAGCTGTGGAGGAGAGGAGGCATTGTTGTGGAGTCAAATGACCCGTGACCCATTAAAACAAAACCCAAACCCTCTTAAAACCGGGTCGGGTCGGGTTGGCGGGTTACGGATCAGTTTGCCAGCTCTAAGGAAAATGCATCAACAACAAGCAGTTTTCGCACAACAGCAACAACAGCAAATTTATCCCCATCCACAACACCTAGTACGTCCGAAACTCTCTAGTTTGTGTCTGTCTTTCAGTCATCCCGCTGCTCATGTATACGAACCTTTCGTTCCATCATATTATGTGGCAAGGAGACCTTATAAATCTCTCTCTCTCTCTCTCTAACTCTTCTGTATTTCCTTTCTCTCACAACGGATTACTCACTCAAGCTTTATAATTTTGTGGAGTTATTTATGGTAAATTTATTCATTCTTGGGTTTCAAACTTCATCGTTTTCATCAATTTTTTCTCTTTAATTCTGATCACGATAAGCTTGTTTATGATCTATGTGTGGAGTTCTTCTTCTCAGTTTCTAGGGCATATAAAATTCCTGTGATTGTTGGTTTTCTCTACTTAATCGACACCGTTGTTAATCTCTTTTACATTGGTGAGTGCTCGTATTATCTCACTATTTTTTCACCTCTGATCTTGACTTGGTAGCGTGATTTGAACTATAGGCTTATAGTTGTGGGTTGTCACATTGCTAATCTGAACTTGTGGTACTAAGTATGGGGTTGTTAATTTATGAGTTCTAATATTAGGTTTAATGATTTTGTTACTTGAAGATTGTAGGTACCCAATTGCTTGTAGGAGTTGCTTTATTGTCTTCTCTTGATTGTGTTTGTAACTGGGTTGTTATTGCTCTTGGAGTAATATTGGGTTCTCTTCATTGGGGTGAATCGAATCACTATTTATGTTACTGGGTTTGAGTAATTTAGTCTGGGGTTTGCTCTGTTTCTTACTCTCATACATTTCCACCATTTCTGTAAGAAACAGGTCTGGGTTTTGAGTTTTGGGTGATTTAATTTCTGGGTTTTGAGGTTTAATCTTAGAGAACTTTGGGTTTGCTTTGTTATGAGTTTCTTTCCTATATTTGCTATTTTCTCAGAGAAACAACGCCTATAGAGTCTGGGTTTTTTGTTTTTTTTTTTGTCTGAGTGGGGGTTCCAAAGCTGTACCTACAAAAAAAAATTTGTCCTAGTATGCCCACGCACTAGGACCCCGGGAGTTCATCACCCAGTTTTTAATCTTTTCTGTATTGACAGTTCTGACCGCTTTAAAAGATTTTCAGATAAGAAGCCATAAACAACATAGTTAATCAAAAGGCTTCGCTCGGACCTGGAGCAACACGCTCAATAGGAAAACCCGATAAGTGGCTACATTTGCTGGAGGACGTATATTCCCTGGCATAGCTAGTGTAGATAGGTCGATCTAAGTAGTTCACCCCACCTTCCATCACAGGTGTTTCTAGGTTACTAGAGCTAAATGCAAATTATCACAAAAGCGAGTACAAACAACTCAAGTACGAACCGATTCACTGTCAGGAATTGGAGCATATAACCCTGAGACCGGGTTCACAACTTAACTTAAAAAAGAGATCAGTAAAACGTTCTTGAGTGCTTGTATCATTCTTAGGCCTTTTAGTGTGTTTGCATCAATTGATTGAGATGTATGTTTAATTGAGGTAACACCCAAACTCGGACTAAGAACGCTGCTAAAATCAATATGAGCGGGACTGATGGGAACGGTCCCGAACCTACTGATGCTAGGAATGTTCTTGAACCTTCTGCTGCTAGGAACGAGAATCACTCTCTACAATCGAATGCATCCTACAGTGGTTAGTAAGCCTTCATGTATTGTGATTCCCAGAAGTGTAGAAAACTTTGAGTTCAAATCAGGATTCTTGTCTATGCTCCCTAAATTTCATGGTAGTCCTACTGAAAACCCGTATAACCATTTTAGGGACTTTAGGGATCATATGCTTATATTAAAATTCGAACGTATTATAGTGGATTTTCTACAATTACGTGTGTTCCCTTTTTTCTTATGGGAAACGCACGCGATTGGTTGCACATTCTTGAGGAGAACTCTGTAAACATATTTAAATAACTCGTTAATGAGTTTTTGAAGAAGTATTTCCATAACCATAGAACTGCTAAGATACGACAGAGTATCTATAACTTCATGCAAAACTGAGGAGAGTCATTATATGACTACCTACAATGGTTTAGGGATTTAGAGCAAGGATGCCCATATCACGGGATTTAACTGATTGATATAGTTCAAACTCCTTATGAAGGTCTAGACTATGACACTAGAGCTCGTGTTCAGTCTATGTGCGTAGGTACATTCAATGAGAAAACTGACACTGAAGCTTGAACATTTATCAATGATGTAGCGGATAAGACCTCCCAATGACAAACGATAAGAGAGGAAAGACCATGTCATAGTGTAAATGTGCACCAAGTGGAATCTAACTCAGAGTTTGCCAATCTCAGAACCATTCTTGATAAAATTGAGAACTTAGATACCTGTAAAAAAGGGAGAAACACCCTACCACTTCTTATGGTAACCATGTGGCGGTGCCACTTTGTGTAGTTTGTAAGAGTACGGACCATCTGGTCCAAGATTACCCTAACGTACTTAGTTTAAGAGAGGGTAGGAAAGACCAGGCCAATACCATGCATCAACGTCCCATTACCCAACCTTTCAATGGTGGATGGAATAATAATTCTAACTCCAATTCTCGAGGAAGTAGAAATTACCACCAAGAAGGTTCTTTTGGAAGCGTCCCTTATCAACTGCACAACCAAGTAAACCATTACCAGTCTAGTTTCTCGGGGCAACAAAATTTGTCATACCAAGCTCCCCTTAATGTTCCTTATGTTCTTTTGCACAATAGGAATCTGCCTACTTTAACCACGTCCTTAGAAGATATAAGGCGTTTATGCAAGTAACCCAGTCTTCAATTGCCAAACTTCAGGGTCAAATTGGCCAAATGATAACAGAGATAAGCACGAGAGATAAAGGAACATTCCCCATTCAAACTCAAGCTAATCCTAATGGGAATATTGAACATTCTAGATCTTCTAATCGTGATGGAGTCAACGTCGTCATTTCACTTAGAAGTGGTACGAAAGTTAACAATCTGGTAAAAATGCATAAGGAACCCGAGGAGGTAATTTAAAGTAAGCCCATAGAAGAACCTGTGAGTGAGGAAGAAACTGTGATAACACACGTTCAGTCGCTGGCTTCTTTTCTTCAGCTGTTATCCCTGGCTAAGAAGAGTAACGTCTATGAGGAGATTTTAGGGATTTGTATGCATTATGCGATTAGCATTCCTATCCTTACGGCCATAGGGCATATTCATCATTACGCAAAATTTCTTAAAGATCTTTACTTTAAAATGGCGTATACATGTCACCAAAAGGGCTTATCATGTTCATGAGAACGATACCTCTATTCTAGGCCTGTTTTCGGATCGGATCGGATCGGAAATAGAGGTGTTCGGAATTTTTCCAATTTTTTTCGGAACTAGAAAACCTGTTCCGATCCGATCCGATTTTTTTCGGAACTGCCAAAATAAATTCGAATCCGAAAATTTTTGGAATTTTCGGAATTTCGGAATTTCCGGAATTCGGAACAAAATTCGGAATTTTCGGAATAAATTTCGGATATTCCGAAAAATCCGAATAAATTTCGAATTTTCGGAATAAATTATTTTGATATTTTGGATTCGGATTTATTCGGAATATGTAATTTTCGGAAAAATCGGAATAATAGTATTCGGAAAAATTGGATCGGTTATTTTCGGAAAAATCGGATCGATATTTTCGGAAAAATCGGAATAATATTATTCGGAAAAATCGGATCGGCTATTTTCGGAAAAATCAGAATTTCGGAATTGCAGAAGCCTATCCTATTCCGATCCGAATTTTTTCGGAAAAAATCGGAAATCGGATTTTCGGAAATCGAAACTGTAAAATTGGGTTCCAAAATCGGAAAAATCGGATCGGATTTCGGAAAAAATCGGAAGTTCGAACAAAAGTTGCAGCCCTACTCTATTCTTTTAAATGAGTATGTTAGTTCCATCATTTTTCATTAATCCCCTCCTATACAAGGATCTGGGATTCCCTACAATTGTATGTACGATTGGGACCAGTAAGATAGGAAGAGCTCTACTTGATTTAGGTACTGCCGTGAACCTCATTCCTTACTCTATTTATGAGCAATTGGATATCGGAGTACTTAAACCCACAAATAGGACCCTACAGCTAGTGGATCGATCCATTAGGATTCCTAGGGGAGTGGATGAAGATTTGTTGATCCAGATTGAGCAATTTGTTTATCCAGTAGACTTTGTTGTATTAGATACTGAGCCAGTGGAAATCCTTGAGTACGAGATCTTTGTGATTCTTAGTCGCACCTTTTTGGCAATAGCTAATGCGGTAATCAACTGCCGCAATGGAATTATGAAGTTGACCTTTGGGAATATGACAGTAGAATTAAATATCTTTAATGAGTCGCATTCTCCTTCTAATTCTGAACTACTCGAGTGTAATGCGATCCAGACTCTTGTGAGTAATACTTTTGAGAGGTCAAGTACCTCGGATCCTTTAGGGGCATTCTTAGCCCACTTTGGTGGATATTGTAAGGATGATTTGTACATCTATGAGGTGAAAGCCTTATTGGATTCGGCTTTAGAGATTTCAAAATTGGAAGGTGAGCATGAAATCTAAGATGTTAAGAAACCTATTCTGGAGGCTCAAGTAGCCTCCCCAAAGATCAACCTTAAACCTCTTCCCTACAACCTTAAGTATGTTTTCTAGGTCTAGATGTAACTATGCCCTTCATTATTGTCGCTGACCTAGAACCCCTTCAGGAAGAAAAGTTGATTTGTATTCTTAAGGGAAATATGAAAGTTGGCTGGAGTATAGAGGACATTAAAGGAACTAGTCCCTCGGTTTGCATGCATAAAATCAAATTGGAAGATATTGCAAACAAGTTCAGGGAAGGACAAAGGAGATTGAACCCGATAATGGCTGAAGTAGTTCGAAAAGAGATTTTAAAACTCCTTGATACTGGGATCATCTATCCCATTTATGATAGTCCATGGGTTAGCCTGATCCATATTGTCCCGAAAAAGTTAGGAATCACCGTTGTAAAAAACGAGAATAACGACCTCGTACCCACTAGAATGACCACTGGATGGAAAGTCTGCATAGACTATAGGAAGCTTAATTCGGTCACTAGGAAAGATCACTTCCCCATACCCTTCATTGACCAGATGCTCAAGCGACTCACTGGGCACATATTTTATTGCTTCTTAGATGGCTACTCTGGTATAACCAAATACCCATCACACCCGAAGATCAAGAGAAAACAACTTTTACATATCCTTTCGGCACATTTACCAACCGTTGCATGCCTATTGGCTTATGTAATGCTTCTGCAACGTTTTAACGTTGCATGTTAAACATTTTTTCTGACATGGTAGAGTGATTCCTTGAAGTTTTCATAAATGAATTCTCATTGTTTGGCGACTCATTTGACTAGTGCCTTCACCATCGTTCCCTAGTATTACTCAGATACCAAGAAAAGAACCTAAATTTAAATTGGGAAAAATGTCCCTTTATGGTGAAAAAGAGGATAGTTCTGAGGCATATCATCTATAAAAAAGGAATAAAAGTTGACCAAGCCAAAATAAATGTCATTTTTAACCTTCCCCCATTATGAAATCTCAAGAACGTTTGCTCCTTTCTAGGACATGCAGGTTTCTATCGTCGTTTTATCCAAGATTTTAGTAAGATTACTCGTCCATTAAGTAGCCTTTTGGCCAAAGATATGGCTTATGAGTTTGATGCACCTTGTCTTGTAACTTTTGAAAAACTTAAAACCCAGGTCACAATATCACCCATTATTAGACCACCTGTATGGAGTGAGCCATTTGAGTTTATGTGTGATGCCTCTGATTACTCTGTAGGCACTATTTTAGGGCAAGGGATTGATAAACGTCCCCATATCATCTGTTATGCTAGTAAAACGTTAAATGATGCCCAATTGAATTACACGACCACCGAGAAAGAACTTATGGCCATTATTTATGCGGTATAAAAATTTAGATCTTATCTTATAGGATCTAAAGTGATTGCTTACACGGATCATGTCGCGCTTCGACATCTTTTGTCAAAGAAAGATGCAATGGCACGGCTAATCCGGTGGGTATTACTTTTACAGGAGTTTAACCTCGAGATTTAAGATAAAAGGAGGTCAGACAATGTAGTAGTTGACCATCATTCCCGTATAGTGATTGAATCTGTTGATGAGTCCTTACCGATTTAGGAATCCTTCCCCAGATGAACAGCTTATGGCTATAAATTTAGTTCCTGAGTTACCGTGGTTTGCCGACATTACTAATTACTTAGCCACAAATACCATTCCCGGTCATTGAACTAAACTTGACAAAGATCGATTCTTTAGTCAAGTGAAGCACTTCTTTTGAGATGATCCATATTTGTTTAAGTATTATATTAACCAAATTCTTAAGAGATGTGTTCCCCAGTCTGAGTTTACCAATATTTTATCATTTGCCACACCCAACCATGTGGGGGTCACTTTAGCTCTGAGAAGACCGGGGTAAATTTTTTATAGTGCGACTTCTATTGGCATACCTTATTTCGTGATGCACATGCATTTTGTAAAGCGTGCGAGAGATGCCGGAGCCCTTTCTCGATGAAATATAATGCCCTTATCCCCTATTTTGGTTATTGAACACTTCTATATTTGGGGGATTGATTTTATGGGCTCTTTTCCCAAGACTTTTAGATATGAGTACATCCTAGTTGGAGTAGACTATGTATCAAAATGGGTTGAAGCCATCCCATCAAGAATGAATAACAGTGCAGTTGTTCTTAATTTTTTTAATGAAAATATTTTTTCACGATTTGGAACACCGAGGGCTATTATTAGCGATGGAGGGTCAGATTTTAACAACAAAAATTTTGTTGCCCTTATCAAAAAGTATGGTGTAACCCATAAGGTGGCAATACCTTATCATCCACAAATGAATGGGTAAGTAGAAGTTTCAAATTGGGAGATTAAAAATATTTTCCAAAAGGCGGTTAACCTAAATCGCAAAGATTGGTCAGTAAGATTAACTGATGCACTTTGGGCTTATCGCACTGTATATAAAACCCTGATTGGATTGTCACTATACCGACTTGTTTATGGCAAGGCATGTCATCTTCATGTTGAACTTGAGCATAGAGCTTATTGGACAATAAAAATACTAAACTTTGACACTTCAACGAATGGGTCCCACCGTAAGCTACAACTCAATGAGTTGGATTAGCTTCGAAAAGATACATATGAATTCGCAAAGATATACAAAGAAAGAGCCAAGGCTTTCCATGATAAAAATATCTTACGAAAGACCTTTAAATTTGATCAAAAAATTCTGCTGTAATCTTCGCGTCTTCATTTATTTCCCAAAAAACTTTAATCCCGTTAGACCGGGCCGTTCATTGTCAAAACTATTTTCCCATATGGAGTTATTAAAATTCTTGACCCTCGTACTGGTAACATTAATAAGGTAAATGGACAGACACTTAAACCATTTTATGAGTACTTTACGGGTTCGAGCGAGGATATGAATCTTCGGGACCCATCATATACAATATAGGTATATTTATTTCTACCCATAGTCTTATCTAATTTGGGGGTACCTTCCATCATCTGGCTGACGACGTTAAACTTAGCGCTTCCAGGAGGCAACCCTTATCATGTTCAGGTAGTATTTAAAGATTTTCTCCTATTTTTTTCATTTTTGGCAACTGTGGGGATACATGCTCATTCAATTTGAGGGTGGGGTAAATAAGATTTGTATACCATTTTCCAAGAAAAGTTATTATTCAAGGGTATTCTAGTATTGCAGACACATCTTTTGTATACTCTAATCTTTGGACATTCTTTGAATCCTAGAGTTGCACTTGGGATACAATTATAAGGTCATGATTTATTTTATGCCGTAAATTATTAGTTCATTAAGAATTTTTAAGTTTTTGGTACTACCATTCTATTAGATGTGTTTCAGAAGAATATCACCCTTATAATTGTACTTCACGTAGTTATGTTATTAAGGTTTTTTTCAAGCTAGCTATCACTTTTTGATTAATCAACAGTTTAGATTAGGAAAAATCTGTAACGAATGAGACAATTACCTGGGAATATTCGTTTCTCAAAAATTCAAGGCCCCTCGCAAGATTGAGAACTAAAAGATAAAGAATTTTTACCAATCTCGAGGAATGCCATGAATCAATGCAAAAGTAAGATGCCAAAAAAGTAAAAAAAAAATGAGTCTCTACGACTCTAGTTGAGAACTATGTGAAGGAGGGCAAGTTGCAAGTATAAAAGAGCAAATAAAAACTTAAATGCAATGCCTTACCTTGAAAAGCTTATGTGGATATATATTTTCCCTTAAAGATCAATATTAGATAGCGAACAAACTAGGGTATTTGTTGAACTAACTTCTAGATTTCTTCTACCATACTCAAGATAAGGCTAAGGTTATTTGGAAAGATTATCAAACACCTTGATTACAGAAACTAAATTCACTACACAAAATGATGAAATTCAAAAACTTGATATAATCTTATGGTAGTAAAAATTGGCTTGATAAATTCTTACATATCAAATGGTTAACCTTTAAGTGTTGTATATTTTAGATGAATTCAATCCATTTTAGAGATACCAGGAGCAATAATTATAAGTTGTTTATAATACTAGAACGTCTGTAAAAGAATTTTGTGGGTATATTCACTAAAAACCCTCACGAAACACAACTCGTCTTATAAGGGTAACTTATAGGTTGAAAGGTTTGTTGCATATGCTAAATACAATCGTAAGAAACCACGAAAGAGTTTAGTTTTCTTTTCTTTTACTAAGGGACTAGCAATATGTTAGTTTGGGGGTAATTGATAAGCATGAAAAATGTATATTTTTGTCCTTCAAATTACATGATCTAGAACTTTATTTCATATTTTACTGAGCCTAATTAAAGTATGTTTGACTATTACAGGTAATAAGACAATTGTGACCATGCCCGTTCTGAAAGCCCAACTTTCAAGCTAAAGGCTACTGCTGAAGATGACCTAGTTGTTCAAAGCTTCTGAAAGACTTGATAGTTAAGATTTGCCTAAAATATCTCTACCAAATCCTGGTTATTGAGAGTTAGGAGGACTTTTGTTAGGTTAAATAGATAGAGGTAGAGAGAGTTATATATATATATATATATATATATATCTTATTTCTTGAATCAATGTAAGTTCTATATTAAATTAAATACAGGTTCTTTCAATTCTTCATATTATATTATAATTTGTAGTACTCAATTTGATAAGAGAAGTTCGATAAAATCTATTTATCCCTGAGAATTACAACCTTAACCAATATTGCAACATCTGATTTAATACGGTTTATCGGCGAGGGTGGCATAATAAACCATCTTGCCATTCTTTTTGTATTGCCCGGAGTAACGGTGGACTATGAGTAATAAATCTGCATAGAATGACAGGTCAGGAACTCCGAGTTCGTATGCTAAATAGAGCCCATGAGTTAAAGCTTTGTATTCGGTGATATTATTCGAGGCTTCAAAATTCAAGTAGATTGATTTCCCGATTCTGTCATTTGATGGAGTAATAAGTTCGATTCCAATACCTAACCTCGTGAGTCCTCCTGAGCCATCTTTAAAAAGTCTTCATCAATTTCTTGTAACTCATTCAGCATTTTCGTCAAAGGGTTTGGTAAGTAGTTCTTCTGCGATTTTTTCTATGAGACCAGGGTCATGCTCAACCCAATTTTGATCGTCTACAGGAAAATCTGTTAGAAAATCGACAACTGCTTAACCTTTTTCTAAATGGCGTTGCTTAAATTTGATATTATGCTCTCCCAAGCTTAAAGATCATTGTTGTACTCTTCTTGATTTTACTTTTTTAGATAGAATTTTTTGGAGTGGGTAGTTCATCATAACTTTGACGAAATGAGCTTGGAAGTAGTGCTTGAGCTTGTGTGAAGTATAAACGAGAGTTAGAAGGAGTCCTTTGATCTTGGAATATCTCGTTTCCACTGGAGTGAGGGTTTTACTAATGAAATACACCGGCTTTTCAACATTTCCTTCAAGTCGAATAAGGACTGAGCTAAGGTAGTTTTCTGTAACAGCGAGGTAAATGATCAATTCCTTATTGTCTATTATGGTGCTCATTATGAGAGACTTCCCTAAATAGATTTTAAGTTCTTGAAAAGCTACTACACATTCTTCTATCCAATCGATCTCTTCGTTGGGTCGAATCTTTTCTCGTGTAGTACATCCTCGAAGTAACATGAACAACCATCAGTATCAATCTGAAGAATTAAAGATGAACCGATTGATTATGGTGATCTTGACAACGAGCTTTTAAACATCTTTATTTGTTACTAGAGACAGCATGTTGAGTAGAACTCGAATTTGATCTGAATAGGCCTCAATCTCTTTCTTGCCAGGAATTTGCCCGAGTACACTCTGAATTAATATTTATCAGGGTTGAGCCTCATATTATATGGGCGTAAAATATAGAAGATTGTATCGAGATCTGTGATATGATCCTTCTTTTGTAAGCTTTTACAGAGTAGGTCATCGATATATACTTCAATGATCTTTCCCAAGTGTGCTTTGAACATTATTATCATTAAACATTGATACATTACTCTGACATTCTTCAGTCTGAAAGGCATGACTCTGTAATAGTAGAGCCCTCTTTTAGTAATAAAAATGGTTTATTTCTAATCGTCATCTAGAAGGGGCATCTAATCGTATCTAGAAGCAGCATCCATCATAGATAAGAGCTCGTGTCCTGCTGTTGAATCGAGAATTTGATGAATGATTAAAAGAGGAAAACTGTCCTTTGGAGTGTGTTTCTTTAGATCTGTAATATCTATACAAACTCAGACATTCCCATTCTTCTTTGAAATAGTGACAATGTTGGAGATCCAATCTGGGTAGTTAGCTTTTCGAATGAATCTGACTTCGATCAATTTATTTATTTCATTATTGACTTCATCCCGAAGATGAGGTAAAAGTCTTCTCTATTTTTGCTTAACTACCATGGCATTGTTGATGCTCAATCTATAACATGCCATGGCTGGGTCGACTCCTGACATTTTTTTAAAAGTTTAAGCGGTTTATTTGTAAAAAGTTATCGAGGGCCTTCATTTCGTGCTGGACTAGCTTGGTACTAATATAAGTACCTCTGCTAGGTCTATCAATATCTATGTATTATGTAGGATCTTCTGTAGAAGTTTGGTCATTAATGTGACCAGCTTTCTGTAATTGCTATGCAGCAAATCAGTTAGATATGTCGAGTATGGCAGAGACGGTATTTTTGCAAGCTCGTGAAAGCTTTTTACTGCCTTGGATTTTATAGATGTCACCGTTATGTTTAAAGAAAAGTGTTTGATGGTACCTGGAAGCGATTACTTCCATGTTATAAATCCAGCAGCGGCCCATAATCCCTAAGTAATGAGATTTGGCATTGATGATATAGAAAATAACGTTGATTATAGCAGGTTAAGCAGTAATAGTATAATGGCATATTTTCCAAAAGGATAACTTCGTCAATACTTAAGTAAGGAATACATAACTGTAAACTCAAGCACACAGGATGTTACGTGGAAACTCAGTAAAACCTGAGAAAATCCATGACCTTGGGGAGGATTTACGTATGAAATCCAGTAGTTGTTAATTATTAGAATTGTTTGAACAATAAGGAAGTAAAAATATCTGAATAGTAGAGTTGCGGATCGGATTAACGTATTTTCTGCCTATATTTATAGTAGATACAGGTAGTTACAAAAATAGTTTCCTATTTTGGCGGGTAGTGGACGAACTTCGCGGATCTCCCTGCAATGGCTCTATTTGACCAAGCATAACGGCTACTTTAGTGGATCAAGCACTGTGGTTGCAGATGTGACATCTTCTCAAATAATGGAATATCTTCGACTAAGTTTTGTTAGCTTCTCCTTATAGAATCTGAGAAATATACTTCTATAATCACCCCATTCTCGATACAATTACTTATTACGTCGAGAAAAATATCGAAATGTAAAAGGGTTGTTGAACTCTGAATAAAATTTGTGCTTTGTCATTTCCAAGGTCGGAAAGTTAAAGGAGCCTGATCATTTTATGTTCCCGATTAGCATTAATGGCAGAACGTTTGATAGTGGCATATGTGAAGATGAGAGGGATACTATAAATTGTTTGGAGAAGGATGGGAAGGTGTTGCTCGACAGTCTGAGAAGGTTAAGGTATTCAGCGATGGTGATGACACGATTTCAGGCTTTGCACAACGGGCTTTTGGGGCGTATAGATGTTAAGTACGGTAAGTTGTACTTAGGCTCATTGTCACTGATGTCGTATTAACCAAAATTGGTGGAGCCGGGATATGAAGATATGGCGGAAGTAGTGGCGGTAATTACTGAAGCGAAGTTCTTTTTCCAGTGCCGGTTTTATTTTGTGTTGTTGATGGCCTCGAAGCACATCAATTGTCTTCGTGAATTAGCCATTGCCATAACGAAAAAAGAAGATGCTTTGGCAGGCAGGACTACCTGTGGTAGCTTTTTTGGGAACTATCGTCTCTATAATCCTCTTGGGTTATGAGATGGTGGTGGTTATAGAGGAGGAGGGATTGGCAGTTTTCCCTTTGTGGGAGAAAGTATCATACTCCTGATGTACAATAACTTATGGGTCGATCTGTAATATAATTGAAGTAATGAATGGCGAATGTAAAATGTAAGAGTTAGCTTTATGAAATAAAATATTGTTCTTTGATTTTGTATCGACATAAACATCTTGTCTGCTCGAATAAAATGAAATATTAGTATCTCGAAGAAAAATGTTGAACTATATTGTTTGAATTACAATAGGATCTCGAAGTAGTATGTGTTAACTGTGTATGGCCCGTAAATAGTTCCTGAGGTGGTGTGGTTAACTGGGTTGTCAGGGTGTCAATTGGTAGTGATTACCGCCTTTAACTCTTGAGAGCTGTGGCACCTGACTTTGTTATATAAATACCCCTTGTATCTTGAGAAAGTTTTTTTCAAGATTGTGAGATGGTGAGGACTACAGCACAGGTTCAGGAGGATCATTTCTGAAATTGTGTACACGCAATGTATTAGATGTTGATGAAGTGGTATTTTGGTGACCGATGTATCAATGGTCGAATAGCGGTTCCAGTGGAACCGAGTTATGTTGGGATGAGCGAAGCAGAAGCGAAGGTTACTGAAGAGGACTATCAGTACCATTATGCATTGGAATCTGTAATTGTGAGTCCACTAAAGCATGTCAATAGTTTAAGAAACCATGCCAAGGCATTGGTGAGGAAGGAAGATGTTGTTACTGCACGGAACGGTTGAAAAGCGGACCTATTGGCTTCTATTGCTTGTAATAAATGAATAAACTTGTATTGAGTTGTTTGACTGAAATAAATGACTTTATTTTTGTTAGATTTTTGTTGTCGACTTCTACAAATGATAAAATGTTCTCGAAGTATAGATGTGTATATTTAAGCCGTCTTCTCAAATGTGATTGGAATTATGATGGATACAAATTGTGGTGTTGGATTTTTGAATGTTGAAAACATCTCGATGTTTGGGTAGTTGTATTGTCGAATAAATTTTGAATTTTAAATTGTTGTTACAACTGTCCCAAGAATACAGAAGGGGATTAAAAAAGGAAAGATGTGTACAGGTTTATGTAGAAAAATGGCTAGGTGTTCTCCTATAGGTGATGTTCTGAGGTATACGGAATTGGATATACAATCTCTTTTTGTTAACATAAGAGTTATTTTGGCTGGGATGGATATATCAGAGGAGCTATAGGGATATATGGAAGGTTTGGAGCAGCAATGCATGGGTTTATTGGCATTCAGGAGGCGAAGGGTTAAAGACATCGAGAAGATACGATCAAGGTGTTACGCTAGAGTACTCGAACGGTTGCGAAGGGGTGCGATGAACAGTCGCGTAGGGACTATAAATAGCCCCGTGGTTGGGGACTGTTCACACACCAGTGATTCTAAAAAAAATTTGTATGATTTCTAACTCTTTGTGTTCTTCTCTTGCGTCATTGTCCACCATTGGTAATGAGGAAATTAGCGTGTTGATCCAGAGGGCAAAGCTTACATAGCAAAAGGATTTAGAAGCGGCGCAACAGCAAGATTGGTGCCTGTGTTGAAATTTTTCATTTGTACTTGAATGTTTATTGGATATTCTGCTATTTTTTTGAAACCCAATGTAGATATGAACTTGAAGGATACAATGTAGGAAGGAATTCGAATTATAGCTTGCTTTGTTATAAGTTTTATGTTGTTGCTGGTGATATTGGGATGTGTTGGATGCTGGATGGTGTCGAAAGTGATAACAGAGTGTTTGGGAGATAAGGGCATGAAGTTATGGATGATGATGTGGGGGAGAGAATGTCTTTTGGTCATCGCTATGATCACAGCATGAATCCGGGTCTCTCTGTCGTGATTTTGATATGGTATGATGTTGGCAGTTGTAGCGCCGGATTTCCTACAAATTGGTCTGGATTTTATGCTGGAGAGAGCGTAAATTTAAAATTTGGACTCGACCCATTTTACCAAGAAATCCTGGGACTGCTGAAGTGTCTTCGATAAGTAGTAGTTCCTGCACACTCGTGTAGGAGATCTTAGGGAGATATAGATAGTTCTCGATGTTAGGACTTAGTAAAAATATGAGATAAATTTTGTATCGATAACTGAATGTAGCAACGTTTGAATCAGATAGTAATAAAAAGAATGATGGGTTGGAGATTAAACTCAACAACAATATCGATACGAGCATATGAACGTATATAGTGTATCATATATAATATTATACTGACTTAAAAAAGGAAATCTGATTTTCAGGTTCATAAAATGGCTGAATCCATCCAAAACAATGATAAAGAAGGAATCTTTGAGAACCTCATGGATGTATAACCACTTCTAATCGATGTAACCATGTGTGTCCAAAAGTTGGGTGGTAGGTATAGGGTTGGGCATAGTAGCACGGATATGGCGAGTATTGATCAATTTAAATTGGTACCTAGGGTGGTTGAAGTATCTGACGAGGAGAGGACCAAGACAGACATGGGTCACGATCCACAAGCAAGTGATCGAGAAGGTAGTGATAGTGGGGGCAAAGATTTCGAGAGGGAAGGAGGGAGTGTTATGGGGAGGCTCCAAAAATAAGTTAAGTATTGAGCTTTAAAGAGAAGTATGGTATTCCTAAGAACATTAGCTTAGAGGAATACCATTATGAGGTGACGGATAAAGGCGTTCCTTTGGATGGTATTCTTGTCCATCAAGAACAGATAAAAAATGGGATAAAGTTGCCTCTTCGCTGACTAGAAGAAGTTTCTTAAAAAAATTTATGTTGCGCTTGGTCAGTTTAAATCGAATGTGTATGACCTCTTCCACGTTGTAGGGGTGATAAATGGTTGGTTAAAGGATAGAGGTGAAGAGTTAATCAATATAGACGATCTTTGTATCTATTACAAACTCAAGCAGAATCCATAAAAGTTCGGGTACAGGTACTTTACGAGGTTCCTGAGGAGACCCCTCTTCTATGAAATGGTATCGACAGAGGGGCAGTATTGTGTTGATTGTTTCCTCATCTCGGGGAATTATGAATTCAACAAAAAAGATCCAGAGGAGCTTCTGAAAAGGAAAACTTTCCACTTAGGTGTGTGTTAAGGTAATTTGTAAGTCAAAGTTGGTTGACTTGCTTGTTGTGTTAAATTGGCGTCAAACTTGTTGTTTTGTCCTCATGCAGCCTTGAAGGAGATCGATTGAAAGTCCATGGTAGCTGAAAAAGTTATATAACATCAGGATTGATTACTTCATGAGGCTCAATTCATTGGTTGTCGATCAAGAGAAGGTTGACAGTCTGTTTCAAGAAGCTGGAATAAAAAGGACCCGAACTAAAGAAGTTGAGATCCCCCTCTTTGACGGCAAAAAATTTGCCAAGAATAAGAGGGTTCCGGAGTCAAGCCTGCTTCTCAAGAACACTTCTCTAAGTGGTTACACCACTAATTCTGGGATGGTGGAAAGAGAGGTTTTACTGAGTGAGACAATCAGGAAGGGAAAGTAAAGGAGAGTTGTCAACTAACCTGCTCCTCTAGTTCCTCCCCCGAAGAGGATGTCTCTACAATCTCCTATTAAAGAGGGAGAGCAGGCTGATGTTACGGGATCAGGGGTTACGGATGGCCGACCCCCAAAAGCAGCCACTTATCTGCAGGTGTAGAATAAGGTATCATCGGGCTTGACGAAGAATCATCCTGGCGTGGAATCAAAGCCTGAGGTTCAATAGACCATTGAGGCTAATGCAGTTGGGATGACTTCTCTTCAGGAAGAGTTTACGGACTGCTTAGTGGGAGCATAAAATCTGTCAACCTTCCTCATCGAAGGTCGCAAAACCATGAATAAGGTTAGAAATTTTTCTGTTTTGCTTCGACTAAAGAACTTGGTCCCTCACTCGAGAACTCACTTTATTACTGTAATACAGATCAAGAAGTTGCTGGTCGAGGGTAAGCCTCGCATTCTGGGTGCTGAGACTCTGGCAAATCAACTTTTTACTTACAAAAATGTCGAGAAGGAGCTGCTGAAGGATAAAGAGGATCTTATTCAGGAGGAAGAAAGTTTGGAGGTAAAGCTGGAGAAGTTAAAGCATGGAGCTGGGAAGTCGAAGGAGGTGGCCATTCGTGAGGTGAAGAAGGCCTGGGAGATGGAAAAGAGGAAAGAGGTCAAGCAGATAAGGGCTGACCTAGCTAAGGAGAGGGAGGAGGCATTGGCCCTAGCTAAGGAGATGTTCGGGAATATATTCAATCTGCCTGTAGAGTAATGGAGGTAGAGCATACCAATGTCCTTGATGAGGTTAAGGATGAAGCTGATCGAGTCAATATCGACTCCCTCAAGCGTATGAAGGCCAATTTCTCTAGGCAATTTGATGTTATGGAAGAGAGAATGGATTTCAACAAAGGGTTGGTTACTACCGCTAGGGTGTTCTTTTTGAATTCTGATAGAGAGGAGGAAGCTCCTGAGGTACCTGCTCCTGTTGTTCCTAAAGGTACTGTGCCCGAGGAAGTATTAGATAACCTTACTCCTAATCTCCCAGTAAAGGATGATACTCTTATCTCTCCCCCTGCAGAATAGAAAGTTTGTTTGAAAGTTTTTGTTTGATTTGGTTGATGTACAAGTGGTCGATGGGACCGAAACAATTTCTTATTTTTTGAATGATAAATTTATGATATAGTTGGTGTCGAATGATTATTTTAAATTCTTAAGTAATCGATCAAAATGCATAGATTTTTTATAGGAAAATATGATAAGTGTTTGATTCGACAAGATAGATAGCATTATATAGTAATGAAGATAATATGCAGAGTGTTGCTTTATGCAAGAAGATAAGTTGATGTAAAGAGGGCCATGTAATGGCTCTATGAATGAATAATGATGACCATATGTTGTTCCTCTATGGAATATCCGGGTTTTGAGAAAATGGACAAAACATGACATGTTTTATTTGAAAAATAATTAATTGCAAACAAATTTATCCTGTAATTGGATAGGTATTTGTCGGAGAAATAAAATTTAGTTGTGGTAAATACTTGACAAGTATGTACCGATACTGAGAAATGTAAAGTTAAAAGATGTAATTGACAGTAAAGATGTCTTTATTTGAAGTATTCGATAGAGGTTACAACAGTTATCTATAGAACATTTTTAGATAGGCTGTATTCCATTGATATTCGAGTTGTACTTCATCTTCAGTTATTAACCAATATGTTCAATTGCCATTCTTGTCACTGATAATATATGGCCCATCCCAGTTTTTAGATAACTTCTCAGAGTTCTTGGGTTAAATATTATCTTGGATGCATCTCAGGACAAGATCACCGATGTTGAATGTACATTTCCTGACCTTCTATTTATAAGCCTTCTTGAGAGTGTCATAGTATCACCCCAAGTTTACAATAGTCTAGTCCCTAGTTTCTTCAATCCAATTGAGGTTACATAGAAGTCCAAGTTCATTTTTGTCATCGATGACTCTTCTTTGGGTACTGGGGAGATCGAGGTCTGAGGGGATCACTGCTTCAGTACTAAAGGCCATTACAAATGGCATACAGCTAGTAGATGTTTGAGAAGTTGTTCGGTATGCCCGTAAGACACTAAGTAGTTCATCAACACATCAACTTTTTTTTCTTCAAGGCGTTTGCGTAACCCCGACTTGATGCTCTTGTTTATAGCTTCAGCTTGGCCATTACCTTGAGGATAATATGGTGTCAAAGTAGAAAGTTGAATCTTATAATTATAGAAGAAATTAAGGACTTTGCTACTGATGAATTACTTGCCATTATCGGAACGTATCATTTGCGGACTTCCAAATCTGGTTATAATAGGTTCCCAAAGAAACTTGATGACTTCGTTTTCGTCAGTGTGACATAGTGGTACTGCTTTGACCCACTTGGTGAAGTAGTCTGTTGCCACAAGAAAAAACTTTCGGTTACCCGATGCTAGGTGGAAAGGCCCAATAATATCAATTGCCCACCTTTTGAATGGCCAGAGGGCATTGTTAACGTGTAAGTTGACGGTGGGGCCTTTGATGTCTTGAGCATGGATTTGGTACTAGTAGCACTTTCAGACAAAGTCTTTACAGTCTTGTCGCATTTTTGGCCAGTATAACCCTTGGGTGAACACCATTTGTGCCAATGATCTTCCCGGGATGTGAGCTGCGCAGATACCTTCATGAAGTTCCCTAATTTTAACTTGTGCTTGTTTATGTGAGATGCATTAGATAAGTGGTCCTCCCCCAATAATTCGATATAAGACCCCATCATGAACTTTGAATTGTGGACATTTAGCTAAGAGTGAACACATTTCATCCTTATTGTCCGGGAGGATGCTAGAGTTGAGGAATGCATAGAATGGTCTTTTCCAATCTTCAAGATCTTCGTCTTCGGTAACATTGATCTTCATGGTGTAGGTTACGTCGAGACTTGAATGTTCGATGACCTCGATGTCCAAAGTTTTTTTTTTCACTATCTTCGAACATTGCAGCGATATACACTAGTGCATCGGCGTGGTAGTTCTCGGCTTGAGGTAGATAGGAGATTATTGTTGTATTTAATTTCTTTATTTTTTCTTCGACTAGAGCTGCGTAATCAACCATCTTGCCTGATGTTTTTAATGCTTTGTTGTAATGGTTGGCTACGACTAAGGAATCGACATAAATAGTTATTTCTTCCGCTCCAAGTGCTATAGCGAGATCTAGTCCATGCAAGATAGCTTCATACTCTGTTTCATTGTTGGTAGCATAGAATTTGATTTTGATCGCTTTTTCAATTCGATGATTGGATGTTGTAACGAGGACGATACCGATCCCTGGCCCTCGCGGTCTAGTAGATCTATTTGTAAAGAGTATTTATCCTGCGCTTTAGGACCATGCATCTGGTTCTGCGATAGAATTATCAACCAGTACTTTTTCGAGTTCTTCCCATTTGGGGTCTTCGACTGAGAAATCTGCCAGAAAATTGGCTACTGCTTGTCCTTTGACTGATATTTGTGGTTCGAATAAGATGTCGTATTCCCCTAGGAATACAGACCATTGTTGAACCCTCTGTGATTTTTCTTTTTAGAGAGCACGAGTTTGAGAGAAAACTTGGTGATGACTTTAATAGGATGGGATTATAAATATGGTCGAAGTTTTTAAGAACTGTACACCAAGGCGAGTAGCTGCTTCTCAGTTTTGAGGACTGTTATGCTATTTGAGAACCATTTGGGATGGCTTCTCGAATGAATCTGACCTGAAGGATTTTATCGATTTCTTCATTAATTGCCTCTCGAAGGCGGGGGATAAATTGCGACGTTTCTGCACAGATGTTTTACAGTCTGGAAGGAGGTTGAGTTGTGGCATGCTATCGAGGGATCGATGTCGGGCATCTCTTGAAAAGACCATGCAAAGATATTGACATTTTTCTTTAAAATTTACACCAAGGTTTCTTTTTTGCCGGATGATAGTTCTGGGCCAATAAAGGTATTTCGTCCCGGCCCATCAAGTTCGATGGATTCAACTGCCTCTGTGTCATGTTACTCCAATGTTGAAGGTGGCTCCTGTTGTAATTGATACGCCTTCAAAAGTTTTATTGTGTGAGGCCTAGTAGTGGTATTTTCGCACATGCGTGCCACAGATTGACTTCCTTTGATTTCATAGACCCCGTGATCTATTGGAAATTAAAAGGCCAGATGATATGTCGATGGTACTGCCTTAATAGAATGTAACTAACTTCAACCTAAAATCCCCAAATATTTTGATTCAGCATCGATGATAATGAATTTAACGAAAGTGGTCTTCGGTCCCGCTTGTACAGGCAGTATAATTTCTCCTAAGGCTAATTCTTTGGAACCGTTAAGCCCAATGATGATTGTCGTCGAAGCTTTGACCGAATCCTTGAGGCCTAGAACATCGATGGCTCTCTTGAATAAAACGTATATTGCACCTCTTGTATCGACAACAAGTGTATATAAGTAGTCCTGACCTACTTTAAGCATTATGATCAGCGGGTCGTCATGAGGGTACTTGACATGGCTTGTGTCACAGTCTTCGAAGGAAATGTGATACTTTGCTAAAGTTGGGTAGAAGTTTTGCTAATTTTTCTGATGACATCATCTTGAAGCAAGATGTAATTCAATCGTCTTTTTTTCTCTTCTTTCCCTACTCAATTTCAATCATGTAAAGATGGCGAGCTTGGCCTTGTCCTTGCTCTTATTCGACTTCTTTTCATTTAGTCTCTTCTTCGAGAAACTTCTAGACGTTAACTACATACTCGTGCAGTCTTCCAGCTAGTAGAATGTGATAAAAGATTTGTATCAGAGAGTAACAGTTGTCAGTCCCATGGCTATGCACGTTGTGATACTGACACAAGGGTTTGTTTGGTAGATCAGAAATTATCTGTGCTTCTTAAAATAAGTCATCCCCTTTTATCGTTGGAAAGATGGCGGAGAGCGTGGTTGTCATAGGAGAAGAGACTGGAGTGGGTCTATCTAATTTTTAGTCTCTCTTCTTAACGTTGTCGGTGTTCCTCCCACGCAATTTGAGAGTTACATTACTTGCTAAATTTGATGGTGGTGATGAAAATGCTTCGCTGGAATGAATGACTGAGGAGCTTTTCATCTTATCCCTTTTAGACCGTTCCAATTCGATGTAGTTATTAACAATATTGATCATTTTTGTCACTGTTTTGGGTTTGTGTAAGGTAAGTTCTTCTCAAACTTTAGATTTGATGTAGAATGCGGAGGTGAATGCTAGAACGACAATTTTGGGATCTGAATTCCCAATTTTCCTTCTTTCCTGTAGAAAACATTTGTAAAAACTCGCTAAGGTCTCTTTCGCACCATGCTCAAAAAAAATAAAGAATCAACTGTCATTTCTCATTCCTTGGCATGAGCATAGTTCGACTCGAAGAGCCGCTATAACTGGCTGAAAGTAGTGCTGGAACCATCGAGAATAGTATGAAACCATCTGAGAGGTTCTCCCTTAAGACTCATGTTAAAAAATTGGCATAGCATGTGATCGAGTTTGGAGTATAATCCAACTATTGTTTTGAAGTGTCGGACGTGGCCGAGAGGATATGTGAGGTCTGCATATTGATGAAACTTCAGCATGTAAAAATTCCCTGAAATGGGCATGACTTCGAGATGATGAGAAATAGGGTCCGTCTCAACCCTATCAAGAATAGATCTTCAGCTTGGATTGTCCGAGTGTATGGTTTGGATCTTATTGTTCAGATCATCCAAGGTAATAAATTGTTGCAAAGTATTCGGTACGGTTGAAACCTGATGATCAAAGTCACCCTGTCCTTCAGGTCCAAACCTGTCTCTCACTGGTCGCCTCATCGGTGGTGGTGGAGTTTGGTGACGTGTGCGCCAACTTCCTTGGGTAGTCGATATTGAGGATGTGAGACCAAAATGTTGAGAAGCTCTATCTGGATTCCTCGATCTGAATCAAAAAGTTCAAACTCGTTCCTCCCTTAACAGGTTCTCTCTCTGGGCTGCCCTGGAATGATGATCACTTCGGGCTTGGGGAGGTGATGTTTGACGGCCAGTGAGTTGGTCTTGATGTTTCATAAATTTTCTATTTCTTTATGATGTGTTCGACTATGTTATTTTAGGGATTTTCTCATCTTGCCTCTTTCGACTTGAAGATCTTGGGCGTAGATTCCCTGATCTTCAAGCCTCTAGACTCAGTCATACTCCATTTGCTTTTGAAGTTCGATCACAGTATTGTACAAATCGATCGCTTCTGGTATGAGGTTAAACTCATGGTTCCTCTGAGTACTGGAGGCACTTTTGGGATTCATATTTTTCATCGGACTGTCCAGGATCACAGGTGGTAAAGGAAAAGTGTGGTATTCCCACCGATGGCACCAATTATAATGGCATGTTTTTTGGAATGATAACTTCGCCAATACTTAAGTAAGGAATACACAACTGTAAACTTAAGCACACAGGATTTTACATGGAAACTCAGTAAAACCTGATAAAAACTATGACCTCAGAGAGAATTTAGGTATAAAATCCAATAGTTGTTAATTATTATAATTGTTTGAACAGTAAGGACGTAAGTATATCTGAATAGTCGAGTTGCAGATTGGATTAACATATTCTCTGCCTGTATTTATAGTAGATACAGGCAGTTACAAAAATAGTTTCCTATTTTGGAAGGCAGTGGGTGAACTTCGCAGATCTCCTTACAACGGCTATATTTGACCAAGCATAACAGCTACTTTAGTGGGTCGAGCACCGTGGTCGCAGATGTGACATCTTCTCGAATGATGGAATATCTTCGACTAAGTTTCGTTAGCTTTACCTTATCGAATCTTAGAAATATGCTACTACAAATGGCTAGGATTATCTTTCTCACTTGTTCTTCCTTAGAGCCATTAAACCCACTGATATCGATGTTGCTTGGTATAACTTGGTCGGTTAGTTCAATTTGCTCGATTGTACTCTGAAAGAGAATTTCAATACCGCTACCAGTATCAATCATTATGGTATGCATGACAAATTTCTTCATCTTCAGCATGATAACCAGAACGTCATGATGAGGAAACTTGACGTGACTGATATTACAATCCTCAAATAAAATCCCAAGTCGCCGATTGCTTGATTTAGGAAGAGGTTTGGCTTCCTTATCATGAACGGTAAGGTTACAGCATTTCATTAATCTCCTTCACTTGAATCTGGTAGAGTTGTTGATTTGATGGATCTCGATCATGTTGTTATGGTACATAAGGTATAAGTATTTTTCCTCAGACTAATTTTTGACTTGAACTACTTCGACCTGCGTCTTATAGCTTCTATTTTTGTATCCTTCTAGGTCGATATTGTACTCGTGCATTCTCCCGTCTTTGAAGATATATTCCAGGAACCTCTATAGAGCATATCAGTTGTCAGTTTCATGATGAATTACCTTATGATGCATGCAGTACGTTTTGCCTTCAATTGGTTCCAGTGGTTGAGATGTACAATAGAACTTGTCCTTCGCCAGTATGGGAAAATGGATGATATTCGAAAATTTATCTTGGGGAGGACTGGCTTGGGTAAAAATTATCTTTCTAAGATTTGCCTGTGTTTGCTTTAACACGCTTTTGATCACCCTGGTCCTCCTTTGGTTTACTGTTATGATCTGTATTTTGATATTTTGTGGTTAGGACGAATTTAGTAGATTTATACCTTTCTGTCATAATCATTTCCAGGTCGACATACCCATTGACCTTGGTAATCATGTCTTCCAAAGTAATGGGTTTGTTCAAGAAGAGATGTACCTTTGCTTTGCAATCGATCTGGAGTTCATTAGTAAATGCAAATATAGCTATTTTCTGATCGAGATTGTCAACTTTTCGTGCGAGTTTCAGAAACTTCTTTGGAAAGACCTCAAGCTTCTCTTCTTGAGACTGTTTAAGACTATTAAGAGTGCATAAATTCTCCTCCTTGTCTTTATTATGCGCATATGTTTTGGCAAAGATCTTATGGAGTTGATCGAATGTGATGATGGAATCTTCAGGTGTAGGAGCACGCTCCCGTTAAACACGAGGTGGAAGGTCACTGAACGGCCTCTCTAACAAAACTAGGAGCAATCCAGCTAGCGTTGTAAGAGCACGCTCCCGCTAGCCACGAGGTGGAAGGTCACTGAATGGCCTCTTAACCAAAGTTAGGAGCACTCCAGCTAGTATGGTAAGAGCACACTATTGCTAGCCACGAGGTGGAATGTCGCTGGACGGCCACTCTACCAAAATTAGGGGAACTCCAGCTAGCATCGACCGTTATAGTCGTCATACGAGCTCCCTACTAGCGACAAATACGTCTCGGGCGCGTACTCACCCAACGACCCTAAAGACACATGAGTAGGAGTACTGTTAGGTTAAACCCTCCCTATAAATAGATTGGGATGGTAACCTAAGAAAGGAGAGGGCTGCAAAACAACCTCCTCCATCAAAGAAACCTCAATAGACTAAGAGGAAGATGAAGAGGAAGAAGAGACCCGGAGAAAGTCGAGTGGTGCTCTCATCTAGTGTGACGTGTCAAGCCCAAAACTAATTATTACATATTGTCGTCCCAGAGAGGAAACTTGGGACTACATCAGGTAAAGAATGAAACTACCGTAGCGGTTCTACCTGCAGGCTTGTAGCAAACAAACGACATAGATTATGGTTTAGATTGGAATATAATCCCATTGAATAACGGAATTGCTGAATGTGCTCCTTTGGATCAGTGCCTTTGTATTTAGGTATCTTGGGAGTATGAAACCTTGTTGGTACTTCCATATCAAATAACTCTTTCGCAATCGGACTACCATCCAACTTTGTTAAATGGTCATTTTGGCCTAGAACTTGAGCTTTAATCAACTCCTTCATACATTGATCCATGTATTCTTGTATAACGTATTGACGTGGGGCTTGAGCGACTTGGCGTGCTGGTCAGGATTTATGAGTACTGGTGCCCTCGCTCAAACGCTCATGAGCTGGTATCCTGGGATGTGGCCTTTGTTTCTCTTCTTGACGCATAGAAGGCTAGCGACCTCTACTAAGATCGGACTGATCTTCTCGTCCCAAATAAATTGAAGATTGTTGTTCGTTATGAAGAGCTTTCGAAATAGCTTTGCTAGTTACTCCTCGAGGTCCCAATCTTTCCCGGGCAGAAAATGGAAGCTCGCTGGGATCTGATGACGATCTCTGGTAAGGGGAGCTTACTGATTATCCTGAAAGCTTGCAAGGTGGTCTGCATTGTTGTTATCTGTTCTTTATATCACTTAAATTCTGTTTGACGAGTTTGATACTCGCTTTCGAGTTCCTGTTCATAGATCTCGCGGTCAAGGGCTAACTAACGCTCGAGCACATTATATTTATCTGTTTCGGCGTGGAGGTTCGCCCTTAATTTTGCGAGTTGGTCGGGTTCGAGTGAAAGATCAAGTTGGACTCCTGTTGTAGGTCACTTAGAAGTGACCATGATTAGAAATGGATAGTTGAGTAATTGTATGCCTTAGGATATCGTTGAAATGTTTTATTTCCTACAGACAGCGCCAAATGTAATGGCCTAATTTCGTAGTAGCTCGAAATAACTCAAAATTAGCTCTTACACCAAATGTTCCTATGACAAGAATTAGTATTACCCAATATAAAAATGACACATGTGATTAGCATGAAAACCTTTGAATAGGTGAAAACTACGACCTTTATTTGAGGATTTAGTAACTGTAACTTTATTGCCTGAGGCTAATATTTTATTACAAGTTTTATATCTCTTGAGCTAAAAAATTTGGTCTTATAATATAAAATTCTTGGTCATTTCTCCTCTGTAACTCATCCTTTTAATATAGACCTCACTCCCAGTTCGTTATCGTATGGAGGCACGTTCTCCTAAAAATGAGGCAGGTGGTAGTTGAATTCATACCCGCTAGTTCATGGAAGATAGGTGTCATTGACTTATTCATATATTCTATAATACTCGATCCACATTCTTTATCAGTTCGTGGTCCAGGTGTCATTGTTGATTGTGTATGTTATGTGCATAATGAATACGTAAGCCTAGTATTGAGGTAGATCGAGTTTGGCATAGGTCGAGGGACAGGTCCCTACATAACCAGAGTTGAAATAGTTTCTTGACTTTACCAAAACCAATTGATAAGGGCATAAGATCAAGTAAACATAAGTTAAGCAACCACACATAGTCTAGAGCTTAATCTTTCCCATTCACCTTTGAAACAATTACAAACAAAAGTAACCACATTTCATAACATTTTACCATTTCTCCCTTCAAACTAAAAATCTTATAAGAACATCCATAGCAGTAGAGTAGGTAGATTTGCCTAAAACCAGGATGATCCAGGGAATTCCTACATCTCCAGTTCTGGCTTGAGCGGGAGCTCAAGCCTCTTAAATGGGGGAGACATGATCCAGGAGGATCTAGGAGAAACTGAAGTTTTTACCAAAGTTGTTCTAACGAGGTTGAGAGTCGTTCGAACGACTTGAACCCTTGGGCCAAAGTTCCAGGGGAGGTATTCGGTCGTTCGAACGACCTATGGGTTCGTTCGAACGACAATCGTAATTTCAGTTCTAGCAAGAGTTTTAAATACCTTTTAGAGTTCGATTAGAGTTGGATTATAAATAGGACTTGTAATCTCTATAAAAGGTTAAGCCTAGGCTAGAGTTAATTATCTAGACGTAGATCATTGTTTTAAAGTTTCCTTTAGATCTAAGAGATTTATAACTAGGGTTTGTAACTTTCTATGAAGGGTAAGACTAGGCAATGTTAAACCTAGGTTAAGCTCATTTTTCTAAGCAATTGAAGCTTATTTTTCCCATCGAATTTGTGTTTTTCAGATTCTCTACAAACACAGGCTTCTCAATCGTATTGTAGATTACAGGGTAAATCCAATCTACCCCATCCACCCACAGCAGTTCGATCAACAAATCAAGGTAAATTCACTTTGCGCAGTACAGAACCGCGCGGGAACATTAACGTTCACGATCCAGCCACATGTTTTAATCTCAAATGTTTATACATGCAGCGCAGTTCTAAACCGCGTGTTGTGAGGACCAATAAAGAATTGCCACATTTTATTTTATTTTATTGTTAATTAGCCGCGTAGTTCAAAACTGCGCGACAACTCCCTGCAAGTTTTAGGCATAAACTTTGGTTAACTTTCTCAAGTGTTATTTCAAGTTTTAGGCATAACATACCAAAGGCATACCCAGCCCTTACTCTACAAGTTTCCCAACCCAACCCATTTCCTCCATCATCGACGCCGTTAATCGCTTAAAAATGTCGAGAGAGTCTAGTTTGCGACCGAGGTATAATTTTTCCAAAAGTAAACATAATGTAAATACCGAATTAAAACGAAGAGGGAACGAATTGGTAACAAGGGATTGGCCGTTACAATTGACGTCGGACAACGATCCCTCCCCAATGCTCGAAGATTTAAACTGTAAAGATATCCTCCCGGATGGCTGGGTTCATATTTGTGCTGGATCGGAGGAAATGCCAGTAAGTTATGTGTAAATTTTAAGTATTATTAACGTATATTGCAATGTGTTTGATAAAATTTGCCCGAATGAAAGTCTAACGTGTTAATGTGCTTTTTGTCAGAACCGAGATGAAGTACAATGTATGGGATCATTGGATAAAGTACTGAAGTAGTACCAATGGATTGCCGTGTACCCGACGTTGAAGAAATTAGTCGACGATTTGGGTTTTGAGGATTTTTGCTCGATTAAGACAGGAAACTCTTATAACCGTCTCATTCATTCTCTCGCGGAACGGTAGTGGCTTTCCACCCATACCTTTCACTTCCCTTGCGGGGAACTGGGTTTCACACCATCAGACTTCGTCATGCTAACAGGCATATCTTTTGGGAGGGGTCGTGAACTCTCGTACGAAGAGAGGTACTCCAAGTTAGAGGAAGCAGAAAAGATGTTCTCGAGAATCACAAGCTCTAACATCAGGTATGGTAACATCACTCTCGCCTATTTAAAAATGTAGAAAGAGCTTTTAAATCTACGTCTCAACAATTACAACCCACAAATAGATATCGTGTATGCGAGGGCATTTATTGCCTATATGATGGGTAATCTCATCTTCTCAAATGGTAGTACATCTCTTCGAGCGGGTTATCTTACATCCTTGGCAGACTGCGATATTATTGGTACGCCAGTTTTTGATTAGGGTACGCCGATTATAGCAGTTTTGTATCGGGGACTTGATGAAGTCTCAGTTCTAAAGGGGGGGAAGGTGAAGAAATCGATCACCAGATTTTATACGATGTTGGAGTTCTGGTTTATCGAGTATTATCGGGTTGGAATGTATCTAGTGAAGGTATAAAACTTTAACCATATTTATCACCGTATGGGTGCGTGGAGAGATGAAAGGGCTAGTACGGGGTCTGTAATCCATCACTCTTTTGTTGTGATCAGGGAAATGATAGAATGGAAGGACATAACCAACATAGATTGACAACCATAGCACAGGTCTAGGCAAATATTCTGTCTAAAGGTAAGAGTTGCTTCAACGCTGAGCTTCTAGAGGGCTCCATTGGTGTCAGTCCCATACAGGCACGTTACGCTTTGGTATTTAGGAGACTGGTATATGCGTCAGATGATCAAGCATGATAGTGTACCCTGTGACCCCCCTCAAGAGATTATGGAGTTCCCAAGGTACGATCGGGTGTTATATCAGGGTTTGAAAGATGTGAACTTCTACGATGGTCGCAATTATCTTGCTTTAGACGTAGATTATATGACATATTGGCATGCCATTCATCCAAATACCAAGATCGGTTACAATTTAGTAAAGAGGGCGGGAAATATTTGAATGGTCGGGCATGATCTAGTGAGGCCCGATGTACACTTTCCACCTACGTCAAGTTTAGCTACGTCTTCACAGGTACAAGGCTATGCTATTTAGGCAACCGGCGATCCACATGATATGGGATGGTTTAAGGATATGGCGGGAACGAGCGATCAACGAAGACGGATATCGATCTCGGTGATGCAGGTATCATACCTGTATCCACCAACGTATAGTATAGATGAGTTATGGCATCAATCCTAATGAATGCAGTATGCGGCATATAAAGACTCAAGGTAATACATTCAATGCACAGCCGAGTTAGAGGAACAGTTTAGATGGTCACAGGAGATTATCCGAGAGACTAGCTGAGATGTCCTTTTCCTACCAGACAGAGCCAGTTGTATAATGTACCTATGACGAGAGTCTAGCACGTACCAGACGCGCCCGCTAAACGAAGAGCGATCGTCCCAGTTAGGCTATATTTTATTTAGAACTTTGATTTATGTTTTGCTTAAACTATGTTGAGTATGATTTATTTTGTTTAAAACTTTTATTTTCTATGTTAAAACTCCCCTGAGTATGCTATGTTTTGTTTAGAACTTTGATATGTTATGTTAAACCTATGGTTTTTTATGATCTCCTCTCTATACTTGGTTTAATTGGTAATAAAAAATTTAATATTGTTTGGGCAAAATTATTATTAATCTAATTTCATGAACTTTTTGGATGTACACTGCAGTAATGTACTCTGCGTCTTACTTCTTTCTTAGAGGACCTGAGATTTTCTCCATCTCTTTATCTCAACCAAAACAATAAAATAGAAGAAATGGGTACAAAATCAAAAGGCAGAAGCAGTAAACCAAGTTTCTTTAAAGTGTTACAATGATGAAGACTTGGAAGCAAAATACATTACAACTTCAACATAAAACTTGGAAACAAAATACATTACTTTAGAAAATAAAAAAACAATGATGAAGACTACATTACTCTGCCCCTTTTCGATTCACTACAAGAAAAAGTATATTTTTAATAGCACAAATTTTATAGCATATATATTGAATGTTATTAAAAATTAACATTTATAGCGTATTTTACATTAATGCTATCGTAGCCTATGTTTTTTCCCACTATTTGCAGTAGCCTAAGCATTAACAGCGTTTTATGTGATTGCTCTAATAGGCGTTTAAAAAAAACTGCGTAAATTATATTTTGGCGCTGAAGTTTGAGAACTGTGCATTGTTTATCAATTTTAAACATCTTTCTCTCTCTCTTCACTCTGCTACAGGTCTTCTCTCAACCTTACCATAGTACTCTTCTCCCTCAACTTTCTCTAAACTATGTCAAAGCCTTGATCGATCACTTCCTCTGGATCTTCAAAAACCTTACCAGGTATCTCTCTATCTCACTCTCAGTTGTGGTATTGTTTGCGTATAATCAAGCAAATTCTAATTTGATTTTCGTTCGGGTTTGTTTTGGGTTGAAATTGCTGTAATTTTGTAGTTTTTTTTCTTGCTTAAGTTTAGAATTATTGTGCTTGAGTGCAGAAATCTTGCATTCAGATATGGTTGTTTGAACAGAAGGATTTGAGGATCGAAGGACGTATTATTGTGAGTTTTTCCTCATTTCGAGTTCTAATAATTAGGGTTTTAGTTTTACTTAGTTGCAAGTGGAATTTCTTTAAAAAAGTTCAAGGCTCATTTTAGGTATCGGAGTTCTTATTCTGCTTTGAAATTTTATTTGTGTTAAGTAGATTTTGATTTATTTCTAGTATGAGTGAGGTTAGTGGTTTAGGCTTTGAGTGTTATGGGATGGGTTCAGTCAGCGAGACTATGACTACTATCACTGTTACTGGTAGGAAACAACTTGAGTTGTAGCGATCGGTGATTGTAGTTGTGGTGATAGATACAACTTAGGAGGAAGAGATAGGTTGAGATGATAAGCAAAGGAATCAAGAGAGACGGAGGAGCATTTTGGTTTCTTTTAAGCATACAGACTTTGTTTACAGAAAAAGAAAGGTTGTAGACTGAAAATAAAAGTGTGACATCCATTTATGAGGGCTTGAGTAATGGGCTAAGTTGTTGTATAATGATTATGAATTTCCATAAATAGTGATCAAGGTAAGATTGTTGCTGCTAATCGGTGATGGTTGTCTCTGCCATTGGCGACGTAGGGAGGGGAAGAGGGGAGGATAGATCTAGAGTTCCTTTGACGATGAACTAAGATAAAAATCTCTAGGTCCTGGCAGTGTCAATAGCGTTGGACCATCAAATAGCCAGTGATGCCCAACAAGAAATCAAACGCTCAGGGCTATAGCTCAGCTCGATAGCGCAACTTGTTTACACGTACGTTACTACTTTTTCAGGGGAGTGAGTATCGCATCTTCAATCATAACAGGAATAATGACGTAGACTTTGATTGATGTTTTTCTTTCCTTTAGTCTAAATAAACCCTTCACGTAGATTATTTGCCACCTGGGTCGAAATTGAACTAGCAACTACCCAATAACCCATGTTATTGATAGCTAACTAATCATTAATAAACTGAAAATGATGTCCCCTTTATAAGCTGTAATAGACTTATGCTCATTTGTTTATTGTTATATGTGCATTACTTATAATTTGTTGTACTGGCAAACATTAAAATGACAGCATTCTAAGTATCAAATTTGAAATTTAACTTCATAATACATTAACAGGAATGATCTTTCCAAGTCTGTAGTCTAAGTATCAATGTTTCTTAAGATTGCTTAGACTAAGTGTGGGTAAGCTACGCATCCATTAGCCTTTATTTTAGTATGAGTGATGGCTTTCACATAACTAATGTTTAAATACTAGTAATACCCGTGGCTTGCCACGGAAAAAACGTCGTCCGTGACCAAATCACGGTGAATACGTCAACGTGTATTCGGCGCTACCAACTACTCTTAATAATTTTTAGTGTATCTATTCATCGTGAAATCACAGTCATTTATCTATATTGAGAACTAAGTTTCTTATCATGTGAAAAATGCATTATCAGTCATACGCAATTGTTGCATTCACACGCCTTCGACAGCTTCAACTAATACATCAAGTCATCCATACGCAAATGGACTAAAATTCACTACTGTTTCTGAAGGAAATCAAAAGCACATACATTACATAAGTTTTTCGCATTTCCCAATTCAAAGTCCATGGTATCAACTCCCAACGTATGTTCTTCAATAACAACTAGATTGGGTACAAACTCGAAAACTCTGCATAGTCCCCTCCAAGGCATATTTTTCTTTTTTTCCGACATTGCTCATTTTTTTATTGATCACCTTTTGCTGCAATAAAAACATATCATGGATTCAAAGTGCAGACAACCACAAATAAAAGTAACTGATACAAAATTATTTACATGGAAGACCCTTGTGCCATTACTAAATATTGTTCCCAATTTTGCTATAAATGTTATAAAAAATACACGAAGATAATAGTACAATCTTATGAAGTGTTTAATTTCAACTTTGATGAGAACTTACACACCCTTGATACATTAGGAATTCCATAAATATCTATACAAAGAACAATATGTTCAAAAATAAATAACTATATAAATAAGTGAATGTTAAGGCTCACTTGAGAAAGACTCCACTAAGATAAGTTTCCGATGTGAAGGAGCAACCATCTCACCAAGAGCAAGCTCCCACACTCCGCGGGGTTTGTGAAGACTTTAAGAACATATTGGAATTAATGAAAGCACATGGATCATGCTAGCCACCAATTAAAGTACAATCACCCCTCAACAGCATCAATATAATCATATAAAGAGAGAAATAACACAAAACGACCAAATTAATTTGTAATGAAACGATCTCACAGAAAGTGAGTGATATGAGGTACTAATGGTTCAATGTTTTGACGAAGACGACGTCCCAGTCCTCCAGGTATCTGAAACACTCTCTACCACCACTGTTGCAGGTCATTATCTCAAGTATCCTTGGCATCCAATTTATAACATTAATATTTCTCCAGTTTCCTTGACCTTGCAATCGTAGACTCGCAGTTACCATCTAACTGAACAACATTCTCACCTCGACAAATTCATAACATTCAGTTTCTTTCTTTTGGGTGTATACTTACTGTATTCGACTATGGCAGATGGAGAAAGACAGCCAATGCAGATCTCATGAACACTGGAAACAGAAAGAGTAAATTATTCATATGCATATGAAAACATGATACTTTAGTAGCCTCCAAGTATAGAGTGCAGTTAATCAAAGTATGTGCGCCTGGCTCGCTTGATTGAATTGATATTCAGAAGGTATAACATTGGCATGGAGTATGGGTAACCAGTAGTAGTAAATAAACTTGGTCCATTCAAATCTTCTGCTACACAGTCTCTTATATTAAAAGGCAGATAAACCTCTTGGTCAATGATACAGTATACTGAGGGTCTTATTCTTACTAATCGACTTGAAAACTCATCTTACCAGGTTGAACGCACCTATCCAACCCATCTTACCAATGAAGATGGATTAAACTCAGAAATTTACAATCTCCCAAGTCGTAAGTCATGCAACAGGTGGAAGCTTAAGTTTCACACAAACCCAAGTGTAAAAAGGATGGATATAAATTTGCAAAAATTTAAATTCTGATTTTACATGGTATCAGGATCTTACATTCATGACATGACATACCGTAGACCTACACCCAAATTGGCATCGCCGTTGTCATCTACATAAATATATCGTGGGCCATCAGAAGTCGTTGCACCATCAGAACCCTGCTTACCATCTCCTGCAACCGCAACTTCTGAATTGGATTTGACCATAACTCTTCAAGGGCGAGATCAACTAATGATGAGAACAAAGTGAGCTTTCAAGGCCAATGAAGTCATCTTCCTGATTTGGTGTGAAGTAGGTCTACCTTAAAATGAAGCCAACTGGCATTAAGGTTTAAACAGGATAAACTTTGGCGAGATGATCACAGCCATTATAGACCTCCAATCCAGGCTGGTTCAATTCCTCTTTTGTAAAGCAAGCACACCGCCTAGTCATTTTCCCAGTCAATGCAATCTCGAGTGGTCCCTGAACTAATTTTGGATAGCCATTGTCACACCAAACCTGATCACAATATCAACCATAAGATATAATCATTAAGCATCACATGACAATTGTTCACAAATATGCAAGTGAACTTTTGCAACTGCAAGGGCAAACTGGTTGCTCCAGATACCAAGACATGTAAGTAAACTACTTGGTGTCCAGAGCACTTGGTGGGGTTGCTGGAGTGTGTAGCTGTGGCAGCTGCCAAGTCATTTCAATTCATAGATTCCTTACAGATTCAATTTTTCTATATGTAGTTCATTAATTGCCATGTCTCATTTTTTACGTCTCACTTTTTAAAAATTTCAGTTTTTCAGTTTGATGCACTACCTTAGACAGACGACAGGTTCAATTTTTCTATATGTAGTTCATTAATTTCCATGTCTCATTTTTTACGTCTCATTTTTTAAGAGTTCCAGTTTTTCAGTTTGATGCACTACCTTAGACAGACGGTTGTGTGCTAAAAGTGTCAAATTTCTAAGCATGTAGGATCACAGTTATTCATCATGTTCATTCTAAAACTGCCAGTCTGACCATGATATCTCCTCCAAAAAGAAGTAAAGACAGTGACATTTTTAAGAGGTAAGCTGAGTTTGGCTTTGAATTATCCTTCATGTTCCCAATCCAGTATTAAGAGAGCTTCATTGCACCTCTTCTATTAAGAAATGCAATAAGCTGCACAAAAGCGCCTAACACTCTCTTTCTAGGTAAGTGTTGTTTAGACAACATAAATGAGCTTCACATAAATGAGCTTCACATAAGTGGGTTCGAGTTTTGAGGCAGCGATCAGATATCTTGGTGTCATGATAAAAAGAGTTTTAAGCAAAAATAATATTTAATTAAAATCAATGAATAAAGCATCACCAATTCAAAACTTATTACAGAGAAAGAGATCAAACCTGCACATGTAATCAGCAAATCATCGATAACAACAGGCCAAGCATAGAGAGGTACATTTAGGGAGAGAATGGCGCTTCCGAGACGGAAGGATGTCAAGAGAAAGGTGCCCAAGGTCCCATATCAAGAAATCTCCCAAGAAGTACCAGTGCCCGGTGGCATTGACGAAGTAAAACCTAATAAAAGACAAATTTAAAATTTGGTATCAATTCAATCCTACCATTGGTTTTCATTAACTTTATTTACACATATTTTTTTTAATAATAGACCGATCTAGAACTGCGTCGAGTTGACAGCTTAATTTCATATACAAGTGACCACTAAATGTTTTCATATGCAAGTTACTGCTAAATGTTTTCATATATAGTGTAGGTTTTTAAATATTCTGTGTATACACAATAATATATACCTTTGAATTGAAGGTTTTTAGAAAATGTTAGTACCTGAAGAAGAATAGGCAACTATTTTGGTGGTTTTTTATGTTCAGATCCATGGTCCACCTCAAAAGCAGTCAGTTGTTCCATAAAGAAAGGGTTGGAATGAAAGCCAAACCAAAATCATCTTCAAGCTTCTCTAATATAAACTCGCATATTTAATAAGGCAACATTAACCACAATGTTCCCATATTCAACCAACATATTAATCATGAAATTTATATTAAAAAAAAGAACAAAAAAAAAACATGGAAAAATAGACACCTGGAATTCTGCATTAGGTTGTTCAACCAATTCATGAATCTGGGAAAGGCAGATTTCAGCAGCTATGTCGGTTAGTAATTCCTACAACACCCAAACATCAAATTACAGATATACACACCCAACAACAGTTATACTCCAACAGCAACAGCAACTATATTACCATAAGGAAGATGATTACCGTAATCTCCTATTTATTCAGGATAATCAGCACCACCGAAGCATCACTCTTCCAAGCATAAATGTTAAAATCCCGCAGTATAGATATCAGAAGAAGTAGTTAGAGGTCCTATTTTCTTTGTGCGCAAGTGAGCAAAAATAGAGATAGTCGTTCTCGAAGTAGAGTACCACCAATGATGGGTTTAGAGTAACACATCAAATATAAATGAACAATACAAAATTATGAGGGGAAAAACATGTCATCTGAAACAAAGAAGTATAGTCGCCAGCTGGGAGTGTAAAGAGAATAGCAGGTGCGCATGAATTGGAAAATGATTTTGTCAACTCCGATGAATTGGTAAAAATATTGTAAATCGATGGATGTTAGTCTTATTACTAAAATGCATTTTTCTTCTCTTAGAATATTATTGAGAACTGTGGGTCCAAGAAGAAAGTAATTTTTGAAAGGGGTGGGTTGAACCAAAGAAAATCCTTCCAAGAGCGAGACACCTACTGAGAGTTCTTAATCCCGGTGAGAGTTAGAATGATAATAAATTATATTAGAACCAAAAGAAGAAGAAGATACTTGAACATGAAACATTTCACAGCAAAATCATACAACAACCGGTAAGAAAGTTACCAATTGTTGAAGTTCCCCCAGCATTAAAAAGGCTAATGTGTGGGAAGGAATTTAAGAAAATTAGTGTGGAACACTCCACAATTTGATTAAACTAACTTTAAAAGGTCGCAGTTCTGAATAGTCCTCCACTTTTATATCGATTAAAGGCAAAACATTGATCTTAAAGTAAGAAATAAACATACTTGAGCACCAGTGAGCTTGTTGTCCCAACTGAGCACACCGAAGTCTGGGCCACCCCAGAAGGCGCCGGCGTGTTTGGTTAAACCCGGTGTTGTAACTAATGCAAGATAGGAGGAATTTCCAGTAGCATAATACATCCATGCTCCACCCCACAGATACTCATCCCAATAACTCGTAGAATTATAAAAAATCGAAGGGTCTGAACATGTAGGACTATATCTCCTTGCAACTTCACTAATCCCTTTAAAGCTCTCAACGCTTTTCTTGCCTAAGAAGAAAACCAAATGAGGAATAGTTACGCTAACCTTGGAACTCAATCAGTAAAAAAAAAACCAATCAGAGCTCAAATTCAGCTAATGCACAAACACCCAAACTTCAGATAAATCATAAGATCCTCTAAATGGGATCCGAAAACAGATAACCCAATCTTTCAAATCAGGAAAAATAAGACTCCATTTATAACTAAGCAAAAATTTGCAAAAAACCAAAAAACATAATTGAGTTAGTCTAAACATCAACTCTCACTTCTGATTCAATCAAACTAAAACATACCCATTATAATTGAATCAAATTAAAACAAACCTATAGATTTGATTCAATCAAAACATGTACTTAAAAGCATTTTTTTTAAAAGATTCAAGGCCTGAGTACACATACCAAGTATCCGCGAAAAACTGCCTGAATCCTAACAGCAGCCCATCTCTCTCTTCCTCCATTAAACATTGTTCCTCGACCGTAACTCGTAAGCCTGACCACTGTAACAGCTGCCTGAGCTTCCGCGACAGCCGCATTGGCTGCTGCGGCAGTCGCAGAAGCCATGGCAATCGCGTGTTTGTTATGCTCCTTCTCTGACTCACTATAGTATGACCTCATCCAAGCAGATGTCGCGGCAGCCACGGCAATCGCGTACTTGTTCTGCTCCTTCTCTGACTCACTATAGTATGACCTCATCCAAGCAGATATCTTCCAAAGTAATACTCAATAGTGGGAGTTTACCAATAAGAATGTATTTGTAGTATTCAACCTCTTCTAACACTGTAGATTTGGAGATAGCACTTATAGTCTTATCTCCCCTAATTGTTGGGTTGGGGATCTCATCTAAAGGAACAGAAGTGTTGGTGTTACCTCTAACTTTTGAAACATAGGATTCCATAGCTGGTTTTGTTGATTCTGAACAATCTGCTCGAACCCCTTCCTTCTTTGTTACTTTGTTTTGGTGAGAATCAATCTGTGCTCGAAACTCATGGTCTTGTTGTAAAGGCAAATCAGGGCTTGAACTATCAACATTCTTACCCAAATTTTGCATTAGTAGCATTATTCTTCGTCCCATTTTTAGATTGAATCCGAACTTCATCAACATGTTTGGTATTTGTTGCTATTAGATTATAGTAAAATTTGGGGGTTTTCGGCTTCTTCGGGAGTCTCTGCCTTCTCCTCTAGTTAGGTTAAGCTAATTTCAGGGTTAGGGTTTTGGTTGGATGAACTATTGTTCTCAGAAGAGAAGAATCTGGAGATGAAAAACACCTTTGGGAGTTGTGGAGAGAAGGAGAAGAGATAAATTATGGCTTAGTATTGACTTCGATTGTAGAGAAAAGCGTGTATTTTAGCAGAGATTGAGAGACGCGATGGGAGAAAGAAGAAGAAGAGTCGGGCTTGGGTGAAGCGAGAGAGAGAGACAACACTAGCCATTTTATGTGTTATGTCAAAAGTTACCCTAAACCAAATAGCTGAACAAATCTAAGCCGTCCATCTCCTTCCTCCCAAATTACAGCCCCTCTTTACCCCTTCTTTATTCCTAAGACAATGGCGAATATGTCTATACGAAAACACCGTTGCCTAATATATAATAGATTGAAATAAAACATGTATGTTAAATACATGTTGTTAGACACTAATGGGAATACACAAAGCACAAAATAAAGGTGGTTATTTGGTATTCACGTAACAAAACTATATGTTATGGATTTCTCTCAAAAGCTAGTTTAGTGCATAATCCTCACGTCCACGATAGTAAGTAGGCAAAGCCAGAAAGCATGACCAGGACTGTTAGTGAACTACGTTACTTGTTCCTTCAGTCGAAGGCTGTCCATTTTCTTAAAGTGTAACATCATATGACAACCATCATATGTGATTTTTCTAAACTTTTGATGGCAATTGATTTATTAAAAACTGGTTGACCACGTAAAGTATTTATCAAAATAAGACTGCAGGGTGGGGGATTGTATGATTTACACCCCTTTGATGCACATATTTATCTGGGACCACAATACCAATGATATATGTCACGAATGCTAGGTTGGGCATACTTGTTCGGTTACACTGCTTCATGGTTGGGTATGATCTGGCTGCCACTTCTAGGAGTATTATGTGAACACCTCTAACTCATTTATAAGTTAGCCGAGAGAATTTCATCTTAGAGAGTAACCTAGCACAATCTCCCATTACTACATCCAAAGTAAGATCTCAGCCTTTCTTCTTCAACAACATCAAGTCCTAAGGATTGCTAAAAGATAAGTGATTTAATTAGTTTTAAAGATGTTCATTTAATCAATTGTTATGAGAAAAGTAAATATCTAATTGATTAAATGAACTACATCTTTAAAATTAACAAGATCACTAACTTTTTTTTGCAATCTTTAAGAATTGATGTAGATGTAGAATTAAGGTCTTCCCCTGGACGTAGTCTGAGCCCAATTGAGGGTGTGTCGCATGCGTATCCAGGAGGGATGTCTTTGGTTAGATAACTAGACTTAGAGGAGGTGTTTCAATAGTACCTTTCTAACATAGCAGGCGTGGCAACTAGGTCTCAACTAACCACTGTATATTGTAATCGTATGGCACCCCAATCAAGCAACTGGGACACGTACTACATTTGGTGGTCTTGAATCTTATAAACTAGTGTTGATTAAGTGATGTATATGTATATCATATAATCTCCCATTGGCTACAATGAGCATTATTTAGTTCATATTGTTTTAATAAATCGATATCTTGGTATTTGGAAGCCACGCATGAGCCTCGTCTCCCATTGGCTACAATGAGCATTATCTATGTTGCACTAATTGCAAATTTATATGTTAATTGCTTTGTACATTCTGATTATTGTTCTTCATGTGCTTATAGTCACGTGCCGATTCATTATTTAGTTAACCATCAAGTAAAATCCGTTGCTCATGAAAAAATTAAAGCTAATGGATATAGAGCACAACCACATCCAACCAAAGAATATTTAGGATTTTTTTAGTACTATCTTTAGGAACTTGATACTTTGACATCCATCATTGTAAGACTATTCCTCTTATTTTGTTACAACCTTGATACTTAGACTGCCTTCATGTGAATATTTTACTTGCATTATGAAAGTCAAATCTTAATAATGCACATATGGATAAAAATATAATTTGCGCAACTTTAGTGCAGCTTATTGCTTGACTACAACCTAATGTCAAGTACATGGAAAATTTTCCACATGACTAAAAAAGGAAACTAGAAATTGGGTGTAAGTAGTTAGGGGACTGCCTATGAGAGCCTGACCTATTTTTTTCTTAGTTGTTTATCTTTGTTTTAGTTTCGGTATGGTTGTTCGCAGTGCCTCGTGGTCTCCTTTTCCTTTCTACTCTTTTGACAAATAGTACCTCCCTGATGTTACCGCTAGCACTGTGCACCTCCCTGATGCTTGTACGAAGTTGAGTGAATTCGTTATGTCGTAGCCCTTGAGTGAATGTGTTATGTTGTATAGCCCCTTAGTAGTTAATTTCTTGCTACTGACTTGTGTTAATGCTATGAACATGAAGCATAGGAGTTGTGGCTTAATGAGTTTGCAACAACCCATCTCTGGCTTATAGAATAGAAATCTATGCGTGACTACCCACCTAAGGTCAGCTACGCTCAGCAGTTTTTTTTCTGCATAATGTATATTTAACGACTATCTTCAACACAAACACATTGCTAGCTTGGATAGTTCTTACTGCAGATAAGAGCTATGCGTTGAGTTGGTTTTCTTTTGGGTAAAAAAGAGGCTCTTCTCTTGCTTTTTATGGAGGCAAAACACAAGAATAAAGTTGGTAAAATACAAGAATAAAGTTCACTGATTTACTAGTATAAAAAGTGATATTGACCCACCAAGAAGAGGTTATTATATTTTTTTATTTATATAATGAATGTTATTATAGTGATTATTATGTAGTTCATTATTTTGGCAAAGATGTGAACGCCATCCCTGGTCTGACCGATCATGATTTTTGTTTGTTTGAGATGCAGAAAGCTTGTATTCAGAATTAGCATTTTCGGCAGAAGATATTGAGGATAGAAGGCCATTTATTTGTAATATTTCATCTCTCTTTCTCTCAATAATATTGTCCAATAATGCATGTTGATCTCATTGATTGTATTATTCGAATTTAGATATGATTTTTAAGTCTTGGGTATATTGCAATCTCTATACGGGTATAATATTTTACTGGGTCTACCCTACAACTATTTTCTTATATTATATGAATAAGAGATAATATTAAAGAGCATAAAATCTCTCCATTAAAAGTAAACACAAGGAATCTAATTGAACTAACTTCTCCAAACTAAAATATAGTTAAACTTTATGTATATGCTTATTGGATATTATTTTTTTGAACTTGAACTAAATGCGTAACTTTGTTTCGCCAGGCTTAAAGCAAGTACTATCATCATGATTGATAAATCTTGGGTACATCTTGATAATAGGTGTCGAATTCATACCCTACAATAACCATGTTTAGATAATGTTAATTAACTCTATATAAAGTAAGTAAATAAATTTGTGCTTTCATATCTAGACCTTCACCTGAGTACCAAAACGGAGTAATAAAGTTCGTAGAATTTGCTTCTGAAAATGCGGAAAATAAAGACTATATTAGGTGCCCATGCAAATTATGCAGAAACTTGTGCTCCCAAGATTTAACGTTAGTTTTTCAACACTTGCTCATGAATGGGATGGATTTGACATATACAACATGGGTTTGGCATGGAGAACAATTGAGTACGCCGAATCTTGATGCCAATACATCAAAGATATACAAGCTATGTAAGGCTGCATATGTGCCAGATGTTGAAATACTCGAAGTTGTTGAATAAAGAACCAGTGATGAATTTATGAAATTCTTGAAAGATGTTGAAACTCCATTATATCCAAGTTGCACAAAGTACAGTAAATTGTCAGGGACTATAAGCTTGTACAAGAAAAAAGTTAGTCATGGGTTATCTTATAAGGCTTTTGACGAGTTTCTAGAAATATTTTGTGATATTCTCCCAGAAGATAATATTCTTCCTGATTCCACATACTTCACAAATAAGCTTCTTAAACCATTTGACCTCGACTATGAAAGGATAAACGCTTGTGTGAATGACTGTTGTTTGTTTAGAAACAATTTGAAGACTGCAGAGAGTTGTCCAAAGTGTCGATCATCTCGTTGGAAGGTAAATAATTATACTAAGAAGATTAAGAAAGGAGTCCCCGTAAAGGTGTTAAGGTACTTTCCAATTTCACGAATTTGAAGGATGTTTCAGTCACCGGAATTGGCAGAACAACTAAGGTGGCATTATAACAATAAGAGTGATGATGGGAATATGCGACACCCCGTAGATTCTTTAGCATGGAAAATCATTGATAATAACTGGCCATCTTTTTCATCTAAGTCACGAAATATTAGACTCGCTCTCTCCAGTGATGGATTTAATCCTTTTTGTGATATGAGTTCCACATACAACCGTTAGCCGGTAATGTTGGCTACATATAACCTCCCACCATGGCTATGCATGAAAGAGGATAATTTGATGTTAACTTTATTAATTTCAGGGCCTAGGCAGCCAGTTAATGACATCGACGTGTATTTACAACCACTTATAGATGATTTGCAAAAACTATAGAATGATGGGGTGTCAATAAATGACGCTTTCAGTAAGACTGACTTTACATTAAAGGCAGTTCTGATATGGACGATAAATGATTTTCCGGCATATGGAAATTTGGTCGGATGTACAACAAAAGGATATAACGGATGCCCAGTATGTGGTATTGGTACTTATTCACAATGGCTAAAGGATAGTAACAAAATTGTATACATGCGCCATAGGTGTTTTCTTTCTCCTGATCATAAGTATCGATCAAAGAAAAGTTGGTTTGATGGAAAACATGAGCGTGGCAAAATCCTCATATAATGTATGGTTCATAAATATTCAATGAGATTAGGCATATAAAAAATGATTGGGGGAAAAAGAGAAAAATAATAATAAGGGAAAGTCGCAAGTTAATAAGAAGAGTAAGAAGAGAAAAGTGTCAGACAGTACTGATGGAGAGTCGCAAGTTACAAAAATGTGGAAGAAAAAGTCAATTTTCTTCACACTACCATATTAGGAGGTAATAATTACTTAACATTCCTGGGTTTATTATACTTTTTAACATAAATTAAATTAATTAAAAGTTTTATGAGAATTTCTTATTGTTATTTTGTAGCATCTTCTTCTGCGTCACAACATAGACGTGATGCATGTAGAAAAGAACGTGTGTGATAGCATTATCGGTACTCTATTAAATTTTAAAGGAAAATCTAAAGATGGACTCAATTCTCTTAAAGATTTGAAAGATTTGGGATCAGGCATGAGTTACATCCAAAAGAAGGAGAGAAAAAAACTTATCTTCCAACTGCACCTCACACACTATCAAAAGCGGAAAAACATATATTCTGCAAGCGACTACTAATGATGAAACTGTCTGATGATTATAACTCAAATATTTGGAATTGCATATCGATGGAAGAATGCAAGATTTTAGGCCTTAAATATCATGATTGTCACGTGTTAATGCAACAATTGTTATGTGTGGCACTGAGGGGTCTTCTTCCGAATGGACCTTAAAATGCAATCTTTCGGCTATGTGCCTTCTTTAATACTTTATGTCAAAAAGTAATTAATTTGGAAAAGCTTGAGGCCCTTGAGAAAGAAGTTGTTGAGACTTTGTGCATGTTGGAGGGGTTTTTCCCTCCTTCATTCTTTGATATCATGGTACACTTGTGTATCTACCTAGCCAGAGAAGCCCGACTTTGCGGACCAGTTTACTATCGATGAATGTACCCCTTTGAAAGGTATCCATTACCATATGCATAGCTAGAGTATTTAAGAATTCCTAAAAGATTAACTATAAATGAAAATTTTAATCCTAATACAATTTACGTATGATCGATGTTTTGTGTATAGATACATGAAGACACTTAAAGCGTATGTTAGGAATCGTGTACTTCCCGAAGCTTGTATGGCTAATTGTTATACAGCAGATGAATGCACAAAGTTTTGTAGTGGATATATGAGTGAGGCGGTTGAGCTTGGTAGAAAAAAAGGTCGGAACCATGATATTGATAATGATGTAGAAGGTCGTCCAATTTCTGGGGGGGAAATCAAAATTAATTTATGATGAGCTTTTAAATAGTGTTCATCGTTATGTTTTGCTCAATACAGCGGAAGTAAAGACGTATTTAAAGTAAGTATGCTCAAAATTTTGTTTTTAAAACTTACTTCTAGAGTTCACACATTAATTAATAATAAACTGCATCCCATTTTAATTAGAATGCACTTGGACGAGTTAAGGCATTTGGATAACCGCCACTCAAAAAATGAAAGCGCACTATTGAAGAAGCATGCTGATACTTTCGCTTCATGGTTTGAGCAAAAAGTCGTATGTTTTCTTTTTTCTTTTTTTCTTTCAATTTTTCATAAGCCTATTAGTTTATATAATGCTAATAATACTCCTTTAATTTAAAACAAGTTGAGATCAAGATGAAAAATAATGTTTCACAAACATTAAAATGGCTTGCCTATGGCCCTAAAACAGATATAATGTCATATTCCTTATATATTATCAATGGGCAATGATTTCACATGAAAGATACTGAAAAGTCTACACAAAATAGCGGTGTTTCTATTGAAGCAGAAACGATGTGTAGATCCAGTACAAGTGATAAAAACCAAAAGCTTGATACGGTTTCTTACTTTGGGGCGTTAAAGGATATAGTATTACTTGACTACACTTCCTTTCAGATCGCTTTATTCCAATGTGATTGGGCAAGCATAAATAATGGCATTAAAGTTGAAGATGGATTTACGTTGGTTAATTTGCCGCAAGGACAAAAGCGAAACGAAAAAGACCCTTTTATTCTGGCATCACAAGCAAAGCAAGTATTTTATTCTCGGGAAACTGATTCATCTAATTGGTTTGTCCTTCTTAAGGCACCACCAAGAGGTTTTCATGAGTTAAAGATGTTTGATGAGGCTAAAAATTCATCTTTGGGGTCGCTAGATATGTATAGACTTGATATGAGTAGTGATGATCATGATGCCAGCTATGTAAGAAATGATTGTGAGGGCATGTATGTGTAGTATATATATGTTTGGCAGGTATATAGATTTGTTAAACATCTTTGTATAAAGGGTATAATGTACCAAAGTGTTAGAATAAGAAAAATAAGATTAGGATCAGAAGCATCATTGAGGGCATAACTAGTGTAGTGTATGTCCTTATTATTAATAAATTAATGAGTTTGTTTTATTTTGTTTATCAATTATTTTATTTGCTCATTTTCTTAAATATTATTGGATCTAATCATGTGTTTATTTGATATTGCGTACTTCCGTTTTTATATCTCAGGTGGTTAGATAGAAATTGTTTTACATAAAACCTCTAATTGTATGTTTAATACGTATGCCTATTTTGCAGTGTAGTATATCTTTGCTTCGCGACATGACAAATCAAGCAGAGGAAATCATCAATGTTACTTAATTATAGTTGAGGAAGGGAATCATACAATAGATCGGGCAAATTATATATTCATATATATTTAATATTTATTTGATATATTTGGTTGCATGTGAGTAGAGTTCAAAAGCTGCCAAAAAGAGGCAAAAGAGAAATAGATAACCCATTGCAGCTGCCATTAGGAATACTTCTAATGGGGAAATTCGTATAGGAGGTTCGAACAACCTCGAGCCCAATCAGTCTGAACCCTCTCAAGAACCTTCTCAAGAACTTTTTCAAGAATCATCTGAAGAGATGCCAAACCCCTCTCCAGAGCCAAACAAGAAGTCCATAAAGATGTGAAGCTCTACAAAATGTATAACACTGAGAAAAGATGGTACAAAAATAGATGTTAAATTTAACGGAAGGGGCCAACCTGTTGAACTAAGTTCAGAGAAGTTGTCGTCGTATTTGGAAACATTAGAACGAGATATGGTACCTGTTATATATGACGATTGGAGACATGTCCCACTAGAAAGAAAAGATCTTATATGGGAAGCGATCAAGATATTATAAAAGCATGAATTGTATAGTTTTAGTTTTCTACTAAAGGTAATAAATATGTATTTCATCTATTATTTTGTAGCAAAGGTTCACTCTAAATGAGGAAAGCAGAAGTTATTGTATGTCAATGGTTGGAAGATTATGGAGGAGTCGCAAAACAAGGTTAAGGAGGATAATTGATAGTTGTAAGTCAGACGCAATGATAAAAAAAAAAAAGGCCAAAGGAAATTGATCTCAAGGAATGGAAATTTTTTGTTAAAGGAAAGTCATCTCCAGTATTCAAAGTAAGTATTTGAGTTTATCTTCTATTTGATTACTGCACTTCAGAATTTTGTTTGTGATGAACTCCAAAATTTTAGTTTCTCTAGTTTTGAATACTGGCATTGCAGTCTGTGCTATACATCCCAAAGATTGTAGTATTGCAGGCAAATGAGTTTTGTTCTCCAGCATATCCACAAGCCTCTTGTAAAGAACAGAAAGTGACTTGAAACCATCGTCTTTAGTTATTACTGCTAAAGCATGGACAACAAACTTGGCTTGCTTTCTGCTACCCTCTAAACACAGCCTCTCCAATATAAGATCTACTGAACTTGAAGCCGCTGGAAGTTCTTCTCGGATGGATCCGCCGGCTTTTGCAAGAACATGTACAATTCCTTCTTTAACGATATCATTATCCTCTTTTAGAAGAATTACTAGATTGTCTTCAGATCCACTCAGTAATAATGGAGAGAACTGTGCAAGCATCACGAGTATATTCATGGATGATAGAAGCGAACTTTGCTCATTGAAGATATTTGGCATTAAAGCGTTGGTTAAGAGCTACTTACCTATTAAAGATTTTCATCTACGTCTTGGGTTTGCAAACCCCTTGAAAATCCTTAAAAATGTTCTTGCTTTTGGAGAGATTTTAAAAGATATGGAATCAAGTCCTGTTAATAGGGCCCATATGAGACTTGCATCAACAAAGGCAGTTCTGCGTTTGTCAAAAGACTGGGATCACAAGATACCTATTGACGTTTTCCACTTGACCTTAAGAACATCAGAGATTATCGATTCTCAAGTTAAGAAGATATTTCTTGGAAAAGTACATCAATATATAAAGGACCGAGTTCTGGACCCAAAGTATGCTTGCGCTATCCTTCTTAGCATAACTGGATCTGAACTGCCAGAATTCAAAGATAACAAGCATAGCCTATTTGAAATTATTCATATGTGTCACCAAGCAATGCATGTCAACACTCTATGCAATGTGATGGAAATTCGCTGATGATGTATCCAGAATACATTCTTCCGTATTTGGTCCATACCCTTGCACATCATCCATAAGTAAGTCAGAATAATGAATTATGTATAGCCTAATATCATTGATGACTACTTGGCAGGCAAAAAGCAAGAAATTCAAGAAATTAAGGTCAAAGCATGTCTTCCCTTATACAGGAAGTCGACGGGGTTATGCTCGTCTAGAAAATGATATGGTAATCAATGTTTTAAGAGACACAATCTCTAAATTATATGAAGTTTATGCTTCGATGATAATTATTGTGGATATTCAATCTAAATAACTCAATCTTAATGTGTTGCATATTTTTTTCTTTTTTTTCCTTATAGAAAAAGAAGAGTACAAAACCTTCTTCAGTAGTCAGAGTTGATGTTTGGGAGAAAGCTCATACCAAGGCAAATGGTGAGCCATCAAATGAAGAAGTTGCAAAGAATTTGGTATTCTTAAACCTAATTTATTTACTCAATTATTAATTTATTGGTAATTGTACTTATTTTTAGTAATCTGTTAAATTAATTCAGGTTAAGATTGAAGAGCTCAAAAAGTCATTACCATTGAACTCCATACCTCCACCTTTGAAAGATGACATGCTTTCCCAAGTACTTGGACCTGAACGACAAGGTCGAGTAAGAGCACTTGGATTTGGAGTTACCACAACCAGATTGGGAATAATATCGCAAACCCTTGGAAGGGTAGCCGAGCTTGAGGAGCAACTAACTGCAATGATGGGGAAGATAGAAAAAATGTATAATTTGATTTTAAAGTTGATTCGTAACCAGATAAGTCTTTCATGCATATACCATAATAATTGAGTAGACACTTTTATTTTTATTTTTATTAGTTAGGTTTTAATTCAACTAAGGTATAAAAATGTGAGAGGGGAAGCCTGAGCTAGATTGCCCAACTGTTTGAGATGTTGCGGGACTAGTAAGGTGAATAACAATTGTCGTCGTCAAGTAAAGGACGAAGATGTACTCTGGTGTTGACCGTTGGATTTCTGAGCTAAAACAAAAAATCTTTCATCTTTAAAAAGGTTTAGAAGAATGTGCTTGAATTGGGTAATCAATAATCAGTAATCAGTAATCAGTAATCAGTAATCAGTAATCAGTCATAGGTGATATGAAAACTGTTTTGACGTATTGAAAGTGATTAAGTGAGAGAACGGAAGGGGTTTCAATCAACAATTGACCTGGGAGTAATGTTGAGGCATGGAGTTAGACATTCAAAACAATGGCATGGACTGAAAAACAGTTATCTTTCTTGCTCATGGGTGTAATGGTAGAGCAATAAACTTTTGGGACAGATCATCGAGTTGTCCGAATTGTGTAGACCTTCCTGAAGATAGACTCATTGTTCTACATGCTTTTGCCCGAAAGTTCGCGGTCCTAACCGTATCAAGTGTTGTGAGATGCTGGTCTTTGGGAGAAGAGAGACTACTGGTTAAAGATATCATCAAATGGTGGATAAAGAAAAACAAGCTTGAAAAACTTCCTCTTATGGCTTTAGGGGATTCCTCAGGGGGATACTCTGTATCTAAGCTCGCTACTGATATGATATTTAATGGTGTTACGCTTATGATAGCTGAAGGGGTGTTTGGGAAAATGAATGTCCCAGATTCTTATCCACCAGCCCTTTTTGTACACATGCCTAAAGATCGTACACGGATGCGTTTGATAAGTGAAAACATACATGATAAGTTGAACCTTGCATTTGCATATCATGACATACACTTGACCAGTTTACAGTCCAAGGAAATCTTTAGCTGGTTTGAATATCTAATGAAGTGATTAAATAATTTGAGGGCAATTTTTGTTTGTTATATTGTCATCACTGAGTTGTTTAGTTCCAAGTACAACCTGATGCAGAAGTGAGATATACACTTGACATCTCCTAACAGGAAACTGAAGTAAGCTTCTTTGTAAAGCGACCGATATGTCTGAGTTTTAGGGTGGCAGATATGGTCAAATGGGTTGAACCAAATTATGATTTGGCATACTAATCTTACATAGTTGATGAATTCCTAATATGGGATGGGGAAATAAGTAAAACTAGTTGTGACAGTATTTGGCATACTAATCTTACATGGTTGATGAATTTCTAATATGGGAGTAAAACTAGTTGTGACACTTAGTTTTTATAGGGCGTGATTGTTTTATTTTGGCATCTGCGGAAGACTTGATCATCTGATCTACTATATCAAAGTATCTGCATAAATATCAGTCCGTTTTGATGTTCATTTAGACTTTCTGCTACTATTCAAAATTTGTTATTACGGGAGACTAATGTATACAAAGTAATAAAAACATCCATCTGTTTGAAAGAGAAGCGTTGCCTTGTATAACTGCATGTTTCTATAACTGCTCTTAGAAACATTAATTATGAATCCATCTGTTTGAAATACATAATTAGTCTCCCGTAACAGCTGCATAATACATTAGGGTGCATGTCTTTGATTATACAGATGAATCCATCTGTATGATCCCGTAAGAATTTGATTATGAATAGCATCTGTATGATTCAAACAGATGAATCCATCTCTTGATTATACAAAGGCAGTGCTTATCTTTCAAACAGATGGATTAATAGTAGTTGACACAATATTGTTTATTCTCGATATTTTCATGTCTTTTATGTGAACTTCAGGGTCAAAGTACGGGAGATTTGCAATCTTCGCATACACCTCATTCACTCTCCCAAGGAAATTATAATGTGAGAACAAAGTGATCTCTTATAAATACTATTATTAGTTTTTTTTTCACATATTTCTCATTTCATTCATTTGTCATTTTACAGGCACAAAGTGTATTGGAGGTATGAAGTGTAGCGGATGATGAAGTATTACAGACACAAACGTCTACCCCCCAAGTAAATCCTTTTCTTTTTGGGCTTGTTTTTTTATTAGATATATAATTGAAAATAATATATCAAGCATCTTTTAAAGAGGAGGACTAGAGCTAGCATTGCCTCTGTAACACATCTTCTAATACAATTTATACCAAGCTTCTATGTAGCCCTGATTTCTCTATAGAGAGACCACTGTATATAATATAGCTGAAATCTTAGCACTTCCAAGTTTATATAACCATGTAATATATATAGAATTACAAATATAATCTTGATTTTTCTTTTCACGCGCAATGCAAAAGAAAGGCTAAAGACACCAATTGTAAATTGTAAAGTTGGAAGGGCTCAAGGTTGTTGTTGCTCATGCACAGTGGGTGACAGAAAATCCTAAATACATGTTGCATAATCAAAATTTTGGGCCTAATATATGCAAAGTTGTTGTTACGAATGCTGTAAACCATTGGGCTCTTGGCCCAATGGTGGTAGTACCTCTCCACCTAGTGAGAGGTCGTGGGTTCGAAACCTCATAGGATTGGAAACTCAGGGTTGCGAATCCCTATAAAAAAACCAGCTTTAAAAAAAAAAAATGTCGTAAGCCCTTCATTCCCGTTATGGAGGGCGACTGATGATGCAAGTACAATTGGTGGTACTTTAAAGAGTTTTATTGCATGGCCCAAGAAATACGTGGTTATGAAGGATGATTGATTCAGGTATAATAAACCCTTATAACTTAACTAGTTATTCTCCGTCACTGCATCCTTATATAATCAAATTCTTATACATTAGTAGACCTATAGCTGATCTTTATATAGGAAATTTTTTAAGTAAGATTCATGATTGGTGTTCATTTTTGGATTAACTATGGTAGGATTGTTTTAGTATTTATAATTTAATTTGCTTACACTCTTTTTCGTTTCTTTTATGCAGTTTATGATGGAGGCATAGTTGAAAATGACTTCTTACAGTGTTTTGGCTATTGTGCATAGATAAGAAGGGATTTGCTTTTATTTTTCTTCTTTTTTGGTGAAGACATGAATATGATGATTATAAGATCAATTTTTATTGTATCAGAGTCCTTTTTGCAATAAAGTTGTGACTTTTATTTATTTGATGAAATATTAATTTCATTTTTGTAATTTAGAAAGTGTTAATGATAGCGTTTATTGAACATTATAATTGTTTTCTACTACTAATTTATTGAGTAAATATAACATTTGAAGATGCTATGGTACAGATAATAGATAACATTAGAAAAATACTATGGTACAGATAATATATAATATTAGAAAAACGCTATAGAAAAGATAATAGATAGCATTAGAAAAACGCTATGGTATAGATAATAGATAACAATAGACAATAGATAGCATTTGAGCATTTGTCAAATGCTATGGAAAATACAATATATAACACTACACAAACGCTATGGAAAAAACAATAGATAGCATTTGAAAAACGTTATGGAAAAGACAATAGATAGCATTAGAAAAACGTCAGAAAAGACAATATATAGCACTATACAAACGCTATGGAAAAGACAATGGATAAAATTATAGCCTTGCTATAGAAAGTCAACTATGGCATTTTCTAAACGTCATCTAAAATAAATTGATAGTGTTGCTCAAATGCTATTATTTAATAGCATTCAAAAAAACGTTATTGTAAAAAGGATAGCATGGGAGAATAGAGCGGACGAAAAACGTTATCGTAGCTTTTGATAGCGTTTTTCCAACGCTATTATATGTGTTTTTTCTTGTAGTGATTCCACAAATGCGCGACAAGTTCTTCTCGTAATTGGAAATGGGCACCTTCATTTCTAATTTCATGAACTTCTGGATGTACTCAGCCATAGTGTTGATTGCGTGCCTTGGATTTAAGTCCTCCTTCCAATTCTTCACGGATGTTCTAAACTCGGGATCAATGTCCATTTGTCGGATGTAAGTATGACATTCATCTTCGACGATCATATTGTGCAGGATTATACATGCGTACATAACATTTCTTAGATCACTAGGTTTACAAAATCGTGCACCGTGTGCCAATATTTGAAACCTAGCTTGTAATAACCCAAAAGCATGTTCTACGTCTTTCCGGCATGCTTCTTGCATCTTCGAAAAATGTTTGTTGGCATCGTTAGACAGATTTCTTATGGTTTGAACAAGTGTTTGTCATTTTGGATAGACTCCATCTGTTAAGTAATACCTCATAGTGTGCGGTATCGTGCTTATATTATAATTGCATGGCGGCGCAACTCCATTAGACAAGTTATTGAAAAACCACCATTGATGCAAGACGTTCAGGTCGTTGTTAGAACCGGGAACCCCAAAGAATGTGTGTCATATCCAAAGATCTTGCGATGTAACCGCTTCTAAAATCACTGTCGGGATTTTCTTATACCCGGTATATTGTCATGCCCATCCGGTAGGACAATTCTTTTATTTCCAATGCATACAATCTAAACTACCTAACATCCCCGGGAAGCCTCGCGATCCATGTAATGTATTGTCTTCATTATGAGATCTAAGGTATTGAGCTTTGAATTGTGTTATAATAGTTTTACAAAATTGTTTCAAGCAAAAAATACCCGTACTCCCCAATCCAAAGGTATTCTTCTTGGGCGTCTGCGCTCGTACCGTAACATAACATACGAAGTGCGCACGTTATCTTTTGGTGCGAAGATAAGCCTATCATCTTAGTGGCATTTTCTCTTTGAATAAAATAGGGGTTCGAAGAAAATATTTAATCATAAATACTTTGATACACACCTTCGCTCATACAGAATCGACGACGAAATGGGATACCTTTGAATCTTGGGTTGTCATCGAAGTAATCTCGATTAAGGCTAAACTCTCCCAATTTATCATCACGACCTTTCCGCTTGTCAATCATTCCCCTTTTACTACCTCCCCACTTCTGTGATGATGCCGTCTCTTGCTCTTTTTCTTATGTTTTTCCCATCTCAATCATAATCTTGCTATACTCGTGCATCATCTCAATTTGACGTCGGAAGATCTCTTCGCTTCTGGACGATGATGAAGACGATGACTCCAAAGATGAGAATGATGGGTCAGACATGAGTAGGTCAGCCAGGATTTCGTCAGACATGATTCGGCAAAATTAATAACAAAGGAAGAAAGTTAAGTTTTTAGATATAAGATGAATGAGTTGATTGTAGAAGAGTAAGAGAGTAAAAGATGAATGGGTTTTATAGATAGAGAAACAACTAGCTGTTTATAGCCGTTGAGCATCTTGTTGAAGAAGTTTGATCAGGGAAAACCAAGTATGGAAGGAATCAACATATATTTCATGTAGGCTCTTGCCACGCAGTTCTGAACCGTGCGGCAAGAACTAGCCGTTTGGTTTTGTTTAAATCTGAGTCGTTCACGTGTCTCCATCTTAGCCGTTGTATATATGCACAGTTCAGAACTGCGCTGCATGGGAGCCATTGGAAGCTTGACAAATGTCATCATCCTATTGGCTCAAAGGCTACGTACAGTTCAGAACTGCGCGGCATCAATCCACCAAAAATCTACCCTGAGGGTGGCGCTGAAAAATTCATTTCCACGTAGATTTTTGACCTAGTTGCTGGGAGCTGAGGGATTTGAGAAGAGGATGGATTTGAGAAACTACCTTGCCACGTCATGGTGCACCTAGCTGCGGCGGATGCTCTAAAAACAACTACAACTTCACCTAAAAGGCAGTAGGAGTAAGAAAAGTAAGGGTTTGGGGCATTCGGGTTTTGGGCATTCGGCCATTCTAAAAAAGTGCCGTGTATTATACGGCAATAATTCGGTCTTCAATATTGGGTCAGACATCAAGTCATCTGTTTCTGTTGTACAGTACAACCTGGCCCTAGATTCTCTCCCAGTGCCCACTCCAACAACAGTAATCTTAAATACTGGCACCATTGTGATCAACATGTCAGCACAGTAACTCTAGATTGTCACCACAACAACTCCTCTTTTCACACCATTACCATTACCATTACCATTACCATTGTGGAATCCAAGGGTCACTATCATCTCACAGAATATATGGGTCAAGAAAGTACTGAGACAGTGAAAGTGAAACCTAAAACTGAAGAAGAATATGACATTCAAAGCAAACAAACAGAAGAAAATAGAAGCACAGAGAGACCTCATAACTCTGATTAAATTTTTTTCCATCATTTACAAGAACAAAAAAACTGCAACTCCATCTACCTCTCTTTCACACAAAACTCAATCATCTAAACAAAGAATCATAACCACTATTTCTACTACAACTATTAATAAATCTATCTAAATCTGCATTTATTGGACTGTTTTCTTCAACAAATGGGTCAGTGAGATCAATCCAACATGTAAAAAGGACTAGAAATTGAGAGAAAACCTGATTGAATCATTATCATCATCAACTCTTCCAAGCATAAACCATTAGAGAAAACCCAGATTGATTCTGCAACAACTCATTCTCCTCCATACTAGCCCACTCCATTACAGATGAACTACTCGAAGACGAGGCTGATGAGATCGAACTAGAGCTCGAACTCCTTGACTTAAAAGAACTCTTTTTTAGCTTCTTCCTCTCAAACCCATTCATCCCAAAGTACCCATTACTACATTTGTGATTCTTATGTTGTTGTGGTTGCCACAAAACCATATCTTTCCCTCCTCCACTCTTCTTCTCATCATACATTAAGTCCCCCAAAAACTCTTCTTTTTCGAACCCCATTTTCTCAAATCTAAACATAAACACAGCATGACCATTATCACCACCATTACCTTCTTCAAATAACCAATTAAAAACATCCCATGATACATGAACTTGAACCCCGTCAACTTCAATCTTCTCATTTCCTCTAAATTTCCACTTCAATCGCTTAACCAACAATACCCTTTGGCCATCCACACCAAAACAAAGTCTGGGTTCGTCCCCAACAACGCTACAATCAATCGAAATATCTCTAACTTTACCCCCAAAGTTGGCCTTTGTGGTATAACTTTTGTTCCCAAACACATGTTCTCTCCTCAAAATCAAACTTTGGGGTCTCTCTGGTTTCCTTGCTTTAGTTCTAACATAAGCTTCATTGCTCAAATCACCCACCATTAAAACCATCTCTCCATCAACAACAACAGAAACATAAAATCCAGATTGGGGTTCACCCCCAGATTGAAATCTAGCTTTGTTGAGATCCCAATAGATTTCAACCCTTTGTTTGGTCGACTTGATTTGAATTCTCTTCGATCCGTTTTTCTTCCAAAACAAAAGGGGTTTGATTTGGAGGTGAAAAGATGGGGTTGTTTCGAAATCGTCGATATCAATGTGGAGAGAACGCCCAATGACATGGCGACACCATGTTAGAGCTATGACACCAAGGTCTGTGTTGTAAAGGCATGTTGTGAGATTGGGGTTGTTTGAAACTGGTGGTGTTGATGGGTGAAGATTAGTGGGGTTTGGAGAGGTTGGGCGAAAGCAAGAGAAGGAGGAGGAGAGATCTGTCATGGTTTTAGGGTTTTGAAGATTATAGAAAGAGAAGAAGAGAGGGTTTTAAGGAGAAGAGTTGCAGAGAGCAGAGAGAGTTGATTCAGGACTTGGACTCCTGCTGTATAATTTAGACTGGTTGAAATTGAGAATTTACCCAAATCCAATCCCTCTATTTCTGCACTAACTGATTATTATTTTTATTTTTGTGGTTGGGGGCTATTCTTGGTGAGAGTTGATACAATTGGGTTGATTTGAGACATTGGGTTAGGTTTTAATTTGTGATTAAGGTTTTTGGTGTAATTTTGGTATCTGACAGGTGTTCTGGAGATATGCTTAATCCAATATTTCATCCTTCCTGGATCCCCAACTTCATTGGGGTGGCTAAGTGTCTACAGAATTATACTAATTAAAAGGTCACGAGCTGTTTGTAAACGATGGTCATTCCAAAGTTGCTACATCAAAAAACAAAAATGTTTGAAGTCTTTTTCTTTGCAAAAAGCTCATACGGGTAAAAATTGCAAATAAATTTTTGACTATAACAATTTGATAAAGGACTGCAGATCTTAATTAAGCTAACAAATAAGCATTGTGACCTTGTGTTTATCGTCCTAGTAAGACACAAACTATCGAGCAATTTACAAAAAAAATTGATGGAATCATGGAGCAAATTTAACTAGGAGGACATCACAAACTTTGAACATTTCAAGATGGAGTTTTAATTCTCATCGTAAACGCGTTTTTCAATGTTCCAACTCATTATGCTAATACTATATCCAAATATCTGGGATTTGTTACAATAAGAAACTATAGATTTGTCTATAATAATCATCAAAGATTAGAAACAGTGACAAACAGCTAATGACTTTATCAATTGTTTTCTTTGGATGATACCCATAAGAGCATCTCCAGCCGTTGAGAAAAGGGGTGTGGGTTGGGTTTTGGTGTCAGCCCACGCTTATAACCCACACTATTTCTCTTACTTTAGTATCATTGCCCTATCCCTTTTCTCTCACAAAAAAATTGTTTTGGACATCTATGAAGGGATCCTATGAGAACTAAACATACTTTAGAGAGATTTTTTCTTCAGTACACACTTAGGAAAAATACGTATAGAGTGCCAAAAATCGTTTATTTTTTAAGGTGAGTTGCTTGTGAAAATGTGGCCGGAATTGATCACAGGACCTATTAGTTTTAAAGCACTAGCCCTATCAACTCACCAGGTGGGTTGGTTAAAGACTATTAACTTAAGTTTTATCGTAAAAAATAACGAAATCTATTAGGTGGAACCAAACCCGTACAATAAAGAAAACTAACTATCAACAATCATCTAATCTCTATTGAATTCAACTAATTAACAGATTTGACCTATTTCCTGTTTTCTAATACAACATGAACTAGTTGTGCCAAATATGTGATTGAACAAGTCTTTAAGAAATTAATTTTTCGAAAAAAAAAAGTACAACAAGACTTGGTTAAAATTGAGTACAACCACATTTGACTAGGTGCACCCACAATTTAGACTTGGCCTAATCTCTCAAAAATATATAACAGTCGTCTCCGGGAGCGTCGTAGTCACCCAAAACTTGGAGTAGCAAATGATGCATCCATGATCCAACAAAAGAAACGGCAGGAACCCCATACAACTAGACCACATTTTTGTGGTCTTCAGGAAATCCCAAACAACTCAACATGTTTGAGCCAGAATTTTTCAGTTTATGTTAGATGAAAAGGAACAACTGAACCGCACATTACAACCTGTCTCAACTCACAAATTCTCCACAATGACTAACTACTTATGTGTACCTCTCAAGGAGTGGTTCATTTATGTACAATGAAGCGATGAGGATTAATACAGTGGGGCTGTGGGGCGAAATTACTATTTGAGCGACCGTAGTAAATTTCATTCATGGTGACGGTGGTCCTTAATACTCAATGGTTAGCCACGACTGGATCAAGAAAAATACACGGAATTTCTTTACTTATGGAGGGTGAACTCAAATCTCGGGGAAATAAAGGATATGAGATACTATTAAGTGACGGTTGTGAATGTTTTTGAAATACAATGAAAAACAAAAGATGTCACACCCTGTCCATTTATGTTTATTACTGTGGGTGTAATTAGGATAGGATTTTATTAAACAACAAGGAAACCAAAGGGGTTCCACATACATAGACACCCATGTGTAAGGATTCCCTAATCCTTCAATTGCCAACCATACCAACATAATATTGTAAAATATACTTCAAATAAATATAGGTATACGCACACGCATAGAGAAATGTTAAAGGTTATATGTACAACACCACATTGTTCTTCGTCAAATTTGGTTAGTATTTTTTCGACAGCTTTCCACGCGTTTAAGATAATATTGCACTAATTTCGTCAACTACATTTTATTCCCCTGAATCCCAACGCTGAAATGGATGGTCAAAAGACTCAAAACCCGATACTACAACAGAAAAGATTGTTCTCAATGTATTTTTGTCACAGTTTTGGCATTTTTACGAGATTAAGTAGAGTATCTGCAATGGATATCATATGAAGGTACTGTATCCAAAAGGGTTGGGAGTCTCTTCTACCTTTAGATTGTGTAGGATAAGAATAAAATAGGTGAAATCTGGTTCTAAATAATCTATAATAACTTCGAATAAATTAACCAACAATTCCGTTGTAGTCTAGTTGGTTAGGATACTCGGCTCTCACCCGAGAGACCCGGGTTCAAGTCCCGGCAACGGAATTTTTTTGATTTTTTACCGTTACAAGTAAATCTTGTTAAACTGCATATAAAATAAAGCTAACAGCTCTCTACACCTTAGGTATAAGAGGCTTAGAAGACATTATATCCAGCTTCGTGATGAAGAAAAATGGCTCGAATTGGTCTGAATACACTAATTGTTACGGGTTGCTTAATGAGAAATCTATCTTCCTCATAATTTTCTTCTTTTTTTGGAATCAGGTACCTTAAAGTTGTTTAGCTCTAGATGTATACATTGTTTTTGGGAATAATTTGGACCATATCTTGATTGGTCCCACTGCAAATAATTCTTGATTGGTGTGCCCTTATGTAGGGGCCATTGCAAATTTATACGGATGTCTCCGCAGGTCACCATTGCTGTTAACAGTGTAGGTTATGAATCTTAAAATCTTCTCCAAGATGGAAGAGACATTGCTATCACTGTGGGACTTAGCTCTGGCAAACAAGAACAAAGTATTTGGTATTCTGCTTTCATCTTCTGGAAATCTGAATGCCCTTATGAAAGCTCAACAAAACCGGCCACCCTGACATTTGCTGTGATGGTCATGTGCTCACATAAAAAAAACTTACATACACGATCAACCATTCTGGAAGTCTGTCAACAACGTTCCAACGTTTTTTTATAGGCCACAAGGTTTTTGAGTCTAATCCCTTTGGGAGAGCATTGTGTACTTTTTTAATAATTCAGAAAAGGGGAAAGAAGCAGAAAAACTAATAAATTGGACAATATAAAGTCATTGTAGCTGTAAAATAAGTGATATAACTGTCTCAAGACACATTCAATTATCAGCAGCCCCTGATGATGAAAGGGTGACTTGCACGGAAGTCTGTGGCATTAATTCTGAGTAAAAAAAAAGATTATCCAGTTTTTCTGCATTCTGGAAAATGACAAAAATTATGAGAATTTAGTTCCAAGATGAACATACATATTATAGGGGAAATAATTGCCCGTGATAGAATGCAAGAGCACATTACCTTGTTTAACTAATGATTGTTGTGAAAGCAGAATATCAATATCACTGAAGAAGTTGAATTTAGCTTTGTTTTGCCCTCATCCACTCGACAAAGTTGTCTAAGATCAAAGGCCAAGCAAGGTCTGTATCATAGTTACTAAGGTCTGGGTAACTAATCTGTCAAGTAAGAATAAAGAAATGTTTTGAGTGAAGAAGATTAGTACACAGACAAAACAAACAAAAATGCCTTGTAATGTGAAGATTTTGGTTTTCGAAAACTGTGAAAGTAAAATTCTTTCAAGAATGTCGCACAAATATTTTTTTTGCAGACCAGGGCGATCCGAGTTTTTAATGTATCATCATTTGTCCCCTGGGGCTCGTGCAATCACCACCAACATACATGACAAGTAAGTCAGGATATATCCTAGCAAGTGGCCCCCGTTGATGGTGAATCGCACGCAAGCATAAAAAAAGTTGTCTTCACATTCAAAGTAATAAACTTGGAGAACAAATTAGAGAAAGGTTGTTTTATTTCTGCCGCTATATATATGCAATTTATTCAGATATGATTGTGAGCATCATGTTACCTCATTGCAAAACCGAAGAAAGCCCGTCCACTGGTCCATGTTTATAACCTTGTAATCACTCTGGATCTGCCAACATTCAGCACGAAAAGGTCCAGTTTAGATATTCCATATTTGCCTCACAAAATCAATGAATCACGTCACAAGGACTGGCAAATTTACATCCTTTTACCATAATCACAATCTCAAAATTCAAAGAGAGCATGAAAAAAAAGTCTCGCTCACCTTAAGATACTCAATAAGTGAATCAATAAGGGACCGGAATTGGGACCCTAGAACCAGATCCAGCAGTTCACAGATACTTTCAATATCGATACTTTTCTGTTTCTCCTCTGAAATGATAACAAGATAGACAATTAGAAAAACTATTGCAACAAAGGAGAGTAACCTTCCAAAAACAATTAGATTAAGCAGTTAGAAACAAAAAAAAAATACCTGTTAGGCAGTATCGAAATGCATAGGAATAGAAATCCTCATAAGTTTGTGGTCTCCTGACCTTTTAAGAATATAAGAAACATAATCAGCACTGAATAAACATTTTGCTCATCGTGAAGCATCAAATAAAGAAAAAAACTCAACTCCTCTAATGACTGAAAAAGAGAATGTATGGTATGTTGGTATGTTCTAATCCAAAGTCCTTGAGATTTTTGTTCTTATTTCCTCTTTAGGTGAACACCCTTGAGATTCAAAACATGCTCTATGTAATCTATGTATATATCTCTATGAAACTAAAACAATAACCCCCACACTAAAAACCTCTTTTCATATTTCCAAAAACATCATAAATCGGTCCTGCGGAAAAGATTACTTAATTACTATTACGGTAAAAAACGAAAGGGGAAAAGCTCTTGATAGGCTCCCCCAAACTGCAAATTTAGTATATATGAAGAAGCACAAATAGATAAAGCTCGTGTCCTGAATTAGGGAAGTCGACTTAAGCTTTCAAGTAAAAGAAGCACCGTGTTTTACTGCTTACGCATAGTGATGAATTCTTACGTTTTTCTATAGCAGGTGTTCCATAAGTTAAAGAATAAGAATCAACTACCTCTTTCTCCAGCTCTGGAAGCGCCTTCTTCAATTTGGAAATAGTGTCAACCTTTAGCGACTTGAGACCTCTTCGCCATTCCTCCTATTGAAGAAAAATTGGTCATCCAGGTAAACAAAGAAAACAATGTAGTGATCCTTTATGTAGACGGAAAAGAGAGTACAAATATAGTAGAACGTTGGGGAATTGGGAGACCACTCTCCTTAAAACGGTAAATTCAGCTAAAATTGGAAAAACAGACAGAACATCCTTGAAAAGAAGTAATACCATCTCACCAAACAAAAATTATTCTTGTATAAAAGGATAACAAAATACGAGTAAAGACAAAATAAAATAAAATAAAATAAGGAAGCATGATGATATAGCCTAAAAAGAAAGATGTGTTTCTGATGTTATGAATAGTTTGGCATAGGAGAAAAATATAGACCCGAGAGGCACCAAACAACGAAAAAAAAAACATTTAGCTAGCAATTACTGAATTGTTCCAAAAATCAACGAATAGAGAAGTTACTAAATACATAGTTTGGAAGAATGTGGAGAATTTTGCTTCTCTAGTTTAAGAAACATGTACTAACTTATGAAAGATAATTTGATGTAATAATCAGACTAAGAGAGTTAAACAAACTACTTAAGACAGTGGTGTGGCGTACCAAGGTAAAATATCCCTGCTGTTCAGCTTTCATTTTCCTGATATATACAGCAGTCGAATCAGATAAACTAGAGAGACATAAGACATGGAGAAGATGATATGTCAAAATAACTTACCAAGCAAGCATTAGTATCCTGATATCTGTATGATCCACTTCCACATCAGAACAAAGTGCCTCAATACCTTCGGGGCTGTAGAGACATACATACATAAGAATGTAAGATATCTTATCCTCAGAAATCCAAATAGAAAAAGTAGCTTTCTGATAATTGTATTTTCTTCCTAAGAACAACTCACTGAAGCTACAGAACAAGGACAATTTTTGTAGGAAAATTCATTTTTAATCACGTATTCCATTTGGGCAGAGCCCAAACACATGATATGATTCAAACAGCAATAAACAGTCATTTGACCATAGAATCCGTTTCGTAGAGGTATGTAACAAGTCGCATGAATAGTGCAGGTGTCCAACTTTTGAAGGCAAGGGAAAGAGAACATTTAAGATATACTTCCTCAAAGTGACATGAAGAACCCTTGCTCTCAGAAAATAGCTACTCAGACTTAACTGAAATAATAGTATATTACAAGACCAAGTAGTTGTAGAAAGTAAATAAGAGGAGAGTTTATTCACTCTTAAGTTGATAATAGATTACAACCTAGCCTCCTTTATAAAATAGGGGTTCTCTAAGCTACTTCTATTCCTACCCAAAGTGGGACTAAAGTAGATATGTGTAGTTATACACTCCAACACTCCACCTCACGTTGATACAAATATAATATATTTGGATCAAGGTGGATAACAATAAGAAAGCAAAATAGATAATCTTTCATAAAAATACAATCACTCCCTCGCTGATAAAGAACTAAAGCTCCCCCTAAAGCTGATAAAACTTATGTCCGACCATTCTTTTGTAGCAGTAGAACACTTCAAAGCTTCACATATCCCTTGTGAAATTGGCGGCATTCCAACTTGTCATTTTTCCCACACGTACTTGTGAAATCGGCGACACATACCGACTTGCCAATTTTCCTACTCGAGGGTAATGCTAATATCTTGAAGGGACACTAAGGTAAGAGAATTAGTCGAAAAACAGGATCACTCAAGGTAATGTAGAGGAGAGATAATCACTTGTGGAAAATAAATCCACATAAATAAAGAAACAATTAACTCAAGGACAAAGAAATCTACTCGAGTAAGAAGGAAAGAAAAAAAAATTACTTGAGTTTGAAAAAAGAAAACCACTTAAGATAAAGAAAGAAAATTACTCGAGGAAGATAGAATCACTCGAGGATTAGAAGCCATAACCTTGGTAAAATGAATTTAACATCTTCACCCGATTCAAAGAAAGAACTCGCATCTCATGATAGGAAAAGATTGCATCTCGATTTTGTAATTTATACTTTGGTGAATAAGATAATCACTAAAGGAAAAAGAACTGCTCTAGGAAAGAATCACCCAAGGAAAGAAACAAAAAACTCATGATCAAGGTGGAAAGTAATTTAGCAACTTCATCTTATCCAAAGTGAGAAAGTCGCATGTAGCGCCCCGCATTTTTTTCCCTGTTGGATACATCGCTATATGCTTGTAGTTATTGTCGTTCCCTTGTTTTCAAATTAGAATAACCCAAACTACCCACGACTCCATCTCCCTTATTCTCCTCCCTTCCCCCATAATCTCTCTTCCCGATTCTCCTAAATCAAACAACCACATAAGTTAGTAGAGACCTCCTTTTTCTCCTACATATTGGACTCCACAAACTCCTGTAATCCCCCATGAATGAGATTCAGCTAAACCCTTTTTATTATCTGAAATTACTTGATGCAAAACACAATGTTTCCTTTAATTTATGGTGGCAGGAGAACCCTTTCATCTTACTTTGGCATCTATCCGTATTTCCCCTCTGCTGAACTTATGATAGAAAGAGCTTTTTAATCAGCCCTACCTTCCACAATTTTGAAAATGTATAAGAGAGGGATGCCAATCCCATTGACGTTTTCTATAGCTTGAAGATGATGCACTATTGTTGTTGTTGTTGTTCGTTCCTCGTTTCCGCCTCTTCGCCTTCATCAGGTTCGATTAAAAGGCAAGTGTTTTTATCCTCCATATGATTTAATTAGAACATAGTAATCACAAAATTTGAGCATGTTATTCGTTTTGATTTTCGGTATTTGCGCCAATGTTATAATGGAATTTCATAGATAAGCTAGTATCATCTCAAATCTGTATTAGACGGGGTTAGAATACATTGCAGACTTATTTCATTAATCTTTTATTCGATGGAAATTTCATGAATTAAGGGCAACTGGTATGGACATAGTTTATCAAACATTATATATATACTTTGGGTATAGTTAACTTTAGTTTTGTAATGGACCAGGCTATTATTTAAAGGGTTGCCATGAAGGAAAGTCATCTTAATTCTTTATATTAATGCTCACCATCAGTAAGCTAAACCTTATTAGCATGTTAAGGATATGTTTGTATAAATAGAAAGATTAGAGAAACTCATCACATCATGAACAGGCTAGCTAACCTTAGATCACGATATGATGATGTTGTGGTGTTTGGGTTGGAACTGAATGTAGGGACGCATCTGGACTTGTTAGCAAGGCTTTAGTTGTTCCTATTAAGCTTGATTTCATTGTTACAAACTTAGTAGTACTCATAGTATGAAGTGTTGATGTGATGCTCATATAGGATATATATTACCATACTCCAATTTGGGTTATGGTAGGAGTTTAGTCATGGATCATTTCATCTTGTCATGTTGTAGAGTATTCCATCCTATTAGGGTGTTAAAGGGTTTAGGATCGAGTAAATAACATTCTCATATACTTCCATGAATATAGGATAGCCGACATTATTGGCATTTGCACAATGATGTATTGTTCAAAGTTTAGATTTGCATAGTGATTGTTCTCAGATCTTTAATAGCTTTATCTTAACATTGAATCATTGATAGGAATACTAGTAATGGTTAATAAACTCCTGAACTGTAGGTAATGAGTTTATGGTTTAGACTTTATGACATGTTTAGTTATGCCTAGATTTGAGTTTGAGAATATAAAGATGGAATATCATTAATATGTCATGGTGATTAATGGTGGTAAGTACGGTTGTTGTTAGGCATCTTATTAAGGCCGGACTATTAAGTTTCATATTAGTTTCTTGAGGATATAGATGGTGCATAGTCTCATTGGGTGGAGTTGACTGCGGGTTATTTCATCTGGTTGGTTCAGTGTTTGGACACCGTTAGTTTTCTTCCTATTGTAAATAGTTATACGAGAGTAGTCTTATAATCATTGATAGACATTATGTTAGTGTAAGAATCATCGATGTTTACTTTGGACACGGTAGCGTAGTATTGGCACCATTTTTCGTTAGATTAGTATTGTAAGTTTGAGTTGTCTAAGAGAGACCATGAATCATTTATGACATTAGGGGCGAGTATGTAATTCTAGAACAACTTAGATAATTCCTTGGTATGTCTTCCGTGATAGTTAAACGTAACTATGGATTTTTCACGAGTCGATAGGTCGCGACTTATATTCGCTTTCATGTTTAAGACTTCCTTACGATAGAGTCATATTGACAGATAGATCATTGGATGTTGGAGCTTTACTTCATTTGATCGAGTCCCCATTTGTTATTAAAGTGAGGGTAGATAGATCATCTGGTTGTAAGAGCAGTAGGTCTTTCGATATAGTTTCAGATGATGATTAGGCAGGGGCAGACAAATCATTTGATTCTTCTTGGATTCTAACTTCATATTTTCCATTCCGTTGGGCGACTTCGAGTTATTTGTACACAGTAGGGCTATGCCGTTACGGTCCTTGGGTTCGATTCCCTAAACAAAAGTCACTGTCCTAGGGTTTTAAGTCCCTAAATTATTTTCGTGTTACTTCTCGGCTGCATGCTTCGCGAGCATCCCGTGGGCTTAGATCCCTAAAAGTGAAAATAAATCAGGCTTTAGACTTGTAGGTTGAAACTCCTTAAACACCCTGATCAGGTGCGTTACCCGCTAATTTCTGGCTCAATAAAAAGGAATCCGCTAATCCCTGGCTCGACAATAAGGGATACGTTTCTGTTAATTACGGAAAGGTGCGAGAGTGTAGTCCCACTGAATTAAAAGTGACCTTGTGTACTTGACTTCCAAATTCTCTTTCCACATCTACCGTACCTCTTAGGTCGTAGTAGTTAGATCTAAGTTTAGGCTATCGTTGATATCATTGTTATTATATTGGGATTCCTAGTTTTACTTAGACCGCCTTCTTTAAGGCTCGTAGCTCAGTTGATTTTCTCATATAATTTTGTTCGGTTCTTCGTGTCTCTTTTCGATGATTATCTTGGTTTGTCATGTCTTATGACCTTGGATATTTGTACTTTCTCGGCATTGCTTGCTGACGCCTTGTGCATATACTTTTTCAGGTGAATCGTTGTGGTAGCGATGATAGTGAGTTAGAGCGTGCTGGCTTGCCAATTATGAAATTCTAGTTACCTGTTGGTAATCATTTTCTATCTCTTTTAGATTTTCTTCCGCTGCGTAGTTTCATAGTGTTGTAGATGTATTTACGATTTATTAAAATTGTAGTACGTCTTTTGGGGTTCATCTTTGGGATGCCCGACGTTACACCTCAGAATTCGCGTTCTTAATAGATTATTAAGAAGCCAATTTTGGGGGTGTGACATCGCATCTCGCGATAGGAACCAAATAAAAACGGAAAATCACCTTTCACGAAAACAAGAAAATAGAATCGAGTGCAAAATTGATAGAGAGAGATCCAAATTAGAATAGGAATACGGATCACCAAAATCGCTTCAGAGTTTCAGATCTCACCGAAGAATCCAATTGAAGCTTCACAAACAAAACTCGACTACTTGCGTCATCCTTGCCGCCGCCGCCGGAAGCGACGAAACTTTAAGTTGTCTTCAAGAACATATCCGCTCTGATACCATGTAGAAGTAAATAAGAGGAAAGTTTATTCACTCTTAAGTTGATAATAGATTACAACCTAGCCTCCTTTATATAATATGGGTTCTCTAAGCTACTTCTATTCCTACCCAATGTGGAACTAAAGTAGATATGTGTAGTTACACACATACACTCCAACAGTAGTTGCTAGCAACTGCTAGCAAGATAAAAAAAAATCAAATATTTAACATCCTAGCATGCAAATTTCGATATTGCAGATATATATTTGGATGGAGTAAACATACTCTATCATTCCAGAGGATTTATCTGCATAAGAATTGAAAAGGTGGTCAATCCGCTCCAGTTCCTTGCTAATAGCTTTGCTTGAGGCTGAGCAACAAGTCAGGCATATTAATTAGAATACAATACAAGTTAAGGGAAATAAATCGATAGGCCCACAACAAAGAGTAAAAACTAATTGGAAATTCAAAAGACATCAGCTCCACTAAAGGCTAACATCTGTGCTCAATTAAATAAATATATGACACTGGAACAGAGTTTGAAGATCAGTAAAAACAAAAGCAGGACTGCTGGATTGCATGCTATACACTCCTACTTGTTCATAACAAATGTTATACATTAAGAGATAGTAGGAGGATGATAGTCAAAGTATAATTTACCTAAGAATATAGAGTTGAAATATTTAGCTTTGTATTTATGATATACAATCTACCTAAGAATAAAGAGTTGAAATATTTAGCTTTGTATTTATGCAAAAGATATTTCTAGCAAAGGAAAGAATTAGTGAGTCGGTGATAGATGTAGATAGACAGCTTGGAGTTAGGACGAGTAAAATAATACATTAAAAACGAAGAGAAAGATCAGAAGTGTCAATGTGGCCTTAGGACCGACATGGGTCCGACATGTGGCTTTGGGGTCCGACATGGGTACTTCACATCGTTAGAGACTTGGACGGACTATGCAATATAGAAAAATGGAGATTCCAAATAGGTATGAGGAGTTTCGCGGAACTTTTATCATAATGGCCTCCCCAAAATTTGTGCTCATGACTTCTATATTAGGTGCTGTCCGAATTGTTTATGTTAGGGAGGACAACCTAAAGTCAGCAACATCCAGCTATTTTTTTGGGAGGGAAGGATGGGGGCAAATCCAGAAAGCTAACTTAGTCTAGGCAGCCTGAATGGACTAAGAGAGATTGTTCTAATAGGAATAGAAGATCCTAGACTTACAACAATAAATAAAGAAGGGCAACCCATTTTTTGCGATTAAGCAGTATGAGCTTCATCATAGGTATAGAGCTTCGTAAGGATTTTTTTCATGATTGCAGGAACAGAGGAAAGCTTTGCTCCTAGGGTTCTTCGGATTTAGCGCTAAAAGATGCTTTAAGAATACAATCTCCACGATGAGCGTGGCAACCCAAGGTTTCTTCATATAGAGAACATGCAAATCGGAATTTGAATTTTTATATCGAAGAAGTTAAATATTTTAAACATTATTTTATGTAGATTGCAATCACTTATCAATGTGGATATTAACATCCATACAAAAATCGACCAAGTGGCACAGAGATGGGAAATAATATATTATTGTGCAAGGGTACTTCTAGGAGGGATCTCTGACAAAATCTGGTAGCATATTTCACTCACAAACAAAAATTGCTTTAATCATGTTCCTACATTTCGTAACTAATATCAGCCAGATATGAGTACAAGGTTATATTATGAAACCATTAGAGACTCCTTCACTTACCGCAGCTGTCGCCAAACAAAGAGTCACTTGCCTACCCGAATGTTTATTGTTACACTTAAAAGGAACTTGAGTTTAAGGGGTGCAAAGGGTGTCAAAAGGAGATGAGTGCAATGAAGGTTTTGGCAACGGTAACTATAAACTGGGTATTCGTCAATTGACGAAAATAATTAGGATAATGAATAATAGTAAAATCTCCACTATAATAAATTCTGAAGATATGCAAAATTAAGGTGCCAGCATGCAAACAAAAGAGATAAGAAACAATACAAAGAGTTGGTTGATCGCTTGTTAATTGTTATTATATTATGTGCTCGAAAAAGTAAATCAGAGAATATCGGGATCTGAAGCAATCACACGGGAACATAATATATGAGTGGAAAGCACAAAACCAGAAACCCACTTGACAAACACGATGAACTCACTATTAATTTGCAAGAGATTGAAGTTATAGATCTCAATCTCACTCTATCTCCTTTAAATAATACTCCCAGAGAAAGAAAGAAAATAAAAATAAGAGAAGACCAAAAAAATCTCTCTGTAAAGAATGCACAACTTTAACTCCAAATTTTTCTCTCTTAACTTTCCTCGGTCCATCTTTTTCCGGAGAAATAAACACGGTCAATTTCTTTTTTGAAACCTTTATAAACTCGAAGACCCAACAAATGTATTTAGGCAATCAGCAAACATCCAACAGCAATAGCAGTGCCCAATGTACACCTTTTTGACAACCACAGTCCTTTTCGTGAGCTTACTCGGGCAAACAATACATGCTCGCACATCAGTGATTCTAAGAACTTCCGTGTTTCTATTTCATTGAATGACTTCTCTTTCATCTATAATACATTATGAAAGATGTTCCCTGTGCTTAAAAGCTATTTTTGATCAGCAAAATTCACGAAATCCTCTAAAAGGTTTATCATACATTGCATACAAAATATCCAAATTACACCAATATTCCCCCCGCCGCAACCTTTGCATAAAATTGGCCAACCCAATCCCAATCCCAATCCCAATCTATTCTTCGAGCACAATTAAAATTACATCATGACTCTTTAGCAGCTAAGCGAAGTTCATGCATGCATGTATTAGCCCCTAAACGAACTCAAACTCAAATCATATACTTTAACCTGATATATCCAAACCTCTTCAAATACCCATCTTTAATCTTTCCCCTATGCATTAAAATCTCTTCCCACCAAACATAAACACCATCTCTAAGCTCCAACTAACTCAGAAAATAACACAAAATCCTAATTTCAACCCTACTTGTGTAAACCCCAAATCCTAATAACCACTCAACACTTCAAAAACCCAAAAAAAAAAAACACACACACACACTCTACAAGAATTCAAACAACAATAGTACATGATGAAGTTAAATTTGGTCCTAAATACGTCGAAATTAGGTCAAAAGAGAGGAATTACCAGATCGAAAGAGATCTGCAGGGGTCGAATTGGCAGAAGCTGATGAATCCTTTGAACCAGTTTTCCTGGTTGAGCGACGCATCTTGAAGAAATCAATGGTGTCGAGAGAGTGAGAGTGAAATTAGGGTTTTTTTTGTGCAAGTTTTGGGAGATTTAAGTAGAAAGTAAGTTTGGAAACTTCAATCTCCAAAATAGAGAGAGAGAGTTTGGGATTCATAATAATACTAGGACTAGGACTAGGACGGTAGTCACACGAGCATCCCCAGCAAGGGCATCACAAAATCACTCTTACTAAGATTTTGCCCTTTCGTTTGCCTCCGGACCCAAAAACAATCAGTGGGTATCTTAATACTTGCGGCAACAATTGTTTAGCATATTGGACGATGAGATGGACAGCGGCGTCATCCAGTTTGTTGCTGCATTGTTTTAAGCCTTCTAAAGTATTGGAATGTTCTAAAAGCATCTCGAGCAGCTGTGAACCTTAATTCGTTATGTTTCCCGCAGTTGGAGATAATGTTTTGAGTGTAAGTAACTCGGATGGTGTGTAGGTTTCAGACAGATTGGGTTCACAGAGACGTGGTGCTTCAAAAGCGTTATTTTTTTTATATATCGCCAGTTTCTACATCAGGAATTTTGTGTCAATATTTTCCAGCCCGCTAGTATAATAATAATCATTCTATCGGATATTACTTTGCCACGACGATGTTATGCATGGTTGCTCCAAACATCTTAGATGTAACTTGCGAAAGAAATATAAGTACTAGTAGACACAATAATCAAAAGTGGCCAGTTTCAATATAGGATCGATCCATTCAATCTTCATTAGGCTAGCTATTACAATCACTATACATTTAAAGAAAACTCGTGCGGCCATTGTTTCATGAGCTCTTGCATAAGAACTAGCTTCAAACCCCAGGCCTACATGGGGCGAGGGGTATCCCACACAGCCCTCTATTGCCAGAGTATGAGCTCTTAGGAAACCTACTCAAAGGTTTTCCCTTCGGTATTTCTCCTACTAAGAGATTATCTGATAAATTCAATTCTTTCAGGTTTCCCAATTTCAAAACCGTATTTGGTATCTCGCCTGTAAACTTGTTTTTCTGCATATTTAGCCTCTCTAGCGCACTTACTAACCCCAACGATGCAGGGAAGTCAGAACCCAATCTATTATAGCTCAAATCCAAACTTTGCAGTGTCCCCATTTTTCTAAACGAATCAGGCAATCCTCCTGTCAATTTATTGTGAGAAAGATCAACATACTTGAGTGAACTTTTTTGCATCGTGAAAATATGATCAATAGGTCCAGTTAGCCGGTTTGAATGAAGATCAAGAACACCCAAATCCTTTAGCTGTGCGAGAGAGTTGGGCAAGTTTGAAGCAAGAAAGTTTCTTGAGAGGTTCAATAAGCTGAGGCTAGTGAGATCTCCAAGCCAGTTTGGTAATGCTCCAGTAAGATTGTTGGATGACAAGTCCAATTCGAATATCGGACTCTGAACACTTTGCAGGAACTCGGGAAGTTCTCCTTTGATTCCACACCCTGCCAAGAAAATACTGCAAAGAGCCGGCAGTTCTCCAATCCATTCGGGAATAGGAGATAGATTCAAAGGGTTGAATGAAAGATCGAGCGTTTGAAGATTTTGGAGGGACGATATCTCATTAGGCAAGGGTCCTTCAATGAGATTGTTAGAAATATTTAGAAAGTAAAGTTGTGATAGACTTCCCAAAGTAGAAGGTAATGATCCGCGGAACTTATTATTGGCAAGGGAAACTTTTTGGAGAGATACAAGATTTTGAAAAAATGGAGGTATTCTTCCGGTCAGACGGTTGCCATCGAGCCTAAGAAATCCTAATGACGGTGGTAATGTTATGAGCTCCCCCTCGAGAACATTAAATTCTAAGTACATTTCAAAAAGGGAGGTCAAGTTTTTTAAAGACGATGGTAAAGTTCCACTCAACGAATTGTCCGAAAAATCAAGTTTTCGTAAATCTTTCAACATTCCTATATTTTCCGGGATTCGGCCCTTGAGATTATTTCCGTGAAGATCTAACGTCAATAAATTCTTTGACTTCATAAGAGATGGCGGAATCTGACCAGAAAACTTGTTCGAATGCAGAAAAAGTCTTCTAAGGTATTGAAGATTTCCAAGACTCGAAGGAAGGGTCCCCGATAAATGATTCTCATGCAATTGAAGATCTTCGAGTTTTGAGAGGTTACTAATACTTTCCGGTATGAAACCGGTAAGTTCATTACCATTGAGAAGGAGCTGTCGAAGGTTTGGGAGACTAGACCCAATAGAACGTGGAATCATTCCAGAAATATTAACGAGATTACTAAGGTCGAGGACTTCAAGAGCAGAGAGGGATATTATAGAAGGAGATAATGTACCTTCCATTGATGTTACAATGATAAAATCATCACCAGAAATTAAACCCGGAAGGCGAAGTTCCGATACTCTTTTCACCGTGTTCTTGTCTTTTTTCTCGCAAGTTACACCTTCCCATTTGCAACAATCTCTGCCAACCCATTTCTCCAGTCTCCCGGAAGTATCGTGACGGATTCCAGACTTGAACGCAGTCAGACCTCTCAGGTCATTTCCATTGCAGCCTCCCCTTAATCCCGTCATCTTCGACTCTCCAACTGCAATGAAGATGAAGATAACAAGGATCCATGAGAGCTGTCTGACCAACATTCTTGTCTGGGGATCGAGCGATATGAAGGTTAGATGTCCAAAGAGAGAAGATTAAACATAAGACTTAAGCAACAATAATAATTTGCGTTTCTATATATACTGCAGGTCCTTATTTACTTTGACAGGAATAGAAAATCTCTAAGTTGTTAAAAACCTAAATATACCTCAAAATATTCTAGTAGTTCTATGAAATAGAACATCTAATCTAGAAGTTTTTCTTATTTTAGGATCAACGAAACTACCTAAAAATAGTGAAAAATGCTATTTTCGAAAAATACAGCGTTTTCTTTATGAAGAAAATCTCGAAAGGTAGTTAGTTAAGTTCGGTAAATGAAAAACGGTTTGCAGTTGTTTTTATTTGGTTAATAGCATGCCGGTCTATTTTGAAGTATTTTGACGGCTGTTTCAAGAATATTTGGACGATGTGATGGAGAGTGGAGGCATTCTGTTAGTCGCAGCATTATTTTAAGCCTAGTGAGGCATTTTTGACAACCGGGCGAGTTTGAAGAGTGGTTTATTTATGCCCCCCGTTGGGGATGTTCTAAGAGTTCCACCAGGCGCGTGAGTTCTTATGTGTTTAGGGGAACTCACACAAACCTAATAGAACTTATAAGATTAGAGAGGAGATAAAATCTCAAAAACTCTAAAGAATGCATTGGAATAGAACAACTTAGGTTACAACCTAGAAACTTGGCTAGATGTTTGGATATTTTGCTAACAGAGACCGAGTTTCGTCCTTACTGTCGGGGATGGTATTAGAATTGAAATATGTAAGGAATGGCTTTCTCCAATCGTTGGGATCGTCAACATCAGCAACTTGGATTTGCATGGCATAGATTGTGTCGAGGTTGGAATATTTGATTACTTCGATATCTAGTGCTCTCTTCTCACTGTCTTCGAGCATTGTAGCAATGTATGCTAGAGCATCGGTATGGCGGTTTTCTGCTCTTGGTAAATAAGAGATTGTGGCTTGTTTGAATTTCTTCATTTTTTCTTCAACCAGCGCAACGTAGTCAACCATTTTGCCCGATGTTTTGAATGGCTACGAGTAACGAGTCCACGTAGACAGCTACTCTTCTGCTACAAGTGTCTAAGTGCGAGGTATAGGCCATGCAAGATAGCCTCATACTCCGTTTCATTGTTTGTTACATAAAATTGGAGTTTGAGAGCCTTTTCAATTATGTGGTCTGATGGTGTCACGAGAACGATTCTAATCCCTAATCCTCTTGGTCCTGTATGCAGATCCATCTGTAAAGAGACTTCATCCTGTACTTTTTGACCATGCATCTAGTTCTGCAATTGAGTCATCGACTAGTACTTCTTCGAGTCCTTCATAGTCAGGATCTTCTATAGAAAAATCTACCAAGAAATCGGCTATCGTTTGTCCTTTAATTGATATTTGTGGCTCGAAGGAGATATCGTATTCGCCTAGGAAGACAGACCATTGTTGAACCCTTCTAGACTTTTCTTTTTTGGAAAGCACTTGTTTGAGGGGGAATTTGGTGATTATCTTGACGGGATACACTTGGAAATAAGGTCATAGTTTATGGGAACTGTACACCAGGGATAGCAGTTGCTTCTCAGTTGTTGTATATCTTTTTTCAGCAGGCATGAGAGTTTTGTTGATGAAGTAGATTGGTTTTTTCACTCCGTTATCTTATCAAATAAGAACGGAACTGATTAAGTATTTTGTTATCGATAAATACATTGTGAGTACTTCGCCATCCACATGAATACTTATTATTGGAGGACGCCCCAAGTATCTTTTGAGATCTTAAAAAGCCAATTCGCATTCTGGGGTCCATATGATTTCTTTGGGTTGCTTTTTTGTCATTGGTGTCGGGTCTCCCCGAAAAAGAAGGTAAAGTAGTTTGCATTGATTATATGATTTTGTGATAAACCTGTGAAGAGCTGCAACCTTCCCAGCGAGTTTTTGCACATCTTTTTTAGTTTGTGGTGATGGCATGGCCATAAGTGCTTTGATCTGCTCTGGTTTGATTTCGATTCCTCTCTTGCTTACCAGGTGCCCTAAAAAATTTCTCGATGCAACCCCTGTTGGGTTTTATATCTTTAAAAGCCTCTATGTAGTTTCTTTAGTCTCACATTGCTTGGTAGACTAGTTTGTTTCCTTGATATAACTTTGGTCCTTTATTCTATATGTTGGGCGGGGGCGGGCCAAAAAATTGGGTTTAAAACTTTGTTTGGCTCATGGGCTTGGGCCTCGGACTTGGGCCTTTATGGAAAAATTGATTTTGTTAAAACCAATTCTATTCGACTTAGACCAATTCGATCTAAGTCTATTATACCTAGACCAATTTGAACGTCTATTCTACCTAGACCAATTCGAACTGAGTTTATTAAATCTCAACCTAGATCATTTTGAACCAAGTCTTTTCGACCTGGAGTTCCCTCAAGACCAATTCGAACTTAGTCTATTTCGACCTGGAGTTCCCAGTAGACCAAATTCGAACTAAGTCTATTTCGAACTGAACTCTTTCGTTTTGAATTCCTCAAACGTAACTGTTTAGTAATTAAGTCTTAAACATTTCGAACGTTTTTGATGACGTGTCCCACCATTAACTCTTGTTACCGTTTCAAACTTGCTTTATATAAAGAGAAACTGTGCCTTAGTTTTTCAATCTATCGAATACATAGTTCTTCTCTTCTCTTTAATATAATCATGAGTCTAGAATTTGAGTAAACTAATTGAAAGTGCAAATCATATGAATGTTCTTCTTCCTTGCAAGAGAAGTTCCTACTCTGATGTTTTATCCTGGAGGCGACGCAGCAATTAACTATTTGCAAAGGGCAGTGCGGTGAAATGTCTTAAAGATAAAGACCTAGTCCTCGACTCAGTATTTCCGGATCATCATTTCAATACCTCATGTTCATTTTTTTTGTGCTGTTCTAAGGATCTCTGCTCTCAAATACTACTACATAGGTAAAATAGTATTAATATCCCTAACAAATTTAAGACGTTTCAGTATCAGCTATGGACGGAGATAGTAATGTCTGATCTGTCGTCATCGACAATAACAAACCTTTCAAATTTGAAGGTAAGAATTTTCGTTGGTGGAAACGGAAAATATTTTTTTATTTAACCACTAAGAAAATAGCTGAGTCGTGTAACTCTACTAAACCAAACGAAGTCGAACCCTTATCCCCTGAATCTGTAAAGGCCCTAGAGAAATGGACTGCAGATGATTTTCTTTATAAAAATTTCATCCTGAATGAACTTAGCGATGACCTGTATGATCTCTACTCTGTGTTGGAATCCATTAAGGAAATTTGGGATGCTCTTCAAAAAAAGTATGATACGGAGGAGGTTGGGTCGAAAAAGTAGGCGGTTAGCCGCTACTTAAATTTTAAGATACATGACAATAAGTCAGCCATAACCCAGTCTCACGAACTCCAAAAGATATCTTATGAGATTATTTATGAGGGTATCAAATTAGATGAACAATTCCTGGTTGTTGTCCTCATAGACAAATTACCTCCGGCCTAGAAAGAGTTCAAAAATACCTTTCGACATAAATCAAAAGAGTTTTATATGGAGAGCCTTATTGTGTGCCTCCGCATCGAGGAAGAAGCTAGAAAATAAGACATTAATAAAGAAGTTTTGCTTGTGTCTAATCATAACAAGAACAAGATCACTAATGCTTCTCTGAAGCCGGTGAAAAAGGGTATGAAAAACTAGTCCCGCAAACCAAACAAGAACCCTGGCTTGAACAACTCTGTACCTACCTCAAAAACAAATAAACAGGAATCTATCCAGTTTATTTGTTATAACTGTAGTCGACCAGGACACATGGCTCGGGACTGTTGTAATAAGCTAAAACCTCCAAAGGTCCATTTGACCGAGCATGTTTCTAAAGAATCTCTGGCTGCTATGATATCTGAGGTTAATATGGCCAGTGGCTCAAAAGGATGGTGGATGGACTCTGGTACTACCCACCACGTCTATTTTGATAGGGAGTTGTATAAAACTTATGTTGAAGTTAAGGGTAAGAACGTGCTGCTGGGAGACACCCACACCACAGAGGTTGCTAGAACTATAAACATTGAGCTAAAGTTTACCTCTGGGAGGACTCTCATTATGAAGGATGTGTTCCATACCCCTCAAATGAGGAAGAATATTGTATCTTCTTTTCTCCTGAACAAGGCTGGGTTTACGCAGAATATTGGAGGTAACGTTTATACGATCACCAAAAATAGGAAATTTGTAGGTAAAGGCTATGCGTGTGATTCTATGTTTAAGCTTAATATTGATATGATTAATAAAGAATCTTCTTCTTACTCTGTGTGTACTTTTAATGTTTGGCATAGTAGGCTTTGTCATGTTAACAAGAAACTCATTAAAAGTATGTGTAACCTGAGTTTGATTCCAAAATTCCCTTAAGATAGTTTTGAGAAATGTGAATATTGCTCTCAAGCAAAGATTATTAAAACCCCTCACAAATATGTACAAAGTGAATCTGGAACCTTTGACCTTATACACTTGGACATTTGTGAATTAGAAGGGATCTTAACAAGGAAATAGAAACGTTATTTTATAACTTTTATTGATGACTTATGTATATCTTATGGCTCACAAGAGCGAAGCTCTGAACATGTTTAAGATTTTCCTTGCTGAAATTGGGACTCAATTTGAAAAGAAATAAAACATTTTTGGAGTGACAGATGAGCTGAATATGACTCTGGGCGTTCCACGGGTTGTATCAGTCCACAGGTATTATTCACGAGACCACAACTTCTTATTCACCTGAGATGAACGGTAAGGCTGAACGTAAGAACCGAACTTATACAGAACTTATAGTTGCTATTATGCTAAGTTCTGGAGCTGCTTCCCATTGGTGGGGAGAGATATTATTAACTATTTCTTATGTGTTAAAGAAAGTTCTGAACTCTAAGACCTTGGCTACACCTTTGGAATTGTGGAATGGCAGAAAGCCGAATGTCTCATACTTTAGAGTTTGGGGATGTTTAGCATATGTCAGGATACCTAATCCAAAAAGGTCGAAACTTGCTAGTCGTGCTTATAAATGTGTTTTCATTGGTTATGCAATTAACAATAAAGCATATAGATTTTTTGACTTGCAAAACAAAACTATTATTGAATCAGTTGATGCTGACTTTTATAAAGATAAGCTTCCTTTCATATCTAGAGATAGTGGGGGTTCCTCATCTAGTTATGTTGCACCTAGAATAGGAGAACCTAGAAATGTGGAAACTGTAGACATTATTACAAATGTTAGAAGGAGCAAGAGAGCTCGAGTGGAGAAGGATTTTGGTCCTGATTTTGAAGTATATACTCTAGAGGGAGATTCGTCTACCCTCAAAGAGGTACTTACCTCCTCTGATTCAAATGTTTGGCAGAATGCTATTAACAGTGAGATGGACTCTCTGGAGTCCAATGGAATTTCGGTTCTTTTTTATTTACCTCCCGATTACAAGGCAATTAGTTGTAAATGGATCCTTAAAAAGAAATTGAGATCTGATGGGACAGTTGAGAAATACAAAGCTAGGTTTGTAGCTAAAGGATTTAGACAGAGAGAGAATATTGATTTCTTTGACACTTATTCTCATGTTACTAGAATTACTTCGATTAGAGTATTACTTCATACCGCTGTTGTACATAACTTAGTAGTTCACCAAATGGATGTTAAAACTGTTTTTTTGAACGGTGACTTGGGTGAAGAGATTTACATGGACCAACCTGAGGGATTTTGTCGTGCCTAATCAGGAACGTAAAGTCTACAAATTGGTGAAGTCCTTATATGGTCTCAAACAGGTACTATAACAATGGCATGAGAAATTTGACAACTTAGTCATATCATATGGTTTAAAATTAATGAAAGTGACAAATGCATTTATTACAAGGCTGTAGATAATGTTTGCACTATTAAATGCTTAAATGTGGACGACTTGCTGATTACTGGATCTAACATCTTTGTTGTTAATGATGTCAAGGTTCTACTAAGTCAAAATTTCGACATGAAGGATTTGGGGGAAGCTAGTATAATTTTGGGAATTAAGATTACTAGGACTGAAAGTGGTATAACTTTTGATCTGTCTTATTACATTGAGAAGATCTTGAAAAGGTATAACTACTATGATTATAAACCTTTGTGCACCCCTTACTACCCTAGTCAGAAGCTATTCAGGAATACTGGTGACAGTATTAGGCAAACTGAGTATGCTAGTATCATTGGCAGCCTTCGGCATGCTACTGATTGTTCTAGGCCAGACATTGCTTACGCAGTGGGGATGTTATGTAGATTTACTAGTTGTCATGGTATAGAGCATTGGTATACTATAGAAAAGGTCATGCGGTACCTGAAAAGAACCATGAACCTAGGAATACACTATGAGCGATTCCCCGCAGTCCTAAAGGGATTTAGTGATGCTGATTAGAACCCCCTATCTGAAGATTCCAAGGTTACCAGCGGTTATATCTTTGACATTGCTGGTGGGGAAATTTTTTGGAGGTCCAAGAATCAAACTATTTTAGCCCAATCTACGATGGAGTCAGAACTGATAGCACTAGCTGCTGCCAGTGAGGAGGCAGACTAGTTGAGAAACCTTATGTCAGATATTCTTTTATGGGATAAGCCGTTACCAGCCATACTTATCTACTATGATAGTACTGCAGCTATTGCAAAAGTGAAGAATCGTTATTACAACGACAAAAAATGACAGATACGTCGCAAATACAGTACCGTAAGAGAAAAACTCATTTCTGGGGCTGTCAGAGTGGATTTTGTTCAGTCAGAAGCGAACTTGGCTGATCCTTTTACGAAAAGGTTAGCTCGGGAGAAGGTGTGGAACACCTCGAAAGGGATGGGGCTAAAGCCCGTATAGTTAGAATATCTGTGATGGTAACCCAACCTATAGACTGGAGATCCCAAGAATAGGTTCAAAGGGAAAAAAAGTCATATGATAATTAAGAAGAATCATGCATTTCTTAAGAAGGGGTAGTTACTCCTAGTCCATCCCTATAAGAGTATGATATCCTGTAGCGATTTAAGGTTGAGTTATTCAATAACTCTTAATGAGGGCTATACTCTATGTGGAGTGGGGTACTTAGCTATAGGAGTACTCCTGATAAACTCACCCCGATAATTATGGAAGTGAGGCCGCTTACTATGGGAACTTCGGCAAGTTATCTAGACCATTCATTAGAACCGGGATACGAGCGTATGGTCGTATAACGCTAACAATTTCATAACTTTGCATTATAAAAGTTGTGTGTGGTGTATTTTAGTTGTACCCTCCAGAATTAGAGTTCAAGACGAATATCACTCTAATCTCTAGTACTTCAAAAATATATTCACTATGTAAAGGTTCAAGTCGAAAGACACCTCTACTTACGCACAACTTTAGTTTTTTATTACTCGGACATGTTTTCTCGATATAGTGGGGGATTGTTGGGTTTTATATCTTCAAAGACCTTTATGTGGTTTCTTTAGTCCCATATTGCTTGGAAGAGTAGTTTGTTTCCTTGATATAACATTGGTCATTTATTCTATATGTTGGGTAGATGCGGGCCAAAAAATTGGGTTTAGAACTTTGTTTGGCTCATGGGATTGGGCCTTAGACTTGGGCCTCTATGGAAGAATTGATTTTGTTAAAACCAATTCTATTCGACCTGGACCAATTCAAACTAAGTCTATTCTACCTAGGCCAATTCGAACGTCTATTCTACCTAGACCAATTCGAACTGAGTCCATTCAATCTCAACCTGGATAATTTCGAACCAAGTCTTTTCGACCTGGAGTTCCCTCAAGACCAATTCGAACTTAGTCTATTTCGACTTGGAGTTCCCAGTAAACCAAATTCGAACCGAGTCTATTTCAAACTGAACTTTTTCGTTTTGAATTCCTCAAACGTAACTATTTAGTAATTAAGTCTTAAACATTTCAAACATTTTTGATGACGTGTCCCACTATTAACTCTTGTTACCGTTTTGAACTTGCTTTATATAAAGAGAAAATGTGCCTTAGTTTTTCAATCTATCGAATACACAGTTCTTCTCTTCTCTTCAATATAATCATGAGTCTAGAATCTGAGTAAACTAATTTAAAGTGCAAATCATACGAATGTCCTTCTTCCTTGTAAGAGAAGTTCCTACTATATTTTTTTTTATCCTGAAAGCGATGCAACAATCAACTGTTTGTAAAGGGCAGTGCAGCGAAACGTCTTAAAGATAGAGACCTAGTCCTCGACTAAGCATTTTTGGATCATCATTTCAATACCTCCTGTTCGTTTTGTTTTTGATGTTGTTCTAAGGATCTCTGCTCTCAAATACTACTACATAGGTAAAATAGTATTAATATCCCTAACAACCCCAAATTAGCATTTGTCAGGGTTTAACTTCATATGGTATGTACGAAGGATGTCAAAGATTGCTTGTAGATGGCTGCAATGATCTTCTCGCTTCAGGCTTTTGCAGACCATGTCGTCGATATAAACCTTTATGATCTTTCCCAAGTGATCTTTAAATATCTTTATGACAAGTCACTGATATATATGTTATTCTTGCATTTTTTTAATCCAAAAGGCATGATGGTGTAACAGTAAAGGCATCTTTCTATTACGAATGTGGTCTTTTATTGATCTTCTTCGGTGAGTAGGACCATATTAAACCCTGAAGCTGCATCCATCATTGATAGAAGCTCATGTCCTGCGACAGAATTGAGGAGGTGAGGAACAAAGGAAGGGGAAAGTTATCCTTTGGTGTAAATTTATTGGGTTCGGTGAAATCTATGCAGACCCTAATTTTTCCATTCTTCCTTAGGACCGCAACTATGTTTGAGACCCACTTAGGATATTTAGCTTCACGAATAAATTCGACTCGAAGTAGTTTGTCGATTTCTTCATTAACTGTTTTTCGGAGCCTAGGGGCAAGGTTATGAGGCTTTTACACTACAGCCTTGCGGTCTAATACAAGGTTCAACCGATGGCATGCAATGGAAGGATCAATTCTTGGCATTTCTTAAAAAGGCCATGCAAAGATATCAATATTTTTCTTTAATAACTATAGGAGGGTTTTTCTTTCTTCTTGTGAGAGTTTTGAGCCAATAAAAGTATTTCTCCCAGGTCCATCAAATTCTATGGATTCGATCTCTTCAGTATTATGTTGCTTGAATGTTGGGGGATGCTCTTTCTGTAATTGTTATGCTTTAAGAAGTTTTGATGCGTGAGAATTCATGGTGGTATTTTCACACATCTGTATTACCGCCTGACTTCATTTGATTTCGTAAACTCTGTAATCAGTCGAGAAACGCAAAGCAAGATGATATGTCGAAGGTACGGCCTTGATTGAGTAAAATTAGCTTCTTCCCAAGATTCCCTAGTATTTGAATTCAGCATCAATGATGATGAACTTGACGAAGGTTATTTCTTGTCCTGCCTGAACAGGTAATATAATTTCTCCCAAAGCCGATTCTTTGGAACCATTGAATCTATTTGGATAATACATCAACTGCACTTCCTGTGTTGACAAGGAGTGTATGTAAGTAGTCATGTCCTACTTTGAGCATTATCACCAATGGGTCATCATGTTGGTATTTTACATGAGTGGTATCGCAATTCTTAAAAGAAATATGATATGAGCGCTTTGCTTTGTTGAAGCTAAGCAGAAGTTTGGCTCAGAGGAGGTCATCTTATAGCATGATGTGGCTTTGTCATTTTTCTTTCGTTTCTTGCCTTTTTCGATCTCAATCATGTAAAGATGGCGAGCTTGGCCTTGACCTTGTCCTTGTCCTTATTCGACCTCTTTCTTTTTGTTTCATCTTCGAGAAATTTCTGGACATCTATTACGTACTCATGGAGTCTCCATGCCAAGACAATACAAATAAAAATGCGTATGAGTGAATAATAGTTATCTATCGCATGGCTATGTACATTGTAATATTGGCAAAAAGTTTTATTCGGGACATCAAGAATTTGTTGTGCTTCACAAAAGAATCCGTCTCCCTTGAGTATGGGTAAGATAGCTGACAGGGTTGTTGTCATTTGAGGCAAAATTGGGATTGGTCTATCTTTCTTTCCATCTCTTCCTTTGACGTTCTCATTAGATCTCCCATGTTATTTTGTGACAATATTATTATTGGTAGGTTTGAGGTGTGGTGTTGAATGGATATCATTAGAATGAATAACATAATAGCTTTTCATCGTGTCTTTCTTTGATAGCTCGAGCTCGATGTAGTTGTTAACGACATTTATTATTTTGTAACTTTTTTTGGGTTTGTGAAGAGGGAGCTCTTCTCAAACATTAGAATCGATGTGGAGTGCAAAAGTAAAGGCCGGTACCATAATTTTTGTATCCGAATTCTCAATCTTCCTTGTCTCTTGCAGGGAGCACTTGTAAAAGTTTGCAAAGGTTTCCTTTGCACCTTTTTTTTAGAAGGTTCGTTTTTTATTATATTTTGAATGACATTTTCTACATGAGGAGGACATAAACCATAGCCCCTATTATAAGATACATTAATGCCTAATATTTTGCAACTCCTATGTTATCCATGAAAAAGAGAGCCCTAATGTGCCTTGGAAGGTCCATAACCCTGCTATAAAAAAATTTATGTTGACTGCATCCCAATTTTGTGAGGGCATCTACTGTACCATTACCTTCCCTGTATATGTGTAAAATGCAAATGTTGAGCAAGGACCCCAACCTCAATATTTCATCCCATATAGCACTGTATTTTTTGGATACTTTTCCTCTTTTGTAGTACCAATTCACAAGAAGTTGATAATCTGTCTCAACAATTATAGAGTAAAACCTGTGTTCATAACAATACTTTAACCCTTGCAGCAGTCCATGCAACTCTCCAGTGATATTAGATCCAAACCCAAGACTGATACAATAAGCAAGACATAAATTACCTGAATGGTTTTTAAGCACACCCCCTACCCCACATTTCCCAAAAGAATTTGCAGAACCATTTGTATTCAATTTAAAGACACCATAATTTGGCTTTGTCTATCTCACAACTTTGATCATTTTGAGACTGGTTGTCTTTGGTATTACATGCAGCAGCTGGAGGGTAAGCTTATCACTGAAATTGTCGACCTTATGCTCTTTTATTTTAGGCCATATATCTTATATAAGTTTTCAAACAGCAGCAATAATCAGTCATGCATCCATGCTAATATTTTCATACTTTTTCATGCATCTAGATCTCCATATCTCTCATAAAATACAAACAGGCAAAATACCCTTCAATATTCCTATAATAGAATGTTTTTGTGCTGGACTGAACCAAGAATTCATTTTTGCCCTATATGACTGCCGTTCTATAATGTGTATCCCACTCACCTTGCTGAAGTAGTTCCAAACCTGAGTAACTATTTTGTTATGAACTAGAAGGTGATCTGCTCCTTCAACATCTCCATTTGCACAACAACAACACTTGCAATATGTTTTTAAATCAACTCATCTACTGGTAAAATTCTATTCCACAATTTTCACCCAAACAACTGTATTCTAGTGGGTTTAGCTTCGTGCTAAATCCATTTCATCTGTGCAATGTTTGGTGATTCTTATCTCCAAAATTCCCAAGCTAATTTAATGTTAAATCTATTATCATTTGTAAGATCCCAATCTTGAATGTCATTGCTTGGTGATAGAGCATACCTTTGAGAGAGAATTTGTTTCCAACTATCAGGTATATCATGTTGAAGTTTGCTCCAGTCCCATGTTCCATTACTTTGAATAATATCTTTTGACTTTGTTGAGAAACATCAGTGTCAATAAGCTCTTCCATTGTTCCTTCTTCAGTCCAGTTAGCACCTCAAAAATCAATGTCCCCTTCCTTGAGTGCCCAACTTGTATTTACTTAAACAGTTTGAATTGAGGGTTGAATTTTCCTCTATAGTTGTGAAGAAGGTGCATTGATTATAAAGGCACCATTCTGGGTGTACTTCTGTCTCATATAAACATCCCATAAATAATTAGAATGCAAGAAATTCCAACACTTTTTGAGTAGGAAACTAGCTTAAATGTCCCCAAAATGCTTTATTTCAAGTCTGCCCTCCGAGGTTGGTCTGCACATCTTCTCTCAGGCAATCCAATTTATTTAGGCATCCCTTCAAAATGCCCCCAGAAGAAGTTAGAAAAGATCCTTTCTATGTTTTTCTTAACAGTTTAAGGATATGAATACTTGAGATTAGATGTACAGGCATAGATGCAAGAACATGTTTAATGAGAATTAATTTACCCCCATTGGAAAGTAATCGTCCCTGCCATCCTTCAACTTTAGATTGTATTCTCTTCACAAGCTACTCAATGTCTTGCTGTACTGGCGTTGTGATGCAGGTACACCCCACTTTTGTCAGTATTTATGCTTAGACCAGAGCAATTTTGGTATCTTTGTAAAAATGTCATTAAGCCATTAACCGAAGATTGAGATCCATTCAGGAAGACCATGAAGTCGTCTGCATATAGTAGGTATGTAATAGGACTGTCTCTAGGAGAAGTGCTATAATACCCAATTCTGCCCTCCATGAACTACTTGTTTAACCCCCTTGTAAGAACTTCTGCAATGATAAAGAGTATTGGAGATAAGGGACTCCCTTGTCTTAATACCCTGGTAGATTTGACGTAGCCCTTATACACACCTTGTAACACCATAGAAAATCATGAATGTTCAACACATTGTAAAATTATAGCAATCCACCTATGACTAAACCCAAACTTCCTTAAAACGGCCTTCAAGAAACCCCAATCAAGTCTGTCATAAGCTTTGGCCATGCCTATCTTCACCATCACATTTTGTGCTCTAACATTTTATTTAGATCCCCTACCATCTCTTGAGCTAAATTGATATTGTATGTGATGTCCCTGCCCTTTACATAAGCGCCCTGATTGTCAGAAATGATATTAGGAAGCACTGAAGCAAGCCTTGAAGTAATGATTTTAGAGAATACTTTGTATATCACTGAGCATAAGCTGATGGGTCTGTAATCAGCTAATCCTTTGGGTGTTTCTACCTTGGGTATAAGAGTAATGAAGGAAGAGGTGTAGAATTTAGACAATGGGGCTCCATTGAAAAATTCTTTAACAACTCCATAAAGATCATCCTTTATTATGTCCCACGCACTGATAAAAAAATTGAGATGTGAACCCATCACATCTAGGGGCACTCTTAGTGGGAATACTCCATAGGCTAGTTTTCACTTCCTCCAATGTGGGTTGAGCTAGCAACATGTCATTTTCTCCATCAGTGGTAATGTGAGGGATACAATCCATGAGCTCATTGTCAAAGTTCATGTTTATAGCAGTCCGAATATCCTTGCAGTAGGCAATAGTATGGTCATGGATGATACTAATGTCCTCAGTAGTGGATCCATCAGGAAGAACAAAATTAGATAGAGATGAGTATTTATTGTGTACCTTTGTGACTTTGTGAAATAAGGAAGTGTTGAGATCACCATCGGCTAGCCATCTTATTCTTGATTGTTCCTTACAGTATACCTCTTCTCTATGTAGCATGGCCCCATGTTCATCTTTAACTGCTTTAAGTTCAGCCCCCAATACATCATCCCAGCCTGCTTGCAAAATGAAATCTAGTTCTGTGATTATATCTTAAAGTTTGTGGATATTTTGTTGGACATTACCAAATACGGTTCTATTCCAGTTTCTGATGGAAGTTATCATTTTCTTGTATTTATGAGCAAAGGATGTCAAGTAGTTCCCGAATACTCCATCTGGCCAAGCCTGTTTAACCATATCATGAAAGTTCTCGTGCATGTTCCACATTTTCAAAATTTGAAAGGCCCTTGAACCTTGATATGCATCAATTCTGAAAGAGAACAATAATGGACAGTGATCAGAACAGACCCTCTCTAGGTACTCCACTCTATGCATGGGGAATGTAGTAACAAAATTAGAGTTGTGAAAGGCTCTATCAATTCTTTCCCACATTCTTGAAGTTCCCTGATGCCCATTATACCATGTGAAGGTAGACCCTGTGAATGGAGATTCCTGCAGCCCAGAACTTTGAACCATCTTTTCAAAATCAGCAATAACAGGGTTACTTGCAGCTCTACCACCCCACACCCCCCCCCCCCCCCCCCCCCCCCCCCCCCCCCACACACACACACACACACACACACACTCTTTATGTAATCTGATGCAATTAAAATCCCCAGTGACAAGCTAAGGACCTTGCACTGAGTTGGACAACATAATGAGATCATCTCAAAGTGGCCTTCTTTGTGCAATCTCACATTTAGCATACACAAATGTTGCTCAGTGCAAGAATTGGTTATTAGCTTGAACACAGTCTACTATGAAACCCCTTTCCACATAATCCAAATTTTGCCCCCTTCTTTATTATTAGATAAATAAGAAAAACAATTAAATCTTATAGTAATTCCTTCCAGCTGAGAAACATCTGGAAAAGGTTCTAGCAACATAATCAAAGAAACTTTGTGATGATTCCCAAGTTTTTGTAAGTGGCACACTGTCCTATTATTCCATATACCCCTACAATTCCATATTATAAGAGAGCTAAACATAGAAAACTAGGGTTTCAGTTTGAGCTTGCTCCTAGTAACCACACTTAATGGCACAAAAGTGGGTTTGTATCTTGGTTTTATGGGAGTTATAGAACTGAAACCAGCCCTTGTGCTTGTTCCATAGTACACCTCATTATCTGAGATGAAGCCCTTATCTTTCACATGATCATCATCTTTCTCCACGTCATAAAAGTTTATCTGACCTCCTTTGTCTTCCACATAACCTGCCTCTTTCTCCACATCAGATACATCTAACTCACCTTCTTTCTCAGTCTCAATTCCCACCTTTTCTACATTGTTCATATATATCATTAAAGCATCATCTATCAGATTGGAGAATTTGTTTACTGCCACAAAATTCTCCGCGTTCACTTCAATCAGTTTACCTTTCCCCTTGTTTTCCCCAACACCCATATCCATCTTGTTAGGCTTTGCATTCTCTTTTAAAGACCCAAAGCTTTGCCTTCCTTGTTAAAACCTGCCACCTGAGTCACAACACTTGCTTTCTTCTCCTTTTGTTGAGTTCTAGTAGCCTCAGCACCCACCTTCACCTTGGCCTTATTGTTGTCAATCCCGGTGACATCCTCCACCACTAAGGGATTGATTCTAGTACAAGATGCCATGTTATGTCCTTGCAGGCTACAATGAGTGCAAAATCTTGGTAATCTTTCATACAAAACATCCTGTACTATCAAAATTTTGAAGATAGCTACCCCAATCCTAGGCGGAAGGGGCTTAGAGAGATCTACCTCCACACAAATCCTAGCAGTGGTTGGCCTGTTGAGATTGAGAGTTGCAGTATCTGTGCTGGGTATCTCCCCACCATGATTGCTAGCTGCTTGAGTATCCCATTGTTTTAATCCTGGAAATTAAATCTATGGAGAATCCTTCTTGAGATCAAAATGAACCGACCATCGGGTCAATTTGAAGAAGTAGTTCTTAACTTGCCTAGATTCCCTTGTTATAGCCCTAACCACATCCTTTTCCAATTTTATCACAACCAAAATATGTTTGAAGTCTAAGACACTTACAGTGGGTAATTGGAGAAGACCCCAATTATGTTTGATGTTGAATCTGATATGCTGGGAATTTCATCACTAAAGAGGTGGAGAAAGACGTCGTAGCATGGTTGAGATCATGGGGAGAGATGGTCATCACAGGAATTTCATCTTTGAATGAGAACATAGTTTCAGGGGCAAACTCTTCAAGAGAAGGTTTGACCGCCGTTACGTTGGCAAAAGAATGTGGAGCCGCCACAACTACTACATCCGGAGCGGGGTTGGAAGTAGTAGCAGCAGAGGAGGAAGCCATGAAACTAATATGATAGGAAAGGGGAAGAAAAAATAGACAGCAAGGAGAGGACAGGTTTGAGGATGAGAAGGGGAGAGTGCGATTATCAATTTATAGAGAAAATAGATCTCTTAATAAGATCAAATCACAGAGAATCAGCTAGGATCGCGAGATTGAGTCGAAGATCAAACAAAAATCAAAATTGCAATTCAAAAATAACAAGAATCCAGAACAGAAACCTCTTAGGAAAAGATCTCCAGATGAGCTCAAATCCAATGGATCTGCAAAGATCGCAAGAGGATAGTTTGCAAATTATCGAGCATGAAGAATTGCAAACGAAATTTCATAATTAGGAAGAGGAAAAATACACCATAAAGATTCTCATTTTTTTCCCAATTCAACTCTGATATCCTACCAAAGACTCTACTAGAAATTCCTTTGCACCTTGTTTGTTGTTTGAAGAAGAATAATGAATCGACCGTTATCTCTTGTTTTTTAGCATGGGCGTAATTTGATTCGAGAAGCTAGTTATCAATCATTCAGGGATGGTATGAAACTATATGAGTTGTTCCTCTTTGAGGCTCATGTTGATCAAACAACATAACATATGATCGAGTTTGGAGTACAACCTGACTGCTGCTTTGAAATGACGAACATGGGTGAGAGGGTCGGTGAGGCCAACATATTGTTAAAACTTTAGCATGTAAAAGTTGTCTGAAATATACATAATAGCATTTGTCTTGATCCTTTCTAGAGCGGATCTTCGACTAGTGTTATGGGAATGTATGGCCAAAATCTGATTATTCAGGTCATCTAGAGTAACGAATTATGGGGGAAGGTTTGGTACTGTTGCAGCTTAAAGATCAAAATTTCCTTGTCCTTCAAGACCCAACCGTTTTCTTACTGGTTGCCTCAAAGGAGGTGAGTACGTTGACTTCCCTGGGTGGTCGACGCTGATGACGTGAGTCCAAAATATCGTGACACCTTGTCTGGGTTTCTTGATCGAGATCTGGAAGTTTGATTACGTTCTTCTCTTGGTATATTTTCCCTCTGGGGAGCTCGTGATCGATGTCCACTTCTGGCTGGGAGGGGTGACCTTTGTCAAGCAGTGAATCGATCATGTTGTCTTCGCAGACTTTCCATTTCTTTTTGATGAGTTCAACTCTGTTATTCCTAGACTCTTCTCCTCTCGTCTCACTCAACTTGGAGGGCTTGATCATAAATTCTTTGATCTTCAAGTCGTTGGATCCTATCGGACTCCATCTGCTTCTGAAGCTCAACAACAACATTGTGTAAATTGACTATTTCTAGTAAGGCGGTTATTGGAATGTCCTCATTGTTCCTCTGGGAACTAGAGGCACTTCTGAGGTTCATGTTGGTCATTGCAGCAATTGTTTGGGATGAGATTTGGTAAAGAAAAGAGTAGGTTCTCATAGACGGTGCTAATTGTAATGGCTAGTTTTCCGGTTGGTAAACCTCGTCAATACTTTTGTTAAGGGAATACAACTTATATGTAAACAAAGACTTCAACACATTAGATTTTACGTGGAAACACAGTAGAGTCTGAGAAAAACCACGACCTCGAGAAGGATTTTAAGATAAGAATATACTATGTGCTAGTCTATTATACTTATAGAGAGATTGAGTTGAGTGTTACAATATAAATTATACTGATATCTCCTAGTCCTTTTTGACATATGTTTTGTCTGTATTTATAGATAGATACATGCAGTTACAACTATATTTCTTATTTTTATGGGTGGTGGACGAACTTCACGGACCATGTGCAACGGCTCTATTTGACCAAGTATAACAGCTACTTGTAGATGGTCGAGATATGTAGATGTAGTATTGATGTCTTCTCGAATGATCGAATACTTTCAACATGGTTTTGCTAGCTTTTCCTTATCGAATGTGGGGTGAGATGTGGTTCTGTTGGGGAATATGCTACTACAAACACACGAGGGAACATCGTTTGTGGTCACCGGGTCCGAGGGATTGAAAAACCTAAGCTAAACACTTGTCTGGGAGTTCTGAGATGAGGCCAGGATCAATGACGATGTTGGGGTCGTCGTTGTTGTTGTTGTTCATGGGGGAAATCACAGTCGTTGATTTGTTCTTGAAACGGTAAGAAGGTGTTGTTATTGATGATGATCTTGATGGGGTTTGGATGCTAGATAAAGATTGGCTCATCCACGGAGATAGGATGGGGTTAGGGTTTCAAAGTTGCTCTCTCCTAACAAACAAAACCCCCAAATTTCCAAACCATAAGTCAATCAAGAAATTTTGCCATATTTCCAAACTCCAACAACTAGAGAATCAAACCCAATTTCAACCAATCGATACAGATCGATGGGTTTCAAACGCAAATGAAGACGAAGTCGGTGAAGAAAACCCTAAACACATTAAAAGATTCAAACCCAAACAAGATCCAGACCCCCTAACACAGTCAACAACAAAATGTTGTTCCCAATTTGACTAACATCACACCCTGATCAACAAATAAACCTAATCCCACTCGCGAATTTGGCAGAAATTGTTCAAAATCGAAGCACAAACCCTAACCCTAAAATCGAATTGAGGAGAAAGAGGAAGAAGAGAGAGATTTATGATGGCCCTAATACCATGATAGAACTTATAAGATTGGAGAAGGATAGAAAAGCACAAGAACTCTAAAGAATACATTGGAATAAAACAACTTAGGTTACAACCTAGAAACTTGGCTATATGTAGTCTACAATAAAATAAAAAAGACTATACTGCTCCTAGATAGACTACTAGCACTAATCTACTTCTAGCAAAACCCTCATATGGACGTAGCGTTTGAGTAACTCGGATGAAATGTAGATTTCTGACATGTGGGGATCAAAGAGACGCGATGCTAAAAAAACATATTAAGCGTTAATTTTTCAAAAGGTTAATATCTTGTTCATTGCCAGATATTCTCGAGTCATGCGTCAACATTTTCCAACTTGCGAGGATAATAAGATTACGGCAATTATGATTTTAAATACTAAAAGATGCCAACTTTACACAATCGATACTTTGGCAAGGCACTTCGAAAATCGATACTAAAATTACCAAATAGATATTGGTCCCACCTACTACCCTCTAGCTGCCACCCCTATTCTTATGCATTAAATGTTATTCAATAGTCTAATCAGCTACAGTAATAAAACTACCAAATGATAAAGATTTATGAACAAAAGACAAAGTTATAGGAAAAAAATGACAAAGATTTATGAACAAATACCAAAGTTCTGGCAAAATAGATGATAAATAGTAAAAAAAACAAATGAGAAACTATCCCTACTGAAGTTGTTAAGTAGTCTAAGCTACTACAATAATAAGAAGGAAGATTCCCCCTAAAATAAACTACCAACCTTAAAAATCAAAGCAATTTTTTTTTTCTTCTTCTTAAAAAAAACAAAAAAAACTTCTAACGATTCTCTTAATTTTCATTGATGTACTGTTTGTCTCATTGATGTACCAAGTCTTCTAACTATCATTGTGTATTCACTAAAGTCCCCATACAGAGGTCATTGGGGAGAAAAAAATCGTTGTTATCCTAAGGTTATTCACGTTGTTAAAGATCGTTGGTATCCTTTCCTCCGACCGTTAAAGTAACCGTCGAAGTTATAGTAGCCTACTCGCAGCCTTCCAAGACTAATCGAATACTAGAAGGCTACATCGAAGCCTAGGGAACCCATAAAACAGCCAAATGCATATGATCTACCCAAAGCCTTCCGAGACTAACCTAACACTCGAAGGCCACATCAAAACTTACCAAAGAGCCGAAGCTTACCGTAAGATTCGAAACTGAAGGTAGTCATGCAGCATACAAAACCCAATACAAGTATAAAGAGGACTTCGACCATATCGGTGCATGGTTGAAGGCAGACAAACAAGACAGCCAGCTCACCAGATAATACAGTGAAATAAGCTGCCAGACAGCTACAGGTCAAAACCAACCTCACGCACAGGAAAGCTTCCCCAAAAGGGTATATATGTAATATGACCTCTCATGAAGACTCATCCTTTCCTATCTCCTATAAATAGGAAAGGAGAGACATCATAAAGGGGTCAGAGACACTCAACCCAAACCTCCCTTAAGATCAACTACCTTCGAACATACTCCACTTCTATTCAATTCGAATTGTAACTTCATCCATATATATATTATCCCATTCAAATCCTCGTTAGAGGTCATGGAGAATACCAATTCATGGGCTCCGCGCAAGTATGTCAGCGAAGTAATCTTTTATTTCTGTCTTATATATTTGTACAAACCACTAGTCAAATCTAAACCCACACGATGTAAGAGTGTGAACTCCCCTCTACGAGATCATGCCCCTACATTTGGCACCGTCTGTAATATACCCTCCACCTTCAATTCCTTTTTCTTTCACCCCATACCAATCTCCAATGGCCCCCACCCTCTGTTCCATCTCTGCCATTGTCGATACCTCTGCTGACTGTATTGCCACCCAATGTGCCCTCATCAGTCACCAATTCGTTCAGGAAGAAGAGTGTCATACCAACCAATTGTGCCTCAAGCGCGATGAACATTGTCAAGAGCTCGAAGCTGAACGACAGTGTTGTTTGGATGACAACGATAGACAACATCGAGCCCTCAACGAGATCTGCCACACAGTGCGGGAACTCCAATAAGTACAAACTCAAGATGCCCTTCTACGTTCCCTTGCCCCTAAACCTTCGCGCGTATTTTCCCGCGCATGCCTTGGCCCCTACCCCTATACTGAAGTGCCTCTGATCTACCTTGGTACCAAAAGTGCCCCCACTACTGTGCCTGCAGGTTCGATACACCTCGGGATCCCCATTTCCTCTGATTCCTCCAACTTCACCCTCCGTACTTCCGACATCCCCCAAGGTGTCCCGACGCAGTGTCGAGTACACTCTTAACCCGCGGCCCTACCACCCGCGAACCTATCGTTATTCCCCTCAAGCAGCCTATCTCACCCAACAAGAACTCGACCAAAAAATCAACACCGCCATACGTATCAACGCTAGGGCTGTCAATGGATTAGATATAATCAAAATCTGATCCGAAATCCGATTCCTTTTAAGGATATGGATGTCATTTTTTCCGATCCAATCCGAATAAAGAACATCCAAAATAATTTCGGATTGGATTCGGATGATGCCCAGTCCAATCTGATAAACATTCGATCTGAAGTTATATACTGATATATTTATATTTAATCAATGTTAATGTTCTACAACTATTAGAAATATATTATATATAATAATAAAAATAGATTATAAAGCATCTAGCTTTGTGGCTAAGTGGTACTTAGTTCTTAAAACCCATGAAAGGTCATGGGTTCAGGCCTTTTAATCCACATTTTTATTCATCAAATAAAATTATGGTCGGATCGAATTTTGGATTTGGACCTCCGAAAATAGTTTCGGACTGGGTTGTATTCCGATGTTACTTATAAAATTTCAGATCGGATTGGATATGGATGTTACATATAAAGTTTCGGATCGGATTCAGATTTGCATCAATCCGACTCCAATCTGATCCATTGACAGCCCTAATCAGCGTCAACCCTACACCGAACTCTTGGATTCGACTTAATAATCTAATATGCCCGAAGCTCCTCGCTGTCGAGGTGCCTTCAAACTTTCATACCCCAAAAACCTGTAAATATCGCAACACTGATCCTCAATCCCATACCCTTGAGTTCCAAAATACGTTAACCCTGCACTCTTCAGTGGATCACTTCCTCTGTTGAATATTTCCCACCAGTCTTACCGACAGCCTCTTCAAATGGTACTATAGCCTCCCCAATGGGTCCATCCAAAGCTTCGAACAACTATCGAGTATGTTTATCTCTCACTTCGCCTTCAACAAAACCGTGAAGTCCGAGTCGATGCCCTCTTCCGCAAGATACCTACTGAAATGCTCAAGAACTTTACCAAGCATTTCTTCGATGAATCGTGCAAAGTCGAGAACCTCGATTGCGCGAATGCCATCCTAACCTACTCTAATGCCCTGCCCGACCACAACTACGTTAAGGAATATATCATCCTCCAAAATCCTCGAAGAGATACTATCCAAAGTCAATGGATACATCGATCTCAAACATCTCCGTAAAATTAATCGCCCGGACTAAACCTTTACCACCAACCACAATAGGCCTCGACAACCCTGTACAACCTTAGTCGCTCCCGTCTACAATGAGGTTGATAACCGTAAATGCACCCACTTTGATGCTCAATCCTTCGAACCTCATAAAAAGTGCCCCTTGCCAGTCCTACCCAAACTTATTGTCCCCCTCAGTACTATTCAACCAATCATACAGGCTGACCTTATTTGGCGGACCCCTTACCCCATCGAAGTCAAAAAAGGACGAGCCTTACTTCCAGAGCCACAAATATCATTGTTATCCTACAAACAAGTGCTACGCGTTACAACGTTCACTTGAAATGATCCTCAAAGCAAGCCGCCTGCACCAGTATGTGGTCGATCTTCCAAGTTACCTCGATGGGTCGTACCTCAAGCCCCAGCTAACCCTGAATGCCAGACCTGCCAAAGTACACATCTTTCAAGCCTACATGATCAAAGTAAACAACATCGATAGTGGCCACACCCGAAGCAAATAGAAGCGGGTTGAAGAGTGTTGTAAACTTACTTACTAGTAAAAACTTTCAGTCCTCCTACCGAAATCGAGCCTTCACCCTCGACCCGAAGGTATATCCTTTGTCGACTGCAACACCTCCCATGTTCGTTTCCCTCATTCAGACCCTTTAGTCATCATGATCAAAGTTGGGCACCTCGTTCTCCACACGATGCTCGTCGTCACCGGTAGTGCAGCCGATATGCTTTTCCTTCAAACGGTCTGAGTTATGCATAAGACCGATCTGATCACCCCCACAAACGTCAAACTAAAAGGTTTTAATAGATCTACAGAGGTGGCCGTCGTCCGACTCAGCCTCTCCGTCACCACTGGCCCTATATCCCTTCAAACTAGTTTCCTTAGCATCAATAAGAAGTTCGAATACCTTGGAATTTTGGGCCGCGATTGGTTCTATGTTATGAATCCCATACCTTCGACCTACCATCAAACACTGTGTTTCACTACCACATGCGGTATGTGGGACATAAAAGGCTCCCAGAGATTAGCACGATCCTGCAAGCACCCTAAAATCAAACTTACACATAAACTGGTAAAGCCATAGCAATCACTACAACTCTCCCTTCCCAACCCATCGACCTCGTCCACCGACACACCGCCCATCGAACCCACATAATACATCAAACTCGACGGCCCTGGCTGAGGTACATCTATTGGCAGTTTCATAGTTGTCGATGAAAAACTCGAACCTACCACTTTCCTTCGCTCTAAGAAAGACGTCTTCGCCTGAACATTCCTCGAGATGCCCGGGGTTGACCCCATCCTCACCTGCCATTGACTCGACCTTATCCCCAAATTTATGATTTTCAAACAAAAGAAATGTACTTTGGACCCAAGGATTCGAGACGTAGTGGACCTCGAAGTCAAAAATCCCTTACCCGCTGGATTTATATGCGAAGTCAAGTACGCTGATTAGATCTCGAACATCGTTGTTGTCCCTAAGATAAATGGTAAGATCTGAATCTACGTTGACTTTGCTGATCTCAACAAGCACACGCCGAAGGATAGCTTCTCTCTCCTGCTCATTTCAGTGCTTCTCAATGCTACAGCTGGCCACGAACACTTTTCCATGATGGACGCGGCCTCGGGTTACAATCAGGTACCCCTTCTCCCCGAATATCAACTTAAAACTTCTTTCATTACTAAGCAAGGGTTCTACTATTTTAATGTGATGCCCTTCGGGATCAAAATGTGGGTGCCACTTACCAGCGCCTCATTACTACCATGTTCTAACCCTTGCTTGGAAAGTCAATCGAAGTATACATCGATGACATGCTCTGCAAAAGCCTCCACAAACATACCCATATACAATACTTGACCGAAGTTTTCTCCATCATTCAATCATACCAAATAAAATTAAACCCAGACAAATACCAGTTTTCTCCATCATTCAATCATCTGGAAAATTCCATGGACACCTCATTAGTAAATGTGGTATCGAGATTGACCCTACCCAAATTCTAGGCCTCGTTGATATGCCTTCTCCTCGAACAAAGAAAGATGTACAGAAAGTAACATGCAAAATAACATCCCTTACCGCTTTATTTTAAAATCCTCTGACCGTTGCGCCTGGTTATTCTCCCTCCTACGCGAACAAGGCATCCATAAAAATAAGTAGAAAAACCCTGACATTAATTGGACACCGAATGTGAACAAACCTTTTTTGAATTCAAGACTTACTTCGGCCAACCACCAGTCATGAGCACCCCGATCGAAGGCAAAATACTTTTTCTCTATCCAGCAGTAATCGACGAATCTATCAGCTCGGTACTTATTCGAACAGAAGCAGGCATTGAACAACCTATCTACTTCATTAGAAAAACTCTAACACCAACCAAAACACAATATAACAAACTTGAAAGACTTCTCCTTACCCTTGTCTACACTTCTTGAAAGCTCAAACCCTACTTACAAGCACACCATATACGTGTCATCACCAGCTAGCCCCATCGAGAAGTCCTCGCCAAGAAAGATAAATCCCGACAGGTACAGCAATGGCCCGTCTACCTTGGTGAACACGATATTACTTTCAAGACACAATTATCCCAAAAAGGCCCAGCTATCGCTAATTTCCTTGCTGACTTCCTGGTCGAAGACATCGAATGGAAAGAACATGAAAATGACCTACCCAAACATACCGACCCCTGGAACCCTAATACAGGATGGTCTCTTTTCACAGATAGGTTTGCCGGCCCACACAGTTCTAGGATAGGCATCGTTCTGGTCACACCGTCCAATGACTGCATTGAAAAGGCAATCAAACTAAACATTGAATGTACCAATAACGAGGCCGAGTTCGAAGCTTTGATTTATGGTTTTGATCTAGCCCTCAAACTCGGAGTCCTCAAACTAGCCGTCTTCATCGACTCACAGCTTGTCCAAATACAATATACCAGCGAAAACCTGGCGAACGGTCGCATGGCTAAGTATGCAACACTTGTCCACCAGCGTATGGATCATTTCTTTGAGAAATCATCGATCACACATTACCCTTGAGATAAGAATAGACACATCGACGCCCTCACCTATATTGCAGCCATGTTAGACCAGTTCGAACCTCGAAAACTTAGTATCGACGTACTCGAACGCCCAAGTATTGATCAGATATAAATTAATACCATCAATACTAGCACACACCTTTCCTTGCATACTTTAACCATGTCACCCTACCCGCGAACCCGAAAGCAAAACGATCCTTATTGGACAATTGCCGACGGTATACCATTCTCAAGGGTAGTTTATACTGTAAATCACCAAATGGAGTACACCTCTAATGCATCTCTTAACAGGAAACTACAACCATTATTACTGAGCTCCACAAAGAAAATTATAGCTCCCACATTGTTGGCTAATCAATGGCTCTCCGAGCAATCACACAGGGCTTATTTTGGCTGAACATGATGAAACAAGCCGAAAAGTATGTGAAGCACTGTGACAAATACCAGCGTCACTCTCATGACATTCAAGAGATGGACTATCGACCAGGTGGGCCCCTTCCCCTAGGCTTCAAGCAGCAGAGAACACATTTTAGTCGCCACAGATTATTTTACTAAATTGGTCAAAGTCGTGCCATTATGTCAAACCAGAGAAAAAGTAAAAAAATTCTTCTGGGAGAATATTATCATACGCTTCGGCTGCCCGCATATGATTCGATACAACAATAGCCCACAGTTCATAGGTAACAAGGTTCGAACAAAAAATACAACATATTACCCGCAAGGGAATGGCCAAGTCGAAGCAATCAACAAAACTATAGTCAATGGTCTTAAGAAATGATTTGACGAGAAGAAGGGACACTGGGTTCAAGAGTTACAGCATGTACTCTGGGCTTACCGTACCATACCACGACATGCGACGGGATGTACTCCTTTCCTCTTAGCCTATGGTACCGAAGTTGTCTTACCAACTCAGTTCAAGGTCATAACACGCGACCCCGATCTCCCGAATGAAGACAATGAGTTTGAACTCGGATGCAATATAATATGGATTGCTGAAACTCGAGACCGAGTCCTAACAAACCTCGGCCGTTACCAGATCTCTCTCCATAAATCATACAATAAGAGGGTTTGACCACGAAGTTTTGATATAAGTGATTTGGTTCTTCGTCGAGTCACCCCCTCCTCGAAACCATGTAATTCCGGTAAGGTAACCAAATCTTGGGAAGGACCATATGTGGTGTACGAAAAAACCGATATTACCTTATGACTGAAGCTGAAGAACCCTTACCCAACCCATGGAACACAATACAACTAGTCTCATACAGCAGGCCGCGACCAACATCTCTCACCACTAATGTAACCACCGTATAATATATAAACAAATTTTTTCCACCTTGTACATTATCTCATATCTTAATAAAATTCTTGGTTTGGGCAAACCTAAGTATCCAGTCAACCCTTCGACCCGACTGATACTTGGGGGCGACCTCGAAGTTTTTCAAAGTTTCAATTTGGGAAAAGTTGGGTGGCATGAATAGTTAAAAGACTGGACACTCAGGGGTGATATTGGGGCTAACCATATCTTGCTTCGTTCAGGATCAAACTCGTGAATAGAAATACCCGGGGGATGTCACGACCCCACTCTACGCACACCGATATTGTTCCCACTTAACCACTGTGGATCTCCAGCATTGTAAGATTTTTATTTCTAAGAAAAGCCCTCGGTGACATGTAGAGTGAAATCTTAACTTAAGGACCATATACCTGGCAGGATCTTAAGCGATGTGAGGATAAACCACTGTTGCTACCATCACCGCTAATAAGCTAGGCGTCTTTCCAATACCCACTCAGCCGGGGTGTTACAGGGGCGACCTTGAAGCTCAATGAACTTCTTGATTTGGGCAAACCTAAGTATTTAATCAACCCTTCGACCCGACTGATACTTAGGGGCGACCTCAAAGTTTTTCAACGTTCCAATTCGGGCAAACCTGGGTGGCATGAATAGTCGAAAGACTGGACACTCGGGGGCGATATTGGGGCCGACCACCTCTTGCTTTGTTCAGGATCAAACCTGCGGATAGAAATACCTGGGGGTGACCTCAAAGCTCAATGAAGTTCTTAATTTAGGCAAACCTAAGTATCCAGTTAACCCTTCGACCCGACTGGTACTTGGGGGAGACCTCAAAGTTTTTTAAAGTTCCAATTCGAGTAAACCCGGGTGGCATGAATAGTCGAAAGGCTGGACACTTGGGGGCGCATTGGGGCCGACCACGTCTTGCTTCGTTCAGGATCAAACCCGCAGATAGAAATACCCAGGGGCGACCTCGAAGCTCAATGAACTTCTTGATTTGGTAAACCTAAGTATCCAATCACCCTTCGACCAGACTGATACCTGGATGTGACCTCGAAGCTCTATCACTCCTCGATTTCGGTAACCCTCCAACCCTATGGATAACGCTACCCAATTCATTCAGAAAAATCATTCGATTAGATAAAATACCAACATGCATCAACCAATTCAAATCAAATAGTATAACATTGTTTGCACAACCATCACTAAGCCAACAAAAAGTTTTTTACAAACACCATACACAACAAACCAGATCAAACAAGTTTTTTTCCTTAGAAAACCAGATCAAATAGGATTACCTGGGTCCTTAACAGATAAAGAAATTTCATTAGTACCAGGGGTCTCCCCCATAGGCGTGGTTTCCACATTTTCCACACCAGCCACCTCAACCGTAGGAATTAACTCCATTCCATCCGCATCTGCTACACCATCGAAGGCAAAATTATTCTCTTTTGGGGGTTAGCTTTCGAGGGTTTTGGGATCATAACCCAGTTCATCAATAAATTGTCTTAATGTTGAGGTCAAGTCGCACTCCTTGTTGAAGACTGCTTGAAACCGTGCATGATTATCTCTCAGCTATACCTCTAGCCCTACCACCTTTGCCTCAAATACCGTCACCTTCGCATCACATCACTCGGCCACCGCCAATCTTTCCCACGCCGCATCAAATTGTAATTGTAATATTTCCCGCACAAGTTCAGCAATGCGGGTATTCAGCACATAATGGTTCCCTTCGGGAGCTTTCCTCCATCAACCAACTCCTTCAACTTCTCACTTGATGCATTTTAAGCCTTCTTAAATAAGATCATCCAAGCATGCATCTGTACAGATCAATAATACTTCAACCATTCAGCAAAAAATATAACTCATGTTTGAACATTTCCTATTTGCCAATAACACATACCTGGCGCCATACCACCTCTGCCCGATGACCTGCTTCTTCTAGGTTCGTGGTGCACAAATGTATCATCGACTTTGCTATCGCTCAAACAGTATCCTCTTGTTCAGCCGTGAGCTGCCTGGCCTTGGCTGAGTTCGCTTCTTCGTCCATCTGATCATACGTCCTCTTTCGAGGCGTCGTCTTCATTAACAAAACATTCGAGCATTCGACAATAACTTTTCCCTTGTCCTTTTGGGCCTATTGAACTGCCTGTAGAACTGCTTCTTGGGCACTCGAGCCTCGCCTCCTTGCCTTAGTCGATGATACTGGAACTCGTCGATGAGTCCTCAGTATAAAGTTTGCTTCCTTGTCAAGCTGTTATAATCTATCTCACTTACTACTTCGGGAGGGTCAACCTTCTTTCTCCTCTTCGAAGACCCAGCTGCAGTCAAAGTTTCTTTCAATAGAGTATCAGTCTTCTTTCGCCTCTTTCTAAAAAAATTCCAACTTCTGAAATACTTTGTTCACCCTTTCTTCGCTCACGTTGATCAGGTTGTCGATGTAAAACTAAGGGTTTTGTAGTCCTCTACTGACAGGCTCTGCAACAAACACATTAAAAGTTAATCCATATCCGAAGTAACACGACATAAGATACTCGGGCATACACTTACTTACTTTGTACAGCCTATTAGTCAAGGCAAGCTCTACATCCCCATCTGCATACTTAAAATTACCCTTCACTACTGTCAAGTCCTTATCCCACCCACGCCCAGTCGAACAGATGTCAAATTGCCAAGGCTTCTCGAGGTAATATTGAATATGGTACGTCTCTACCTTATTATTTCCCTTCCTCGAGTAGAACGACACCACATCGAAGCACTCGATCAAAGGCCTCCTTTCGCATGCCAACTCCTTATTCATGCTTCGATAACCTTTACCATCTCGTAAAAGTTACCATTCATCTGGCACAGTACCACATCCCAAAAATTCAGTACTTCTTTCACCAATCTTCGAAGTAGCATGCTGCATCTCCAGTCGAATCTGCCCCCTAAAAGCCATTATCCCCTCCTCGGGTATATCCATAAATGAATACTTTGACCCTAATGGCACCATAGTGATCCCCTTCCCCACTAGATCATCTTTTGACATGAATTGATCCAATCTAGCCTCTTCTCGGGGCGAGACCTTTCCCACATACGTTCCCTCGTTCCCGGTCTCTTTACAACTTCCCTCATTCTCTTCCACCTCCTCCCTATCCCCTTCATCCCCCACATTCCACAAACGATCATCCCCAGCCTCCTCCTCCTCCTCACTCTCCCCAACTACCATAGCTCTACGTCGACTCCTCCTCACCGAACTAACGTCGGGCTCAACTTTTGCCTAAGGCATGTCAGTTACAATTTGCAACTCCTCGACGTCACTACTCTCCTCCCCTCGACCAGAGGTACTTAGTTTATTAATATTATCATCATCCTCATCTATCAGCTTCATCCTCAAAGTTTTGCGGGTATACATTATACCCTACAAAAGAATAGGGAAGAAATTAGCTCGATATATTCGAGGATTAAATTTTGAGCTTATATTATACTATCACCTAACCCATTATCAATCATCGGACATACCAAAGACCGACTATTCGACTATCATCTACTCTACTCCCACACCTATCACCACCCGGAAATTAACCTTCGAGGGATCTTTTAGCCATCTCTCAAAGCCCGCCATAGCTATGCTATTAATGGCAAAGCAGCATGCCTAACTCTGGACTCCAACATAAGAAAAGAGAAGCGCCACCAGAAATATAACACAAATGGTCAAAATACCTACCTGTCCAGTGGAAATACCGCACCAATGCAGAATTATAGTAGCAATGGCGTCCAACCTTCACAACAATAATGGTTTTTCCTCCTTCCTCTCCTCAGCAACAATGTTTTGTTTTTGCTTTGTTTCTCTGTATGATTAAACATGTCTAGCCACTCTTTATCTCCTCTTAAATACAGCCTACTAAACTACTTCAATTTCCTAAATTATAATCATAACCACTGCCCCACTACCTCTCCCACTTCCCTCCACATTTTTAGCTAAACATGTGTTTTTACACAACTACCCCTACTCAATACAAGCGTGTGAACGCCACACCTTCGCCGGTTATGGAACTTCCTATTTACCTCTCGAACCCTCTAATACCTAACAACCACGTGGCATACAGCTCATCCCCATGACCGACATGTCATGATTATTGTCTGCCTAATACACTGCTCAATGTACGGTGTCCATCTGACAGCTTAGCCAATACGGTTGTCAGGTCCTTACAGTCAAAGTGTAACAAGCCTCGACCAATTCATTTCTACAGATTCTATGATCTCTCGAACCATCTTGTTATGATCAACCTAACCCATACCCTCAAACATTTTTCACCCTCGACCATGGCCCAATGTCCAGCTCTCCTAACAAACCTTCGACCAAATCATTTTTTCTTCGAGATCTTTCGAATGTTTCATATCAAGCATAGGTTTTATTTTTTCTTATATGAATGTTAACCATGCCTATAATACCTTCGGTCAAGTTCTCTACTTAAGAGTACTTTCAAATAAACCTAAACACCTCGATAGCAGCACAAAGTAAAATTTTTCCATTTCATTCAACAAAAAGAAAGAATGAACAAAACAACAATTGCATTTGCTATCCCCACCCACAATAACGAACCCCCACCCCCCTACTTACATACGAGGCAGTTCTTCCAGTACCACGGATAACCTTTACCACCATCTTCAGCCGTCACTAGCCACTGCGCCAACGATCGCAACGCGTAGGAGAGCATTGTCACACTTTGCAGATACTATTATAATATCGTCCACCAAAAGGTGAATGCCTTGGCTTCCTCCCATTCCTTGCCGGTCAATTCCTCTCAGTGCAGGTCCACCAAGTCCGGAAATGGTACCCTCCTATCACTGCGACCAAAGTACATTTGCTTCAGCTCCTCGTACTTCGCCTCTATACGGGCTTCTTGCTCCTCCATCCTTTGTTGGTAGCGAGTTTTCATGGCGTTTATAAAAGAAGTTGAACATAAAATTGTTATGGAAGAAGATAAACTATACTTACATTAATATCACCTCTTAAACCCTATTTATACTGTGTTTAAGGAAGCATTAATACCCCATAATCAGCACAGTCCCCATCAATGCCCTTAGGACCTCACAAATTTATACCAGTCAACCATATAACTTCCCACGCATAACAACTTTTCTAAGCACACATCCTCTACAACAATTTTTGAGGCACCAGCTGAAAGGGGGCGAATGTAATAGCATACTCGCAGCCTTCCAAGACTAATCGAACGCTAGAAGACTACATCAAAGCCTACCAAAGACTCAAAGCCCAAGGAACCCACAAAATAGCCAAAGGCATATGATCTACCCAAAGCCTTCCTAGACTAACCGAACACTTGAAGGCCACATCAAAACTTACCAAAGAGCCAAAGCTTACCGCAAGAGTCATAGCGGAAGGCAGTTATGTAGCATACAGAACCCAATACAAGTATCAAGAGGACTTCGACCATATCGGTACATGGTCGAAGGCAGACAAACCTGACAGCCAACTTACCAAACAATACAGTGAAACAAGCCGCCAGACAGCTACAGTATCAAAACTGACCTCACGTACAAGATAGCTACCCCAAAAAGGTACACATGTAATATGACCTCCTATAATGACTCGTCATTTCCTATCTTCTATAAATAGGAGAGGATAGACATTATGAAGGGGTTAGAAAAACTCATCCCAAATCTTCCTTAAGATCAACTACCTTCGAACATACTCCACTTTCATTCAATTCGAACTATAACTTCATCCATATATATTATCCCATTCAAATCCTCGCTAGAGGTCGTACAGAATGCCAATTCATGGGCTCCACGTAAGTATGTTAGCGCAGTAATCTCTTATTTATGTCTTATATATTTGTGCAAACCCCTAGTAGAATTTAAACCCACACGGTATAATAGTGTGAACTCCCCTCTACGAGATCATGCCCATACAAAAGTAAATTTTATCTCTAACTTTGTGTTCGCATCATGATTTGTCCCATTTATCTTAAGAAAAATGTTATGCAAGATGATATACTTTGTACTTAATCATTTATTTTTTGTTATTTTATCATTTGTCTTTGTTACTTTATCATTTGCCATTTTTCTTGAGTCATTTTTATTATTATTTTTTTCTACTTTATCATTGGAATTGTTTATTTATATCATTGGTTTTAGGGATGGATGAATTTCAGCTTTATATCATTTATTATTTTGGGGGGATATCGTACGTCCAAAGATCGGATCAATCGTTAGTTATGTTGGAGAAAGTACGAAACTTACCACACTAAGAACACACAAATCATATGAAGATTTTGTTACACTCCTTGAAGAAACAAGTGAAATCCATCATGAGGACTATAAGCTGTACAACTTTGTCCATGGTTGTACATGCACACTTTCAGCAGTCCAGAACTTTACCGTAATGATCAATATGCTTAAAAGCAATCTCAACACATCCTTTCACATATGAATTGTTAATGAGCGCAGGGTACCTTCCCAGAACTCCCAGAACTTTGGTTCAGGTAAAGGGTTGTCCACCACCAAAGATATTAGTTTAGGTAAAGGGTTGTCCAAAAATTATATTAGGATGTTTGAGGTGGGGAGACCTTTGAGTCATAACTCATTTTTGATCCCAAACCTGAATGCAGGGGTTACCCTGAAATAAACGGTAGGGGCTTGATCCACGTAGGTTTAAACCTTTAGTGGATGATGTTTCACAATCAAATAAACCTTTTGAAACTGTCCCTACTGATGCTCCTTTCTCAATTAAACCTTCTCAATCAAATGTTCATTTCTCAAATAAACCTATGTTAACTAATGTTCCTCGTTCAAATGAACATATGTTAACTAATGATCTTCTTTCAATTGAACTTGAACTTATCATTGGAAAAACTAAACCTTCAGGTAAGCGCACAACATTTGTCATTTGTAATGAGGGTTTCAACATTTGTTATTATATTATTATCATGCTAAGAAGCATTTTTGTCATCAATTCAGCTGAATTACGGTTTGAGTCATAACTCCAACAAGTAAAAGATCTCCTAGATTATTGAAGATATGTAAATTAATTACAATGTCGATGTAACATACAATCTTGTCTGACGTACGAAAGAAAAAGCCAACTCATAGGTAATATCATTTTATTTGTCAGTTGTTCACCCATCACCCGTCATTTGTACAATCATTTTTATTATTTTATCGAATGTCATTTATTAGAAGCACTTTGCCATTTGTACTAGGATATTTATCATTTGTTTGTTTTATAATTTCATTTGATTTACGTAATTATTTTAGATGTGAGGCAGCTTTGAGAATGCATACCAACTACTTATAAGCTACTTTGCAGAAGTGAGGTTGGTTGACCCAAATTTGGTGTTTGACATATAAACTACGAGTTGTAAGGATAAGAGATTTATAAGGTGGTTTTGGCGTTTTGGTCATCCCAAAAAAACCTATAAACTATTGAGACCCATTGTAGTGATTGGCTAAACTTTTTTGAAATGGAAATATCGTAGAACTCTACTAACAACCATCGCCATTGACCCAAGCAATCATATTTTCTACTTGTATTTTCAAAAATAGACTCGGAGACCATCAAAAGCTGGACATACTTTCTGAAGATGTTTGGGTCTAATTTTTATGGTTATGACACTAGATTCGTCGTTACCTTTGACAGGAACCCTGAAATTATTAATGTTGTACCCAAGGTATTTCCATTTGCAATTCATACGTTTTGTGCCTTCCACATATCAAACAATATTAAAACTACCCTTTAAAGTACAAAGATCGCATTTAGGATGGCAGTAAAGGCCCTAACCAACATTAATTTTGATAAACACATGAATGTTATCCAAAATATTGATCCAGTGGGTCTCCAATACATACTAGGTGTTCCAAAGGAAACATGGTTTAATCTATACATTCCAATGAGTAGGTATGTCATAATTCTCTTTGATAAACTTATCATTTGTTATTTCAGGACTAGTCATCATTACTCCTTTTACATACTTATTTGTCATTTGTTTATCATTATTTGTCATCAGTTCATTATTATTCCTTTTACAGTTGTTCTTTTTCAATTTGTCATCATTTTATACTCATTTATAATTTATTTGTAATTGTTTGTCATTAGTTCAGATACGGAGTGGTTTGCACTAATCACGTCGAGAGTTGGAATAACATTATTGTGAAAGTTAGAGATCTCCCTATCCATGTGTTTATTGAGAAATTGTATAAAATCTATTCAGAAATATCCTACACATATAGGGAAGAAGCTGAGACGAGTTAAGATCGCTTAACGCCATGGGCTACGGATCACTGTGAGAGCAGAAAGTTTGTGGCAGATTTACTAACTTGCAGGGTTCATACAACACGTCACCATTTTCAAATAACTAGTTATGGCAGAACCGATTCAGTAAATATTGAAGATGGTACTTGTTTTTGTCGTTGGTGGCAAACGATGGGGATACCTTGTGAACACAGAGTACGCACTCTCGGTCTTGCTAATGTTGATCCAACTACACGTGTTTCTGAGTACTTCACAAATGATATATACAAGGCTGTTTATAAACTGATATGGATTCATATTAGAAGAATTAAGTAGTGGAAAATTTTAAAAACTGATCAACGTGTTCATGCTCCTATACCAACAGTTCGAGTCGGTCGTCCTCGTACGCAAAAGAAGAGAATAGAAAAAATGCCTAGTCAGGTCACCAAACTAAGATTTTGTAGTAAGTATCAAAAAAATAAACACAATCATCATTGTTGTAAGCTTCTGCCAATTCCATCTGACGACAATACACGTTCGACAATGGCGCCATCTTTTACGATGAGCACTGAGCCACCTGTGATCCCAGATAAAGATATTATAATCAGTTTGCTAATAATTTTGAGTACTCTATTTATCATTTGTACAAATGCTAAACTGGGCCAGTTTTAGTCTATTTATTATTTGTTTGTTTATATTTTATCATCAGTTTTGTTAAGTTTATAATTTAACTATCATTGTTTATAGAGACTTTATCATTTATTTGTCTCCCTTATATAATTATTTTCTTCACGGAACTGTCATTTGTTCGTTTCCCTAATATCAGACAAAAATTACTATTTAAAAGTAAAAGGCAAACGAAACAAAACAAAACAAATCAAATGTTCATACAAGGGAAACTATTATAATAAAAAACTAATAAAAACTAAAAATAAAACAAAAAAAATATTTACAACTTCTCACGTGAGGATTTTTGTTTACGTTCTATAGCCTTGATCTTCTGCTCAAGTCAGTTAATCTTCGAAGTCGACTCCTACCACAGTTTCTTGTGCTCATCCCGATTTAACTTTAAAACGCATACCTAATCTTCCAAGAAGCAGATATGGAATTTGAACTCTTCAAAATACTCCCATTTCTTTTTTATAACTTTATCCAATTTGTCGTCCATTTTATTGAGCTCTCCTAATTTTTCCTTGAACTGTTCATAATGTTCTTTCAGCAGTTACGCCTTCTCACCGTAGCAATCCGATAAATTATATTTAACTTGAAGAGATGATCATCACCCTATTCTTCCTGAATCCCTACCGCCTCAAACCAATCTCGAGGGGTACTCGAAGATACACGGTTAAATCAAGTGAAGTGGGAGTGCAAGATTCTTGAGAAGTTGAAAAGAGTTTAAGGTTTATGGTTTGAATAGTTAAAAATAGCTAAAAATAGTTTATGGTTTTATATACTGGGGAGAATTGAATGCCTTGCATTGGGACTTTGAATGGGTTTAGAATGGCTGAAACCACGTGGATATTTTGGATTGATAGCTTGTTGTAAATGTAATCAAAGCTGACTTTAAGCTAAGTTGTCTAATCAAGTAATAAAGATTGACTTGTAACATCGACTGTATAAGAAAAAAGTTGTTAGAATTAAAATAGATTATTTGTCATTGGTTCTTACTAAGAGTATCATTGTACTACAGTGAATTATCACCATACATATAATGTCATCATCCCATTAATACTTGTCATTTCTTTATACATAGAGTGTCATAGTACTGTGTAAACTATCACCACCATACATAATGTGTTTACTATATAACCTACATACTTGCTTCTAGTTCTTTCCAGTTCTAACACAATACATACCTACCAATGATACATTCCCTTGTTTGCTGGTGCGGTAAAAATTGTGATCTTCATCTCTCACGCATAAGCCTTAACTCTAACTGTTAATTCTGTCAATGCGTTCACAAATTTGGTAGGTATAGTTTTTGAGCGAGGGTAGATGAGGTGATAATTTATGATCTTATTTAAGATCTCATTTTGAGAGTTTCTAAACAGCCTAGTATGAGATTTTATCATTACCCATAATACTATTGTCAGTTTAAAATTTGGTTTTGAGAATCGTTTATGCCCGATAATTCTAGGAGGCCACAATCGACAACGGCAAAATAAATCGCAAATTCTGGTCAAGGGAGAAATATAATCTTGAAAACTATTACAAATAAAACTTACACCCAACTAAGGATCTCTGAGGTCAGAATAGAGATACTGCAAGATTTTATGCCCAAGTTAAAATCCCTAGATCTTAACAAGTAGTCAAATATGTAGGAGTAAAGTATAATATTATTTATCTTTAGTGACGTTAATTTATGGCTCTAGCATGATAAACTCTTTAGGAACAAATGTTTAAGAGTGCAAATACAAATGATAAACAATGATAATCGAACTACAAATTTTACTGAATAGCAACATTACAGAAGATAGGCAAATATATGGTTCAAGATCGGACAACCTCTTCTCAATTAGATTTAATCTCTCCTCTAGCGATTCAACTATGTTAATAATGCGCTCAAGATTCAAATCTATGGTTGTAAAACCAGCAGCCATCCTATTGCCAATGTCTATGATAGTTGATTAAAGCTTCATAAAGAAATCAAAAATTGTCCCTAAGAAGTCATCCTCGGTAGTTTGGCGTTTCTCCCTTGCTGGTTGGTAGTTGTGAAGATGGCGTGGTCGGAATGGATCCATTATAATTAATTATGGAGTGGAACTTCACATATATGAAGTTTACTTGACAAGAATAGTATGACGTGCTAAGCAATCTTTTTGTGTCAGAACAACTTGACAAGACAGGAACAAAAGAACAAATTATTTTAAAATATAGTAGGAAGCAAAATAAATAATAAATGATGAATGAGAAATGGCAAAACATGTATAACAAATGATAAAATATTTATAACTGAATGACATGTATTTCATAAAATGACATACATTCAACTAGATAGACATTACATTTTAACTCCATTATAACAAATGACAAATATTTTATAACTGGATGACAAAGAATAAATAACAAATGAAAAATATTTTATAAATGAATGATATTGCTTACAATTTTACAAATCTAGATAAATTATAATTTACAACAAAATGGATGTTAAAATCTACAAATTAGCCTCGCTTCCGGCTCAACTCCTAGCCTCAATATGTCATTAACAATTATATAACGACATTCATCACCGTTTATCTGATCTGGAAATCTCATCTCCCTTAGGATATTATCCAAAAAAGAAAAGCATATAGATCCTGCAGTCATTATAATTTGGTTGTATTAGGCACTCCCTAAAATGAGTTGTCCAACTGTAGTTAATACCATAAGTGTTTACCTCTGAACCAGTAGGTAGCTTACAATCAGTAAAATTAGTCTATATCAACATTCTCGGAAGCATCATTACTCATGAATAAGCTGGTGTCCAGTAGATAACTTCTTATTCTTATTTGCCTTTGTAATTTTCGTATCATTCAGTGAATAGTAGATGCATATTTATCTTTTCTTAAAGGACACAACACAAATGACCCAATGGTTTCCATTGAGATTCCAAGGAATGAGTATTAATTTGAAATTCTTTACTTTCAAATCTTCTCGATCGAAGTAATGCGAAACTGTAGAATCCCATCCCAAAGAAGAAATTTGTGCCCAATTTGATTTATGTTTCAATTCCACTACTTTTATAGAAGACATAATCCGAGTCTAGACATTGAAAGCCATGACTATAATTTGACTCGAATACACATCCGTAAACACAATCCTCTTTTTAGTTAGGAGGGAACGATGTTGTAAATCAAAAAATTAAATCAGGGCTTTAATGAAAACATTAATGACTTGAACAAAAAAAGAAAATGGCAAATTATCAACAACAAATGATAAAGTTCATACATACAAATGACAAAGACTTCTAAACAAATGATAAAGTTCAAGGAAAATAACTTATGACTGAACAAATGCCAAAGTGCAATGAATAAATGACAACCTCTAGGAAAACAAATGGCAGAGACTCGTGAACAAATGGTAATTTTTTGACAAAATGGCATAAATGACAAAGGATACAATAATAAATGACAGATAATAAACAATAATTGATATAAATACCTCATTGTCTAACCATTGCTTTGGATGTAAGGAGTAAAGAGCGTTAAGGCAAACAGTTTCTTGACTTATCCTCTTATGTGTACTCATGTTGTAGTCCTTATCTTCAGTAGATAATTCATCATTCCTCAGTGACCAAACATAGTCCACTTGGTTCTTCTCATCTTAGGAGATGGGTATTTTAATAAAAGATTCGAATAATACTCCAGGAAAAAGCTTGTCAAGGTGAGCATGCAATAAGTTTATTTGAATAGCAAATGACATGGCTTTGTATTAATATCTTCATCAATTAATTTATGTCTCTTCTTTAAGGTGACATCCACTTCTAACTCTATTAAAACAAGCTGGAATAGATAGATTACTTGAGTAATAAGAAAATATATATGTGCATATTACATGAGAATGAGTAATGCGATATGTCATCAAATCTTATTACTCAAGGTCTGGTTTAAAAGTACTTCATATATTGGTCTGCTCAATAACCATTTCTTTTATAATTTTCTTAGGGTCTAGTTTTTTCTGTGAAGTTTCATCATCATCATCCTTGTCTTCAACCACCTCTTTACTCTGTTCCTCAACTGGATATACCAGTTATTTGGTTTCCACTCATCTGTAAATAAACAGACTAGAGATGATAAGAGTGATACAATATATAGTAAAATAAATAGAAGAAAATGATAAAGTATCAGCAAATGAATGACTAATAATCTGAAACAAATAATAAGTTACCTGATTATCTTCATTAACATCTGCAACCTTCTTAGTCTGTACAACAAATGGTAAAGAAGAAACAAATTAAAAATAGTAAGGATAGGTGAACGACAATTATGGATAGCTAGCTCAAAATAAATGTTAGTTAAATACCTCATTAGCTTCTTTCACTACATCTTTTTTTAAAATAATACAACAACACTACAGTTTGTTATTCTGAATTCTCCATCTGGGTAGCACACAACAAATGACAGGGTAGCACACAACAAATGGTAAGGACTGTATTCACAAATATGATAGATAGCTCAAAACAAATATTGGATAAATATCTCTTGGGCTTCCTCTTCATCAACAACTTGAGGTTCATTTTCTTGATAAGATTTAGTTTTTTCATCATCACCATTTTTCTCATCTTTTTCTTTAGCTTGAGGTTCCTCTTCTTCCACTGCACCCTTCTTCCACTTTACATACAACAAATGAAATGAACAAAGACTTCAAAATAAATAAAAGTTCAAAAAAATAAAATGACAAAAACGTCTGAACAAATGGCAAAGTTTAGCAAAGTACATAACAAAGTTCTAGAAACAAATGTAAAAAAAATAAAAAATGATAAGAAATCGTAAACATATGATACTTCTAGACGATCACTACCATATTCAGAAGATATAGCTTTCAAATTCACTTCCTTCTTAACTTCAACTTCATCATCTACCTTTAAATCTTTTTCCACCTCTACTCCCTCTCCGGGGGTAACTTGCTAAATTAAATTTTATGCAGTTAATGGAATTTTATCGGACTTTCAATTTGGGATTGTCGCCCGTATCTTCCTTGGCCCTCTATTACGCTTGTTTATCTTGGGGATTAAAGAATGCAAAAGGATCAGTGGGACATCATCATTGAATTGCTCATCAGTAGGATCTTTTTTCTTGATGCCTTCAACCTGAACATTAGTTTCTTCAACCTTCTTGTTATTCTTGTTGGCATTGGTCTTTTTGATGTGTTTTTTTCCATGTTCTTCTGTCTTCAACCCCAAAAAGAAAACTTCTTCCCTTTCTCTCTTAGCTTTTTTCTTTTATCTAATTTTTAGATTTTTTTATTGGAGCTGTCTTTGCCAGATTCTCAGCCCCGCCTTCTTTCTTTTCCCATCTTCTTTCTCATCACCTTCTTCTTCTCGCTTGTGTTTCGTGATTTTCTCATAAGTAGAGTACTGGTACTGCCTAAAGAGTAAAGTACCATCTCCAAGTGGTAGTGTACTGTCTCTTAGTGCAGACATCGAAATGTGTTCCAACATTTTACCATGATTTTATAATATTTTACTATGGTTCACCAACTGGCAGGATACCTTAACCACTATAGCTCCGATATCAACTTTGGAAGAACTACTATCGATTGCAGGCGCACCGATTATAGGTGCTTCGATTGCAGGTGCACCGCTGATTGTAGGAGCTTCGATGTAATTTCTTTAATATATTCAAACAATTGACAATAAGTGATTTTATAAATGAGAGACAAACATTCTTAAAATGATAAGAAGCAATAAAACAATGACAAAAAATGAACTTAATAATGACAGGGGAAATGACAGAGAAACAAATAAAATAAATAACAAGAAGGAAATAAAAAATGACAAACTTCAAGAAACAAAATGACAAGATACATAAAACAAATGATAATGAGGCAATAAAATAAATCATTCATACACATAAATAAAGATTACCATGGTCTCTTGTACAAGTTCTTGATGCATGTTAGTCTCAGACGGCTTCAAAGCTACTATCATCAATTTGAGATTAGCAAAAAAAATTTTTTAATGTCACAATTTGGTGACGCTTAAAGGATGTCATCCTCCATCCCTGTAGCATTTGAAATGTCACAAAATGTTTAATATCATTAACACCCAGGTACATTCGTGCAATAATAAAACTTTATTATATTTTTTATTGGCGGCCAATCGATAATCGACAAACTTCACTATTTAACTAAACAAAATTTTACAGACTTGCTCATCCCAGGGGAATCTATTGAGCTAATCTAGATCATCAACCATATCAACATACTACACCTAAACATTTCTCCCGGAGGACAAAAGATTGTAGAATGTTTAACAAATTTAAACGAATAACATCGTCTGCAAAACAAAACCACACATGACAAATAATAAGAATGAGAAAGAGAAACTAATGACAAATAATACATAAAGTAATGATAAGAACCGTAGAGAATAATTATAAAACAAAACAAAATAAGACCCAAAAATGACAAATACAATACCGAAATTTTTGGGGTGACAAATACAATGCAAAAAAATGATGCAAAAAAATGATAAAATAGTCCCAACAAATGATAAATTAGTATCTTACCGTGATGTCTTTCTATCTTTCGTTTGTTTTGAAGTCTCATCAACTTTCTTGAACCCATATGTATTATTCTTCCTTGGGAATCACCTCTTCCTTAAATCTATTACATCAAAAATACAATAAAAAAGACCTGTCATTTAGAAAAACCGTCGGGAAAGATCAAAAAGTGTGGTAAGTGAATTTGATAATTCCCGCTTCGTTTTCGTTTTCCCGCTGTAGATACGGAAACCCGATAACTTTAAACTACAAACTTCAAACACGTAAGTAGTTTCATCCTCTCTCTCTCTCTCTTAGATGAAAACTTAGTAATGGGGTTTCATCATTGTGATTTCTGATTTTGGGCATTTAGTTTGATTACGAGGAAGCGATAATTGTCCCTTGTCTCAATTGAAATTTAGCTAACTTTATATAATTAGGGTCTGTGGGGGATGATAATTGAGCATAACCTATTTGAGATTATTTTGTCTTTGATTCGTGATTTTTGTTAATTATGGTATTGTAATTAATTTCAGAAATTTGGGTAAGATGTAGTTTTTTATTCTTTTCTCCACAAGGTATTTCTCTAAATCGGGGTTATTCAATTTTAATAATTAGGGTTTTATTGTTTTCAGGGATATGTCTTCTCTATTGGAAGTGGAGCTGAAGACTTCTTTAGTGTTGTTAAGGTAAGTAAAGATACAGAAAATGCAAAAAAATAAATAAATCAAATCAGTCTGATACATGAAGGCGCATTTTTTTTCCCCTGATCCTCTACACAAATTGGTGTGGTTATTTGTTCGCTTGTTAATTTAATGAAACCTCTATATGAATCTCCTAATTTAGATTCAAAATGTTACCTGCTTTTAATAACAAATAATTATGGCAGTTTGGAAATTGTGATTGGATGCAAACTTCAACCCAATATCACTAGGTCTTCAAGTGGCATTTTTATTAAATAATTTGCTTTCTCATTTTATAAATTGCTAACTAATTAGACTATCATTTTGAGTCTATTCTTGATTTTAATCATGTTATAATTGCTTTAGAGTAAGTAATTTAATTATATTTTTTTCTCAATGTTTGGATGTAGAAAAATGTCTAGTTCTATTGATAAAAGCTGAATTAAATTACGTAATCCAGACATAAACTTTTTTAAGGGTATTAATATCTTTATGAAGTTTGCAAAGAAACACCTTCCAGATAATGAAACCATTCATTGTCCCTCCTCGAGGTGTAGGATTCAAATGATTCCAATATCTTACGACGATGTTGTTATAGATTTAATGAAACACAGATTCACTGAAACGTACACAACATGGATTTACCATGGTGAGAGTGAGGTTACTCAAGGTGTAGATGTAGCTGAACATCACTTCGATGATGAATACTGAGAAATTTGAGTACCCCTTTGAATAACTCGCTAGATCAAGATAATTCGGTAGTTCCATATTCTTTTCACAACACAAGTGAAATTGTAGAACTTGATAAAGTAGCATCTGATAAAGCTACTGGCAAAGATCCTGCAATTGAGTTTGACAAAGTAGGACATGATGTTATGACTACATTGTATCCCGGATGCAAAGGTTTCACTGTGTTGGCTTTTGTCATCATATTATACAAGTTGAAAGTTAAGTATAACTTGAGTAAAATTAGTTTCACAGAGCTTCTTCAAGTATTCCAAGAAGTGTTGCCTCCAGATAATAAAGCTCCCGCGCTAGCAAAATCATCTCATGAGTAGGTCTTGACTATGAGGAGATAGATGCTTGTCCAAATGATTGTATCTTGTATTGGAAATAAAATGCCCTACAAATTGAGTGTCCTACATGTGGTGCATCTAGGTATAAAAAACTAAATTTGCTGCTAAGGTACTAAGATATTTCCCGTTAACACCAAGGTTGCAGAGGATTTATAGGTATGCTTGTCTAAAATATATTTAGTTATTTATTTTTATTATTATTTAGTCATAAACTAAAACGTTTGGTATATCTGATATTCCCATTTATTTTATAATTATTGTTACAGTGTGCCATGGGTAGCGAAATTGATGACTTGGCATTCAACTGGGAAGATGCCATTTGGAAAGAAGCGACATCCAGTTGATTTAACAACATGGAAGTCCATCGATCTCAAATACAAGAATTTTACAGCTGAGTCTAGAAACCTTAGATTTGGTTTAGCAACAGATGGGGTTAACCCATTTGGTAAATTTGGTTCCTAACATAGTATTTGGCCTATAATGGTAGTGCCATATAATCTTCCGCCAAATCTATGCATGCAACTGCAATTTACTACGCTTACTTTATTGATATCAGGCCACACCAGCCGGGGAATGATATTGATGTTTACTTGCAACCATTGATTGCCGAATTGAATGACTTGTGGCATAAAAGGGCTATAACATCTGATTCATACGATGGTAACAAATTCAACATGCGAGCTATTTTGTTGTGGACTATCCACGATTTTCCTGCATATGAAAATATATCAGGTTATAAGACAAAGGGTAAATTTGCTTGTCCTTGTTGTGAACCTAATACAAATTCTCTAAAGCTTGAAAATGGAAGGAAATATGTTTATCTTGGTCATAGACAATGGATGCCAGAAGAAGAGGAGACTTACAAGAAGGATACTAGCTCTAATACTTTCAATGGGAGAGAGGAGCTAAGACAAAAGTCTGAGCCTTTACCCGGGAGAACGATAGAAAGCATGACTGCAACTCTTGATGTTCTTGGGGCAAAAATAATGAGAACAAATTCAGGAAATGTTGTTACAAAATTCTTTAATAAACGGTCTATATTCTTTGGTCTTGAATATTGGGTTAATATCCCTGTTCGTAACAACTTGGACGTGATGCATATTGAAAATAATTGTTGTGAGATCCTAGTTATGCTTATGTTGAATTCAGACAAATCGAAGGATGATGCTAATGCATGTAGGGACTTGAAGAAATTAAAAATTAAGAAAAAGTACTGGATATATAAAGAAAATGGGAAAGAAGTAATAATGCTAGGTCGGTATTGGTTAACAAAAAGCGAAAAGAAACTGTTTATGCAAACACTGAGAGATCTGCGAGTTCTGTACGGCTTCACTGAGAGATCTGCGAGTTCTGTACGGCTTCAGTAGTAATTGGAAGAACATTGTTTCTAGTGATTTCAAGAAATTGAAGAACATGAAATCTCATGACTGCCATGTCTTAATGCATCTACTTCCTGTGTTGATCCAACATGCCTTCAAAGATTGGAAGGAAATCTGCGATATAATCTTAAGCTTTTCAACTTTCTTTAGCGCACTATGTTCCAAAGTTATTGATATTGAAACACTTATGAGTTTGGGGAGGGGAATGGCCAAAACACTATGTGAAGTTGAGAAAAACTTTCCTCTTACTGTATTCATCGCGATGATGCATTTGCCAATTCATTTGGCTTATGAGAGCCGAGTGAATGGTCCTAAACCCTTTCGATGGATGTGGCCATTTGAAAGGTATCACACAACTATCACTTATTAGAGTATCAATATTTTTATGTTAACATTATTTTTTAACATGACATTAATTTAAAAAAGCTAATGAAAACATATAAAGATGATGTTACGAACAAAACACGGCCTGAAGGTTGTATAGCGAAAGGATACCTTTTGCAAGAGTCTTTAACTTATTGTACATAATATAAAGGCAGGGGTAATTTGACTATCCTTAAAAAATTAGAGATGTCTTTGGATGGATCTGTAACACCTAAGTTTCTCAATGATATTGACAACGAAAATGTTGATGATAGTGGGCCGATTGGTTCAAGTTCACAATTTTTTATACATGGTATTGAGTATGAACAAGCTCGTATGTGGATAATAAAGAGTCATCATTCCTATGATATGTGGAAAATGTATATAATTAACATATTTACTTTAAAATTTTCAGCTAGCATTTCATATTCGTAAATATATTTACTATAATATACAGTAAACATGAAGATTTCTTAAAGCGTCGTAAGTTATCCGTGGGAAAGGGTATAAACTATAAGATTCTTAGTGAAGAAGAGTTTATACCATGGGCTAAACAACAGGTACTTGTTAGTTTTGTTATTTACAATTTTCATAAAAAGAAACTTATGTAATTAGAAAATTGCTTTAAACTAGTTTGTCAATTGGTATTGTTTTGCAACTAGAAATCGATGAAAATGATGATGGTTTTAAAGATATAGTAGGAGGGTCAATTGGTTTTGCTACGCGGTACAAAAAGTATTACGTCAATAGCTTCTTATTTGTCATAAAAGAATACGAGGCAACGAAACAATATTAGAATAGTGGGGTTAATCCAAGTTTTGTGATGACTTTTCAGTCTAGTTCTAAATATAAGAATTCTCTGGATGAAAATACGATATATTACGGAATTTTGACGGATATTATCCAACTTGAATATCGTAAAGGTTATAAACCTTTCTTATTAGGTGTAATTGGGCTAGGGTTACACGCCAAGGTGTTAAGTGGGACAAGGAGGCAAATTTGAAATTGGTGAATTTTTCAATCTTAACTAGCTCAAACAAATTTGGTGATGAACCATTTATTCTTGCAGAACATGCGACCCAGGTATTTTATTCCAAGGATCCAAAAGATCCTGACTGGAACGTGGTCATAGAGATTCCACTAAAGGTCTATGTCGAGGATGAAGCCTGTCTTTCATATGAGGAACGCTTTATAGGAAATTTAGATATTGTACCGAGTAATGATACACTTATTCTCGATGACGAAATGATATTTAATGATTCGGGTTGTGTAGTTCATGTTGTTGAGAAGTCCAAAAAACGAAAGAGGGTGGGGAAATAGCTGGTTGTCATGCTACAATAAATGTCTTTTAGTAATTATTTTTTTATAGAAATCGTTATTTCAGTATTTTGTTTTTCATTATTTTAAGTAGTTGCCAATTGTTATAATAATGAAACATTGATCATTATAAAGTGTTTTAATTGTTCATGTTTATTAATTTGTTTATAATGAAGTAATATGCTATATAATTTTGTCATATCCATTTTGTAAATGCTTATAATATTTTTCAGTTCTTGATACAATAGTTAGACGCATGACTCATTACAATCCTTTTGATAACTTGCAATCATCGGGTGATGACTCAAATACTGTAGATACAGGTTAGATTTATTATTTCTTATCATTTTAAAATCAATTCGTATTTCGTTAATAATATTATTCAATTTTGAAATTTATTTTATTTTTCAGGAAATAATTCTTCATCTAATGCATCATCCAAAAAGAAAAGAGGATTAACACGAGGTTCAAAACCCCTACCAAATGGAAAAAAGAAAAAGATTGGCGTACATTCATGGGGTCAACCGAATCAAGCAAATTTAGAAACGAATACCTATACTTCAGATATAAGATTCTAAGTTTGCATGTACCTCCCTATTATTTACGAAAGCTTTAAGGATGTCCCTAATGATCGTATTGCATGGGTAGTAAGGGGGCTGAAGGTAAACTTTTATAAGTTCAATGCTATAATTTTCTAAATGGTTACCAAGATCTTCTACTTTTAGTTAATTTGATTGTTTGTTTTTCTTGTATCTGTAGGAATGTTACGATATCTCTCATGTTGCCTGGTTTGATTTAAAAGAAAAAATTAAAGATGCTTGGAAAATGTATAAGTATCATTTAAATACCACATTGATCGTAGGAAATAATCCAGGAGATGTGAAAGCTTCTCTGGCCCTGAATTTGTTCCAAGGGAAGATTGTGTGAAGTTTGTTGATTACTGTAATTCAGAGAAGTTTTTGGTATATGTTTATGTTATACGTATTTATCCTTGCGTAAGAGTTTTTTTTTTTTTTTTTCATTTGAGCGATTATCGTGATATTTATACTTAAGTTATATTTAACTAATTTCAGGCTAAAAGTAAAAAGAACAAAAAAAATCGGGCGAAACTAATATTGCCGTGCACTCTTGATAGAATTAGTATGCCAATTACTCGTCATAAATTGGTAAGACACACATATGTTTATTTATTTACATTTTTACTCTTTTTTTTAAAGTAATAATTAAATACATTTTAAATGGATAGGTTGAAGAAAGAGGTGTTACAGATGAGGAGATTGGTAGGGTTGAAGTGTACATACCAGCCCATACCAAAAAAGATAAGACCATTCAATACCCTGATGTTATTGTAAGTATATTTTTTTTAACTCTTAAATACTCTTAAAATATAGCTTAGAAATGCATGTATTGTTAACTTTGTTATTATCTAACGAACGAAAACATTTGTAGGCGGAACTGCAAATTACTATGCGGAAAGACCCTAAAAGCATTCGAACGGGATCCAATGATACCATTGCTCAGGTTTTTAATGTGATTGAATTAATTATAGGAATGTACTACTATTTGTCAATTTATAGTTATATTCATATCTATGCAAAAATTTGGCAAAGAGAGGAAAGGTGGAACTCGGGGTATGGGTGCGGACATAAGCATATCCTTGGTAGAAAAGGTTGGTCACATTGTCAACGAGAATGAAGAGCTGCGATCTAATAACAACGAATTAAAATTTGCCACTGAGAAGTTAAGAAAAAATTTGGATGCACTGACCAAATATGTTGGAAGCATCTCGGTAAGGCATTTAATTGGGGTTTTAGTAGTTTATATACTTTACATGTTTGTTATTGTGCTTGCAAGTATTACCATAAGGATTTAGCCCCAAAAGTTTGGTTTGGGGCTTGAAGAGAATCCCCAAAATCTAAGTCATCTAAACACCTCTTCGTAAAACCCTTCCGCTATATTATGTTTCTAAGAAATAGAATCTACGTGAACACTCTTAACTTGGGAGATAAGTCGCTTTTAACTAGTAGGTATAAAATAAATATGAATTTATGGAACATAATATAATGAGCACTCATCAAGTAATTTTATTTCTAGAATATTTGCCTCCTATTGATTTCAAAGTTTATGTTAACTGCAATACTTCATACAAATCTACGAATAGTGCCACTTAATAGTATGCCATTAAATACTAACTTTCTAATATTTTTGTACTTGGGTTATATCACCGGCGGATAACTTGCCTTCTCAACAAGCAACTTCATCATCACAATGTGAACATGTATTAAATTAGTTTTAGCTGATATAGAGTATTAATAAATTGGGACTTAAAGCACACTTTATGAAACTTTTAAACGGTAGGAAAAACACCAACATATTGACAAAGAATGTAGGTTGGTAGGTTGCCATTGGAGGATAGTTGCGCATGGTGTTATCGTTGGTGTTGATGCAATTGACATGTGTCATTCAGTTGCCTTGGGCGACATCTTTTATAAAGTCGCAATCCATGATATTGTTGATGATAATGCTTTGTTGTTTAGGCCTAACAATAATATTAAGCAACTCTTAGATATGGGCATCAGAAGCTTTATTGTATGGCCCAAAAGCATGATTACTTTTTAGAATATGAATTTTTTTAGTTAATTACATCTTGTTAGTTTTCTTTTTTGTAAACATGGGATAGTGTTAGTTACTTTTGCATAGACGTAACTAGCTTTTGATGCTTATAATCACGTTTTTTAGTTTCTTTTCTATTAAAAGATATGAATATCAAGTATTAACATGTATAAAACTACCTATTTTATGCAATTAGGTAAACCTTTTTTAATTTTGCCTATGCAAAGTTGATATAGTTTTGCATAGCCGGTTCCAATCCCGGGTAAAGGAGGAGGGAAAGAGGTGAGAAACTGTTAGGATATACTTTCTAATCATTTTGTATGCGGCCATTTTCTTACAACCTCTTGTATGATACCAGTTCAACATCATCTCTTATATGGTTTATCCTAGTGTCATCTTAATACTTGTTTATTATATAATTCATCTCTGATCTCTCAAAGAGATTTAAATACCTAAAACAGAAATTGCTCTATGTAAATTGTCTTCTAGATTCTCTTGAACATTTAAGTGCATGGCTGAGTACTTCACATGTAATCTTTGGTAAATATGCTTCAAACATGCAGATGCAAGACAATTATGGGCTTCTGATTACTTCTTGGAGATGGGAGGAACTAACAAGAGAAAACATGTGTAAGCTTCTTTAACCTTTTGGTTTCTCTAGGCTTGATATTTTCCCAAAACTCCCAGATTATTGTATTAGACCTGTTATTGAGTGATATTTTATTGGTGTGACATATGGCAGGAAACCTTGAAGCTAACTGAAGTGTCTGCAAGTGACAAGTTAAAGAGTTTCCGTGCATCAAAAGAGGTACTTGATCTATTACTTCTTTTATTGGATTTGCTATATGTTTGTTTATGTACTATACAAATGCCAAATGTATGTCTAGTATAATTTCATGTAGCAGTTATATTATGGGTCGAAATATATTATCATGCTCTCCAAGATGTGTGTGTACGTGCGTGCATGCTAGGTTCTCCGAGATGTGAGTAGGGGTGTGTGTGTGCCACTAAACAATGTCATATACACGTTTAGGTGTCTACGTATGTGCTAGATCTTCTTTTCTTGTGAGTCGGGAGGACTCTGTTAGTAAAGTCTACAAAACCCCTTTGTTCTTTAGTATAGACTTATCGTTGCACATTTCTTGTTGAACTACTGCCAAATTGGTTCCTTCAATGCCCTATTCCACTCCATTTGCCTTTTGGGACTCAGTTCCACTCCCCGTGAAATTATCCCCATCAGTTTAGTCAGCTTTGGAGCATCCACCTCTTAGGTCTTGGCTTATACAGTTCAAAAAATGTATTGTTTCTACTATTTTTGTCATACAAATACTTTTGAAATAGCATATTGGATCACATACAACTGTGGCATTACATTAATCATTTTCTTGCATATTATGATTTGATGATGCCTTCTCATATTCTTTTTTTTTTTTTTTTTTGCGCAAATTGTGATTTTATTTATGTAGATAAGAAAAAAAACATGGGGGGGGGGGGGGGGGGGGGGGGGCTTAAAGCCTGACCTCCGAACAGTACATTTGCATCAGTGTCTAATAGCAGCAACCCCTAATTTTTCGAGAAAATAGGAGGCTCTTATATGTTTAGGTAGCGTAGCAGCCTTCTCAGATTCTAAATGCTCAAGAATCCAATGGTTTTGAACAGCTACTAGAACCTCTAAAATGCACCATAGATGTGTTGTTACTGTAAGTAATCTCTGCAAATCTCAGAGTCCTTCACTAACACTTTCCAGTTCTGATTCATTCTGTTCTCTATAATGTTACTAATGATATCTTTGGATGAACTTCCAGTTTGGATTTGCAGGACTAATGATACAAAGGACATTGTCTACTGGTGGTCTTGGAATTCCTTGTGTAAGAGTTCCAAGGCTTGAGGATGCAGTGGAATATGCAAGGAATATAGCAAGATGTTGTTGGTCCCCTTATCATCTTCTCATACGTAGAATTTTCTGTAGTTTGGATGCAAGTCTACTGAAAGATTAATCTATAAGAGTTTCTATAATTTGGAAGGCGTAAACGCTCAGAACTTTACCAGTTTTGTTTCTTCTTTTTGCCTTAGAGATCAGAACCTAACATACCAATTGATTTCAACAATGTCTATTTCTTATTGTCTACTTTTCAGTGAGTTAAGATATGAAGCTCATCGAGAATATTTCTTGAGGAAGCTCATCGAGATTATGTTACTACTGTAGGGGATACGGTCGTACTGACTCCAGGTTGTGCAAGTTTTGACGAATTTCAAAATTTTGAACACAGAGTGGAGGTCTTTCAGAAGCTAGTCCTTGCATCTTAGTAGTTTCTAGCACCTGATAATTTCAGCTACAATTGAAGAGCAGGACTTTTGAAGCATGGTATGCATATTATTTCAGCTTGCTATTGTACTTTCCTTGATGGATGAATGCTTCATGCTTACATTTGATCGACGAAGTGATATTAATATGATACAGAGTGTTTTATATAACTGCGGGTAGGTACTTTACTAGAACTTGTTTGATCTTCTTTTTTGGGATAACTTATAAATCATTGTTAATGTATCTGTATGATGCCGTAGAACCTTCAAATATTCATAGAATTTGAACCACATTGTCACAAATAATATGGAGAAGTTGTTGCTCTGTAGAATTAAATTTTCAAATTGGAGGTTTTTTTATTGCCTAATTTTAATATGTCCTTATATTAGTAGATAAATGCCCAGTGCTTATAGGGTAACTAGAGGGGTGGGGGAAGCATTGGTATATATAGAGCATATAGGTGCACTTTAGGCATGGAGAGAAAAATTATGTTTATTAAACTCGCTTTACATTTAGCCCGATGCAATAGCATGGGATAGAAAATTTAGATCTAACAATGTAGAAATGAAAACTTTAGCATAAGCTGAAATCTTTATGTCTGGATTTTAAATCTTCTTTGCCACTGCACGCTATTTCTCGATAAGGCTTTTAAGTGATATTTCTTTCTTTCTTCTTGTAGATCGAACTTTAACCGGTTCAATTATTGTGGCTTCTACACCGCAATTTGGAGAGGGGTAATGAAATCATCTCTGCAGTATTCATCTAGTGCTTTTGCTGATAATACTAATTCTACTTGGCTCAACCAAATTTATCCAACTCCTGAATTCTTCCTTTTACTCCATGGTTAAACAGAATCCATGGAACAAAGCTAGCCGAGATACCCTTTGTTGGTACAAGCACAATCAATCGCTTTTAGAAGTTTCTTCATGCACTAATACAAGTTGGTATTTTTTATGCAGGTATGACTTTTCAGGGTATGGGCAGTCATCCAAAAAGCTAGGTTAGATACTGTACAGTTTAAGTTTGGCTTTACAGAAATACCCCGTTTAATAGATAGTGCGATTCACAGTAAATATTATGTAAACTCAAGTTTATATACTTTGTGTTTTGTAGCTGTATACAAGTGTTTTAAAGAGACTTATGGCACCAAGCAGGAAGATATCTGTCAATCACTCTTATAGCTTTTTCTTCCCTTAAACAGGAAGAGCAAGAAAACTTGAGGAGTATTTGCATGCGATGACAAGAGCATGCTTAGCTGGGAGGGCTATAAAACTATGCCCTTCACTCAATGTGTAAGTTTGAGAGCTCAACTATATATTTAGTGCTAAAATCCTTTGACTAAACGGTTAAATCAGAGAATTTATTCTACCTTCCAAACTGCAACATAATTATTGTACGATGTAATCCTTGCAGGTAATTGATGAGACACTTAAACTTGGAGGAATTGCAATATGGTTAATGAGAAAGGCAAAAAAAGACGTGTAATATTAAGGTATACGTTTAGAGAATCAAATTAACTTTAATCCATTTGATAACCTTTAGTTCACAAATTTGTATTTATTCTGATAAGGTGAAAACTTCAAGTTGTCACCAACACTTTCAAAGAACCATTTCTATCTTTTTTGAATTTTCAAGTCATTTTGATTAATTAATTGAATAGGTTGCCATATTAAGTTTATTTCGTGTATGATGCTATGTGAATTGTCGGTAAGAAACATTCTTATAATTTATTTCCTTTTATATATATTTTTGAAATAAATTATTTTATTTTGAAATAAGTTATTATTATTATTTATTATATGTTTTTGCCACAAATTTTGTAGTGGTGAAAGTAGGTTTTTGCCACGGATTTTTCAATAGCAAAAAATTTATCATTTGCCACAGATTTTGTTGTCCCCATTCTAGGGGAATAAACGAGGTGGGCCCAACATGTACCACGAAAAATACCGTGGCAAATAAGAGCTTTTGCTACACCATCAGCTACTATAAAAGTTGTGACAATTGATAAACTTTTTGCCATGGTAATAATTGTGCTAAAACTTTAGCCACCCCATCTACGGGCACGACCCTTGCCGTGATAAGAACCGTGCCACAGATTTTTCCGTGGCTACTACCTTTTATTCTTGTAGTGCCACATAGATCTTTGGTGGAGTTCGAGGATATGATTCAGGCAGCTGGCCTAATGGAGGCTCCGTTTACTGGCTCTAGCTACACATGGTGCAATAATCATCAAGCCAATACAAGGCAATGGGCAAGGTTGGACAAAACTTTTGGTGAACCCCAGCTTCATGGCATTCTTTCATATACATACAATCTCACATTTAGAAAGGGTATGCTCTGATCATTCTCCATTGCTCCTCTCATTCACCAGTAATCTTCATTAAGGTCCTCGACCATTTAGATTCTTGAAAATGTGGGCTTCCCATGCTAGCTTTCCAAAATTGGTATAAGATAACTGGCCTAGTGGTGTTTTCGAAAACTTTTTATCTTTTTTTGCTTATAAACTTAAGAGAGTTAAACATGCAATCAGAGAATGAAAACAAATGTGTATGGCAATGCAACTCAGAATATGCATGCTCTACATAATAGAATGGTGCAGCTGGATCACATACTGCAAGAAGGTTGGGATGAACAGGTTGGTGCTAAGCTGGGTGATGTACAGAGAGAACATGCGAATATGTTGCACAATGAAGAAGTGTTTTGGAGAGAACAATCTAGAGTCAAGTGGGTAGCAGTAGGTGATAGAAATACCAAATTCTTTTATACTGTAACACAAGTAAATATGAAGAGAACTTTTGTGTCAGACTTTACTCTCCCTGATGGAACTGCAACAACTGAGGTAGATGTTATTCATGAAGTTGTTGTGGGTTATTTTAAGGTTGTGCTGCAAGCCACAACCACAAATGTAGATACAGATTTACTTGAGTGCATTCCTAATGTAATCACTGTAGACGAAGATGTCAATCTAACATGCATCCCTACAATGGAAGAACTAAGAAACAGTGTGTTCAAGATTCCCAGTGACAGTGCTCCGAGCAGCGATGGATTTACATCGGTATTCTTTACTTCATGTTGGGACATTATCAAATAAGATCTTCATGGTGTTGCCAAAGAATTCTTCAATGGTGCTCCACTCTCCATGTGAATGAGAGAAACACGTAGCCCCAAAATCAGACAAACATGAATGAGTTTTATCTGAATTATTGTTTTCCCAAATTAGAACTTCTATCACCGAGATGACGATCGAATATTCTACAACCAACGTCGACATCGTCGCTATTGGATCAATCACTAGTAACGATACAAAACAGTAGTACAAAGATCACCATTTCCTCTTTAGACAGAGATCTAAAATGTTGTGAGTCCTAAACCTGTACACCGAGATGTATAATTTTTAGCATTAGAGGTGGCCTTCTTGGCTCCACCCTTCTGCGTTTGGTTCTTTTATCAAATTATTTATTTACTTCTTTATCAGACTTCATTGTGAAAGAAAACCAGACTAAATCAAATACTTGGTAGACAGTAATCACACATGATTTGCCACTGAAATTATACTGAAATCACACACACAAGATCACGATTGTGAGAAAACGGTTTGTGCGGTCGGGATGGTTTTTACGGTTTAAAATCATACATAATGTGTAAAATCGGGACATTTTTGAGGTGTTTTGCAGTCGTCGTGTAAGAAGAAATTGTTTGAGGAATATAGATGGTTTTGGCGCCAAAAACTAGACGAACTCGTGTGAATCGTACGTGATACCTAACTCTAAACAAACCTAAACAAATGCTAAATAATAGAGAATTGGTGACAGAGTTACCTTATTACATATAACTAATTGGTTAAAGGCGTGACAAATTGTTCTGCAACAATGACAAGTACTACTGAAATGGTGACAATGGTCTTCTTACACGTCTCGAAATGGTAATGACATGTGTACATCGACGAATTAAATTGGACACGTGGCATGATATATTATTTTTAAATAAATCAAACTTATTAATTATTATTATTTTGAAAGTGACTGTAGCGCCCCACATTATTTTTTCTTTCTCCGTTATTATAATCCAATTCATGTTAGTAGTTGTAGATTAGTAGGTTGCACCTATAAGTATGTATCATAGCTTTTGTTGTGTGGGAAACCAAGGGGGCAAATCGCACGCGGAGCACAATACGATCAACAGGAACTCGAAGAACCAACCCTAACCAAAGAGAATTCGAATAAAGGCAATAAAAAACATAATACAGTTAATTAGGTAGAAACCCTAAACAGGATCAAAACC